>FR990082.1:16525000-17260000 GCA_905404285.2 Erannis defoliaria | reverse complement strand
GCACAGCCCAAACCGCTGGTCGTACAGACTTGAAATTTGGAGGGTGTATTCGTCTCGATGCGTAGGGGTGTACGAAGATTTTTTTGCTATTCGACCTCCAAGGGGGGAGTAAAGGGGGGGGGGGGTTGTATGAAAGTCCTTTGTTTTTGTACTTTTAGTCACGAAAATTTAGATTTGGATAGAGCATTTAATATAGATAGAGGCCAATCTGCTATCGTAGATTATAATAAAATAATACAAGAATGTAATATTACCTATAATATTGTTGGGTTAATATCTTCAACACGATCACTTGTCATGTAAGTTCCAAAAAGAAGTTCCTGCTAAACGATACCAACCAGCTAAGCATGTGACAAATTTTGTAACAAACTATTCATTTCATCCCTAGAAATACGTTCTAGTTCGTTCTCTTTCGCTTGATTGGTGTAAAACCAAAGTTTGCTTAAAAAATCTCTCGCCGGTTTGTCATCATCGAATGAATCTTTTGGGAATCCCTTAACGTTGATTTTGAAACGATAGGTTTGTAATTCTTCGTTGATTTGCTTGTGTTTGTCACTTTTGAGTTCTCTTAAAAATAAAGAAGCATTATTTGGCAACTCTTCATAATCTATGTTAAGCTTCAGCATTTTCGTATCCGGATCCCAAACGAGTAGATTCCCGACGGCACTTCCAATGCCGTCATTAATGTCTAACATGCTTTGCTCTATTATTTTCCCTGGTCCTACGTCATTGTCTTTAATGTGCACAACTTTCGTGTTTTTGTTTAGTTCTAATAATTGAATAAGTTTAACTGCTAAAGTTTTTATTCTTGCTATTACGCTGGCTTTGTTCCCACTGAATGTCATATCTAAATTTCCAAAAGCTACAGGTAGTTCAAACTCCAGTAATTCTAGCTTTTCTTTATTGCTTTCATCAGTCAATGATTTCAAGGAGTGCATCGAGGTGTGTTTTGTTATACTAACTGATTCATGCTCTTTGTAGAATAGTGCAAGTTCACTGGGTCTCAATTCATCAAATATTTTTTTTAGTTCGACTAAATGCGGCCTATTGCTTTTCAAAAAATCTTGACGAATCTTCCAAACGCTACAATTTTCTTTTAGTTGTTGCTGTTGTAAGACTTCTCTTCCAATGATGACGTGATACGTCGCTATTTCTTCATTCATCAATATATTCTGTAGGTATCTTTGGTCGGATCTGTAAAATCTTGAAAAAGTTCTTCCCCATTTTAATATTCGCTGTGTAAGTAAATCTTGGAGCACAGTATCTACATGGTGCTCATCGTAGTTATATTGAAATACATCCTGATTCTGTCCAGTGCTTATTAGATAGTGCACCTTATTGTTTACGTCATGGTTAAATTTCTTCTCGACGGGGCTGTACTCGTATTTAGCCGGTGTATAAATAACAAAGTTACACTCGACGTCATCGAAGTCTCCCTCGTACATGGGATCCTTATTGTTTACTTGGAACTGATCCTGCACCACAAGATATCTCTGGAACAACCTGAGTAAGCTGAAATCCCCGCCAATACGCAGCACGTCTCCGTGGTTGAATGTTTCTTTTTTGCTACCCTTTTTTTGCTTTGCTTGCAGGAATAACACAACCGGTTTCTGTCGGCCTCTCACTCGATAACGCAGGCAGATATCGTCCATGTCACCGATTCCACTGATGTTGTTTCCGAAATTCAACTTCTCTATTTCCTCATCTCTTGACCCTCGCATATAGATCAAACAAAGCAGTTTAGTTTCATATAAGTCGGTTGAAACTTCAAGTTTCAAAAAACTTGGTCTATTTAAATACAATTTTGAGGAAAACATCCCTTTACCTGACGGCATCCACAATTTCTTTACATCGTCGTAAAACCTGCATAAAATTGCATTAGAATGTATTTCAAATTTAATATGATTATCTTTCGCCTTGTTGTAGCACCTGTCTATAGCATCCTTAAATATTATTTCTACTTCTTTTTCTTCTTTTTGATTGGTATAACGCCAAAGTTTGTTGAAATAATCTCTCACTCGCCTCTTATCATTTTCGTCTTCATCAAAACATAATTTGGCGAAACTGTCAACACTGATGTTAATTAGGTATCTTCCTAATATTTCGTTAGTATGTTTGTGGCTCACGTCTTTCAATTGTTTTAAAAATAAAGCAGCGTTTTGAGGCAGCTCGTCATCTTCCAAGTTAAATTTCAGCATTTTCGTATCTGGATCTAAAATGAGTAAATTCCCCACGGCACTTCCGATAACATCTATGATGTCTGGTTCCACCATTTTTCCTGGTCCTATTTCGTCTTCGTTTATATTAAGTATCGTTGTATCTTCATTTCTTTTAAATAAATCATAAAGCTTTGCTGCTACAGATTTCATTCTTTTTAGTAACTCATTCTCGCTTCCTTGGAAGGTCATATCTATATTTCCGAATGACATAGGTAATTTCATTATCATGGAGGCCATCTTTATTTGTACAGCTTCATTTATACGAGTATCATTATATTCAATTTCATTAAACAGTTTCAGTAATGTATAATAGTACTCGTATGTGTCGAATTTACTTTTTAAAGCTGTATCATCTACAAGTTGTAATTTCTTAGTTTCATAATTGTACGTGGCCAACTTACCGATCAGTTTGCTGATTGTATTCGCGCTCGGATGTTGTACAACAAGCTTAAAGTTATCTCGATCTGCATCAGTGATTACAGATCGTTCATAGCACGTTGTTGATAGTTTTTTGACTAATGTATTTTTTAAAGCAACCAAATACTTGGAGCTGCTTTTAAAAAAATCTGGCTTAAACTCCCACAAGCGATATTTCATATTCGATGGTTGTTTCTTGCACTGCTGCAATACTTCCCGTGCCATGACTGCGTGGTATCTCGCCATCAGTTTATTCGATTCAATTACCATCATAACTGGTGGATTACCTATTAGAATATGGCTAAAGAAAACTGCTCCTAATTTTTCTATTTCATTCATAACGGCCATTATGGTTAAATTTTCGATTCCATCTTCGTCGTAGTCGTATTGAAATACTTCCATATTGTCTTCTGTATTTATAAGATAGTGTATTTTGTCGTTCACTTGCTGCTTAGTGTTTTTCTTAGGAAATATGTTTTTTGTCGACGACGTGTACACGACGAGATTATGCTCGACATTACCTTGAAACTTGGGGTCTATTTTGCTGTTCTGGAACCGATCCTTGATCTTCAGATAACTCTCGAAGTACTTCGACAAGTTGAAGTCGCTTTGATCGTCTTTTACAGCAAGCCTTTGCATCTCGCGAACCTCCCTATGCTCTCTTTGCACGAATTGCACGACCAATTTATCTTGGCCCTTCACGCGGTATCGCAGCCAGATGTCGCCCATGTCGCCGAGGATATTTGACTCATAAAGGAAATCTTCGATTTGCTCGTCGTTCAGCGCTCGTATGTACATTGTAGTAAGCAATTTTATCGTATTCAACTGGTTGTATGAAGTTTCATCATCGCTCGCTTTTTGGGCAATTTGCAGAGGATTCGCTCTAGCTTTGTCTGAACATAGTGCTCGAGAAATATCCACAGAAGTTTGTCCGTTCGAGTTCTTTAGTGTGCCGTCGGCACCAATGTTTAGAAGCAGATCAATAAGTGCTTCCTCCCCGCGGCGCACCGCCATGTGCAGCGGCGTGTTACCGCCGTCATTGTAGTCCTGCGCGTTCACGTCAGCGCCTTGCTCCAGGTGCCTCTTCACTTTCACTAGTTTCTCCACGAAGGGTATGTTTTCGCGCACTGATATAAACAGCAACGAGTTTTTTGTCATCTGTTCATAACTCAAACCCATCTTTTCAGAATTCAGCCACGTGTGACGGCGAACATATTTTCAGATAAGTATTATACCTACGTTTACAAAACTGGCATCTCCGGACACCAGACAGAAGTCAGAACAGCTGAGGGGAGGCTTTTCACAGCAGTGGACCTCCATAGGCTACCACTACAACAACATAAATATTATACATAATCAGTATACTTAAGTATGCAAATTTATAATTATACAACTAAAATGCGAGATTTGCACTGCACTTGTCGCGGCGCGAAGTTACTGGGAGCTCACTGCTTTCATGCATTCCACGGAACAGAGAACACTTTGTACATGTTTGATGTGATGCGATACGCCGAGTGAATGGTGCACTAGGTCACGTATTTTCGGTACTACCTAGCTGCTATTAATTGTCTATTTATACTTATGTTTTTTAAATAAATATTCACTATCGTAAAAGCATTTCCCATAGACACCATGTAATACATTAAAAACACATACCGTCACCAGCTCCCCCACCCCCACCCCCACCCCCTTACATACGCCCATGACGTAGATAAGTAGAAAAAAAGAGTACGAAACAGAAGATGAAAGTCTTGAACAGTAAACAGAACTTAATTTTTGTCGTGACAATTGAATATTATGACAAACTAGGTATATGTTTAAGCGCTCCTAAAGTACATTTTTCGTGCAAGTGATATTTAAAAAAAAATATTTTCGGGTACGTATTCCTTTAAGACTGTAGGTATTAAATAACTTCTAATACAAAACATAAGTGCTAGTAAGATAGCATCCTCAAGTAACTATGTGCTCGTAACAGTTACAGCTACAGGAAATCGGCAGGTTAATAAAACTTTGTAAAATTTCATATTTTAAAACGGTTGTTCAGAACATTAACTTGAACTTATTATTGCCTCCCATTTTGGACACTAGTAATGGAATTGACTTACCTATTAATTTATAACTCAAAACATTTATTGCAATACCGTTATTGGTAACTAGCAACTAAAACTCGTTGAAGTTTGTCTTAAGGCTAGGCCCTCTGGGCCTCTGCTATCAAAAAAAATGAAATTTAATTCACAAGTAATCACAATCATAATTACTTACTCATCATCAGCTCGGAGACGTCCACTGCTGAACGTAGGCCTCTTAGACCGTCACTCTGTATGACAACCTGCCATTTGCATCCACCGGTTGCCCGTGACTTTTACAATGTCGTCGGTCCAGGGCCGCGCCAACCCCCCACAGCGCCTGTGTGCGAAACCTATGAAGTGCCTCTTTTTTTCACGAATCTTCATGTTTCAATTTATGTCCGAAATAAATGTTCTCCAGTTTTATATACTTGAATAATATTTTCCTAATTTCGTTCAGTAAAGTTCGCTTTCGCTTGCCAATTACCTACTGCGAAAAATAAAACACGAATTAAATTTTTACGTACTTTATTTATGATGATATATCTAATTGTCTTAGAATCTTAGAAGACTTGTACAATAAGCGCATTATAATTATGTTTTGTTATTTACAAGGCATATGTTGACGCCTATTGTACCTACTTACTTATCGATACTCCACTACAAAGAATATGTTGTTGTGTAAGTGTAACAAAAATAATTTCGATGGCGGCGCCTCTATTGTCTTGGCGCCTGTGTGCGCGCACACTTCGCACACAGGGGCGGCGCGGCCCTGCATCGGTCCACCAATATAAATATGTAATGGGAGGCCTTCCTATGCTGCGTCTTCCGGTTCGCGGTCGCCACTCAAGAACCTTTTTTCCCCATCGGTTGTTAGTTCTTCGAGCGATGTGGCCTGCCCATTGCCACTTCAACTTGCAAACCCTGCGAGATACGTCGGTGAATTTGGATCTTTGGTGAATATTCACCTCGTTCCGGATTTAATCGCGCAAAATAACTCCGAGTATAGCCATCCATTGCCTGTTGCGTGACTCTAAGTTTCTCCAAAAGGGCAGCAGCTTCCTACGCAATTACTTACTATACATGATTATAATAAAATTTAGCAAAATGAAGTGAGCGTGCGACCCGCCCGCGCCGCTGCCGCTCCCCGTGCTTGTCGCTCGTACCTCCGAGGCAGGTACAAAACCCGACCCGACGACGATGCCCGACGCGCATCAAAGCGCTCGGCCTATCGTTCAGTTCTAGTTTTAGTTTTTTAAGATATTGGGATAGACACATTTGAACAAATCATCAATAAATCCTATCCTTGCCATTTTAAAGGGATCTCGTGCTCCATTCAAGTACTTTACTTCACCCGAATTGAACGACCATTTTAATATTTCATCGTGAGCTCCTGACAAAATACGATTGGGGGGTATTTTGAATGAATCTGAACTATGATAGAATTCGTCTATGTGAGATTCTAAGATTTCCTCTATCTCGTCCTCTTTGGCCTGATTAGCGTAAAACCAAAGCTTTTTCAAATAAATTTTCGCGTTCCTTTTTTGGCATTCATTGTCGTTAAATGAATATACCGGGAATCTGTTAATGTTGATATTAATCCTATATATTTTTAGGTTTTCTTTGACGTGCAACAATTCCTTTAGAAATAAAGAAGCATTTTTTGGCAGCTCTTTGTTGTCCACATCAAACTTCAGCGCGTTCGTTTCTGGGTCCAAAATAAGTAGATTCCCTACGGCGCTCCCGATTCCACTATTGAGGGCTATGACACCTTTATTAATTGGTTTCCCTGGTCCCACAACGCCTTCGTTAATATCAATTATCTCCTGGTCTTTATTATTATTAAATAATTCTACTACTTGTTTTGCTAGAACTTGTATCCTATTTTGTACATCGATCTCGCAACCACGAAAGGTCATGTCTAGATTTCCGAACGCAAGAGGTAACTTAACGGTTAACGACATCAGTTTTATTTGAACAGCTTCACATATGACATTTGCTTTAAATGTAAGTCTGTTAAAATATTCCAGTAATTCTTTCAACACATCTGAAACAAATTTTTTCTTGAATTCCGTGTCTTCTATGAATTGTAAGGTTTTTGTTTCCTCATTGTATGTTGCTAACTTTCCAATCACTTTGCTGACCGCAAACGCCGTCGGATTTTGAAAAACTTCCATTACATTACTTCGATCCACTTCAGTGATTTCGGACCGATCAAAGCGTTTTGTT
Organism: Erannis defoliaria; assembly: GCA_905404285.2. Taxonomy (NCBI): domain Eukaryota; kingdom Metazoa; phylum Arthropoda; class Insecta; order Lepidoptera; family Geometridae; genus Erannis; species Erannis defoliaria. Next base: position 17,253,069 of record FR990082.1, on the reverse strand, counting down.
GACATTGCTTGGAATAACGATGATTTTAGGACTGCCAAATACTCGCATTGAGTTTCAAACAACTCGGGACGAAACTTCCACTCACGATAAATTTCTGTCTTTGCTTGCTGTTGCAAGACTTCCCGCCCCATGACCACGTGGTATTGTGCTATGTGCTTATTCGACAATATCAAATCATATTGATCTTTATTCGTTCTCTCTGACATGACTAATTCTATGAAGACCGCTCCTAACTCTTTTAAGTGTTCCATTACTGTCTGTTTTGCTATAACATCAATTTCGCCTTCGTCATACTTGTATTGAAAAGGGTTTATGTTTCGTTTTGTGTGTATGAGGTTGTGTACTTTTTCATTTACATTATGCGGTTCAGTTGTTTTTTTATCTTGTTTTTCGAAGCAGTCACCCACACAAGCCGGCGTGTATAAGACAAGGTTACCATCAGCGAAGTCTCCCTTGAACATGGGGTTCTTATCATTTTTTTGGAACCTATCTTGTATCATCACATAGCTTGCGAAGTACTTTTGCAAGCTAAAGTCTCCGTCGAGATTCTTTACTTCCTTAACGGTGAGTTTTTTCTGTTCAGGTTCCTGTCTGTGTTTTGTTTGCACGAACAACCTGAACGGTCTACCTTCGCCCTTTACTCGGTACCACAAGCAAATGTCGTCCCATGCGCCGATACCGGCGACATTAGATCCTAGCAGAAAATTTTGTACTTTTTTGTCATTCAGTGCACGTATCAAAATCAAACTCAGTAACCTTATCTCATACAGGTACCCCTTTGCGCCTCCAACACCATCTCTTTTATCATAAGTGTATTCTGTTTGCATATCATTTTGTACATCTTTATTAGTAACACCTACCTGACAGTTACTTCGGCTATCGTAATGGAACTGACCATTGTTGTTGTTTGTCACATCTTTGTTTATTGCTTTGTTTATTTTTTGTTTTTTCTCCGTTGTTCGTAGTAGTTCCACGATGATTATATACTGGGTGTGGAGTTCTGACGCAATTTCCAGAGGAGTTTCTTCGTTCCAGTTCTTGCGCGTGACGTCGACACCTTTTTTAAGCAACAGACACATTGCAGACACGTCTCCGCGGCGCACTGCCTCGTGCAGCGGTGTATCGCCAAAGGTGCTGCTGGCTGAAGGCTCCACTGGCTTCCCATCATCGTCTTGTAGGTTCTTCTTTCCATTTTCGCTCGCTGATGTCTCAGAATTTTTCAGTAATTGCACAATGTTTTTGTATTTGGCGTGGCATACCCGAGCGATGTCGAGTGGTGTCTTCCGGTCGTTGTTCCTGCGCGTGACGTCAGCGTCGTGATCGAGCAGCAGGCGTGCGAGGGCTACCTCTGCGCGGCGAACCGCCACGTGCAGCGGTGTGTTTCCACCATCGTTACCGTCGGCCGCTTTCGCGTCTCCACCTTCTTCCAAGCACCGCGTGACGTTCTTTAGCTTTTCATCGGTGACCGTGTTTTCACGTAAAAGTATGAACAGCAACGCGTTTTTGTTCAGTTGATCGTCGTCTCCAACCCAAGCCATCGTCCTCCAAGCAAGTTCACACTGTTAAGTGATTAAACAAGACGTTACTTTGCGAAATTTAATGTTTACAGCGCAATCCTAGATGAATATCTAGTCTAATGTATTTCTGCTTCAATATTGAGGCAAGTACCAGGGCACGGATACCTTTATTTATTGATATACGTAGGGTATTATTGGACAGGGTGGAGATTGTGATTAGTGCCGGCCATAATAACAGCTACCCGTTATAGTTACGGGAAAACGCTTTTATAATAATTTTACGTTACATTGATTTGAACACCGACAAAAAACAAAGTAACATAATTTTAGTACTATGAGACAAGTAATTATAATATTTAATAAGAATAACTGCCGAACTATTAGTACACCTAACCGTGCAGAGCAGCACTGAAGTTTGGTTGAAGGTTGAGGAAAAAAAGCGGAAAGCAGCCACTTTGAGTTTTGCTCTTTGAGCTGTTTGATTGACATAGAGCAAAATAAACTTGCGATAACGAGAGAGAGAGAGAGACAGCTAGATCCTCCAAGGATATCGTAGCTTCTTGAAAACATATATTAGCTTACGAAGTCTTTTTTATGTTTCTATGTGTGGCCTAATGGAAAAAAACGTATATACTGAGTAAATGAGTCCTCGACCGCGCGGTACTGGGGTGCGGGGGGCCTGAAAATAATAATTATTTAACGTGAAGGTGCTCACGGAATGTCGACGAGTTGAGAGTATGGTCGCATGGATATGGACAGCGGAACCAGAGGGGTCAGCGGTTGGTCGACTTTATGGAGAAGGCGAGACTCTTTATGATGAACTCCTTCTTCGAGAAGCGACTTTCCAGGATGTGGACGTGGATAAGCCCCGATGGTTCAACCAGAAATGAGATTGACTTCATCATGACGACCAAGAAGCGAATATTCAATGATGTCTCCGTGATCAGCAAGGTGAAAACCGGTAGCGATCACCGTTTTGTCCGAGGGACATTGAATATCAATGTCAAGCTTGAAAGGTCACGTCTGGTGAAGTCTACGCTCCGTCCTGGCCCTGCCCAAATCCAGAACCCCGAAAACTTTCAACTCGAACTGCATAATCGCTACCAGACCCCCGCCGAATGCGAAACTGTGGACGAGATTAACAATGGGTTTGTGGAAACTGTCCAGGCAATGGGGTCCAAGTTCTTTAAGGCCCCACGCCTGAAGAAGCCTCAAAAGCTCTCAGACAGAACTCTAAAGCTGATGGAAGACCGAAAAGAAATGAGACTGCAATCTTCAGCTGATATGTCGGAATATGGTAAGCTTAATAGGCGAATCTCGAATCTTTGCGACACGACTTGCGGTCCTATAATACTGTATGTATTAAGGACGCAATTGAGCGGAACCAGGGCTCGAAAGTGTTCGCAAGGAATTCGTCTATTGGGCAAAGCCAAATGAGGAAGCTGAAGATCGAAGGTGGAAATATCATTTCGTCGAAGCCACAGATTCTGAGAGAGCTCGAGAGGTTTTATGGACAGTTGTACACCTCAACACGGCAACCCATTGTCAGTAATGCTTGGGACACAAGAGCTAAACTGACCCGGCACTACACTGAGGACATCCCAGACGTCAGCCTATACGATATTAGAATGGCTCTCAGACAGCTTAAGAATAACAAGGCGCCAGGTGAGGAAGGAATAACGACAGAACTACTGAGAGCGGGTGGTAAACCGGTACTTTGAGTCCTCCAGAAGTTATTCGATTCCGTCATTCACGAAGGTACTACGCCTGAAGCATGGCACAGGAGTGTGGTGGTGCTGTTCTTCAAGAAAGGAGATAACACCTTATTGAAGAACTATACGCCCATCTCACTCCTGAGCCATGTGTACAAGCTGTTCTCGAGAGTTATTCCGAACCGTCTCGAACGCAGGTTTGATGACTTCCAGCCTCCCAAACATGCCGGTTTCCGTAAAGGCTTTGGCACCATAGACCACATCCACACGCTTCGCCAGATTATACAGAAGACTGAGGAGTATAATCAGCCGTTATGTCTAGCGTTTGTGCACTACGAAAAAGCCTTCGATTCAATCGAGACCAGGGCAGTGTTGCAGTCCCTCCAGCGATGTCATATCGACTATATATATCGAAGCGCTGAAGTGTTTGTATAGAAACGCCAGTATGTCAATCCGGTTGCAGGACGAGAGCACCAATCCAATTGCAGAAAGGCGTGAGACAGGGAGACGTTATTTCTCCGAAACTGTTCACGAACGCATTGGAGGACTTTTTCAAGGTCTTGGACTGGAACGGATTCGGCATCAACATTAATGGCGAATACATCACTCACCTTCACTTTGCCGATGATATAGTCATCATGGTAGAGTCGCTTAAGGACCTTAATGACCTTAAGTGACCTCAGTAATGTTTCCCAACAGGTGGGTCTTAAGAGTAGACTAGTTGGTCACTTCTCCATAGAAACGCGGTAGTATTACTACTCCACTATGTAATTTTGTAGGTCCAAGACTAAGTATTATATCAATTAATCTCTTCATTATCTAGGATTGTTAATTATTACGAAAGTAAAAAGTTAATAAACATGAAAGTTATGAGCCAGGAAACATCTTGTATTTTAGCTCAATTTTAACGCCACATTGGACGTAAATAAATAACATAAGGAATACGAAACCTTTAAAATAATTTATCTAGCGGCATAGTTTAGTCCATAAACATTTCAAATAACTTAAGTTGGAATAAATTAACTCAGAGTTTATTCAACCACATTACTGCAGCCAAAGATCGCCAAAAAAATATTTGCGTGCTCTTTTATCTTTCTTTCTCCCTTTCCCACAGTTTGTTTTATGAAGAGAGCATGCTTTTTAGCCGCGCCCACCGATGAGTTCGAGCCGTCAACTTGTCGATCCTTAAAATTAACATGGACAAGACAAAGATCATGTCCAATATCCATGTTGTGCCGAACTGTTGATACGAAAGCAGATTTGACAATTTAAGCCTTATAGTGCATTAACTTTGAAGTTATAGATGATAAAGTGCGATGTGCCTACATTACAGTTGAAAAATTGACACGATCTTTATAATCTAGTCTGTTTTAAATTCAAAAATTTCATCAAAATGTCGGAAAATATTTCTATGCAAATGGAATTATTATTCCACAAGTTCAAAGAAGAGTTAGAAAAACAGACCGAAGTCATAACAATAAAAGTTAAGAATGAAATCATGGAGTTGGTGGACCGAAAAATAGACCCCGTTATAAACGAAAACAAACGACTCAAAATCGAGGTGGAAGCTTTGAAGATAAAATTTACTAACTTAGAACCAAACCAAAAGAGAAACAATCTAATAATCCAAGGATTAGAAGAACATGAACATGACCCACAAGAGTTAATGGCGATGATAATAGAAGTTATTGCCCAGACCAGTGTAAAAATAGGTGCATGTGAGATAGATAGATTTCAACGTCTAGGACGCAAGCAACAAAACCAAAAACCTAGACCAGTTGTAGTGGCGCTAACAACCTACTCAAGGAAAATAGAAATACTAAGAAATAAGAAGAAACTACCAGAACACATATACATAACAGAAGATTTTACAAAAGAAGTCTTAGAAAAAAGGAAGTCATTGTTACCACAGTTGAAAGAGGCTCAAGAGAATGGGAAATATGCATACTTACGACAGGACAAACTTATTATTAGGGAAAATGGGAATGATAAAAGGAAAAGATCAATGACAAAGTCACCTCGGACACCAAGCCCAGGTCGCTATGCGAGTGACACAAAAACAGCTAGTGCACCAAATAAGCTTGCTAAGGTGGATGCATTTGCTTACATGAGAGCGAAATCGTATGCAGCATCTGAGAAAAACACTTATTTAAACTGAATAAAGACATCGGCTACCGGCAAGACAAAAGTATTAAAGTAAAAGAGAAAACATTCCCCAAGCCGACTGGTCATCGAGGGGAATTAGACCACTACCTTCCTGGGACAATACAAACAACCTGTAAAAACCAAAATAATAATAACAGACAAGCTCTCTATATCGGAGCTTACAATGTAAGAACATTACGAGAAGATAAATCATTAGTAGAACTTGAAAATGCTTTGGAGAAAATCAAATGGGACATAATAGGGTTGAGCGAGGTCAGAAGAAATGATTGTAAAATAGAAGATCATGGTGACTATATAATGTACTTCAAAGGGGAGACAAAAGGCTTATATGGTGTGGGTTTTATGATAAAGAGAGAACTTAGTAGTGCTATAGAGGAATTTCTGGGCCTGTCGGAAAGAGTAGCAATATTAAACATACAGCTTCCTGGATATAAAGGAAAATGGTCAATTATACAGGCATATTCACCAACAGAACGTGCCACATGCTCAGATAAGGACCAGTTCTATTCAGATCTAGATCATGCCCTAGAAATATCCCACAGAAATATCATACTTTTGGGAGATTTTAATAGTACATTCGAGAAGGGAAGTCAAAAATACCCGAAGGTCATAGGAGAATACAGCTCGGGAAATAAAACTAACAAAAACGGAGAAAGGTTAATAGAGTTTGCACTAAAGCACCAATTACGAATAATGAACACCTACTTTAAGAAGAAAGTTAGCAAAAAGTGGACCTGGATATCTCCGAATGGTTTCACAGATGAAAGGGATTTTATACTTACCAATAGACCGAGGGTATTCAAAGATATTAATGTACTTAATAACATCAACTTTAACACTGACCATCGGTTTGTTAGAGGGGAAATCTACACACAACATCCAAGAAAAACAAGGAAACATATAATAAAGCAAACAAGTTTTTTCCCTGTACTCCCAGAAATATGGATAGAAGAACTAAAACTGACACTAAAAGAATTGGACAAATTACCAACCGTCCAAGAAAAATACAATCACATAGAGAAAGAACTACAGAAAGTTAATAATAAGTTGATACCAACCACCAAGAAGAAAGACAAAATAGGACCAGATGCAAAGAAATTAATTGCTCAACGGAGAGAAATGCTAATTGATAGGAAGAATAATAGAAGAAATATTTCAAAAATAAGCAAATCTATAAGTACGAGCATCAGGAAATTTAGAGAAAACTCTAGGAAAAACATTATTAATGACTGTATAGAGAAAACTGGCGGTTTGAAACAAGCTACAAAAGAACTAACTGAAATCAAAAACTGGATACCTGCAATTAAAGATAAAAGGAGTAATATTATTACCAAACGCTTTAACATACTGGAAACAGCCACAGACTTTTATCGAAACTTATATGATGATCACGATGATGTAAATGAAGCAAATCAGGTGATATGTAGTTCAGGGGAGACTAGAAGAAGATACAGCAAAGATTCTACAATGCGAAGTAGAAACAGCAATTGCATCACTGAAAATGAGAAAAGCCCCCGGAGATGACAAAATATCAAATGAGTTTCTCAAAGCTACATCAGAAGCCATAATACAGCCAATAACTGACCTTTTTAATGCTATTCTAGATTCAGAAGACATACCAAACCAGTGGAACGAAACTACAATTGTTCTACTACATAAGAAAGGAGATAGAGATCAAATTAACAATTACAGACCAATCAGCCTGATATCAACGTTATATAAAACCTTCTCCAAAGTCATATTAAGACGTATGTCAGGCACCTTGGAAATGAACCAGCCAAGAGAACAAGCAGGGTTCAGAAGTAATTACTCTACAATAGATCATATATTTGTAATAAGGCAACTAATTGAAAAATACAGAGAATACAACAGAGATTACTATCTAGCGTTTGTAGACTATAACAAAGCATTTGATTCGTTGAAACACCAACTAATATGGGAATCTCTACAAGAGCAAGGTGTCCCAACTAAATATATCCGAATAATAAAAAATATATACTCCAACAGCACATCCAAAATACAACTAGAAAGAAGTGGTACAACATTTGGAATAAAGAAAGGTGTCCGTCAAGGAGACCCAATGTCTCCCAAGATATTCTCAGCAGTTCTGGAGAGTGTATTTAGAAGACTTGATTGGGAAAAATATGGTTTAAATATAAATGGGTCCTTGCTAAATCATCTACGGTTTGCAGATGATATAATACTGCTAGCGAACAATTCAGAAACGTTACAGATAATGCTGCAAGAACTAGTTATAGAAAGCAGGAAAGTTGGACTGAGTATGAATACCAACAAAACTAAATTGATGACCAATAAAACAAAGGAACCAATCATTGTAGAAAACAATCAGATCGAATATGTGGATGAGTATAAATATTTAGGCCAGATAATATCTAATGAGAAACAGATGGATAAGGAAATTGAGGAAAGAATTGGAAACTCTTGGCGCAGGTTCTGGTCAATGAAGGAGATTCTGAAAGAAAAATCAATTCCTCTCAAAAACAAAATTAAAATATTTAACAGCTGCATTCTTCCAGTTCTATCCTACGGCTGCCCCACATGGTCCCTAACAAAACAAAATTATGGGAAAATCCAAGTATGTCAAAACAACATGGAAAGAAGTATACTAAACATAAAATTGCAAGATAAAGTCAATCTAAAGAAAATAAAAGAGAAGACAAAGACTAAAAACGTATCATATGTAATAAAGCAACAAAAGTGGCGGTGGGCTGGTCATATGCTAAGGGATAAGCAAGGAAAATGGAATAGGGACATATTAGAATGGTACCCAAGAGAGGGAAAAAGAAGTAAAGGAAGACAGCAAGCAAGATGGGAGGATGACATTAAAAAAGAAGCGGGAACAAATTGGAAACAACTGACACAAAAAAGGAAGGAATGGAAGTCCCAGGAAGAGGCCTATGCCGGAAGGCAAGCTGGGGAAAAACATAAACAAGAGAAAGCTGAATAGCCGATGTCAAAAATATAAATATATTGGACATTTAAATAATCAAATAGGAAATATCGGACATTCAACAATTTCAATAGCAATAATTTGACAAGCCACAGCAGAAAGGGCTATAATAATAATAATAATAATAATAATAAAAATGTAATTTTGTAGGTCCAAGACTAAGTATTATATCAATTAATCTCTTCATTATCTAGGATTGTTAATTATTACGAAAGTAAAAAGTTAATAAACTATAATAATAATAAAAATGTAATTTTGTAGGTCCAAGACTAAGTATTATATCAATTAATCTCTTCATTATCTAGGATTGTTAATTATTACGAAAGTAAAAAGTTAATAAACATGAAAGTTATGAGCCAGGAAACATCTTGTATTTTAGCTCAATTTTAACGCCACATTGGACGTAAATAAATAACATAAGGAATACGAAACCTTTAAAATAATTTATCTAGCGGCATAGTTTAGTCCATAAACATTTCAAATAACTTAAGTTGGAATAAATTAACTCAGAGTTTATTCAACCACATTACTGCAGCCAAAGATCGCCAAAAAAATATTTGCGTGCTCTTTTATCTTTCTTTCTCCCTTTCCCACAGTTTGTTTTATGAAGAGAGCATGCTTTTTAGCCGCGCCCACCGATGAGTTCGAGCCGTCAACTTGTCGATCCTTAAAATTAACATGGACAAGACAAAGATCATGTCCAATATCCATGTTGTGCCCGTACCGGTTGTCGTTGGGAACGAAACTCCCGACGTTGTCGACCACAAATACCATGAACACATAGTTTAGTTAGGTAGGTCCAACTTCGACAAAGAGGTCGCCCGAAGAATCCAACTCGGATGAGAAGCGTTCGGAAAATTGCGTAATATCTTCTCGTCCAAAATCCCGCAGTGTTTGAAGACAATGGTATACGACCAGTGTGTGTTGCCAGTGATGACATATGGAACTGAAGCGTGGTCTTTAACTGCTGCTTTTGGAGAAACTTAGAGTCACGCAACTGGCAATAGAGAGAGCTATGCTCGGAGTTACTTTGCGCGATAGAATCAGGAACGAGGATATTCGCCAAAGAACCAAAGTTACCGACATAGCTCGCAAGGTTTGCAAGTTGAAGTGGCAATGGGCAGGCCACATCGCTCGAAGAACTGACAACCGATGGGGAAGAAAGGTTCTTGAGTGGCGACCGCGAACCGGAAGACGCAGCGTAGGAAGGCCTCCCAGGTGGACCGACGACATTGTAAAAGTCGGTTGCCCACGACTTTTACAATGTCGTCGGTCTGGTGGATGGTGATGCAAATGGCAGGTTGTCGTACAGTGTGGCGGTCTAAGGGGGAGGTCTTCCTTCAACAGTGGACGTCTCCAGGCTGATGATGAGGTATTATAATATGAATCGCCAAACTGCACCGCGTCAGGTGGAATCGTAGCACAATTGTCCATCGAGGGTAGGTTAGCGCCCAGCGGTGTGGTTATAGTTAAAGGTAGGTAGTTAAAAGTTACAGTATTGTCAAATATAGGTTACCACGCTAAACTACGACCTCTGTTATCTTCATATGCTTTTATTGAGTATTGTTGGTATTGTAAAGAGTGTGTGGTTAATAATACGCTTAAAAAAACAACCGAATTCAATTTCGGCTACCTGGACGATGTATTCTTATTTTCCAGTAATTTTGATTTATTCCAGTAATTTTGATTTAAAAACCAAACTATTATAATATATATAAATATATCAGTTTATAATTAGCGGAGTAAGCGAGTCACATAAATACCAAATAAAAACAGTCGAATTGAGAACCTCCTAACCTACCTTTTTGAAGTCGGTTGAACAATGTAATCCACCTGCCTATACACAAATCATTGCCTACGTAAAACCGCGTTTTCCTGTAGCTATGACGGTTAAAGCAGCCGTTTATTGCATCTAAACGCAAGGGAAATTAGGGAGCTTATCTATTAGACTAGTCATTGCCTACGTAAGACCGTGTTTTCCTGTAGCTATGACGGTTAAAGCAGCCGTTTATCGCATCTAAACGCAAGGGAAATTAGGGAGCCTATCTATTAGACTGCGCAAGTGCAAATTCAAAGAGTAAATGGGAGTATCTCCTACCCTGTAGCCGTTGCAGTAGAGATGAGAGCTTCTTGGTACAGCGCTTTATCCCCGAAGCAGGCTATGTTAGCTGGCGCACTTCCGCTTTCCGCAGGTTCCTCAGAAGATGTAGATTGTAGACCCTCTCAGCGGGCCCTGGAATGAGATATAGAGACGAGGTGAGTGCACGGTTCAGGAAGCGTTAACACCGACACAGCGACAACGAACGAGAAGCATGGTTTAAGTGTTCAAGTGTTGACCACAGAAAAGCGAAAGCCCTACTTCTTAGGTAGAACGGCTGTCAAAACAATGTTGTAAGGCAAACGTATGGAAAACCAATGTCGCCAGTTTCACACATAATTGTATAGTCTCTACGACCAAAATATGCCAATCATTGGTCGCGCATTTGAAGTAAAACGATCGAGATGCCATTTTGCAACAGATTAAAATTTATATAATTAAGATGAAATGTGGTTTGGTTTCCTACGCGTCTATTTAAATTGTCTTTTTGAGTATTCTCAGTTTAAAAACATGTATATTGGTAGAATTGTCGTTACGCGCATTTACACTTAGTGCTGGCTAACGCAGCCCGTCACATTCCCGTTCTAATCACTTCTCTCTTCAGTGTTGTTGACTTTGGATGCTATGCTTCTTTAAGCTTTGTACGTGTTTTTGAAAGATGTCACTTATAATTATGTCGCTTTTTCGAGATTCTGATCGTCCGATTGTAGAATTTAGATCAACAGTTCTAAAGCACACCTAATATAAACAAACCGATAGACTACCTACCTATTTTGCTACTTTACTAATAATAATTCATTTATTTATTCAGGCTAATTACAACCATACATTTAAAACAGAAAAATTTAATAAAATTATTAAAATAAAATTCAAAAATCAAATGTCATAAATGGACAAGTCAAAATTTAAGTCAGTAAAAATGTAGGTAAATTAATAAAAGTCAAACAGAACTTAGTACGTTAACATTATAATGTCCTACCCGGCATTGCAACCGCGACATGCCTGTCGCAGCCATGCCGGATATACACACAATCGAGTCTGGTGGCCATCATCGCCAGGACGGCGTTGGAGCTGGCCCGCACCCTGCGTACTAAGGAAGCGCACCCACAGCGACTAATGTTCAAGGCTTGGAGTGTAGCCTGAACAACAAAGGTTCGTTCGTAATCGACGTGATCGTGCCGTATTTGGCCGAGCCATCTCAAAAGTGGAAACAGTAGGTACTCCTCACCACACACGACTGACTTTGCAATCTATAAGGGAGCAGCTGTTCTGGCATGAAAAAATATACTATCGTCTCATTTTCGAGAAAGTTCTCTGCTTGCCGACTGAGCTTTGAATTCTGTAGTTAGGTATATTCTGTTGTGAAGTCAGAGTAAAGCTCGAGATTGACAGTTGTCGGCACCGATACATCTCGCAAAGTAGGAGTTAGTTCCAATGGCCGAAACAGTTAGGTAGACTCACTCGGGTCAGCATTGCCGCAATGGGATAGTGCGTTAAAATTAAAAGCTTAAGGGAAAACGAAAAACCCGGGAAATCCGGTGAGCGATTTTCCATACAAACTTAATTCCCTATTTTCTTCCTGGATAATATAGACAATAATTTATTTGTGGCAAAGAATAAATAAACACTGAAAACAATAATACAACGGTTATAAACATACAAAAATATTTAGTTGATCATCTATTTCTGCCACAAAACGGACCCAACTCAGCATGGTTGGCAATGTCTCTAGAGTCCAGAGCATTTTTTTTGCACATGGCTCTGTCATTTCCGTTTTTTCAGCAACTAATTGATAAAATAAAATATATAACCCTTTAAATATCCCATCCATTCCATTCTCAGGGACCTGGGTATGTCCTAAAACTGCATCCAGAACCACCGGAGGACGGGCAGCAGCGTCCTCTTAGTTAACGGTGGTAACACTCTGCGATCCCCAAGCCGCCTGCCAAGCGTGGGGATTATGGCAACCTCTCTCTATTAAGGGGAGGCCTTCGTCCAGCAGAGGACGTCTTCTAGCTGATGAATGAAATATTTTCATTGTAATCTTTGAACGACTATATTTTATTACTAAAAAAATTATTGCTTGAGAGACTTTATCCAGGAAGAAAATAGGAGAATACGTTTGTATGAAGAATAACTCACCAGATTCCTTCTTATGCGCATCACCGTGGTCTCAAAATAGTAGTAGGTACAGACTAACATAAAGGAATGTTTTTACCTACCTTACGACGTAAATGAGGACGCCTCAGCGCTTACTGTCACAGTTGCGACCACAACGGCTTAACTACTGCGCTAGCACATGACCACTAAAGTAACTTATCATCACTGCTATAAGTAAGCTTACTTTTTATCAATGCTATAATATTTGGATCCCGAGAAATAATCAGTTCTAAATTGATAAATACAAAATTAGCTCAACGATAAGCGCTCGGCACCTACCTACTTAGATTACAGACTGCAAAGCATATATACAATGGTGACCTTGCATGTCCCGGCGTATGGTGGGGTTATTCGCGCATCTGACATAACAATCGTGTACAACCGCGCCCAAAATCACACTAATATAGCAAATACGATAATTTGTATCTGTATTGCTGTAAGATGTAAATTATTGTATGATTTTACTTTTATGCTTTCATACTTCTCTCAATACAATACAATAGGTAAGTACAACAGTTTATTCATAACACCAAAGTAACACGTCAAATTTCAATAAAGTATCTATGTCACAAAATTAAGCAATCAATAAGCTGTTTTAATTTTTTTAATAAAATACCTGTCTATTTAATATCATACTTAGACTTAGATAATAATAACTCTTAGGCTAAGGACTCACGGAGCGATTTTTTCCCGAGCCCGCTGCGGTGGCGGAATGGAGTTTTATTTTCATAACTCACGAGACCGGAGTTTTGTGCGATTACGCAGCCGTCTCGGTTGCGATTATCATGGGTAAAGTGTGGCGGTCTAAGGGGGAGGCCTTTGTTCAGCAGTGGATGTCTCCGGGCTGATGATGATGAACTAAGTACGTGACTGTACGCGTGAAGAAAGCGTTGATATATAAGCAGTCTGGACATACGCCACGCCCCAGGTCCTATCCTATCGGACCTGACGGACCAGGTATGATTCATAACTGTACACATCTGTCTTGTGTACTGTGCAGACGAGGCTACGATGCCATCTCGTGACCACACAGCGCGCAAAAATTCAAACAGGTTTTTAGTATGTTTTAGCCAGTTTTAACAAAAGGCCGTTTACTCCGGCCACAAACGGCCGATTATACTCCTCAGTCTTCTGTATAATCTGGCGGAGCGTGTGGATGTGGTCCATGGTGCTAACGCGTTTTCGGAAACTGGCTTGTTCGGGGGCCTGGAAGTCATCAAACCTGCGTTCGAGCGAGGTTCGTAATGACTTTCGAGAATAGCTTGTACACATCTCGAAAAGAATAAGTTATTGTGTAAAGCCACTACAAAATAGGAATAACTCCTTAAATTTTCGCTTTACATTTGTTCAGAACCAAACCTAGGTAAGTAGTGTAGTATGTATACATATAACGTCATATATTACACCGCACGTATCTTCCCGTAGGTACCTATTTGGAAACTTAAAAAATCGCCGACGACAATAAATTTTAGAACCTGGATACCAAGTTTTCGTCAAGATGCGTTGAAAAATACGACACTTATCTAGATAGGCGAGTTCCAACGACTGGTCAGATGAAATCAAGTTTTACTGGTTGTTGCGTAGCGCTCGTGGCGTAGCTTGTCTAGGTGATTCTAAACCACAGTTCTAAACGATCACCGATGTTAAGCAACGGACGGTCCGGTCAGTCTTCGTATGGGTGACCGTGAGTGGCATTTATTTCTGAGCGCTATCGTGGGTCAGATGACACGTTAAATTGTCGGTCCCGGTTGTTTGTTCTAGTTTCTATAACAACAACCGTCAGCCATGTCAGAGGCCTTCGGGCGGCATATTAACTCTGACACTAGGGCTGGCCTCTCAGCCTATACGAACTTACTTACTGGTTGTTGCAGACTTCGATCGGTCGATCTATTAGTTTGTAGGGGACTTGCAGGATCTAGCTCTCTCTCTCTCTCTCATCTCTCTCTCTCTAAATCAAGTTTAAGCTCTATAGCCTTTCAATTCAATGAGTTAACAAATATTTAATAGGATTTACGAAGATCACAATGTTGATGGAATGTATTCGGAACGAGGCTCAGAGACGAGACTTGTTCAGCAACAGTAATGTATATTTATTTATAATGTAGGTTTATCTAACAGTAATTTGGCTTCGCCAGTTTCTGAAGAAGCCAACACACACAAAAAAGCACGTTCGCAGGCACGTAAAGTGTTTTTTTTTGTCAAGGCAAAAAGTGGGCCTAGCCCTTAAAACGCATTTAGTTAGTCTATTGAGTCGGAATCTACTGTCTTGTGGTAATCAAATATAAGAAATTTTACTCACGGTTGTAAAATCACTTGTTTCAGGTTGCTCCGCCCGCAGAGTTTATTTATAAGGAAGGCCACAGAGGGCTTTGTGTCTAAGCACGTATTCCAATGTTCCTGGTTAGAATTTTAATCAAATTACATTCTCCACGCACAAGCACAGTATGACGGTTAACATAAAACATACACAAGGCATTCGTGGAATCATTGGAGCCAATAGCTTTATCAGTGTAGATAAAAATATTGTTTATGTATGAATTTTATTATCAATTTATATTTATGGGTAGGTACCACAGACATTGATCGAAAAATATAGATTACGTCAATCCCTCAGTCGGTATTGGCATTTTTTTCTACTTACCGATGAGCAACTATTCCCTTATCTCTCCTAACCTTTTTGTGGAGTTTTTGAAGCATTATGGCATTTATAAGCAGTAGGTACGGCACCGACTTCGAAAAAGGAGGTTATCAATTCGACTGGTAAGTTGAGCTTATTATTGAAACTGCATAGGAATAGGCTAGATGACTGTTTTTTTTTTATTGTCCTTTTAAAAAGTGGCCCATAAATATAGCTGATTAATGAAAAGAAAACGAAAATCTGATCAAAAATAAGCTACTTATAAGCATTTTAATATCACGCTAGGCAGAGAGGCGAAACAGCAAATTGTGACGTCACTTCTCAGTACGCCATATAAATTCTATTCTGACAAGTAAGGCGTGACGTCATTTTTTGTTTTGTGGGAAAGGGACAGAGTTGTCTCTAACAAAAACTTTAAACGCTCATATATCAGAACATTATTAACCGATTTAAATTATTTTTTCAATAAACATACTATATTTACTTAAATTCTTCATCAAAGCTTTTGGTTTCAACGATTTAAACATCAGTCATCTACCCTATTACTTCGAGAGCACGGCATCAAACCGACATGACAGATTAGCAATACCAAAGAAGGTTAGGTTAGAGCTTTGTCAACGTAACGCTCATTGCTACATGGCAGTTAAAATCTTTAACAAATTACCTGAAGACATTAAGACACTGCCCTATTATAAACACAAACGTAAGTTGTCTGAATATCTATTGGATCACTCTATGCTCTAGGAAATATTTGACACTGCCTTTGAAATTGACACCTATAATTTACATTTGACAGCTGTAGATACACAAACAATTTTTTTTAAATTATTAATGTATGGTTAGTTTTGCATTGTATACTTACTAACTTTTTTAATATTCATACGCCTATAATGGCAAGTTCTAGCAGTAAGAGCTCCTTGTACCAACCTACCAACTTGTAAACCTAGTACTTACTTCATAAGTACTAGGTTTACAAGTTGCATGCATGAATAAATAAATAAATAATTTATATTAATATTCATATAACGATATATTGGGGTTCTTAAACAAATATACAACATTGTATTTTTGGTGTATGTTTGTTTATATGTACGTATTTAAGAATGTATGTATGTAACGTAATTTTGTCCACGCATATCTTCGTAACTAATTAATCGGATTGGATTCATTATTTTTTTATTGGCTTATATTTATTTCAACTTAGGGAACAATACGTTTGATCATAATCTTTTCAGTAGTTAGATATTTGTTTTATGAACTAATACGGTAGTGTGATGGCCTGGATTATGAAAATTACATAAAGCATACACTTGTGTACTTGAGTACCTAATTCCTATAATGTCCGATGTTTGAAGTCGTTTTTTTTTAAAGGTGGACTCGGTGTCAGCGCTTAACGGGGTGCGTGGCACACATCAAGTACGAGTAGTTATCATTTAATTACTATTGAGTCCGGTAACGTTATCGGAGCGTAGACTAAACAACGTCGAAGTGAGTAAGGGGGACTCTCTTCGATGCTTCGAAGGGAGTGCACTGCACTCCCTCGTGCAAGTGACAGGAGCTTGTCGACAGGCTGACGCCGAGCGGCGTGCACGCGGCGTGCGGCGAGCGGCGCACGCTGGAGCCCGCAGACGTGGCGGCCGAGCGCCGCGCCGCCGCCGCGCCCGCTCGCGCTGCCCACCCTCGGGAACACCAACAGAGGTCAGTACCTGTTGTATTGCCAATGTGAAGCTGTGCTAGTCTATTAGGAGACCGCTCAACTCGGAGAAAAAAAGAGGTAAATCTTCTAAGAGGTAAGGCTCCACTTGTCGATTTTAAGGCGTCCGTCGTCCTAATTTGAATAAGCAAACGATGCGATTTCGTCGCGCGAGGACTTGCGAACTTCAATTAGGACACTGCTAAAGTGAATTTGTATAACGTCGTGCGAAAAAATCGCTTCGCTTACCTAAGTACCTACTCGTATAAACGACCGTTAGCCAATGCGGTTTTACAGGCAAAACTTTTCGCAGATGGCGAAAAGTATTGGAAAAAATATTGTTAATCGTTGCTTATATCTGTCTGCTCTTGATGAGGGCGTTGTCGATAATCTATAGTCCAAGGAAAAGTACTGGGTACTGTGTTGTTTCAAGAATCTATATGCAGTTGTTTACGGCCTGAAAATAGATTTGTATCTATGTTGGTGTACAAACCAGTAACGCAGGTTCTCCCTGCTAATCCAAGTCTTTCAAATGTTATCTGCAAAAACAAAACAAAAAAAAACAAAATGTATGAAATTGACAGTTGACTATGGCCGCATCAACATTACGCCACCGCGATAAAAATCGCAGTGTGGATTAGGGCGCCGCCTGATTGTTTAAACAAGAACTTGTTTCCTATAAGTTGTTGTGTGGTTGCAGGGTTCGTGCACACGGAAGGCAAGAACAACTCGCTGACGCGCTCGGTGGTGGCGGGCCGCGCCGCCGCGTGCGTGCAGCTCGGCAAGGCGTACGGAACACGCGTCGCCGTGCGCGCGCTCTCTCTCACCATTCCGCAGGGCAAGGTATCCTAAATAACTACTAGACACTTGTAACGGGACGTAACCTGCCTCCGCCAAAGCAAAGTCAAGCCAGCCTCCTTCCGTCGTGCAAGCCTGTCAAGTCTTTTATGCGTTATTATATAAGTCGAGTTGCTGTTATATTTTCTTGTTTTGTTCATAATCCACTGCCGAATAAACTTATTGTACGCCATTTTGAGTGGTTTCGTATTCCATTTCGTTTCATACACTAACTATTAAATTTGACTTTTAATATCTCAGGGTGACGAGTGCAGTGCAGTGCGGCGCAGCATTTTTTCGAAAGGTCACAATTTTGTTCTGGCACTGCTACTGTTATGGGCAGGCGTGACGCTTACCACTAGCCGAACATCTAGCTCGTGACCTCACTCCATTGCACAAAACACACAAAAAATACTTCTGGATATTTCACTCAGCGCCACCTGACCCTAAAATAAGCGAAGCTTGTATTAAAAAAACTGATGAACGATGCTCATTCCCTGTGCAGTCATGAAACGAGCCTGGGCTATCACTCAACCTCGTCGTCTTTTCAACCGACTTCAAAAAAGGAGGTTCTCAATTCGACTGTATGTTTTTTTTGTATGTATGTTACGCGATGACTCCGCCAAATAAGAACTAATTTTAATGATATTTTTTTATTTATTTATCCATAAGCCTATTTTTATTCTCAAAGTTTTTTTTACATTGTTTTTTAGTTATAATTACTTACTTAATACCTATTTCATAGATGTGCCTGCCTCTCTCCCGCACTGCGGTGCCCCCTCCCTCGTAGCGATGCCAGCTGCACTGCGTGGTCTGATATTTCCTATGGATAACTTTGCACCCCCCATAAATCGGTTCTACGGGTTGATATTGAACAAATATGAATTAAACGTAAATTTTTTCCACTTCGTTGGACACACTTTTCCAAAATGTGCTTGAAACGTGGAATAATGGCTTTTAATAGGTATGTAAGGTTATGTGGGTTCTTAACTTATAATCTATATCTATATATCTATCTAATAATGTTATATCTATTTAATTTTTTGATATAATTTTTGTTTTGTGTTTTTGTGTTTTATATGGATTTTTTAATTAATATCTGAAATAAATGAATTATTATTATTATTATTATTATTAACTTACTTAAGGACCTGATCCTTTTGTTAAAAAATTTGTTATAGGTACAGGTTGTAAACAAAATTTCTAACGAATCTAGTTTTGTTTTCTTCTCGTAGGACTATATACTTAGGGTAATTCTCATCGTCACCTTCGTGGCAATTTTTTTTTATTTTTTGCTTATTTGAACAATTTTTGTAAAAAAAACTTACCTATAGTACGTGAGTCTCGTTTAGAAGAAAAATAGTTTTGAAGTTCTAGATGCCACGAGAGTGACGCGATGATCCAAAAAAGTGGCTCATCTTAACTTTACACCCATTATTTTCTCACTAAACTGTGAGCTACTGCTTATTAGACTAAATGTTAATTAAACAGGGAAATACGTGATATCACTGATATTCAAAAGAGACAATTAATTATTAGGTCGGTCCTAAGTTCGGTCATCCTACGAAATAGGTATACTGATATGCTACGTCAATTAAAACTACACAACTTTAGCGAAAAGTTTTTACTATAAAAAATATTAATGTATTAATAAACAGCATTAATCTATCAATAAAACAATGCGAAAATCACTTTCGTGGCGTAAACTCACCTTTGTGGCGTTTTATCCATGAAGATGAGTTTACGCCACGAAAGTGATTTTCGCATTGTTGCAAACTCACCTTCATGGATAAAACGCCACAAAGGTGAAGAAAATAACCCCTTTAAAACAATTGCTGCACAGGTTTAGGTGTAACGTTTTAAATCAAATACTACCTACATAAATATCACGCACAACTTTGATTTCAATTGCTAAAATACAATGGACAATTATAATACGATGAAAAAAAAAATACCACCGACTTCAACTTCGAATACCTGGATGACATCTTCATATTTTCTAGTAATTTTGATTTATAAACCTAACTACTGAACCGATTTCGATAAAATGTATACTCTGAACCACCTCTGAAGTATAATTAAATATTAAATATTATCAAAATCAGTTCATAATCATATCATATCATATCATTCATTTATTCATAAGTTGTAGGTGTACAGGATGTTAGATACAAAATTGTGCGTCTATTGCCAAAACTTGCCGTTACAGGCGTATGAATATTAATAATAATTATTATGTTGTATTATAATATTAATTAAGTCTTGAAATGTTAATTGTATGGTAAAACTAATTAATTTAAAAGTAATGAATGTCAAATGGAAAAAATATTTATTTTATATAGATGTCAAATTAGACTATTAATTAAACTATTAACATTTCACATCGTATTTACTATTATAATTAAAAAAATCTTCTAGTTCATAAAAATATTTTCTAGTGAGCCACTGAGTCATACATATTTTAAATTTAAAAAAGGAATATTCTTTGAAATCGTCAAGAATGTTATTGTAAATCTTAATACCTTTGATTAGAGAGAGCTAGTTCCTCCGAGTCTTAATACACATTATATAACAGTTATTGCATGTCAATGTTAGTCTGTTGGGTGGGCAATACAGTTTATAACGATGTTGAGACCGAACCTCATACTTTTTCCCGGTAGCTACCTTTGCTTCTTGGAAAAGGTTTTTATTGCTATATACAAACAGGCTCACCTCTAGGATATACAGACTAGTAACTGTTAGGAGATTATGCTTCTTAAAATAAGGGGCACTTGAATCCAATCGATTTATGGCAAAAATGGCTCTTATACATCTTTTTTGCATTACAAAGACTTTCTTCATATCCACACTCCTTCCCCAAACTAAAATTCCATAGCGTATGATCGAAGTCACATAACCATGATATGCTGTAAGAGCTGCTTTTCTAGAAACTATCTGGGCTATTCTCTTCAGAGGATAAACAAAACTATTTAGTCTGGAGCAAACATTGGTTATGTGTGGCTTCCAAGAACAATTACAGTCAATATTTATGTCACATAAATTCATACCTAATGATACTTACATTTATGTACGATAAATACACTAATATTTGTAATGGTTATGGAAGAGTGAGGTCTTCTGTCACAAGTATTGCTATACTCAAAAGAAGGCCTCCACAACTGTTGTTTAAAACGTGTATTCTAATGTAATAAACATTTTTTCATTTTCATTTTCATTTTCATTTCATTTATAAATGCCAAGAAACTTAAACTCCGAAGTCTGTTCAATGTCCTTCCCATCATAGCTAATTTTAAGGTCTTTAGGCTTTCCCTGAACAGGGTGAAATTGCATCAGTTTGGTTTTATTTATATTTACTTTTAGATTATTGGAAGATAACCAATTAACAGATTGAGACAGTGCTTTGTTAATGTTCCGTTCACATTCCAGTTCACTTTTACCTTCAATGACAATAGAGGTATCGTCTGCAAACATTTTTTTTTTATCTTCAACTGCAATGGGAAGGTCATTGATATAGGATCATAAGAAAATTGGCGGAGTAATCGCGTAACATATATTTTTTTTAAATACAGTCGAATTGAGAACCTCCTTTTTTGCAGTCTGTTGAAAATGTTGTCCACGCAAGTGATCGGTACACCTCATATTAACTTATTATAAATTAAAAAAAAAATTAAAAAAATATAAGTCATTTATTTTGTAATAGTCGCGGGCAACCGGTGGATGCAAATAGCAGGTTGTCGTACAGTGTGGCGGTCTAAGGGGGAGGCCTTCGTTCAGCAGTGGATGTCTCCGGGCTGATGATGATGATGATAATGATTTATTTCAGATAATTAGAATCCATAGTGAGAAATAGGTACACTTTAAAAAAAAAAAAAAATACAATAAATACAGTTGAAAATTTAAGATTAAATTAATAATGAAAACATTTTTCTTAGCCTATTGGGTGTCAAAACAAACAACTTTTGCTATGGAGCCAATATTGAAATCGCGAATAAATTACCAGCTGTTCTTTTTACCAGTTATTTTTTATTTAGATGTTGGCCCCATAGTAAAAGTTGTTTGTTTTGATATACAGAATATGCACTTAAGAGGATGCTAACTGATTAGAACTATCTCTGTATATTAAAGTATAGTAGATTGCTGCACCGAGCGCAAAGTGAGTTATTAATGCACGAGTGTTATGTCGGTGCCCGAGTGCATGCGAGGGCCAAAATTAACATGAGTGCATTATTTACTCGCTTTAGCAAGGTGCGTAATGTACTTTTCTTTCAACTACCAATTTACTTACCGTGATAAAATATACCTACCTATAAAATAATATAAAATATATATATATTATTTTAATATGTATAATTTGGTCGATTCTGGCGGTTTTAGTTGACAGTTCTAAACTACTAAAGTATTGCTGTCCTTAGCTAACATGCGTAGTAAAAAATAAAACAGCAATTTTTTTTTAATTCTAAGTAGGTTATAGTTAGTTTAAATATTTATTTTAAGTTTTGTACATATGTGCCTATAAGAAAGCCTACCTACAAAAACACACTTTCGAACACTGATTTTACATGTCTTTTGTTTTCCCACTTAATACATTTTTCATAAGCTTTTATAATTATTTTCATCACACTTGCTCGTAAAAGGGGATCTTTTTACATCGGTTTAAGGCTCATAATCCAAGCTATTACGCACGCGTGCTTTTTACTTTACATTACGCCACTGGTTCTATAATAGGTATAACCCGGTAAAGTCAAGTTTGTACGTGACTGCAATTAGACGTATGTATACGAAGCACTCTTAATATAGCCGGGTAATACTTACAGTTTTTTGTAATACCAACAAATAGTTCTTATGTCGCTGAAGTAAATGTCAACCTGCGTGCGCATTGCTGGTTTGGGCGCCATTTTCCGCCAATATATTTTTTCCTCGCAAGTGTGATGAAAACAGTCGTATGGAACTCTTGTGCTATTAGTCATTACGTTCTCGGCTTCCTTATCGCGCTCGCCTGCGGCTCGCGCGCATAATACCGCCTCTAGTATAATGACCAACATAGCACACTCTTATCATAATGTACTATTACCGGGTTATACCTATTATAGCACAAGTGCTGTAATGTAAAGTAAAAATCACGTGTACGTAATAGCTTGGATTATGAGCCTAAAACCGATGTAATAAGATCCACGTTACGAGCAAGTGTGATGAAAAACAAATTCTCTTGTAACCACGCTCTCAGCTTAGTTTTGCACGCGGTGGAAGGAGCATCCCGAATCGAAGCTGGTATGCGATTGTAGATCGCGGGCCCTAAAATATACACCGACCTCTCCGACTTGACGAGAGGGTGCGACGGGGTTAACAGTTAGTCTTTCTTTTCATTGCTTCGTAAATCTAATGTGCCGTGAACGCCCCTAGGTTTACGTGGGTGAACAGGGCTACCTGGTAAATAACTTCACACGGCAAGGGCTGTACCTGAAGTTCCTTAAATAGCTCTTCGCATGAGACGTCGTTCCGAACCCCAAATATAGCACGTATGACTCGTTTCTGCATGACAAAGAGTCACGGAACCAGCTGAGGTCGAGGTCGAGGTCGTTCGCCACCGTGTTCAGTTTCGACTCCAGCTGACTGTGCGTCGGCGCGGTGATCACCGCAGCGACGTCATCGGCGTATGTAAATCTCAGCGCCATTGATGGCACCGGGTAGGTCATTGAGGAGGAGACTGAACGAGCGTTAGATAAGCAGGAGCCCTGTACATCCCGTTCTCCATCTCAGAAGATACGGCGCGGCCTCATCACGACCTGCGTTCGCTTAGACATGAAGGACGACATCACGGACAGAGCCGGACCGCGGATCCCGTAAAATTGTAGCTTATATGCAACGAGGCCGTGATCGGCATTATCGAACGCGCTCGATAGGTCGCAACAAAGAACGGCAACCTGCAATCCCGCTTCGTGCGCGCCTCAACACTCGCTGCACTCGGCGTATTGTCGTTCCGACAAAACGCCACGATCTACGATAAAGTTAAGAAGCCTCCTGTTGAGTACGACCTGTCCGATATGGGGCGGTAGGACTTGGTCTCTGATTTTTTTCCCTGTCCTTTGTACAAGGGGCATAGTTAAACTTTCTTGAGTGCTATGGGGTATATGCCTTGCCGCAGGCATGAGTTAAACAAGTGACAAATTACAGGCGCTACTAGTTCTATACCGGTTTTTAATATGGTCGCGGACAGACCATAGAGATCGGTACACTTTTTAGGAGCGATACGTTTCGTCGCTATCGGGACTACTTCAACGGGGGAGAACGGTTCTAGCCTTATGGATACGTCACTCACGGATGCTTCGTCCCCGAGTGCAGCTAAGGCGCTTGCGCTGTTACCGCGGGCGCGACTATGTTTTATAACATAAAACGTTGTCGGGTTTTCATAATTAACTTCAACAAAATCACTTGTGTCATGAAGATTCTAAACAGAGGCCCGATACTGACCAGCTAAGCATGTGGCAATTTTAGAAGCAAACTATTTATTTCGTCCCTAGCAATGCGTTCTAGTTCATTCTCTTTCGCTTGATTGTTGTAAACCCAAAGTTTGCTTAAAAAATCTCTCACCGGTTCGACATCATCAAATGAATCTTTTGGAAATCCCTTAACGTTGATTTTGAAACGATAGTACTGTAATTCTTCGTTAACGTGCTTGTGTTTGTCGCTTTTGAGTTCTCTTAAAAATAAAGAAGCATTCCTTGGCAACTTTTTATTATCTATGTTAAGCTTCAGCATTTTCGTATCCGGATCCCAAACGAGTAGATTCCCGACGGCACTTCCAATGCCATTTTTTATGTCTAAGAATTTTTGCTCTACTGTTTTCCCTGGTCCTATGTCGCTGTCTTTAATGTGCACAACTTTCGTGTGTTTGTTTAATTCTAACAATTGAACAAGTTTATCAGCTAACATTTTTATTCTTGCGCTGGCTTTGCTCCCACTGAAAGTCATATCTAAATTTCCAAAAGCTAGAGGTAGTTCAAGTTCTTGTGGTACTAAAACTGTTTCAATCATTTCGTCAGTCGATGATTTCAAGTTGTGCATCGGGGTGTCTTTTATTATGATACCTGATTGCTGTTTTTCGAATCGAGGCCAGTGTCTGCTTATTTCAGCAAATATTTGTCTTAGTGCGACCAAATGTGTGGGTGTGTGCATATTGATTGGTAATAAATCTTGACGAACCTTCCAAACACTACAATTTTCTCTCAGTTTTTGCTGTTGTAAGACTTCTCTTGCAATGATTACGTGATATGTCGCTATTACTTCATTCATCAATATATTCTGTCGGTCTCTTTCAGATCTGTAAAATCTTAAAAAAGTTCTTCCCCAATTTATTACTCGCTCTGTAAGTAAATCTTGGAGCATCATTTGTACGTGGCGCTCATCGTTGTTGTACTGAAATGCATCTATATTCTGTCCAGTGTTTATTAAACAGTGCATCTTATTGTTTACGTCATGACTAAATTTCTTCTTGGCGGGGCTGTACTTGTATTTATCCGATGTATATATGACAAAGTTACACTCTACGTCATCGAAGTTTCCCTCATACATGGGATCCTTATTGTTCAGTTGGAACTGATCCTGCATCGCAAGATAGCTCTGAAAGGACCTCAGTAAAGTCAAGTCCCCGACAGTGCGCAGCAGGTCTCTGTTATTAAGTGCTTCAGTTCTGCTACCCTTTTCCTGCTTTGCTTGCAGGAATAACACAACTGGTTTCTGTCGGCCTCTCACTTGATACCGCAGGCAGATATCGTCCATGTCACCGATTCCATTAATGTTGTTTCCGAACTGCAACTTCTCTATTTCCTCATCTTTTGACCCTCGTATATAGATCAAACATAGAAGTTTCGTTTCATATAAGTTGTTTAGAACTCCTAGTTTAAAAAAACTTGATCTATTTAAATAAAGTTTTGAGGACAAAATCCCTTCACTTGGCGGCTTACACAATTTCTTTATCATGTCGTAAAAGCTCCAGTAATTTACATTAAAATGTATCTCAAATTTAATCTGATTATATTTGTCCTTGTTGTAGTACTTGTCTATATCATTCTCTAATGTGTTTTCTTTTTCACATTGCTTGGATTTATTGGTATAAAACCAAAGTTTGTTCAAAAAATCTTTCACCCGCCTCTTATCATTTTCATCTTCATCAAAACATAGTTTGGCGAAACTTTCAACATTGATATTAATTAGGTAGCTGCCTAATTTTTCGTTAGCAAGTTTGTGTGTGACGTCCTCCAATTCTTTCAAAAATAAAGCAGCATTTTGAGGCAGTGCATCATATTCCAAGTTAAATTTCAGCATTTTCGTATCTGGATCTAAAATGAGTAAATTCCCAACGGCACTTCCGATGCCACCGTTGATATCTATGATGCCTCGTTCCATCATTTTTCCTGGTCCTATATCGTCTTCGTTAATATCAAGTATCATTGAGTCTTCATTTATTTTAAATAAATCAAATAGCTTCACTGCTACAGCTTTCATTCTTTTTAGTACCATATCCTCGCTCCCTCTGAAAATCATATCTATATTTCCGAATGATACAGGTAATTTCATTATCATGGAGCTCAACTTTATTTGTATAGCTTCATTAATACAAGTTTCATCAGTTTCAATTGCATTAAATAGTTCCAATAATGTATAGTACACGTCTGTATCGATTTTTTTTTTAAAAACTGTATCATTTACAAGTTGTAACTTTTTAGTTTCATAATTGTACGTAGCCAACTTACCGATCAGTTTGCTGATTGTAGCCGCGCACGGCTGTTGTACAACTAGCATAAAGTTATCTCGGTCTGCGGCGGTGATTTCAGATCGATCACAGCACCTTGTAGATATATTTCTGACCAATGTTTTTTTTAAAGCAACCAAATATCTGGAGCTGCTTGCAAAAAACTCAGGCTTAAATTCCCATAAGCGATATTTCATATGAGATGGTTGCATCTTGTGCTGCTGTAATACTTCCCGTCCCAAGGCAACGTGGTATCTCGCCAATAGTGTATTCGATTGATATAATTCCGTACGTAGAGTATTCCCAAAAAGTATACAGGATAAAAAAACTGCTCCCAATTTTTCCATTTCTTTTATAATAGCCAATTTGCATAATTTTTTTATTTTATCTTCGTCGTAGTCGTATTGAAATACTTCCGGATTGTTTTCTGTATCTAAAATATAGTGTATTTTTTTACTTATCTGCTGCTTAGTATTTTTCTTAGTATATAAGTATTTTGCCGACGATGTCGTATATACTACGAGATTACACTCGACGTCACCAAAGTTACCCTGAAACATGGGGTCATTTCTCCCGGCATGGAACCGATCCTTGATCTTATGATAACTCTGGAAGTACTTCGACAACATGAATTCTCTGCAAGCACTTTGATCGTTTTTCACAGCAAGCCTTTCCATCTCGCGATCGTCTCTGTGCTTCGTTTGCACGAACAGCATGACCGGTATATTTTGGCCCTTCAATTGGTACCGCAGGCAGATGTCGCCCATGTCACCGATGCCGTCGATGTTTGATCCAAGTAGAAAATCTTCGATATGCTCATCGTTCAGCGCTCGTATGTACATTGTAGTTAGTAATTTTATCGTATTCAACTGGTCGTATGAAGTATCATCATCGCTCGCTTTCCCGGCAATTTGCAGATAATTCACTCTAGCCTTGTCTGAACATAATGCTCGAGAAATATCTACAGGAGTTTGTCCGCTCGAGTTCTTTATTGTGCCGTCGGCACCAATGTTTAGAAGCAGATCAACGAGCGCTTCCTCCCCGCGGCGCACCGCCATATGTAGCGGCGTGTTGCCGCCGTCATTGTAGTCCTGCGCGTTGACGTCAGCGCCTTGCTCCAGATGTTTCCTCACTTTCACCAGTTTCTTTACAAAGTGTATGTTCTCGCGCACTGTTATAAACAGCAACGAATTTTTGGTCATCTGTTCATAACTCAAAGCCATGGTTTTCAAAATTCAGCTACTTGATACGGCGAACATATTTTCAGATAAGTATTAACGCCGTTGAATAAACTGGCAGGAGTTGGCTCAAACACCAGACACAAGCCAAAACAGCTGCGGGAGACTTTTCACAGCAGTGGAACTCCATAGGCTACCACTACAACAACATAAATATACATAATCAGTATAGGTATACAAGTTTATAATTATACAACATGAATGCGAGATTTGCACTGCACTTATCGCGGCGCGAAGTTACTGGGACCTCACTGCTTTCATGCATTCCACGGAACAGAGAAGACCAGTAATAACTAACTATAGTTAATTACCAAAAAAATAAGCGATGTCACAAAAATGGCTTTAACTCAGCGTAATGCTGTTTATCAAACAGCGCTGATCTTCCGTTGAGGCCGATTGAAGTGAGGTCACGAAAGGCGAAACGTTTTAAAATTACAACTATGTATGAATAGGTATAGGTATGATGCAATACGCCGAGTGAATAGTGCACCTAGGTCACACGTATTTTCGTTACTAACTAGCTATTGTCTATCAATACTTGTTTTGTCCTCGATCTCGACTGTTAAAACTTTTACTTGGAAGAATATACTATAGCTTGGCAACAAGCTATTAAAAAAAACTTCAACGTAAATTACGCAAGTTCGTTTTCTTGGATGAATTCTTTTTTCCAGTAACTTTGATTTAAAAACCAAAGTACTGTGTACCGATTTTGATAAAATTTCTATGGGACCAATCTGAAAGTATATCCTTTCAAATAAAACAAATTTCTAATTCGTTTCGTGCAAACATAATAAATAAAACTCATTTGATCGAAAATCCGCAGACATTACTTAAACCTAAGAATTGTTAAATTTGTGAAATTTGTTGAAATTTGTTTGTGAAATAAAAAAAATATTTTTGTTCACCCTGACCTGTATGAGTGCAAGTATGTTTTTCTGCATAACGAAGTAGGAAGATCATCACTCGGTCCTTCCTATTCCGGACCATTCGAGGTATTAGAGAGATCGGCTAAAGTTTTTAAGATACAAATGACAAACAGACAGACAAATATAACTATAGATCGCTTGTAACCAGCTCATTTAATAAATGAGGAGAACAATGGAAATGAAATAAAATTAGAGGACAAAAAAGACATTACTATAAGTTTGCATAGATATGACAGGAATCAAGTAGAACAAACTCGAACAACCAGGTGTGGTCGCGTCATCAGACCACCCGTGCGTTTTGAAGTAACATAGGTATTAATGTAATGTATAAGTAGATTATGTAGACCAATATTATGAAGCAATAACGCCCTACTTGCAGGCGTAGGTGAATGCTCTTTCGTAATTTTTTTTTAGATATTGCTGAGATAGGTACGAGTATATAGATTGTCATTATAAAGTAATCGAACTAAAATAATTACTCATTCTTCAGTTGAGATCGTTCCTACATGATACTTACCATGGGAAAGTACCAAAGTAAAGAAGAAGTAGTTGTGGTGGCACAGAACGCCTCTGTAGGCAGCCAAGAATTACAGGAAAACAGGTTTTTTTTTGGATTTGGATTATTCGTAGTTTTTATGTTGCTAATTGTTATGGTCTGTATTAGATGTACAAAAGGTGCAGTAAACGCACTAAGTCTTAGATTACAAAGCAGATGAGCAGTGCTAATAACGTGGAATTACCGAGTGGCTCGCGAAATCCGCAAATGTATACTGCGTAAAAATTGTGAAGATTTAATTGTGTCTACATTATAACTGTTTTATTCTATGTTGTGTTATAATTAAGCGGTATGTAAAGAAAAACTATCAATATTTTATTATTTTTCAAAATATATATTGATCAACGTTTATAACTATAATTTTGTTTAAGTATTAATGATTCTAATAAGAGATATTACAGCTCAACTTAAATGTAATTTCGATAATTTTGTATTAACGTCCTTTTAATGAAAGTAAGTACTTATAATTGTTACATTTTTGTTAACTTTTCAATATTATGAGTAGGATGGTGACCAAACCCAAATGCTCTTCAAAATTAATTTTCATTGTATTTTTGATGTAATAATAATGTAAGTAAATTTATTCAGAAGTTAGAGTCCGGCCCTGTGTGGCATTTCATTACGTGCATCGGACGGCCCAGTTAAATTTGCTGACTTCGTAAACAACAATGATAGAGTGAAGACTTTGGTCACCTTTTAGCATTTATTAACATGCATTTATTTTAAACTTAAAACTTTGGATTATGTTCATTTTTTTTTCAAAAAGAAAGGGGAGGCTACTGTAGAGACACAGGCTAGAATCAAGTTAGATAAGATAGTTAAGTCAGTCGCTGGCCGCCCCTCATGTGAATAGGTTGTCTGGCCAATAAACCATCGTAATTAACTATTCACTATTTCATTTATTATATGCCTTACTAGGCAGTCAGATCAGAGATACGTACGAAGGACGTACAGATAAACTAAAAGTATTCCTTCAAGTACATTCGGATGGTGGGAATGAACAGGATCTTATAGAGAAAGGAAAGGATATGAGAATTACGGCGAAGTCGGATAGGTAACCATTTATGCTTTCGAAATTAGACGAAATTCGGAGATATGGTCATATTTTCGTAAACCGAAAATAAACCAGATACAGATATTTTGTAAACGTTCTAGCTTATCGAGTTGTGACGCGTCCGCGTAGTCCGATATCGGGATAATGAGAGATTTCACAAGCGTTGTTGAGGTAGTACCTACCTAATTGGATGGAATGGAAGTTCTGCAACCTCCTGGGGACGCTGTAGATCTAATTATTTTCCGGCTAACTTCTGCTAACTGGGGTTTCCAGGAAAAATTATGATCTAAGAATATTCCCATGTTTTTGACAATTTCACTAATAGGGCATGAGACACCATCAAAAATTACTTGCGGAAGGCAAGTCAATTTTAGAGACCATACGCGAACTCCCGATACTGAGTTCCGAACTGAGTTTTGCTGGGATTAACTGTAAGGCCGTATGATCTACTCCAGTCTCGTATCCAACTGAGGTCGGTGTTTGTAGTCTCTATTGCCTCGTGCAAAAGTGTTAAGGGAGCTTGAGTATATATGGTCGTCTGTATATAGGCGGTAGGAAGAAGTTAGCTGTTGGGAGATGGAATTAATAAAATATGCAAAAAGAAGAGGAGATAGCACGCCGCCCTGAGGAACACCGGCAGATATTGCAGATATTGCACCACGAAGAAAACGTGTTATCAATACGAGTGAATGCGCTGCGGGCGCCCAGACAGGTAACTTTGAAACCAATCAATAATTCCAGCAAAGGAGTTCAGACAGAATGTCAAAGTCAACGTTGTTAAAAAGCGTTGCTAAAATCTACTAGTGATAGTACCTACAGTTAATTGACCTTTTCCCATGCTATCCCTTATGTCGTCGGTGAGCTTCGTTACAAGCAATTGCGGTACTGTGTCCAGAACGGAAACCAGATTGGAGAGGGTTATACTAGTAAGTGTTGTACATTATGTGCTTTTTGTATTTATGTCGTTTGAAGAGTATGCACTTGTCTAGTATCAGATGAATGGTATTCTTAGGTTTGAAGATATTTATTCTCATATGAGACATTACATCACTTCCATGGGTTACATTTATCATAATATCTAAGTTTAATTGGTATATTTCACTAGCACAAGGACATCTTTAATAATTATTTTCTAATTTATTTACAAGCTGGAAACTCTTACTGTGACAGATGGAGTTGTATGATTGTATCACAGTAAGTTCAGGTAGTTTTATATGATAATCCAGAAATAAAAATCCGGTATAAATATAAACTTACAAGCAAACTTTCACACGAACAAAACAAAACAAGCTAAGCGCGTGTCGCCTGACTCGGTTCTGTCACTGGAAGAGACTGGGTGGGCTCCTGCCAGAAGCTCTAGCGGGCACCGCTGACTGTCGCTTCGCCACACTCAGCCTTGGCCTCGT
This sequence comes from Erannis defoliaria, assembly GCA_905404285.2. NCBI lineage: Eukaryota > Metazoa > Arthropoda > Insecta > Lepidoptera > Geometridae > Erannis > Erannis defoliaria. The sequence continues at coordinate 17,221,348 of FR990082.1, read as the reverse complement.
ATGGCTTGCTCCACTCGGGACCTCCTTTGAGCTTCTGGCTCCCGCGCTATTTATATACACTCTAGGGGTAGGGACCACAAGCCTAGGTAGAGTCGGGTACTCTGATTCGGATCTGACCGATACATAGTTTTTAGTTTAGGCCCGGTCTTTTAGAGCAAATATATATTAGACATTTTGAGCTTAGATAATAGAACCATTAGCAATTTTAAAAATAGGGATTTCATTCTTAGTTGAAATAACATTAGACTAATTGTATTTAGATCAATCGTCCATTAGATCAAGAGTTTATTAGCGATTTGGAACTTAGATCATTCAATCATTAGAGATTTTGAAATTAGGTGTTTCGTCCATAGTTCTAGTAAAATTAGACCAATTAAACTTAGGTTTTATGATACCCTTCCATGAGAACACTGCTATAATATTTTTATGCATTTATATTTATAACACTTATTATACAATGCAAATTGAATTAAAGAAATACATTGACAAATAACACAAATTCAACAATCAATACAATTTCACAAACAATTTACAACAAATTTCACAATTTTAACAATTCTTAGGTTTATATGTCTGTGGATTTTCGATCAAATGAGTTTTATTTATTATGTTTATATTAAACGATTTAGATATTTATTTTATAAAAGGATATACTTTCAGATTGGTCCCATAGAAATTTATTCAAAATCCGTACAGTACTTTGGTTTCTAAATCAAACTTACTGGGAAAAAAAACATCCAAGAAAACAAATTTGCTTAATTTACGTTGAAGTTTTTTTTAATAGCTTGTTGCCAAGCTATGGTATATTCTTCCAAGTGTAAGTCTTAACAGTCGAGATCGAGGGCAAAACAAGTATTGATAGACAATAGCTAGTTAGTAACGAAAATACGTGTGACCTAGGTGCACTATTCACTCGGCGTATTGCATCATACCTATACCTATTCATACATAGTTGTAATTTTAAAACGTTTCGCCTTTCGTGACCTCACTTCAATCGGCCTCAACGGAAGATCAGCGCTGTTTGATAAACAGCATTACGCTGAGTTGAAGCCATTTTTGTGACATCGCTTATTTTTTGGTAATTAACTATAGTTAGTTATTACTGGTCTTCTCTGTTCCGTGGAATGCATGAAAGCAGTGAGCTCCCAGTAACTTCGCGCCGCGATAAGTGCAGTGCAAATCTCGCATTCATGTTGTATAATTATAAACTTGTATACCTATACTGATTATGTATATTTATGTTGTTGTAGTGGTAGCCTATGGAGTTCCACTGCTGTGAAAAGTCTCCCGCAGCTGTTCTGGCTTGTGTCTGGTGTCTGAGCTAACTCCTGCCAGTTTATTCAACGGCGTTAATACTTATCTGAAAATATGTTCGCCGTCACATGTAGAGAGAAATATCCACAGGAGTTTGTCCGTTCGAGTTCTTTAGTGTGCACTAATGTTTAGAAGCAGATCAATAAGTGCTTCCTCCCCGCGGCGCACCGCCATGTGCAGCGGCGTGTTGCCGCCGTCATTGTAGTCCTGCGCGTTCACGTCAGTTCCTTGGTCCAGGTGTCTCCTCACTTTCACCAGTTTCTCTACGAAGGGTATGTTCTCGCGCACTGACATAAACAGCAACGAATTTTTGGCCATTTTTTCATAACTCAAACCCATGTTTTTCAGAATTCAGCCACGTGGGACGGCGAACATATTTTCAGATAAGTATAATACTACGTTGCAAAAACTGGCAGCTCCGAACACCAGACAGAAGTCAGAACAGCTGACGGGAGGCCTTTCACAGCAGTGGACCTCCATGGGCTACCACAACAACAACATAAATATTATAAATAATCAGTGTAAGTATGCAAGTTTATAATTATACAACATGAATGCGAAATTTGCACTGCACTTGTCGCGGCGCGAAGTTACTGGGAGCTCGCTGCTTTCATGCATTCTACGGAACAGAGAACACTTTGTACATGTTTGATGTGATGCGATACGCCGAGTGAATGGTGCACTAGGTCACGTATTTTCGGTACTACCTAGCTATTGTTTATACTTATGTTTAAAAAAACACATTCGTAAAAGCATTTATATTGTATTTTTACATTTCATTTGCAATTTATTAAACATCATTATTACTATTTGTTTTATTACAAATTTTTGTACTGTTACTGGACATTTTAATTGTATTTCTGGACTTATTTTTATTGTATTTTGCTGTTTTTATGGGTATTTTATGGTACCTGCAATTTTTTTTATTTTTTTTGTTTTCCCATAGGCACCATATTATATTACATTAAAAACACATACCGTCACCAGCACCACCTCCCCCACCCCCTTACATACGCTCATGACGTAGATAAGTAGAAAAAAAAGTACAAATCAGAAGAAGATGAAAAGTCTTGAACAGTAAACAGAACTTGTTTTTGTCGTGACAATTGAATTTTAAGACAAACTATATGTTTACGCGCTCCTAAAGTACATTTTTCGTGCAAGAGATATAAAAAAATTGAATGAAAATTGAAATTGAATTGAAAAAATTGAAGTTATTTTGGGTTATTTCTTTAAGACATATAGGTATTAAATAACTTCTAATACAAAAAAAGCGCTATCCTCAAGTATGTGCTCGTAACAGTTACAGCTACAGGAAATCGGCAGGTTCATAAACTTTGTAAAATTTCTTATTTTAAAACGGTTGTTCAGAACATTAACTTAAACTTATGAAGGCCTCCCATTTTGACACTAGTAATGGACTTTACCTATTTATTTATTACTCAAAACATTTATTACAATACCGTTATTGGTAACTAGCAACTAAAACTCGTTGAAGTTTGTCTTAAGGCTAGGCCCTCTGGGCCTCTGCTATCAAATAAATGAAATTTAATTCACAAGTAATCACAATCATAATTACTTACTCATCATCAGCCCGGAGACGTCCACTGCTGAACGTAGGCCTCTTAGACCGTCACTCTGTATGACAACCTGCCATTTGCATCCACCGGTTGCCCGTGACTTTTACAATGTCGTCGGTCCAGGGCCGCGCCAACCCCCCACAGCGCCTGTGTGCGAAACCTATGAAGTGCCTCTTTTTTTCACGAATCTTCATGTTTCAATTTATGTCCGAAATAAATGTTCTCCAGTTTTATATACTTGAATAATATTTTCCTAATTTCGTTCAGTAAAGTTCGCTTTCGCTTGCCAATTACTGCGAAAAGTAAAACACGAATTTAATTTTTACGTACTTTATTTATGATGATATATCTAATTGTCTTAGAATCTTAGAAGACTTGTACAATGAGCGCATTATAATTATGTTTTGTTATTTACAAGGCATATGTTGACGCCTATTGTACCTACTTACTTATCGATACTCCACTACAAAGAATATGTTGTTGTGTAAGTGTAACAAAAATAATTTCGATGGCGGCGCCTCTATTGTCTTGGCGCCTGTGTGCGAAGGGGCGGCGCGGCCCTGCATCGGTCCACCAATATAAATATGTAATGGGAGGCCTTCCTATGCTGCGTCTTCCGGTTCGCGGTCGCCACTCAAGAACCTTTTTTCCCCATCGGTTGTTAGTTCTTCGAGCGATGTGGCCTGCCCATTGCCACTTCAACTTGCAAACCCTGCGAGATACGTCGGTGAATTTGGATCTTTGGTGAATATCCTCGTTCCGGATTTAATCGCGCAAAATAACTCCGAGCATAGCCATCCATTGCCTGTTGCGTGACTCTAAGTTTCTCCAAAAGGGCAGCAGCTTCCTACGCAATTACTTACTATACATGATTATAATAAAATTTAGCAAAATGAAGTGAGCGTGCGACCCGCCCGCGCCGCTGCCGCTCCCCGTGCTTGTCGCTCGTACCTCCGAGGCAGGTACAAAACCCGACCCGACGACGATGCCCGACGCGCATCAAAGCGCTCGGCCGATCGTTCAGTTCTAGTTTTAGTTTTTTAAGATATTGGGATAGACACATTTGAACAAATCATCAATAAATCCTATCCTTGCCATTTTAAAGGGATCTCGTGCTCCATTCAAGTACTTTACTTCACCCGAATTGAACGACCATTTTAATATTTCATCGTGAGCTCCTGACAAAATACGATTGGGGGGTATTTTGAATGAATCTGAACTATGATAGAATTCGTCTATGTGAGATTCTAAGATTTCCTCTATCTCGTCCTCTTTGGCCTGATTAGCGTAAAACCAAAGCTTTTTCAAATAAATTTTCGCGTTCCTTTTTTGGCATTCATTGTCGTTAAATGAATATACCGGGAATCTGTTAATGTTGATATTAATCCTATATATTTTTAGGTTTTCTTTGACGTGCAACAATTCCTTTAGAAATAAAGAAGCATTTTTTGGCAGCTCTTTGTTGTCCACATCAAACTTCAGCGCGTTCGTTTCTGGGTCCAAAATAAGTAGATTCCCTACGGCGCTCCCGATTCCACTATTGAGGGCTATGACACCTTTATTAATTGGTTTCCCTGGTCCCACAACGCCTTCGTTAATATCAATTATCTCCTGGTCTTTATTATTATTAAATAATTCTACTACTTGTTTTGCTAGAACTTGTATCCTATTTTGTACATCGATCTCGCAACCACGAAAGGTCATGTCTAGATTTCCGAACGCAAGAGGTAACTTAACGGTTAACGACATCAGTTTTATTTGAACAGCTTCACATATGACATTTGCTTTAAATGTAAGTCTGTTAAAATATTCCAGTAATTCTTTCAACACATCTGAAACAAATTTTTTCTTGAATTCCGTGTCTTCTATGAATTGTAAGGTTTTTGTTTCCTCATTGTATGTTGCTAACTTTCCAATCACTTTGCTGACCGCAAACGCCGTCGGATTTTGAAAAACTTCCATTACATTACTTCGATCCACGTCAGTGATTTCGGACCGATCAAAGCGTTTTGTTGACATTGCTTGGAATAACGATGATTTTAGGACTGCCAAATACTCGCACTGAGTTTCAAACAACTCGGGACGAAACTTCCACTCACGATAAATTTCTGTCTTTGCTTGCTGTTGCAAGACTTCCCGCCCCATGACCACGTGGTATTGTGCTATGTGTTTATTCGACAATATCAAATCATATTGATCTTTATTCGTTCTCTCTGACATGACTAATTCTATGAAGACCGCTCCTAACTCTTTTAATTGTTCCATTACTGTCTGTTTTGCTATAACATCAATTTCGCCTTCGTCATACTTGTATTGAAAAGGGTTTATGTTTCGTTTTGTGTGTATGAGGTTGTGTACTTTTTCATTTACATTATGCGGTTCAGTTGTTTTTTTATCTTGTTTTTCGAAGCAGTCACCCACACAAGCCGGCGTGTATAAGACAAGGTTACCATCAGCGAAGTCTCCCTTGAACATGGGGTTCTTATCATTTTTTTGGAACCTATCTTGTATCATCACATAGCTTGCGAAGTACTTTTGCAAGCTAAAGTCTCCATCGAGATTCTTTACTTCCTTAACGGTGAGTTTTTTCTGTTCAGGTTCCTGTCTGTGTTTTGTTTGCACGAACAACCTGAACGGTCTACCTTCGCCCTTTACTCGGTACCACAAGCAAATGTCGTCCCATGCGCCGATACCGGCGACATTAGATCCTAGCAGAAAATTTTGTACTTTTTTGTCATTCAGTGCACGTATCAAAATCAAACTCAGCAACCTTATCTCATACAGGTACCCCTTTGCGCCTCCAACACCATCTCTTTTATCATAAGTGTATTCTGTTTGCATATCATTTTGCACATCTTTATTAGTAACACCTACCTGACAGTTACTTCGGCTATCGTAATGGAATTGACCATTGTTGTTGTTTGTCACATCTTTGTTTATTTTTTGTTTTTTCTCCGTTGTTTGTAGTAGTTCCACGATGATTATATACTGGGTGTGGAGTTCTGACGCAATTTCGAGAGGAGTTTCTTCGTTCCAGTTCTTGCGCGTGACGTCGACACCTTTTTTAAGCAACAGACACATTGCAGACACGTCTCCGCGGCGCACTGCCTCGTGCAGCGGTGTATCGCCAAAGGTGCTGCTGGCTGAAGGCTCCACTGGCTTCCCATCATCGTCTTGTAGGTTCTTCTTTCCATTTTCGCTCGCTGATGTCTCAGAATTTTTCAGTAATTGCACAATGTTTTTGTATTTGGCGTGGCATACCCGAGCGATGTCGAGTGGTGTCTTCCGGTCGTTGTTCCTGCGCGTGACGTCAGCGTCGTGATCGAGCAGCAGGCGTGCGAGGGCTACCTCTGCGCGGCGAACCGCCACGTGCAGCGGTGTGTTTCCACCATCGTTACCGTCGGCCGCTTTCACGTCTCCACCTTCTTCCAAGCACCGCGTGACGTTCTTTAGCTTTTCATCGGTGACCGTGTTTTCACGTAAAAGTATGAACAGCAACGCGTTTTTGTTCAGTTGATCGTCGTCTCCAACCCAAGCCATCGTCTTCCAAGCAAGTTCACACTGTTAAGTGATTAAACAAGACATTACTTTGCGAAATTTAATGTTTACAGCGCAATCCTAGATGAATATCTAGTCTAATGTATTTCTGCTTCAATATTGAGGCAAGTACCAGGGCACGGATACCTTTATTTATTGATATACGTAGGGTATTATTGGACAGGGTGGAGATCGTGATTAGTGCCGGCCATAATAACAGCTACCCGTTATAGTTACGGGAAAACGCTTTTATAATAATTTTACGTTACATTGATTTGAACACTGACAAAAAACAAAGTAACATAATTTTAGTACTATGAGACAAGTAATTATAATATTTAATATGAATAACTGCCGAACTATTAGTACACCTAACCGTGCAGAGCAGCACTGAAGCTTGGTTGAAGGTTGAGGAAAAAAGGCGGAAAGCAGCCACTTTGAGTTTTGCTCTTTGAGCTGTTTGATTGACAGAGCAAAATAAACTTGCGATAACGAGAGAGAGAGAGAGAGACAGCTAGATCCTCCAAGGATATCGTAGCTTCTTGAAAACATATATTAGCTTACGAAGTTTTTTAAAGTTTCTATGTGTGGCCTAATGGAAAAAAAACCTCTATACTGAGTAAATGAGTCCTCGACCGCGCGGTACTGGGGTGCGGGGGTTGTCAAAGGAAAGCGAGGAAGGATCGAGCAGAAGGGGATCGCTGGCAGCCAGCAGGAGCCCTGCCGCCTCCCGACGATCCCCTTTGACAAGACGCCTTCAATGTGTAAATAAACAAAAATTAAATAGCTTAGGTATTATAATATGAATCCGCCAAACTGCACCGGGTCAGGTGAAATCGTAGCACAATTGTCCATCGAGGGTAGGTTTGCGCCCAGCGGTGTGGTTATAGTTAAAGGTAGGTAGTTAAAAGTTACAGTATTGTCACATATAGGTTACCACGATAAACTACGACCTCTGTTATCTTCACATGCTTTTATTGAGTATTGTTGTTATTGTAAAGAGTGTGTAGTTAATAATACGTTTAAAAAAAAACAACCGAATTCAATTTCGGCTACCTGGACGATATATTCCTATTTTCCAGTAATTTTGATTTATTCCAGTAATTTTGATTTAAAAACCAAACTACTGAACCGATTTCGATAAAATGTATATGGGACTACCTCTGAAGTGTCACCTATCGAACAAGAAAAGAATCCATCAAAATCAATTTATAATTGGCGGAGTAAGCGAGTCACAAAAATACCAAATAAAAACAATCGAATTGAGAACCTCCTAACCTCCCTTTTTGAAGTCGGTTGAACAATGTAATCCACCTGCCTATACACTAATCATTGCCTACGTAAGACCGTGTTTTCCTGTAGCTATGACGGTTAAAGCAGCCGTTTATCGCATCTAAACGCAAGGGAAATTAGGGAGCCTATCTATTAGACTGCGCAAGTGCAAATTCAAAGAGTAAATGGGAGTATCTCCTACCCTGTAGCCGTTGCAGTAGAGACGAGAGCTTCTTGGTACAGCGCTTTATCCCCGAAGCAGGCTATGTTAGCTGGCGCACTTCCGCTTTCCGCAGATTCCTCAGAAGATGTAGATTGTAGACTCTCTCAGCGGACCCTGGAATGAGATATAGAGACGAGGTGAGTGCACGGTTCAGGAAGCGTTAACACCGACACAGCGACAACGAACGAGAAGCATGGTTTAAGTATTCAAGTGTTGACCACAGAAAAGCGAAAGCCCTACTTCTTAGGTAGAACGGCTGTCAAAACAATGTTGTAAGGCAAACGTATGGAAAACCAATGTCGCCAGTTTCACACATAATTGTATAGTCTCTACGACCAAAATATGCCAATCATTGGTCGCGCATTTGTAGTAAAACGATCGAGATGCCATTTTGCAACAGATTACAATTAATATAATTAAGATTAAATGTGGTTTGGTTTCCTACGCGTCTATTTAAATTGTCTTTTTGAGTATTCTCAGTTTAAAAACATGTATATTGGTAGAATTGTCGTTAAGCGCATTTACACTTAGTGCTGGCTAACGCAGCCCGTCACATTCCCGTTCTAATCACTTCTCTCTTTAGTGTTGTTGACTTTGGATGCTATGCTTCTTTAAGCTTTGTACGTGTTTTTGAAAGATGTCGCTTATAATTATGTCGCTTTTTCGAGATTCTGATCGTCCGATTGTAGAATTTAGATCAACAGTTCTAAAGCACACCTAATATAAACAAACCGATAGACTACCTACCTATTTTGCTACTTTACTAATAATAATTCATTTATTTATTCAGGCTAATTACAACCATACATTTAAAACAGAAAAATTTAATAAAATTAATAAAATAAAATTCAAAAATCAAATGTCATAAATGGACAAGTCAAAATTTAAGTCAGTAAAAATGTAGGTAAATTAATAAAAGTCAAACAGAATTTAGTACGTTAACATTATAATGTTCTACCCGGCATTGCAACCGCGACATGCCTGTCGCAGCCATGCCGGATATACACACAATCGAGTCTGGTGGCCATCATCGCCAGGACGGCGTTGGAGCTGGCCCGCACCCTGCGTACTAAGGAAGCACACCCACAGCGACTAATGTTCCAGGCTTGGAGTGTAGCCTGAACAATAAAGGTTCGTTCGTAATCGACGTGATCGTGCCGTATTTGGCCGAGCCATCTCAAAAGTGGAAACAGTACTCCACACCACACACGACTGACTTTGCAATCTATAAGGGAGCAGCTGTTCTGGCATGAAAAAATATACTATCGTCTCATTTTCGAGAAAGTTCTCTGCTTGCCGACTGAGCTTTGAATTCTGTAGTTAAGTATATTCTGTTGTGAAGTCAGAGTAAAGCTCGAAATTGACAGTTGTCGGCACCGATACATCTGGTAAAGTAGGAGTTAGTTCCAATGGCCGAAACAGTTAGGTAGACTCACTCGGGTCAGCATTGCCGCAATGGGATAGTGCGTTAAAATTAAAAGCTTAAGGGAAAACGAAAAACCCGGGGAATCCGGTGAGCGATTTTCCATACAAAATTATTTCCCTTTATTCTTCCAGCAGGGCTAACATGCGCATCGCGAGAAAATTTTGTCGTGTCTTTATGTCGTGCGAAAACGAGACAAACTTATACAGATTCGTAGCCTTGTCCTGTTTTGTAGAATCGAGAAAATTTTCTCGCGGTGCGCATGTTAGGCCTGCTGGATAATATAGACAATAGACAATCATTTATTTGTGGCTAAGAATAAATAAACACTGATAACAATAATACAACGGTTATAAACATACAAAAATATTTAGTGGATCATTTATTTCTGCCACAAAACGGACCCAGCCCAGCATGGTTGGCAATGTATCTAGAGTCTAAAGCATATTTTTTTATAATGTCTAGGTCTACTGTAGACATGGTTCTGTCATTTCCGTTTTTCCAGCAACTAATTTCTAAAATAAATATAACCCTTTAAATATTTTCATAGCAATCTTTGAAGGACTATATTTTATAATTAAAAAAAATATTGCTTGAAGGAAGAAAATAGGGGAATACGTTTGTATGAAGAATAGCTCACCAGATTCCTTCTTATGCGCATCACCGTGGACTCAAAATAGTAGTAGGTACAGACTAACATAAAGGAATGTTTACCTAACTTATGACGTGAATGAGGACGCCTCAGCGCTTACTGTCACAGTTGCGAACACAACGGCTTCCAACTGTCGGATTTACTGCGCTAGCACATGACCACTAAAGAAACTTATCATCACTGCCATAATATTTGGATCCCGAGAAATAATCAGTTCTAAATTGATAAATGCAAAATTAGCTCAGCGATAAGCGCTCGGCACCTACCTACTTAGATTACAGACTGCAAAGCATCAATATACAATGGTGACCTTACATGTCCCGGCGCTAGGGATGCAAACGATACATCGATTTTTTCAAACATCGATATATCGTTCATAAACATCGATGTTGACACCCAAAACATCGATAACACATCGTTCTTCATGAGCGATGTTTAATAAACGATTTTAACGAATTTTTTGATAAAAATAAATGTGTATAAATAAATAGTGTAAACCTTCTATTATATATATTATAATAGAAGTCTTACATTTTATATATTTATAGTACTACATTACATATGAGATATGGACTGAGACAATGCAAAATTTGACATTTTTTGGAGTCACCATACACTTTTTAGAAAATTCTAAGCTTACGAGCGGATCTCTGAGAGTTTTTGAACTATTTGAAAAACATACAGCTGACGTATTCAGTACAAATATTTTCCAGGAATGGAATATCTCAATCGATAAAGTAACAGCTATAGTAACTGATAATGACAGCACGGTTATGAAAGTGAATAGAGATATGTTCGGAGAAAAAATAACAATACCTTGTTTTGCTCATACAGTGAATTCAATTGTCATGAATTCATTGGATAAATCTAAATCTGCATCTACAATCATAGCAAAGTACGTGAAATTGTTACAATAATAAACCTACATATATATATATATATATATATATAAACTTCGAAGTTTTTAAAATCGATGTTTCACTTTTGAAAATATCGATGTTCTATTATCGATGTTTTTTATGAGCGATGTCTCATCCCTACCGGTGCATGGTGGGGTTATTAGCGCATCTGACATAACAATAACAATATATATATATATAGACATCGCTCATAAAAAACATCGATAATAGAACATCGATATTTTCAAAAGTGAAACATCGATTTTAAAAACTTCGAAGTTTATTAACGATATATCTATTTTTTTCGATGTTTTTATCACAATTTAAATACCTATATATATATATATATATAACAATAACAATATATATATATATATATATATATGTAGGTTTATTAATTTAACAATTTCACGTACTTTGCTATGATTGTAGATGCAGATTTAGATTTATCCAATGAATTCATGACAATTAAATTCACTGTATGAGCAAAACAAGGTATTGTTATTTTTTCTCCGAACATATCTCTATTCACTTTCATAACCGTGTTGTCATTATCAGTTACTATAGCTGTTACTTTATCGATTGAGATATTCCATTCCTGGAAAATATCTGTAGTCTCTTCTGAATACGTCAGCTGTATGTTATATATTATATTTAAATGGTGATAAAAACATCGAAAAAAAACGATATATCGTTAATAAACTACGAAGTTTTTAAAATCGATGTTTCACTTTTGAAAATATCGATGTTCTATTATCGATGTTTTTTATGAGCGATGTCTCATCCCTACCGGCGCATGGTTGGGTTATTCGCGCATCTGACATAACAATCGTGTACAACCGCGCCCAAAATCACACTAATATAGCAAATACGATAATTTGTATCTGTATTGCTGTAAGATGTAAATTATTGTATGATTTTACTTTTATGCTTTCATACTTCTCTCAATACAATACAATAGGTAAGTACAATAGTTTATTCATAACACCAAAGTAACACGTCAAATTTCAATAAAGTATCTATGTCACAAAATTGAGCAATTAATAACCTTTTTTTTCAAGTAAAATACCTTCCCGTATAATATCATACTTAGACATGAGTTAGACTTAGATAAGTTAACTCTTAGGGAAACGCACGGAATTGATGATTTGCATTCTCATATCAATACATATTTTTTTTTATTTCGATGTTATATGACTAAAAGTATATTATTAATCAAAAAAATAAAGGTGTTCATGTGGTAGGGTCCTAAGAACGCTGGCCATATTTCCGCGCTGAATTGCTAAAGAAATTCTCTGAGCGAGGAATGAGCCAGCTCTCTTGTCACCAGTGGCGTCGACTAAGCGTGGAGATATATATTATTTTATATTTTTTTTAGTTCCTGGACCCCATGTACTAAATGTTTCGACGCCAAGCGGCAAGAAACTGTATTCGCTAGAAAGAAAAGATTACTTGCGCCGCTTCGCGTCCTCTGCAGCCTCCGCCGTGGCTCCGGCTTTTTGATTGACCCGCTGAGATGGGGCTAAAGTATCGAAGCATGTTGCGTCCCATACGAGAGCCCTTCCCCGACTTTTCACGGCAAGGGGATGGAGGGATGAACTGTTCACTACTGTTTCCAGGGCGGATCTTGAATCGCAGTAAATATTGCAACTTATTGAGGGTTTGCATTGCCTCCCCTGACGCCTCTGCAAGAGCCAATAATTCCACCTGGTACACGGAGCAGCAATTAGACAGCTTTAGGTTTTGGATACTAATCAACGGCCGGAGAATCCAATTCGGATGGGCAGCGTTCGGGAAATTGCGTAATATCTTCTCGTCTAAAATCCCTGTGTCTGAAGACAAGGGTATTTAACCAGTGATGACATAGGAACTGAAACGTGGTCTTTAACTGCTGGCCTATTGGAGAGACTCAGAGTCACGCAACGGGCAATGGAGAGAGCTATATGCTCGGAGTTACTTTGCGCGATAAAATCCGGAACGAGGATATTCGCCAAAGAACCAAGGTCACCGACATAGCTCGCAGGGTTTGCAAGTTGAAGTAGCAAAGGGCAGGCCACATCGCTCGACTAACTGATAACCAATGGGGAAGATGCAGCGTAGGAAGGCCTCCCACTATATATATATATATATATATATATATATATATAGCTGGACCGACGACATTGTAGAAGTCGCGAGAAACCGGTGGATGCAAACGGCAGGTACAGTGTGGCGGTCTAAGCGGGAGGCCTTTGTTCAGCAGTGGACGTCTCCGGGCTGATAATGATGATGAACTAAGTACGTGACTGTACGCGTGAAGAAAGCGTTGATATATAAGCAGTCTGGACATACGCCACGCCCACGGTCCTATCCTATCGGACCTGACGGACCAGGACACATCTGTCTTGTGTACTGTGCAGACGAGGCCACGATGCCATCTCGTGACCACACACAACGCGCCGAAATTCAAACAGGTTTTTAGTATGTTTTAGCCAGTTTTAACAAAAGGCCATTTACTCCGGCCACAAACGGCCGATTATACTCCTCAGTCTTCTGTATAATCTGGCGGAGCGTGTGGATGTGGTCCATGGTGCTAACGCGTTTTCGGAAACTGGCTTGTTCGGGGGCCTGGAAGTCATCAAACCTGCGTTCGAGCGAGGTTCGTAATGACTTTCAAGAATAGCTTGTACACATCTCGAAAATAATAAGTTATTGTGTAAAGCCACTACAAAATAGGAATAACTCCTTAAATTTTCGCTTTACATTTGTTCAGAACCAAACTTAGGTAAGTAGTGTAGCATGTATATAACGTCATATATCACACCGCACGTATCTTCCCGTAGATACCTATTTGGAAACTTAAAAAATCGCCGACGACAAAAAATTTTAGAACCTGGATACCAAGTTTTCGTCAAGATGCGTTGAAAAATACGACACTTATCGCTACCGGAAGTATCAATTAAGGTAAGGGACAAACCCCTGTTTTTCAGGAGAGAAAAATAAGATTTTTATTTTGTAATTGTGTCTATATTTTTTTCCTGATGTCCTATTTAAATGCATCCTAGAGCAAAGTTCTTATATTTTTGGCATCCTTCGTTCAGTAAAGTCAAAACTAAGATAAACCTCATGATTTCGAAGATAGCCTGTCCCTTACATTAAAATTTTGTGAAAATCCGTACCTTGCAATGGTCAGCGATGGTGTACGGAACAAGTGGAAAAATAAAATTAATAGGTCGTTTTAACGTAAGTGACTAACTAGTTATTAAATTTGTTGTTAGTATACCTACCCAAACCTAGCAATCTAAACCTTATTTTCATAGCATTAAATTTCCGAGTAAGCAATGATGACCATCATTGCTTACTCGGAAATTAAGGGTGACTGTACCTATCATCATCATCATCAACAGCCGGAAGACATCCACTGCTGGACGAAGACCTCCCCCTTAATAGGGAGGAGTTGCCATACTCCCCATGCTTGACAGGCGGCTTGGACTGTACCTATGGTGGGTGGGAATAGGAAATTACCTGATTATTTCAACATATAAAACCATTGATTTTCTATTAATTGTTAACACTTTTATTCAGGCGTTAAAATAATGTTCAGGAGTGGTTTTTTTTTCACAAAAACTTATTTTTAAGACAATCAGGTAGAATACAAAAACAAACAACAGTTAACACTACTCTGCAATCCCCAAGCCAAGTGAGTAAATAATATTCCAGAGTTAAATAGAAATAAACCAGATCAGCAAGCTGAACTCCGCAGAGTTCACGAAAGCCCAGAGTATGTAACTTAATTTTTACTTATAATATTAATCTTAAACTACTAAGTATTTGGTGGCATGACATAATTTATATTCGTCGTGTCAAATATTACACACTTAATTAAAACAATAATATATTAATGTTATTATCAAAAATAATTAACAAATATAAATTAATTAATGTATTTTATTTATTTATAATGTAAATTATTGTATTTTTCAAATGTTCACAAAGAATTCTTCTTTCTTTTTCTTTCTTCTTTTTTTTTGCTCTGATTTCACTCTTTGAAAAAGGTCACCGGATGTGATCGAAACTATAGTCTGAGTATCCCATTTAATTAAACGTGAGTATTCCCGTATAAATAAAACAAAAATTCTTAAAAACATCTTAAAAAACTAAAAATATTTTTTTATTGACTGGACTGGACATAAAGCTCAGTTGGTAGTATCTTGTAGCGTGGACAAAAATGTATGTGGCGAACATAGATTTGTCTGGCTGGGTTGTAGTATGGGTGGTTATAAGTACTTACGTATTTACAAAAAAATATGTAAATATGTTTTCTATCAGCTATCTGCAGCGCGAGTACCGTTCTATGTCGCTAAATTTGACGTGTCGGTATAGCAGATTTGTATAGACGAATTTGAGAGTATACCGAATTTTATCAAATTATACCGATTTAAATGTCAAATATACGATCGCGAAAGAACGGTACTCGCGCTGCTGGTTTCCATAGAACAAGCTTTACTTAGTTTAGGGCTAGATGGCGCTGTGTGAAAAATAAATGTGCACCAATATTTATTTATATATTTTATATAGTACACTACTAGACTTAGGTATATTAAATTTGTTCTATGCAAAATGTAATGAGCAGCTAAATATTAATTCGCATCATATTTAATGACTTCATTCAATTATGGTACGTAACGTATGACGTAAACAACAACAACTCAACTCTGTTTTAAGTACATTATGATACAAGTGTGCTATGTTGGTCATTACACTCGAGACAGTACTATGTGCGCGAGCTGCAGGCGAGCGCGATAAGAGAGCTGAAAGTGTAATTTACCAATAGCACTTGCGTTCCATACGACAATTTTCATCACACTTGCAAAGAAAAAAACAAACTCTTTTTGATAATAATCACACAATAATAAACACAGTTAAAACGTCAACAAATATATTATGCGGAAAATCGCGAACAAACCAGTGTTGCGCAGGTGACATTTTCTTTGGCCGCAAAAAATCTCTTTGTTAGTATTATAAAAAATACTGTATTACCTGGCTATATTAAGAATGCTTCATTAACATACATTATAACTTGCAGGTACAAAGTTAACCGGGTTATACTTACCTATTGTAGCACTAGTAGCTGTAAAGTAAAGTAAAAAACACGCATGTGTAATATCTTAGATTATGATCCTAAAACCGATGTAATAAGATCCGGGTCCATATAGCAACGCAGAAAAACAAATGTCATAATAACGATTAGCATTTCAACTTTACGCAGAAAGATCATTACGCATAAAAACCAAGTCGCATAAATCCTTGCTCATAAATATATAAATCATAAAGTTTATACGCATAGCAATTATCACAAAAATATATCGCCTAAATCAAACATATAAAAAAAGTCGGACAGATTCTCGCTAACAAACGCAACACAGTCGGCACGGCTACGCTGCGAAAAAATCTGTATGTATTGTGTGGTAAAAAAAAAGTGGTGTAAAAACCGTAGTGACCAAAAGAAAAAAAAACAGGTATCACGTTTCATAGGTAAATGAATAATTCAATCACTTAGTTCCCGATTTTATACATTAAAACCGATATTCATGCGACAGAACAAAATAATTCGTCAGAATACCAGTGCTGCCAATATTCATTTGTGCAAATTACCCGAAATATATGGGTGTTCTGACACGTCTGCCTACGCCTTCGGGGATACACAGACATGATAATATGACCAGAAATAATGGGACTTTTTTAATTAATTCTATAGTTATAATTAAAAAAAAACTGCCCAAGTGTGCGTCGGACTCGCGCACCGAGGGTTCCGTAACAAAAATGATGGGGTTTCAGTTCGGGATAAGAAATTCACTGCAAACAAGACAACATTACGCGATATTCTACGTACCACGACATATTTTATACACCCTCCAAATTTAATGTCTGTTCGTCCAGCGGTTTAGGCTGTGCGTTGTCTGTCAGTCTATCGTTTTGTAAATAAATAAAATAAAATAAAAATCGTTGAGTCAGAAAAGTGAGTCTTTCTTATAGAATTAGAATAAATAGGAGTACTTGGATACATTCACACTATGATTACTCTGCATTGTTCACACTGAAAACCAAACAACAACAAACTTTAAACAATTGACTAAGACACATAGATGAAGATGAAAAGTCTTACAGAACTTGTGTGCGTCGTGACAATTTAACTTACTATGTTTACGACTGCCTTGTAGATCATAGATGTTTGTTTTGTGTCTGGGTGTTCTATCTAATCTAATCTTCTAATACTATAAGAATCTTGTCCTGACTGACTGACAGACAACGCACAGCCTAAACCGCTGGTTCTACAGACTTAAAATTTGGAGGGTGTATTTGTCTTGATGCGTAAAGAGGGGGCCGAGGGGAGTTCGACGCCATGCGTCCACGCCACAGCGTAACAAAAGCAGAGATGTGATCAAAGGATTTTTCCTTAGAAAGACGCGTGACTGTGCGGGGAGGTGTAAGTTTGCAGGAGTGGCAAATTGTACTGCCATCTAGCGGTTTTCAGAAAAAGTTTTTGAGAATTGAACTAGTGAACTAACACTTAGCTGATTTTCACTTAATATCTTAATATCACGCTAGATATCGCGTTTTTAACTATGTATAATTTACAAAAAAAAGGTAAGTATCGGTTATGTAGTTTCCATAGTACAAGCTTTGCTTAGTTTGGGACTAGATGCAGCTGTGTGAAATGTCTACCAGAATTTATTATTAAATTACTTTGAATGTGATTAAAAGCGCCGGTGAGATAAAAAAAGAGGAAGAGACTCGAGTACCTACAATTTATGTGCATAACAGTTACAGCTACAGGAAAACGGTTTGTTTATGAAGTAAAATGTTAAATTATATTTAAAAACTGTTAGTACAAAATGTTACATGTTTTCAAAGAGTGACTAGGCTTGCGAGAATTTTGCCTAAGTTCGGTGGTAAGCATCACGCAGGCCCATAACATTAGCAGTGCCAGATGAACTTGCTAACAAAATCCTGCGCCGCACTGCGCTGCGCTCGTCACTCTGAGATATTAGATGTCTAATCTCTTCATGCCCAGTAATCATACTGGTAGCCTTGCCCTTCAAACCCAAACACAGTACCTATTAATGCTTACACAAAACTACTTGGCGGTTGAATAACTGGCAAACATTCAACACTAACATTAACAAATGTATCATCACACACAACTAAAGTGGATCTTATTATATCGGCTTTAGGTTCATAATTCAAGATATTACACATGCGTGCTTTTTACTTTACATTACAGCACTAGGTAAACTAAGCGGTGCTAGACAGGTGGTGGGTTTGCTATAATAGGTTTAACTCAGTTAAGTTTGTATCTCACTGCGAGTTATAATGTATGTACACGAAGCATAATATAGCCGGGTAAATACTTACAGTATTTTTTTGTAACAAAGAGTTTTATGTGGCTGAAGAAAATGTCACCTGTGTGGCTGCGCGCGCATAGCTGGTTTCCGCGCCAGTTTCCGCAAATATGTGTTGTCGTTTTCGCTGTGTGGTTGATTATTTAAATCAATACAAGTTTGTTTTTTCCTCGCAAGTGTGGTGAGTCGTACGGAACGCTTGTGCATTTATTAATTGCACTCTTGAATCCCTTATTGCACTCGCCTGCGGCTCGGTGGTAGTGACCAACATAGCGCACTTGTATCAAAGTGTGCTAAAAGAGACCTAATTACTAAGTATAGTTATTAATTTACCTTTTTGGACATTATACGGACTTTATCTATAACATTTTTAGTGTTTTAGGATATTGGAAGATACACATTTAAACAAATCATTAATGAGCCCTACTCTTGCCATTTCAAATGGATCTCGTGCTCTATTAAGGTACTTTACTTCACCTGATTCGAACATCCGTTTCTGTATTTCATTGTGAACTGTCAACAAAATATAATTGGCAGGTATTGTGAATGCATCTGACCCATGGTAGAATTCGTCTATATGAGACTTAATGATTCCCTCAATCTCGTCTTTTTTGGCCTGATTGGAGTAAAACAAAAGTTTTTTCATATAATTTTTCGCGTTTCGTTTCTGGCATTGTAAGTTGTCTTTAAATGAATATACCGGGAATCTGTTAAAAGTTACATTAATTCTGTATCTTTTTAAGTTTTCGTTAAAATGCTTGTACTTCACGTCCATCAATTCCTCGAAAGATGAAGCAGCATTTGTAGGTAGCTTTTTGTTGTCCACATCAAACTTCAGCGCGTTTGTATCTGGGTCCAAAATAAGTAAATTCCCTACGGCACTTCCAATGCCACTATTGAGGGCTATCGTGCCTTTATTAATTGCTTTCCCTGGTCCCACAAGTTCTTCGTTAATATCAATAATCTTCGAATGCTTATTATTATTAAATAATTCTACTAGTTGATTTGCTAGAGCTTCCTTCCTATTTTGTACATCGATTTCGCACGAAAAGTCCACGAAAAGTCATGTCTAAATTTCCAAATGCAAGAGGCAGCCGAATTGTTATTGCTGTTAGCTTTATTTGAACATATTCACATACAACATTTGCATTAAATGTAAGTCTGTTAAAATATGCCAGTAATTCTTTTAACGAATTTGAATCAAATTTTGTCTTGAATGCTGTGTCTTCTATGAATTGTAAGGTTTTTGTTTCCTCATTGTATGTTGCTAACTTTCCAATCACTTTGCTGACAGTAAACGCCGTAGGGTTTTGATAAACTTCCATTACATTACTTCGATCATCATCAGTGATTTTGGACCAATCGAAGCGTTTTGTTGGCATTGCTTTGACAAACAATGATTTAAGAATAGCCAAATACTCGCACTGACAGCCGCACTCAGAGACGTTTAAGGGATACTTAAACTATCACTAAGTAAAGATTTCTAAAAGTTGTCTCTCAGAGTCAGTTAATGATTCATTAGTGAGTTTAATCAACCCTCAACTTCAAGTAGCGCCCAACCCTTACTTAACTATTTAAGGAAAGATTTGACGTTTACGATTGAGGTTGTCTTTCTGTTTTCGTGGTGAATTTGTGTTGCTTTGTTGTTGTTTTTTAGAAAAATGTAAGATTTCGAAGTGTTTATTGAGTTTGTAAACTATGCAAGAAGGTATAGGGACGTAGGACCGAGGCGGTATTTACGAGATTATACTGATCCCTTTACAAAATATTCAGTCCAAGAATTATTCAAGTCCATATTTATTAAATATTGATATTTGACTTGATTTTCATATAAGTACTTGAAAAAATCATAAACTTGACACTGGCAGAATGCACAACGTGCGATGCCAAGAACTAAGAAAAAAAAAGGAATAGAAAACGGTGGCTACGCCAGACTTGTTTGACATGACAATGACAATACATAATTTGACATTGGCTGAAAATAATGCCATAGAGAAAAATGTGGAATGATATATTATATTTGTACGCAAAAAAGTCCTTTAACTTTGTCTTATAATCAAATCTGATAGTAAAAGAACTAGTTGTTACCTAATAATGCATTGAATGAGGATTGTGATGTGTTTTATTGTATAGTTGTACTAATTGAAATTTACATTTTGTAGTGCGGCAACACAAACGCTATATCAATATTCTATCGATAGAGTTATTCAGATGTTGCCTCGCCTTACGGATACTTAAATCATGCTTAAATCTGTCATTAACTAATGAACACTTAAATTCTGTCTCTGGGATGAAACGATAATTAATACACTTAAGGTTACTTAGTTAAGTATCATTTAGGACTAATTTAAGGAACCTTTCTGAGTGCGGCTTAGTCTCAAAAAACTCAGGACGAAACGATAAATTTCCGTCTTTGCTTGCTGTTGCAAGACTTCCCGCCCCATGACCACGTGGTATTGTGCTAAGTGTTTATTCGACAATGGTGTCGATTCTGTTGCACCGCTCACTAAACTAAACTAATCTGACAGGACTAAAATTATACGCGTCTCATTTCATTTCAATATGTTAGAAAAGGATGTCAATAGGTTTAGTCCTGTCACATTAAGTTTAGTTTAGTGAGCGGTGCAACAGAATAGACACCAATATCAAATCATATTGATCTCGATTCGTTCTTTCTGACATGACTAATTCTATGAAAACGGTTCCTAACTCTTTTAGTTGTTCTATGACTGTATTTTTCGTTATAACATCAATTTCACCTTCGTCATACTTGTATTGAAAAGGGTTTATCCACCGTTTTGTTTGTATGAGGTAATGTACTTTTTCATTTACATTACTGGGCTCAGTTGTTTTTTATCTTGTTTTTCGAAGCAGTCACCCACCCAACTATATCATGCAAATAAAGCAAAGCGAAGCTGTCTCTGTCTCATAATGGATTACAATGGATTTTGATGTCGAGGTGTATACAGTAACTGTCCATAAAACCTCTCGAGCTCTACCAGAATCTCTAGCTTCGACGAAAAGATAGCACCGTCCTCGATCTTCAGCTTCGTTATTTGACTTTGCCCAATAGACGAATTCTTTACGAACACTTTGGGAGATCTGTTTCTATGGTCCTTAATATATACTGTATTAAAAGAATGCAAGTAGTGGATTTCGCAAAGATTTCGAGGTTTGTCTATTAAACTTGCCATTATATCGACATATCAGCTGAAGATTGTAAGCTCATTTCTATCCGGTCTTCCATTAGCTTTCTAGATCTGTGTGAGAGTTTTGTTTTTTCTTTTTCCAGTGTGGGATCTTAAAGAATTTGAACGCTACTTCTTGGACAGTTTCCACCAACATATTATTGATCTCGTCCACAGTTTCGCATTCGGCTGGGCTCTGGAAGCGATTATGCAGTTCGTGTTGAAAGTTTTCGGGGTTCTGGATTTGAGCAGGACCAGGACGGAGCGTAGACTTCACCAGATATGACCTCTCAAGCTTGTCATTGTTATTCAATGTGGCTCTGATATATACAGTGACTGCTACCGGTTTTCACTTTGCCGATCACGGAGACATCTTTGAATAATCACTTCTTGGTCGTCATGATCAAATCGATCTCATTTCTGGTTGGACCATAGAGGCTTATCCACATCCACTTCCTGGGTGGTCCCTTCGTGAAGAACTAGTTCATCAAATAGAGTCCTTCCTTCTCCATGAAGTGGACCACGGCGGCCCCTCTGGTTCCGCTGCGACCCATGCGACCCACTCTCAACTTATCGATATTCCGTAAGCTTTAAGATTCGCCATAACAACGGCGAAGTACGTTTCACAGACAAAAGTGGCCTTGGATATCTCTCCTCATACACAAATATGCCTCTACTTAATCATCAGGGTGTGCCGTGGTTGGCACATATACCTGTATAGCCTTCAGCGAATACCGGTCCATGATTCTGAGTATAATGTATTCTACCTTGCACGACACACTATCGATCTACGACTATCGACTACGTTGTTGTGGACGAGAAACCCAAAACCAACCTGGAATTTACGATCTCCTTCCCGGAAGAAGAGCATTTTGCCGGAATCCTGGATAGTATCAATAGTATCCCTCAATTCGGATTTCAGATAACCTAACAACGACACAACAAAAACATCCTTCCATGGTCCCCACGCTTGGCAGGTGGTAAAAAAATATAATCCACCAATAAACACTATCATTATCTACGTAAGACCGTTTTCCTGTAGCTATGACGGTTAAAGCAGCTCCACCGTATATCGCATCAAAACGGAAGGGAAATTAAGATGCCTATCTATTTGTGTGAGTGCATAATCAAAGAGCAAATAGGAGTATCTCCTACCCTGCAGCCGTTGGAGTAAAAACGAGGGCTTCTTGGTACAGCGCTTTATCCCGGTGCAGGCTATGTTAGCAGGCGCACTTCCGTATTCCCTCAAGTCGGGAAGACCTCAGAAGATGTAGAACCCTCTCAGGGGATCCTGGATTAAGACACGAAGATGAGGTGAGTGCACGGTTCAGAAAGCGATCACTCCGACACATCGACAACAAACGAGAAACACGTTAAGTATGTGTTGTTGATCCTTTGGACGCATTGTTTATTTATTAAAACGCTTTTCCAGGGTTTTTGAAGTAATTATGTACCGCGTACAATTGTTGATTGTCGAGATTCTGTTTCTGAATTCATTTCAACAGTCTTAAAGCACACTTGATATAAACAAAACGATGGACTACCTACCTACTTTGCTTCGATGTTCAAGGCTTGGAGTCTAGCCTAAACAAAGGCGGCAATATCGTTTTTTCAATGGATTCTAACACCTAATACAGAAGTATTTCGCCGAGCCATCCCAAAGGTGCAAACAGTGCTCCACACAAGACTGAACTTGTCCTACGTACGTTGGGTACGTACAATATGAGCTGTCCTGGCGTGAACGATCCTCTGTGTAATTCTTTAGGTATCTAAGGGCCAAAGTTGAGTGAGAGATTTCCAGTTAATAGGCAAGGCACCGATACATCTCGTGAAGTAGGAGTTAGTTCCGATGGCCGAAACAGTTAGGCAGACACACCCGGGTCTCAGCTGCATTAAACTTACCAGGGACAACACCATTTAACATGAACGCTTATTCTGGGGCCGAATACGTTCAGATGCCGAAGCTGCGCGACTGTGAATTTTATCGCCTCGCAATAAGGTTTGCGGTCGCGCAGTGTCGGCAGCTGAACCTATTCGGTCCCGCTATAGGAGGTTCACGGTACGGACCCTGGCTGGCATTGTCCTGATCGGATAGTGCGTAAAAATTACATGTTCAAGCGCTCCACCTTATGATAACAATAATAATATATAACAACATAAAATAATGTTTGTACTCGCCTTAAGACGTAAATACGCGTCCTCGGCGCTGACTGTCAGTTCGACCCAAACTGCTCCCAATAAAGCATTTACTGCGCTCGCACATGAACACTAAAGAAAAACCTTATTATTTAATACTGCCATGCATGGATCTATTACGAAATACTGTTCTGAATTGTTAAATACAGAATTGTTCTGAATTGTTATTATTTTGCTCAATGATTTCGCGCTCGGCACCTACCAACTCAGATTACAGAGCGTCAGGAGGTACAGGCGGCATGGTGGGGGGATTCGCGCATCAGACAAAACAACAACGTACACTCGCGTACAAAGTATTTAATATTTACAACTAATTCAATGGTTTTTCTCATTTAGTTTTTCTCGAATGTTGCACTAAGTTTTTTTTTTCTGTACTTTCTGTAGCAAACCAGCGCAGTCCTCCTTATATAATATAATATCACTAGAGGTCACCCCGCTTCCAAATATCTTCCATAAAGCTGGGTTAATAAAAAAAAAATCCTCTCTATATTCACCACTTTAGATCATCCCGAGCATTTTTTTTTAAATTCAATCCTAATACCAATAACATCACGATAACTTTAAAACAAAGATTTTTCCATAATAAGTTTCACCCGCCTTAAGTCATCCATGTCAAAAAAATATTAAAAACTTTTTTTTTGAAATGTACTATCTATTTTCATCATATAACTTCAAAAACAGAGAACCTTCCATATAAAATTTCATCCCCCGTTTCACCCTCTTAAGTCATCACAGCCAATAAAATATTTAAAACAGCATATTTCAATTTAAATTAACTACCCAAATACCAATTTTCGTCAGTATAACTTCAAAAACAAAGAACTTTCCATACAACATTTTCATCATTTCAAAATTTTTAAAACAGATTTTTTTATTTCAAATGAACAACCCAAATACAAATTTTCAAGACTAAAAGTTTAAAACCCAAAGAAGTTTCATACAAAAGTTTTTACCCATTTTTACCCTTTCTTATTACACCCCCACGCATCAAGACAAATACACCCTCCAAATGTCAAGTCTGTACGACCAGCGGACCGTGTTGACACGATGACGACGAATTATCTTCCGATCCGAGTAGACTATTACCGAGGCAAAGGACGCGACCCATAACTCACATAAAATACGTGTATTAGGTAAGCAATAACGATAAGGAGTCTTAGAATATAAATAGGTACTTACGATATAATCTAAGTAGGGAGTGTAATGAGCCTTTAGAACACTGAGGTATGGCTTTCGCTTTTCGGTGCCTTTAGAACTAGATAGAGGTCTAACTAGAGAAAGTGAGCCGATATCGGAGCATAATGTAGCTCCAGCTACCTAGGAGTTTTATGCTCTTCAGGGCCAAGTACGTTGTTACAGTTACAAAACAGTAATGTAATAAGAGTTTGAAAACTTTAAGTCCGCGGCTGTATGCACGGATAAAGCTGCTTGCAGTCAGGATACAGGGGGGGGAATCTGCGAGACCCCGCGTCGTCCAGCAAGCCGGCCGCGCCACGCCCCGGTCCGCAGACCTAGGTATGATTCATACTCAGTGCACGTACTGCTCCAGGCGCAGGCGAGGCCACGACGCCACCTCGTGATCAGTCAGACACAAGTGTGCCGGACTTCAACGAGGTTTTTAGTACCTACCTAGGTTCTAGTAGGGTGGCGCTCGTAACGTAGCTCGACAAGGTGGTTCTAAGAGTTCACCGATGATCCAGAAAATGAAGATAAACTACTTAGAAGAAAAACCAGATCACGTTTACTATTGATAGATTATTACTGCATACAATCATTTCAAAATGTACATTTTTCTCTGTTGGTGAACCTTGAACCTTGAACTGTGAACCTTAACCATTTTCATAAATACCCTTACATATTGGCGAAAGGGTTAAAAGGGCAACACAAATGTGTTGCCCTCTCGCCGGAGAAATTTGTAAATAAACTGAAAAATAGGTAGTTTTAAGACTTGGTGACTAAACAATGTAGTGATGAAAATTCCATGAATACAGTATACGAAGCATACGCCATGACACTTACAAGCCATATAAATGTAATTAGCAAGATCAAGTTTCGCCATCGTCGTGTCTATGTCGCAGCCAAATTTCAGAATACGCCGTATAACATAACGGCTAGCCATTTTAAAAAACTGCGCCGTTTTATAACGCGGCGTATTAAAGCTTAGCTAAATTGTATTACGGCTGAAAGTAAGGCCGCCGCATTGTATACGTGCTTCGCGTTCTATAATACGGCTAGCCGGAATGTAATTGAGCAAGTCATGATTCGCCGCTTTGGCAATCTTTCGTTCAAATTTTGGATACTCGCGGCAGTTTGGCGCTGTGACATTTTCATTCGGTTAAAACATTTGTTTGCCTGTTTTAAGTAGTGTTCAAGTGTTCTTTATCATCATCATCAGTCCGGAGACGTCCACTGCTGAACGAAGGTCTCCCCCTTAGACCGCCACACTGTACGACAACCTGCCATTTGCATCCACCGGTTGTCCGCGACTTTTACAATGTCGTCGGTCCACCTAGTGGGAGGCCTTCCTACGCTGCGTCTTCCGGTTCACGGTCGCCACTCAAAAACCTTTCTTCCCCCATCGGTTGTCAGTTTTTCGAGCGATGTGGCCTGCCCATTGCAACTTGCAAACCTTGCGAGCTATGTCGGTAACTTTGGTTCTTTGGCGAATATCCTCGTTCCGGATTCTATCGCGCAAAGTAACTCTGAGCATAGCTCTCTCCATTGCCCGTTGCGTGACTCTAAGTTTCTCCAACAGGCCAGCAGTCATGCATCAGTCATGTTTCAGTGTGTCAGGCATGTTTTACTATATACATGTACCATATTTTCTTAATAATATATTATGATAACCGTTTTGCATTGAAGGCATCTCGATTACAGTGTGGCTAAACGTAGGCCGCCTTATTGTAGAACGTATCACGATGACAATCCGGCTGAACGTTGATCCGCCGTTTTACAAAACGGCCCTCTTTTTTTAATGGCTAGCCATTATGTAAAACGATGAATTCTACAATTGGGCTGCGACATCTACACGGAAACGGGCAATGCGACATCGCTGCTAGCGTTCAACTTGCTGCTAAGTGATACGACGAGTGCGAGTTTACCAAGTGCAAGCGCACTGAATATGCACGAGATCGGTTGAATAGTAAGTTATTGTGCTAAATAACTGTGAAATATTTTAAAGTGTTTTAAACAAACATTGGACTCTAGATTCAGTGTATTAGTTAACACCGCGTTAGGCCTCGTAGTAATACCTATTGTTCAGGCGCGAGCCAAAGAATGACTTGAATTAACTCGACTTGAGCAGTCGCTCGGTAAACAATAGTTTACGTGACGCCTGGCCTGCCTAACCAGGGAGAGTCAACCTAAGCCATGGAGGATAAGGAGTTGCGATGAGCGACTTGCAGCCGCAGATCCTATTTTGCGGACGGAGTGTGTGACGTCATATTTATTTGCTCAGTCTGCTAACGTCCGCCACGCGTAACGGTCATTCAAACTTACATATTAGACGTACGATTTTTAATGTTTTTACCCAGTAACAGTAAAAATTAAATAAGTTGCTTTTTACTTTATGTAAAAATTACCGAGGGAAAAATTCAGATGACATTATTGGCATCTAATTTAATTCGTAAGTAATTTGAGTAAGTAAGTTATCTAATTTGATTCGTTATATAAATTTAAAAACGCGACATCTAGCGTGATATTAAGAAATTAAGTGTTAATTCAGCTAAGTGTTATTTCACTAGTTCGATTCTTAAAAACTTTTCCTAAAAACCGCTAGATGGCAGTACAATTTGCCACTCCTCCCGCGAACTGTTTAAGCTTGAAAAAGGAAAGCAATGTGAAATAGTTGTATTAATTTGAATGGTGCAAGCAAGGGCGGATCCAGGGGGGGGGGGGGTCATGGGGGTCATCAGGGGTGCATCTGCACCACTGATGGTGCAAGTCAATGGTGCAAACGGTACGTCGGGGAACCTACACCTGCCCGCTCAGTCACGCGTCTTTCTAACATGGGCGTACTAATTAAAGCTACTATGCTTTCTAAGGAAAAATCCTTTGATCACATCTCTGGTGACCTAAGCTGTACGCTACCTGCCTAACGGTTGCCCGAGCAATAGTTATCCAATGACTTGAATAACTAGGTATACCGCCAGACAGAAGTGTTAGAACAGGTGCCAGCAATCTAGGTGTCAGTGAATGGCGGGAACACGAAAAAAATCATGTCGTTGCATTCTATTATTTTCTTAAACTTGTGTTTTTTCGCGAATTAATGATTTAAAATGGTGGCGTTTTACTCATTGAGTGCTGATTTACGCGCAAGAGTGTGGGCAAGTGATTATAATGTAGTGAAACGTGTCTTTTCATGTTGTGACCAAAACTCCGAAGAAGGTTGTAGTAAAGTTGCCACGACTTTACTAGGGCATGACTGGACTCGACTGTGACTCGCTAAGTGTGACTTTGACTGCGACTTACTTGACTTGACTTGAAATTCATCAAACACCTGATAAATAAAATATTTGACTTGCGACGCCACAATCCTCCTAGGAGGAAAGAAGTAAAAACTTCTGTCTATATAATTATTATTACTTCTAAATTGGCAGTATTCTCAACCGTTAATCACTGCTTAAGATGCTCTGTCAACTACTCTCTGATGTGAAGTGTCACGTGCAAGAACAAGACAGAGAATTAAGTTTAAGCAGCGACTAAGTTTTGAGCGGCGTTTTTAAGTAAGGCCGTACGAGTCTCGACATCGACATATTTTTATGAGAAGCATTTGGCAACTTTTTTTTGTAAAGCGATTATTTGTAAAATAAATAGTAAACCAAACATTCGCGTTGGTTGTAAAGTAATATTTTGTCGAAAGTTTTTTGGTAAATAGATGATTTTCTGACAGGGAATAAAAAAAATAAGCTCATTGTCAACTTCAACTCTTGTTTAATGGCCTTTGTGAGGGTGTTTCACAATTCTGCCAATGTCACGTAGAAAGATAGACCGTCAAGCGAAGAGATTGGGTACGGTTTTGAAATTTAGGTACGGTGAATATGTGCCACAGACTTTTGATGCTTTTCCCGTTTACCTCTCCAACAAAAACATTTAGGGCCGCTTGCATAACGTATGGTCTTTAATTTCATTTAACTAAACACGTTTAGCTGCCTAAACACATTTTGCCTAAATGCATTTAGCGATGTCTTGCGTAAGGCGCTTTCCGATGCTATTTAACTAATCGTTTTTAGCGCGTCCCACAAAATGTCCACATGCGGTCCGTTCGACGCATTGAATGTTTTTTTCCGTCAAACCATCGTCAAGCACAGTCAAGCACTCACATTTTTGATTTGTTTACGTAGAACAGAATACATTTTAATAGTAAACTTCAAATAATGCCATGTGTTGACTGCTTTGTTGTTTTTTTGTTTTCGTTAAGTTACCGTGAAGCCTTTGTTCCAGGAACTCAATGCTTTGTTCACTGGTACGAGGGCTACACTAAAAGTATCGGGAATGGAATATTTCCACTGTTTCTGTCATATTAAAATCTTTTTAATTGAAAACTCCTTGGTTTTAAAAATCGAATACCATTTATTTATTAAAAAAAATATTCTCGGTCTTGTCACAAGGTTTTGTCAAACTTGTTTAGTCGTTGAGAAAATGGAATTGACTCGAGAAAATTCAAGAGCGATGATTTATTATGACTTTCGAAGTGGTTTAACACAAAAACAGTGTGTTGACCGGATGATTTCTGCATTTGGTGATAAAGCCCCATCCAAAACCACAATTTATCGCTGGTTTGCTGAATTTCAACGTGGACGTGTCAAGCTCAGTGATGATCCCCGTCAAGGTCGTCCAAAAACTGCAGTCACCCAAGAAAACGTTGATGCTGTGCGTAAGCTGATTGAGGAAGATCGACATGTGACATACCGCGAAATTCAGGCAACTTTAGACATTGGCATGAGTCAAATACAAATAATCTTGCATGAAAAATTTGGTGTAAAAAAGTTGTTTTCCCGATGGATACCGCATTCGCTCTGTGAAGAGCAAAAAGCGGCTCGCGTTACTTGGTGCGTCAAAACTCTCGAAAGATTCCACGCAGGATCCTCAAATGCTGTATACAACATCTTATCAGGTGACGAATCCTGGATATACGCGTACGAACCCGAAACAAAAAACCAGTCACGAGTTTGGGTGTTCGAAAATGAGTTAAAGTCAACAAAAATTGTTCGTTCACGGAGTGTTGCAAAAAAAATGGTGGCCCCGTTTGTCTCCAAAACCGGCCATGTTACGACTATTCCTCTTGAGGGACAAAGAACGGTTAATGCAGAATGGTATGCTAGCATTTGTTTGCCACAGGTCGTTTCTGAACTCGGTAAAGAGAACTGCAACCGCCGCATCATCCTCCATCACGACAATGCGAGTTCTCACACCGCGCACAGAACAAAAGAGTTTTTAGAGCAAGAAAACATAGAATTATTGGACCATCCGCCGTACAGCCCCGACCTAAGCCCTAATGATTTCTATTCTTTCCCTAAAATAAAGAATAAATTGCGTGGACAGAGATTTTCATCACCTAAAGAAGCTGTGGACGCCTACAAAACGGCCATTTTGGAGACCCCAACTTCCGAATGGAATGGTTGCTTCAATGATTGGTTCCATCGTATGGAAAAATGTGTCAAATTTCGCGGAGAATACTTCGAAAAGCAATAAATATATTTTTAAATAGTAATGTTGTGTCACTTCCTTGATTCCCGAAATTTTCAGTGCCGCCCTCGTATAGTAGTAAATTATTATAGGAATATTGAATAAAATGTGCATGGTATTTTATTTAAATATGAGTAGGTATATAATATAATTATATAGTACAGCTACCTAAATACATCACGTCTATTTTTAGTAGCAAAATCACCTGTGGTATGAAATATGAAATTTATCTTCAAAAAAGTCGTCAAATAATTTGACCTCGGAAATAGTTGCCTTGGTGCAATGGTCTGGCTAAAAACATCTCTCACATCTCTTCATCATCTGAGAAATACCACATATTCATTGTAGAATTTGTAGATGGCATATACCTAACCACCCTACCTACCTTACCCCCTACATTCCTACATTTATTTATTTAATCCTTTGTATATATGTTTCTTTTGTGTGAGCAATAAATAATTAATCTATCTACCTATAGGTAATATTTTTTTAAACAAAACATTGCAACTACACCGATACAGCACATCACAAATGATGTTTCTTTATTATTTACACGAAAATACAAAATAACCAAGAACAGCTGACCATTCAATATGGCGCTAAACACATTTAAATTTCGCTAAACGGTCATTCCGGAGTGTTTAATTTTGACAGTTCGCTAAACATGTTTAAGGGTTTATTTTTTGTTGTGCAAGATGCTAAACGTGATTAGTCACCTAAATGCATTTAAGTGGTCGGCTAAACGCATTTAAGGACTGTTACGCAAGCGGCCCTTAGACTAACTACAGACAATCACAGAACACACACATATTTATGGACAAACAAGATTTAATTAGACGCTAAATATAAAAGAATATATTATATACTACAAATCAGCTAAATTATATTAACATTATCAAAAATATAAAATAAGTATTAATATTTATAAATTGTCAATATAAAACACTTAAAAAATAACCTAATAACTAATCAAATAACCCGCCCCTGACCGTTCCCGGTGCAAAGGTGCCCATCACACTCGCCGCGTTCCCACGTTGAATGGCAATGGCCATCCTCTGCACCAGGAACGAACCGGAGCGGGAGTCACCTGTCTTAATATTGAGCCTTTGCCCTATTTCCCTGATAAGCTCCTTAGCTTCAATGCCCCAACAACCCAGGGTCTCCACAGCTATCGGCACGAAGTGGTAAAGCGGCTCCATAGCGGCGTACTTTAGCCTCTTTTTTAAACCGGCATCCTCTGCGGCCGCTGACGGGGAGTGGATAGTGCGACTGAGGTGGCTGGCGGCAACAGTGCTGACGCAAGTAGCGTCCCAAACCAGGCACTTGCCGTTCTTCCAGGGCACCAAAGTCAGTCCGTCCGGCCTCTTACCGTCAGACCTGCATAGACCCGGAGGCTCAAGCACACAGGGGATGTTCGCCGACACAAGGGCTCTACGGACTATGTCGTTCAGGGCATGATGTCGCGGAAACCTCCCTGTACAACGACGACAACTCAGTGCGTGATGGCCATCGGCCTCCACCAAGGAGCCGCAGGTGCATTTATGTGGTTCACACACCTTGCAGCCCAGGCGGAGGGCAACAGCCACACGCAGAGAGTCATCGTCGAGTAAAGTACAAATTACAAATAATATATACAGATCATAATTTTATTTTATTGTTTTTAATATATTTACATAAAATATTTACAAAAGGGGAGGGGACGAGGGATAGGAGGCATTTAAGGGAAGTAGGACGAGGGATTTCAGGAGGGATAACATCATACAATGAGTACTGCATTAAGGGGCAACTGAAAAATATGCGGTCCACATTTCCCTCTTCTATTTGTCATTGTAGATGGGGCTGACCCTGGGCTGACCAGACGTGTCTGTCTTTGTCAAAGTCAAATCTTTTTGTTTTATTTTAGTGCCACAGATCAAACATATGATGCTGTTTTTGACTGGCACACTGGCACGTATAGTCAGCGCTTCCATCGAGTTGAAGCTTTGAGAGAGAGAGAGAGAGAGAGCTAGTTCCTCCGAGAATTGAAGAGAACTCCTTTTTTTTATAACCTTTCACGAAATCGCCCATTAAACATGTCACTAGCTTGGAGTTTTTGGCGGGAACACGGAAAAATCATGTCGCTGCATTCTATTATTTTCTTAAACTTGAGTTTTTTCGCGAATTAATGATTACAAATAGTGGTGTTTTATTCATTGAGTGTTGAATTACATGCACGAGTGTGGGCAAGTGGTATAATGTGGTGAAATATGTCTATTCATGTTGTTTTCAAAACTCCGTAAACGCCCATATTAAAGTCGCCACAACTTTACTAGGGCATGACTTAGACTCGACTGTGACTGTGACTAATTTTATTATACATATTTGACTTGATTTTAATTAAAAAAAACTTGAAAATTCCTAAACTTGACACTGGCAGAATGCACACAACGTGCGATGCCAATAACTAAGAAAAAAAGTCACTAATGCAATGAATGCATAGAGTGTGATGCCAACAGTGAAGAAAAAATTACACTGCATTGAAATTGACATTGACAGTGATCGTAATTGATTGACATTGACATCACGAAAAGATAAAATCAAAATAACATTTTGGTTTGGCCGTAGGCCGTACGTAATTATGAGTTTTATATATTGAGAAGAGAAGATAGATACTTTTTCTCCTAAGTTGTGAGATGATTTAATTTTATCTTATCTAAGAAATGATTTCCAGATAATTCCTCAAACTCTTTGGTGGTGGTATAACTGTCGACAAACTTATATAGATACCTTCGGTTTAAACAGCGGTGCTAAAAAGCCGTCATCATTAAACTTATCACCAGTGGTAGGACTGCAAAGTAATAATTAATAATGTTTGGAGTTATTAAAACTTTTATAGACTGGATCGTGTAAGTACCTAAACCAATCAATACACAATGTCATAACATAACTTAACATCAAATATAATTTGCATTGAGCTGTTCATAACGCAAGGAATAAAGGCAATTTTAATTATTATCCTTAACCTTGTTTCAATAACCACTAGCTGATCAGAATGTCATTCTCGAGTCAACCTATGAACCATACAATACTACATCCATAGAAAAACTGTCAAAATGATAACTAAATGAGGCTATTGTATAAATAATAGTGGTAGTTAAGTTGCGTATTTTTTTTTCAGGTTGTTGGTCATCTTACCAACCTTTTTCACGGCAATTATCTTCCTGTCTGTGTTCGCGCTTTTACCATGTGCATTCATATTCGCATCCTGGTACATGAGGATTAAGGAACGGAAGCTAGAGAGAAGGAAACGTGATGGAGCCAACGTGGCATTCTTCCACCCGTATTGTAACGCTGGAGGGGGCGGGGAGAGAGTGCTCTGGGTGGCTATCAGAGCATTTCTTACCAGGTTTCTATTTATTTGTTTATTTAATGTACAACAATACGATGGTTTCACAACATAATCACTTTAAATATCCTGTTAATGGACAACTGTAATAATTTCAAACAGTGTTCTAGGCCTATCATCTTCCAAAAGGCTATGTCCTTTGGTAGTGATAGGACTACTGCAGTCCGCCTGGGGAAGTACCACACCTTTGCCAGTTACTCAACCGCCAAGCAGTAGTGTGCATGCTTTACTGTGTTTCAGTATGAAGGGCAATGTTACCAGAGAAATTACTGGGTATCACAGTAGGTGCGGAGTGCAGTTCAGTGTGGCACATGATTGTATTTGCATTTTAACAAGTCTACCACTGCTACTTTTATGGGCAGGCGTGACGCTTACCACCAGGCGAATGTTTCGCTCGACTCGTCACTAGATTGCATAAAAAAGAATTTAAAAAAATGACCATGAGTGGCATGTAAAAGGCTGATAACAATATTTATAACCAATTCCAGATATCCAGATTCAAACATCTTTATCTACACGGTGGAGACAGTTGAGCCGCAAACCATTCTGGATAAGGCCCATAACCAGTTCAATGTGTCTGTTGACTCGGCGCGGATCACATTCGTCCGGCTTGGCCTGAGGAAAGCTATCGAGGCGGAGTCCTACCCGTACTGCACACTACTAATGCAGAGCTTAGGGTCGATGCTACTCGGCATGGAAGCTCTGATGAAGCTTAACCCAGGTTAGTATTTACCTTATACTGCATCATAGGAATAATTAAAACATGATTTTCATATGTGTAACAAAAAGGTTCAACAATACTGAAGCTGAATTTTTTCACAACGTCAAGGTTGACCCCATAGTAAAAGTTGTTCATTGTGATGAGTACATACATACCCTTCAGTATTGTTGAACCTTTTTGTAACACATAGTATAGCGCGCTCTATGTCTAACATGAAATTAAAATGTTTATAACTTCATTATTTGTGGTCATGTTAATGGTGGCACCACACCTCGCCTATGTTTGCTGAATACAAAGGCTGAATCTATTTTGCCTGCATATGTGTCCTACTGCATCCAGAACCACCGGAGGACTGGCAGCAGCGTCCTAACGGTGGTAACACTGCGATCCCCAAGCCGCCTGCAAGCTTGGGGATTATGGCAACCCCTCCCTATTAAGGGAGACAACGTCCAAGTATTCGAGCTGATCAGTGAGTGAGTGTGTGGTGCCAGTATAAATATTGTTTTCGATGATTGATTTTGTTGCGAGTCAGCTTTTTTGTAAGTCAATAAAAGTACGACATTACATACAATTTGTGGACAGATGTGTACATAGACACGACGGGGTTCGCGTTCACTTACCCGATATTCCGGTACCTGGCGCAGAGCCCGGTGGGCTGCTACACGCACTACCCCACCATCACGCGCGCCATGATGCGCCGCGTGAAGCACCGCGTCGTCGCGCACAACAACTCCAGCGCCATCGCGCGCAACCCGCTCGCCACGTGGCTCAAGCTCCTCTACTACAGGACGTTCGGCGTGGTGAGTCCAGCTACGCTTGATGGCATGAGAGTGGTCGCACGTTGTTCGGCACGGCACCCGCCAGGCGCCGGACCGAACGAAACACACTGCGCACAATTTACTGGCGCAAGCGAGACGGGCGTCTCGAGAAATTTCTTCCGGTGTGCGGGACCTAAGGTTGGAAAATGCGGCGACATGATTATTCGCGCATTCCTACCAAAATTCCCAGCACATATAAATTATTCCAGTGCCATCGCTTGGCAATGATTCATTGGATACTTCCCCTTAAATAAGAATGAAAAAACCGGTTTATTAGTAACATGTTTAGTAAAATGGACCTGGGTATGTCCTTAAACTGCAACCAGACCCACCGGAGGACGGGCAGCAGCGTCCTCTTGGTTAACGGTGGTGACCATCCCCAAGCGATCCCCAAGCTGCCTGCCAAGCGTGGGGATTATGGCAACACCCCTCTATAAAGGGGGAGGCTTTTTATGGCCGACGACGATTAGTAAAATAATAAAAAAAAAAAAATGTTTCATTGGATAATTCCCCTTAAAAAAGAATGTTTCATTGGATGATTCCTCTTAAATAATATTTCATTGGATAATTCCCCTTACATAAGAATAAAATGTGCTATTCCACAGATGTACGGCGTGGTGGGGCGATGCGCGCACGTGGTGATGGCTAACGGCACCTGGACCGAGGACCATCTCAACGACGTGTGGGCCTGTCCCCTCAACACGCACCGAGTCTACCCGCCCTGTGAGGTATGCTATAATAAGATCTAAACTACACACTATGTGTTTTTTTCTACAAATAACATATTGTCTATTGCCTACTATGCCGGTGCTAGCGTGCACGCCATACCTCACCATCTACTATGCATTATTCGAATATATTCTAACCACTATCGGCCTTACCTAAAAAAACTTTTCAACCGTTAATCACTGCTTAAGATGATCTGCCATCTTCTCTCTGACGTGAAGTGTAACATGCAAGAACAAGACAGAAGTTTAAGCAGTGACTAAGAGAATCGAGACTATTTTAGGTAAGGCTGTATGTCTCTTACCGACATCGTCTAGCGGTTTGATAATGGAGTTAAAATGTGGCTAGTGGAACTCTTCAATGGTAACTCATAATCTCATAATGAAATATTCAACTCGCAACCTACTAAGGCTCGGAAGAACTCGTAAGATACAGTACATAATTGGTAGGACAGACAGAGAGACAGACATAGTAGCCTAGGCTTGGTAATAGGGTCCGCTTAGACACCCTTTGGGTACGTAATTCCAATAATTAATTGTAGAACCTAAGGAAATAATCGGAGTTTTCAACCGACTTCAAAAAAGGAGGTACTCAATTCGACTGCATGTGTTTTTTGTATGTATGTTACGCGATTACTCCGCCAATTATGAATTGATTTTGATGATTATTTTTATGTTTGGTAGGTAATACTTCAAAGGTTGTTCCAAATACATTTTTATCGAAATCGGTTCTGTAGTTCGGTTGTTAAATCAAGATTAATGGAAAATATGAAGATTTCACCTCGGTGGTCGAAATAAGTAGGTTTTTTTTAAAGTGTATGATTCGTTTTCAAATTCTCTTATATTTTGTTTTTTTAAACTAGTTTGTTATATCTTTGTTGTTATTACCCCAGGTTATGGGGTTAATGGCATGATTTCATAATTCTACTTGTTAAAATCTTTTGTATCCATTAACAGGCAAATAAATGATTTGACTTATTTCTGTTTATATCTTGTTTGCACGCAGGTGAGCGCGCTGAAGCAGCTGACTTCCCTCGCGTCCGAGTCGGATGAGATCATAATCCTCTCGGTGGCGCAGTTCCGGCCCGAGAAGGACCATCCGCTGATGTTGCAAGCCATGTACGAACTCAGGAACTTGCTCTCCAAGAACGAACTTCTTTGGAATCGGGTATGTAACGAGCTATACATAGGATACCTGTTTATCACGCTTTTACTAATGCAACATGTAACAGCGCCGGTGCTTGTGTGGGGCAGGCATCAACTTTCTGCCTCTGCCGTGTCTCTGCCACCAGAAACCACGGTTAGCCGCGGTTTTAAGGCCTAACTAAGTAATTATGCAAGCTGTTATTTTGCATTCCGGCCAATTTTACAGAGGTAAAATAATATAAATGATAATATACTCATAGTTATGAATAACTTTTACTGTGAGGCCAAAACTGAAATCGCGGTAATAAACAGCTGTTCCATACAAAAAGTTCATTGATCTTGGACAAATTGTATGGAACAGCGCTTATTTTTATTCGTGATTTCAAGTTCGGCCCATAGTAAAAGTTTTTCATAATGATGTGTACATACAAACAAACCCTTCAGTATTGCTACATCTTTTTTAAACACGTTGTAAAATGTGCAAAGCGGCGGCGCAGCAGCCGCTGTTTTTCGCTGCTGAGACCTGCGTCCGCGCCGCTTATGCCCCGTTCTTATGCCCTTAGCCAACTGCATATAAAGCCACGGTAAGGTCCGGAGAAGGTTTATATAATACTAGCTGTGCCCCGCTGTTTTGCCCGCGATTGTTGGAATAAAAAGTAGCCTATGTAGTCTTTGTAGTTCAGTTTCTGTTGTGATCATCATGACTGAATAAGTTCTTTATGTGTGTACAATAAAGAGTTCATCTATCTATCTATATTTTATTCCTAGGTATAAGCTACCTCTATACCAAATTTCATCTAAATCCGTAAACCCGTTTCAGCGTGAAGGAGTAACAAACACACACACACACACCGACAAAATGTCACCTTTATAATATTAGTAGGAGTAGGATAGTGCATCCTCTGGTGACGCTGCAGTGATCTGATCGTAGATCAAGCTGGTGCTGGTGGGTTCTATCCGCAACTCGGCGGACAGGGAGCGCGCCGCCAACCTGCGCGACCTGGCCGCGCACCTGGCGCTGGAGGAGGCCGTGCGGTTCCACACCAACGTGCCGCACGCGGCGCTGCTGGACCTGTACCGGCGCGCCAGCCTCGCCATACACACCATGTGGAACGAACACTTCGGCATCGGTGAGCTTACCTTCCTTCATACACGCCTGGACAGACGTTTTAAATATTTTAATTATACATAGTAATTGATATGGGATTTTTAAATATACACAGGGATTGGTAAAGAACTTTTAAATATACACAGTAAATGATAGAGGACTCATTTATACCCAGTGATTGACAAAGAACTCTATGAATACGCAGTGATTGACAGGGACTTAATTTATACCTAGTGATTGACAAAGAACTCTATGAATACGCAGTGATTGACAGGGACTTAATTTATACCTAGTGATTGACAGGAGACTTTATTTATACCCAGTAATTGATAGAGGACTTTATTTATACCCAGTGATTGACAGAGGACTTTATTTATACCCAGTGATTGACAGAGGACTTTATTTATACCCAGTGATTGACAGAGGACTTTATTTATACCCAGTGATTGACAGAGGACTTTAATAATATCCAGTGATTGATAGAGGACTTTATTCTCTTCCTATTAAAGGAGAGGCCTTTGCCCAGCAGTGGACGTTTTCGGCTGAAGATGATGATGATATTATGTAAAAGTATAGTTAGATAATATTTAGGTAAATAAAATATTTAATACAAATTACATTTATAACTTTAATGGTAGGTACTTAAACATTCTATGTATACTATAATATATACAAAGATATACATAAATGTACCTACAAGAAGTCATTGTGTCGAAATTTAAACCTTGTTACAACAGACTGTGATATACGCGCGCTAATATGGATACGTATAAGCCCGCGGGTAAAAGCCGGAGCGCGGGTATCGGCTGCGTAGGTTTTGTAAACAACACACTGCGCGTCGTTCTAATCGGACGAACATCATCAAAATAGGGCGCTATAAGCAGCAGCAGGTCGCTTAAAACGGTTCGCCGTTACAAGCGAAGTCGTTATATCCGAATTCTGCATGACATTGAATGGTGATGTCCGCAGGCGTGGTGGAGTGCATGGCGGCGGGCCTGGTGACGGTGGCGCACCGGTCGGGCGGCCCGCTGGCGGACATCATCGAGCCGGCGCCGCCCTCGCGCACCGGCTTCCTGGCCGCCGAGCCGCGGGAGTACGCGCGCGCCGTGCTGGAGGCCATCGCGCTCGCGCCCGCGGAGCGCGCCGCCATCGTGGACGCCGCCAGGTACGTGCCGCACTGGGACTATTTACTTCTCCTTTTTCCACCGACATCAAAAAAGGAGGATCTCAATTCGACTGTGTTTTTTGGGAAGATCTTAATTCGACTATGTTTTATTTGGGAGGATCTTAATTCGTCTGTGTTTTTGGGAGGATCTTAATTCAACTGTGTTATTTTTGGGAGGATCTTAATTCGACTGTGTTTTTTGGGAGGATCTTAATTCGACTGTTTTTTTTTTGGGAGGATCTTAATTCGACTGTGTTTTTGGGAGGATCTTAATTCGACTGTGTTTTTGGGAGAATCTTAATTTGACTGTTTTTTTTTTTGGGAAGATCTTAATTCGACTTTGTTTTATTTGGGAGGATCTTTATTCGACTGTGTTTTTTTGGGAGGATCTTAATTCAACTGTGTTTTTTTTTGGGAGGATTTTAATTTGACAGTGTTTTTTGAGAGGATCTTAATTCGACTGTTTTTTTTGGGAGGATCTTAATTCGACTGTATTTTTTGGGAGGATCTTAATTCGACTGTGTTTTTTGGGAGGATCTATATTCGACTGTGGTTTTTTTGGGAGGATGTTAATTCGACTGGGTTTTTTTGGGAGAATCTTAATTCGACTGTTTTTTATTGGGAAGATCTTAATTCGACTGTGTTTTTTGGGAGGATCTTAATTCGACTGTTTTTTTTTGTGTGTTTCGTTACGTGATTACTCCGCCAATTATGAATTGATTTGGATGATTCTTTTTTTTGTTTGGTAGGCCAATATTCAGACTACAGAGAGGTGTTCTCATATCAATTTTATTGTAATTCTTTCAGTAGTTTGGTTTTTAAATTTTGATTTAAAGGGAAAAAAGATGCCATACAGGTAATCGATGTTGAAGTCGGTTTTTTTAACTGTTCTGTCTTCTTTTTTTCAAACTCAATTCGTAATAAACGTAATTCAAAAGATATTGTTAAAACACTGTATAACTAAATGAGGTTTTTAGTGTTTTATGCATACGACTGTATGAATTGATTTCTTTTTTTTTTATCCCTGCCAAGAAGAAAATATTTATTAGTATTCATTTATTATTTTAGAACAAGAATATTGTTTTGCTGTTGTCGATATTGCGAAATATTGTGTTGGAGAACTATCATTGTGTATAACTCTCGGGGTACAAATAACGTTATTTTGGCCACAGGGTGCCCAAGATACAGGCGCTGCCTAGCTTGGGGCCCGCTATTTTATCTCTAAGAGTTTTCATTAATTAAATTAGAGACTGAATGGTTTGGCTATAAATGATATGGCTCCTAAACTCTGTACAGACCCAAATACAAAGCTTAGGAACTGGGTTTTGAATATCGCGAGCTAAAATATTCATACAACTTCTATCTTTTTTATGGGGAATATATCGATCTAAGAGTGGGGACCATTAATCGGCAGACGTAGCGCCTGATAATACATAGGACGCCCTGAAAGTCTATGGAGTGCTGATATAAATAAGCAGTGAACAGTGACTGGAACCGAAAAGTCAAAGATCGCGCTAAGTGATGTGCGTTGGAAGGCCTATCCAGTAGTGGACATTGTTTGCATTAAGCCGCCAACGGTTGAATATTCTTACAATATTCTTTTGGGTAGGGACTAATTTTAAATTGTTCCACATGTTTTTTTTCCAATTCCAGAGCGTCAGTGGACCGTTTCTCGGAGAAGGAGTTTGAGAAGTCATTCCTGCGCGCCATAGAACCTCTCATGAGGCTAGATTAGATGTAGTATCACGTACGCATTTATAGGGAGGGAGCGGGAACATCGAGTTTCATAATTAGACGGACTAAACACATTTTGAGTGTTGGAACTTTTTGGTAATTTTTTTATAATAATTTCACACCAGTGTTCACCACAATTATTAGTCTTTGTAAAAGGTGTAGTTCCTGATTTATGGATGATTTAAATCTTTTCAAGGTTATTAATCATGAAAATAATGTTACATTTTCCTGTAGTATTTTACAGTATAACTTTTTAACAGAATATGTTTTTCTTTATCTACCTGTATTTTTACTGGCAGCACTTGTTTGAGGGCAGTTAATAATTATTCGATAATTCTTTTAAACGGTTTTTACCTAGCAGCATTTTTTTGAAGACATTTCAATTGCAGTTTAGTCCGTCTAATTATGAATCCGACTATAGTAATGGAAGCCTTTTGACTGTGATTGTGTCCCACGCGTCCTTTAAAGTCTGAATCGCTGCATTGCTCGCATTATATAGTGACGGTTAAGCCAAAACGTACTTATCACTACCTCTTTTAAGCCATAGGACAAGCAGGTGGGTTTCCTGACAGTAAGCAATCACCGTCGCCTATTGATATCTGCAATACCAGGCTTTGCAGACCTTTAACTTTTAACACTCCTCTTGAAGAACATTTATTAGAAGAAAAAAAAATAAGAAATTAAAAGCTTTTCTGAAACACCCGCGGAGTTTATTCCATTTATCTACTTACTTATTTTCTAGAAACATTATGGACTACTAACATGATCATACCTGTATTCTAAGGTCTAATTTACATTAAACTGGCAGGGATTGCAGCATTGCATAAAGGAGTTCGCATATTATACAGACTTGACTCAAACTAAATGAAATGTGAGCTTTATATCGTGTTGTTTACGGTAGAATTTTCAACATTTAATTAAAAATGTGTACACGTGGTCCATGTGACGTTCACTTATAGCCATCTCCGACCGTTTGCCATTCGTTGAACCTACGTTGGCCACGCGCTTACGACGCTGGCGGCACGTTGCCGGCCCTAGCACTGGCAGGTGTCAAGGGTTGACATTGACATCAAACTGATATTTCATTTACCACTCTTTGATACTGAATCAAAATTAATATGGAACGGTGTAGGATTGTTGTAGAGTCTAGCTTTGGTCTAGCTGTGTGATGTGCGAACTCCTTTATGCTGTTTCATTGTTTTTTTTTGGCTTTTTAAACTTTAGTAAAAATATGGCTGTATTACTGAATTTGTTTAAAATACAATTCGCCAACGTGAGCTTGCGGCGCTGCCGTCTCGTTGTGAATTGATCCTAACCTAACCTAAGAAAGAGCAAGATATGAGTGTAGCCATTTCGATGTTTTAAAATGTGTTGTGGCGAAAAGATGTTATTATTGTGCAATTGCATTTTTGTTCCATTATATGTAAGCGTAATTAATAAAATTTTACCAAAGTTATTTATAAGCGTTTTATTTAAAAAATCATAGAATAAACATAAAATATAATGTATTTAAAATATATGGTACAAAAATAATGCTTAAATTAGCGGAATGTTGTTATAAACTCCCGACGCGGTCTCTGGGGATCAGCCGCAGTTCCGAGCCATGTT
The DNA here is from genome assembly GCA_905404285.2 of Erannis defoliaria. Taxonomy (NCBI): domain Eukaryota; kingdom Metazoa; phylum Arthropoda; class Insecta; order Lepidoptera; family Geometridae; genus Erannis; species Erannis defoliaria. The sequence goes on along the minus strand of FR990082.1, from coordinate 17,178,585 downwards.
TCAGGAACACGTTACCTGTGGACACACAAATATTAACACTGAAAAATATACTGTTACGGAGGGCCGTACTTAAAAACGACGTGAGTACTTTTCCGGCAGTGGTGTGTGAGAAAAAGAATACACCAATAAGATTGCGAGGCTAGGGATTCTATTGTGTATGATTAGCCCTGGCACACAGTTTAGGTACGAGTTTGTAATGGCCAGCAGGGAACTTTCTATGAGAATGAACTTGTTTATTTATACAATAAAGTGACAAGACGAGCGAGTTCGCCTGTTGGTAAACATCAAACCTGTATAATAGTAGCAGGGCCAGAATTGTGAATTTGCAAACAAAATTCTGTGCCGTATTGTGCTCGTCACTGAGATATTAGATATGTCAAATCTCTTAATGCCCAGTAATTTCTGTGATAACATTGCCTTTTGCTTTTTTTGGGTTCATTGCCCTGTCTATTAAGGTCCCTTCGTCGAATAGTGGACGTCTTTTGGCTGATGTGTGTGTGATTGCCCTTCAAACCGAAACACAGTAATGCTTGCACACTCCTACTTGGCGGTTGAATAAGCCTGTCCGCACACGCATTCGGCACGGCTTTAGTCAGGCACTGATTCGGCGCCGTACGACCGTAACACACTGCCCACAGTTAACTGGTGCAAGCGAGACGGGCGTCTTGAGAAATTTCTTACGGTGTGCGGGATCTAATACAAAATGCAAATACAAAATACAAAAATACAAAAGGCGCTCCGTGCATACGCACGGAGCGCCTTCGGGCGAAACCGGACGGTTTTTCTCGTCGTATGCGGCCGGTCTAAGTGGCAAAGGTGTCATACTTCCCTAGGCAGACTCGGCAATAGAGTCCTACCAGTGTATTCATACTATTAATTTTTCTCTGGTATGCTGTTAATAAATATCTGGGCTAGGTTCCCCTCTCCAGTGGGCAGGGTGGGCGTGGTATAGGCTGATACAAACTTAATGGCGGCTGTGAACTTAGACGCGAGACGCTGCGCAGCGCACTTCACAGCCGCCATTAAGTTTGAAATAGTGTATAAATACCGGCGGTCTGCTGCGGGTTGATGCCGATGCCGTCGTCGGTGATGATGGCGCTAGTGGCCGGCTCCACGCGGAACTCCTCCGCCGCGAACTTCAGCACGGCCGTGAACGGAGTCGCCTCAGGCACGCTCAGCCTGCAACACGCAACCGTTAGGAATACCGTTCATATCATGCATGATGAACCTTCCGCCCAAAACAATTGTGACAGACGTTAACTACTGGCCATTGCAGAGTTGCACCAGTCAAATTTTGGTTTTATCATCAGGTTAACTCTATTGTACCAAATTATTGTTGTCATTGTAACTATATACCAAGTGATAACTACCTGCAAAATTTCAAATCTAAACGAAAATGAAGGCAAGTTAAAATCAAACATTTTAATTACTTAGTTACAAGTGTAGCTAATAATGTACAAGTATACATATTACCTAATTATGCCTCTGAACTTAATACTCTACCTAGTAATACTTTTTCTTATAGGTTCATAGTAACAAGACACTAGTGATTGTAATACCTGCCAGCAGTGCCGTAAATAAGGCAGTGGCATCGGTGCTCAACAGGGTGCAAAAATAACCAAACCAGGCTGCAATCTAAACTAAATCACACCAATCAACATCTGCCACCTTTATATCCATTTTGGGTACAATGCATCTCTATACAAACCACACACCCCTCACAAACACTATGTATCTGTATCCATGTATTCAGCAACCAATAAACACGTTCAAAACAAACTCCATATCTTATATTACACACTTTCACCGCATACTTACACATCCAATACACTCACTCTCACAATACACTCTCATATCCTACACACGAACACACTCGCTGTTTCGACTCAATATTGTTCTAATCATCTTCAATCTTTCATTGTCTAATACTATATTATCAATAGTCTCGCTCGATGTATTAATCGCACCATAAATATTGCCACTCTATGTAAGCGCAACAGCGTGGGTCCTGCGATACAGGTTCGCCTAGTGCAGGACCTTCAAGAACTCTGTAACCTTCATAATTATAGTTTTTATACTTAGCTTTGACCAGATTTTGTTAAGTTTATTAAGGTTAAAATGTTATCATCTTTGGTTAATAAAAATATTTGTATTTGTTTGTATTTTGTTTGTAAATATAGTTTGATCGCAGAGACCAGGATCAAATTTTGTATATTCAAGGGCGCAGTTATAGAAGCTCGCACCGGGCGAATATAAGGCAACACTGCAATAGCGATCATTGCTTTGAGACATTCAGTGGTGTCTGTAATTCTGTTTTATGATCACTGTAATTTTGATAACTACAGTATTTTTAAAATATAAATATAGAATACAGTAATGTTTGCTTGGTGGTAGAAAATTTGACAATAGGGTAGATGACTCTAATGTTTAAATCGTTGAAACCAATAGCTTTGAAGAAGAATTTAAGTAAATATAGTATGTCTACTGAAAAAAAAAAATTAATTGGTAAGTAATATTCTAATATATAAGCGTTTTTGTTAGAGCCAACTCAGTCCCTTTCCCACAAAACAAAAAATGACGTCACGTCTTACTTGTCAGAATAGAATTTATATGGCGGACTGAGAAGTGACTTCACGATTTCCTGTTTCGCCTCTCTGTCTAGCATGATATTAAAATACTTATAAGTTCCTTATTTTTGATCAGATTTTCATTTTCTTTTCATTAATCAGCTATATTTATGGGCCACGTTTTAATAGGACAATGAAAAAAAACCAGTCATCTAGCCTATACAGCGAGCAATACCTACTTAGGACTCTATTGCTCAGGAAACCTACCACTCATAGAGAAATTAAATATCTACCACAATTTTTTTTAACAAGATTCATTATATAATTTTTTCCTGTAAATTTATAGCGTATTTTGGGGAAGCTATTTTATTAAAATAATTGGTATTTAAATCTTTTTTGGCAGTTACTGTAACTGCTGTAGACATTAGTAAAACAGATTATACTTCTTTACCTTGTAATTTATTGAGCTAATATCTACAGAGTCACAATCACCAAGTTAAAACAGTCAAAAAACGTCAGAGTGTCGTTGTACATACCCATACGTGCGTTATATTATTATTACAATTGTTCGAATTTAGACGTTATGTCGCTTGAATAGTGTTCAATGTATGCTTAAGCGCTTGTGTCTTATCGTAGTTCAAGTCGTTCAAAAAGTCGGCCAAGTTTTGGCGCAGACATTTTTTTCACACGTTTGTGACTCTATAGATATTAGCTCAATGCTTGTAATAAATAAAAGTATAGACTGCTAAATAAGAAAGAAAATAAAACAGTGTGTAAAGAGAAAATAATAAAAAAGTTTATTTCACACAATTTGCAACGTGATATTTTTCCAAAAGTCTATTTCGTTTCCATGATCCTTCATGATATCAAAGAACTGTGCTTTAAGAAACTCATTAGTGAACAATTTTTTTGAGATGGTCACTAGCTCTGAGTAAGTGAAATCTATGTAAAAGTATTCTGCAGACATGTTCTCTTTTAACAACTTGCCACAATCAATCAATGCTTCACACATATAGGTATATAAATCACTGTTTTCAACACACATTTCAACTAAATATTTATCTTCGACATTAAAAAGTAACTTCCAAAACTTCTTGTAATGATTACTCTTGCTTAAAATAACATCGAGAATGCTCTGTGAAATTATATTGACAGAATTTTGAAAGGTAGGGTCGGTAGAACAGAGACTGACAACAATAACTTCTATTATATCTTGGTTATAGTTCTTCAACATATCTTGTAGGCAATCATTTGATTCAACAGTTATTTGGGACAGCAATATTTCACTTTTAAACTTTAATATTTTATCTCTGGGTATCTCAGTTGGCAAATATTTTATTAAGGTCTCTTTTGATGCGGCTTCTAATATAAAATCTGTGAGGTAACTCTCAAGTGTCTCTTCACCAAAAAGCTGTAAAAATGTCTTAAAAGCGACATCCATAAGCCTAATTTTACAACTGGAATTGATGACCTTTTGTAGGATATACTTGCAAGGTTCTGCAAGACATGCTTTAAGGATAGCATCTGTTGAATCTTGTTCACTATTTAGGGTAGTTAAGAAATCATCTAAAGTTTTATTTTTCTGAAACCTATCTAGGCAGTTCTCGATATGACGGGATTTGATAAATGCACTTTTGATTTCTTCCTCAGTGGTATCGTTTGTCGGCCAGTCTTTCCACTGGCACAAGTCAATAAAATCTTGGAAAAAGTCGAGGAACTGTCGCACAACCGCCGCTTCCATACTAAACGATGTAACTTCAACGTAGAGCCAGCGACCAACTCAGCATCTGTTAACATCAACAAAGTTTGTTTCACAATTTTAAGGGCGGTACGGTATTCTACGGAATCTTATTGTGTATCTTACGTTGAAGTTACATCGATGATACTAAAGTTTAGAAGGTTTTAAGGGAAACTCACACTTTAAAAGGCAGTTTGGGGTCTGAAGTCAGCGTGATCTTGAATGTTACTTTCGACCTGTGAAAATAGTTGTTCTGTAACGATAATCCACTTATTTATTTTTGTGAGTGAATAATATCACTTAGCTACTCACATTTTAAACCGACTATAATACTTCCAGAGCTATTTTCTTACAAAACTTGATCAAACTCTGAAAGAAAAGGAACTTTACGAACTCCTTCTTTTCTCTGAAATTATGACATTTGTTTGTGACGTGACATGTACAGCTATTGACAGATACAAAAATTGACACTGACAGTAACAGTTTTTTTGGTTCCAGAGGTTTATGGCTTTGTCCACAGTGCTTTGCCATTGTGAAAGCACTCACTATTATAGCTAATACACTTCCTACATAGATAATGTATCAAACTCTAAGATGTTTTTACCTGTAGATGAGTTGTCCCCCCCCGCCATATTTACTAGACGCAATTCATAGATTAAGTTGTTAATTATTCTTAATCTATGGTATTGTTCAACTATAACTACTCTATTTATTTCAACTCACTGATCAAACTACCATACATATTGTTTCAGACTTCCTAGAATATTATTTTATTTAATATATTGGAGCTCTGTGATTCAAAACTACTGTTTTAAACTATCAGTTATTTCAAAAAGTCAATAAAGGTATAGGACGTTTTTATAATAATTCATCGTAAACCGCATCAGCTCGTATGCTTATAACATTACTTACACGAAATCAATCGCAAGCCTGACTATGAAAATATCTTATTTCGAAGGGCGAACTGATGATAACTAAAGTATTTTATATAGTAATGCAATAAAACACGTACTTACTCCGGTAAATATACATTTATTTACTCTTAAAACTACAAAAAAAAACTTGTAGGTGCATAATAATTGGAACACCGCATGTAAAGTATACTGGATTACACAATTTATTATTAAAAAAAATAAAAAACCCAGCATTATACGTTTTTTGTTCGATAAAATGATCTGTTTGTATAATTTCGTCAAGTATTAATACGTTCAGGTCAGGTCATCGGCCGCGAGCGGGTCGACTCCGTCGGTGACCTCGGCCGCGAGGTCAGCGAACTTGGCCACGTAGTCCACGCTCGACTCCGCCATAAGCGAGTGGAGTGGAGAGTCGACCTAAAACAATACTTATTCTGAAGATAGTATGGTACGTAGTCGAATGACAAGTGAACAAAAAGTTTAGAAATTATAGCCGCTATCGTGCTAAAGGGGCTCGAGAGCAGTTTTGAAATATCATGTGCGTAATTAAATACATCTTTTCGCCTCATCGTTTAACATAGAGCTAAAAAAATAAAGATTGACACAAAAAATTACATTCGCCCTCGACAGTATAATTTACATTTACCGTACATTTTGTCGAGGGTGAATGTAATTTTTTGTTTCAATGCTTTTTTCTCTAGCTCTATGTTAAGTGATGAAGCAAAAAGTTGTATTTAATGAAAGATGTATTGACAATAATGAGCACAAATTACTTTTTTTAATGAAATGGAGTGACAAGACGAGCTAGACGTTCACCTGGTGAGCATCGCGCCTGCCCATAACAGTAGTAGTACGAGAATTGTGAACTTGCGAACACAATCCTGCGCCGCACTGCACTGCGCTCGTCACCCTGAGATTTTGGATGTCAAATCTCTTCAAGCCCAGTAATTTCTCTGGTAACATTGCCCTTCAAACCGAAACACAGAAATGCTTGCACACTACTGCTTGTCGGTTGAATAAGTGGCAAAGGTGCGGTATTTCCCCAGGCGGACTCTGCAATAGAGTCCAACCAGTATAATCGACTTTATCGAATACTATCTTAGTCAAAAAATGTATGGATTTTTATTAGCAAAAAAAAAATTTAAAAATTAAATAGTAATATGAAAATAGTAGTATTTTTTTTTTGTTGTATTTGTGTGTAATTAGTAGGATGTGGTGTGGTGGGGAGCCAATAATGTACAGCCAGTATTGCACAGCCAATAATCCGTGTACATGACTTTGTTCCCGTAATTGTACGATTCCTTTTTATTATTAAACGGTTTAATTTAGTTTGCTCTGTTTGCTATTATTTGGGTCAAAATTTGAAATTTTGTAATTGAAATGTTGCCCCCTTCCTGTTGTCAGATCGGTCTGATATTTGGTAAACACCCTTACACAACAACAAAAACTCAAAACTCCTGACACAAAACCTTTTAACTTAGATTATTCAAGTGTTACCATTTTTTTTAAATGTCAATTTGAGAATCGTACTCGTATTCTTGGCTGTACTATATAGCGACCCTACAGCGCGAGTACCGTTCTCGACGATCGTTATATGTGACATTTAAATCGTATATTTCATTCGATAAAAATCGGTATATTCTCAAATTCATCTAAATTAATCTGCTATGCGACACGTCAGATTTAGCGACATAGAACGGTACTGGCCCGCAGGACTAGCATGCGCACCGCGAGAAAAAATTGTCGTGTCTTTATGTCGTGAGAAAACGAGACAGACTTATACAGAGTCGTAGCCTTGTCCTGTTTTTAAGAATCGAGACAATTTTCTCGCGGTGCGCATCCTAGCCCTGCTGGTGTGGTATGTGTAGTGTAGTGTGTGTAGTGTGGTGTGTGTAGTGTGGTGTGTGTAGAATAGTGTGGTGTGTGTAGTGTGTGTAGTGTGGTGTGTGTAGTGTGGTGTGTGTAGAATAGTGTGGTGTGTGTAGTGTGGTGTGTGTAGTGTGGTGTGTGTAGTGTGGTGTGTGTAGAATAGTGTGGTGTGTGTAGTGTGGTGTGTGTAGTGTGGTGTGTGTAGTATGGTGTGTGTAGAATAGTGTGGTGTGTGTAGTGTGGTGTGTGTAGTGTGGTGTGTGTAGTGTGGTGTGTGTAGAATAGTGTGGTGTGTGTAGTGTGGTGTGTGTAGTGTGGTGTGTGTAGTGTGGTGTGTGTAGTGTGGTGTGTGTAGTGTGGTGTGTGTAGAATAGTGTGGTGTGTGTAGTGTGGTATGTGTAGTGTGGTGTGGCGTGTGTAGTGTAGTATAGTGTGTAGTGTAGTGTAGTGTGGAGTGTGTAGTGCAGTCACCGCGAGCCCCTGCGGCGGCGCGCGGCTCTCCAGGTGCCCGAGGAAGGAGGAGAGCGAGAAGTCCTGCGCGGAGCCCTCGAGCCAGCCCTCCGCGTCGCGCAGCAGGCGGGACGGGGACAGCGACATGGACTCGCTGCGCAGGAAGCCTGGCCACACAACAAACACATTATCTCATGCATAATGAAAACAAAAAGAAGGCCCAACTGATAACCCCGACGCACCGTCTCGTCAAGTCGGAGAGGTCAGTGTATATTGTGGGGCCCGCGATCTACAACCGTATACCAGCTTCCATTCGGGATGCTCCTTCCACCGGGTGCTTCAAGACCAAGCTCAGAGCGTGGTTACAAGAGAATTTGATTAAAGCTTATTTTAAAATAAGATATTACGAGGGCTACACTAAAAGTATCGGGAATGGAATATTTCCACTGTTTCTGTCATATTAAAATCTTTTTAATTGAAAACTCCTTGGTTTTAAAAATCGAATACCATTTATTTATTTAAAAAAATATTCTCGGTCTTGTCACAAGGTTTTGTCAAACTTGTTTAGTCGTTGAGAAAATGGAATTGACTCGAGAAAATTCAAGAGCGATGATTTATTATGACTTTCGAAGTGGTTTAACACAAAAACAGTGTGTTGACCGGATGATTTCTGCATTTGGTGATAAAGCCCCATCCAAAACCACAATTTATCGCTGGTTTGCTGAATTTCAACGTGGACGTGTCAAGCTCAGTGATGATCCCCGTCAAGGTCGTCCAAAAACTGCAGTCACCCAAGAAAACGTTGATGCTGTGCGTAAGCTGATTGAGGAAGATCGACATGTGACATACCGCGAAATTCAGGCAACTTTAGACATTGGCATGAGTCAAATACAAATAATCTTGCATGAAAAATTAGGTGTAAAAAAGTTGTTTTCCCGATGGATACCGCATTCGCTCTGTGAAGAGCAAAAAGCGGCTCGCGTTACTTGGTGCTTCAGAACTCTCGAAAGATTCCACGCAGGATCCTCAAATGCTGTATACAACATCGTATCAGGTGACGAATCCTGGATATACGCGTACGAACCCGAAACAAAAAACCAGTCACGAGTTTGGGTGTTCGAAAATGAGTTAAAGCCAACAAAAATTGTTCGTTCACGGAGTGTTGCAAAAAAAATGGTGGCCACGTTTATCTCCAAAACCGGCCATGTTACGACTATTCCTCTTGAGGGACAAAGAACGGTTAATGCAGAATGGTATGCTAGCATTTGTTTGCCACAGGTCGTTTCTGAACTCCGTAAAGAGAACTGCAACCGCCGCATCATCCTCCATCACGACAATGCGAGTTCTCACACCGCGCACAGAACAAAAGAGTTTTTAGAGCAAGAAAACATAGAATTATTGGACCATCCGCCGTACAGCCCCGACCTAAGCCCTAATGATTTCTATACTTTCCCTAAAATAAAGAATAAATTGCGTGGATAGAGATTTTCATCACCTGAAGAAGCTGTGGACGCCTACAAAACGGCCATTTTGGAGACCCCAACTTCCGAATGGAATGGTTGCTTCAATGATTGGTTCCATCGTATGGAAAAATGTGTCAAATTTCGAGGAGAATACTTCGAAAAGCAATAAATATATTTTTAAATAGTAATGTTGTGTCACTTCCTTGATTCCCGAAATTTTCAGTGCCGCCCTCGTATTAACGTATTTTTATAATTATTATTTCATTTTAGTAAGTGTTTTTTTTTTGTGACATAATTAATTAAATTTGACTTGTAACTTTGGTTTTATCAATAAACTATTTGTATTTGTCATCATCATCATCAGCCCGGAGACGTCCACTGCTGAACGAAGGCCTCCCCCTTAGGCTGTACGACAACCTGCCATTATTTTTTTATTTGTATTTGTAATGATCTTTAATTTAAAAAAACAATATATTAAAAAAAAACACTCACAACGCATTATTTTCAGTTACACAAAAAAAGGTTTAAAAAAAAAAACTATCTAGTGACGTGACGAGCAAGACGTTCGCCTGGTGGTAAGCGTCGCGTCTACCACTAACAGTAGCAGTGCCAGAATTTATTGTGGGCTTGCGAACACAATCCTGCGCCGCACTGCACTGCGCTCGTCCCCCTGAGATATTAGATGTTAGATCTCTTCATACCCAGTAACTCTGGTAACATTGCCCTTCAAACCGGAACACAGTAATGCTTGCACACTACTGCTTGGCGGCTGAATAACTGGCAAAGGTGTGGTACTTCCTCAGGCGGACTCTGCAGTAGAGTCCCACCACTACAAGAACTCGGCACTACCATACACTTTAATTCTGGAGGGTTTTGGAACTATTATTTACTGTATAAATATGGAGAGTTTTTCAACTTGTCTCCCATATAAGATAGTACTCCTTTATTTTACATTTCTTGCTGTGAATAAAGAATTAAACTCGTAACTAATATAATGCTTTAAAAAAAAACTACTTCAATTTTGACTACCTGAATGACATATAAATATTATCTAGTAATTTTGATTTTAAACCAAACGACTGAACCGATTTCGATAAAATGTATATGAGACCACCTCTGAAGTATCACCTACCAAACAATACAAGAATCATCAAAATCAATTTGGAATTAGCGGAGTAATCGCGTAACATACATATAAAAATAAAATAAAACATACAGTCGAATTGAGAACATCCTTTTTTTTAAATAGGTTGATAATAAATACTTACTTCCAATATCCTGTCCTTCGTTGCTATAGGCTACAGATGGGTCGCCCTTTACGGTGTGATTTTTAGAGGCCTCTCCCATGCCGCTAGGGTTTTCAGCCTCTCCCGTGATCACAGGGTCCGTGGAGGCCTGGCCGGTCAGATTCGGCTCTGCAGAGGCCTCGGACTTGTCTCCGGGGGGTTCTGTCGCGTCGTTTGCTTCCTCATCGTTGTCAGGGCCTTCGTCTTTTACCACAAGTGTTTCTACTGCGAACAAACAAATACTTATTATAAATAATACGCTATAAAAAAAATACGGCAGACTTCAACTTCGAATATGGATGGCATCTTCATATTTTCTAGTAATTTTCATTTAAAAACCAGACTACTGAACCGATTTCGATAAAATTTATATGGGACCACCTCTCACCTATCAAACAAAAAAAGAATCAGTTCATACGAGGGCTACACTAAAAGTATCGGGAATGGAATATTTCCACTGTTTCTGTCATATTAAAATCTTTTTAATTGAAAACTCCTTGGTTTTAACAATCGAATACCATTTATTTATTTAAAAAAATATTCTCGGTCTTGTCACAAGGTTTTGTCAAACTTGTTTAGTCGTTGAGAAAATGGAATTGACTCGAGAAAATTCAAGAGCGATGATTTATTATGACTTTCGAAGTGGTTTAACACAAAAACAGTGTGTTGACCGGATGATTTCTGCATTTGGTGATAAAGCCCCATCCAAAACCACAATTTATCGCTGGTTTGCTGAATTTCAACGTGGACGTGTCAAGCTCAGTGATGATCCCCGTCAAGGTCGTCCAAAAACTGCAGTCACCCAAGAAAACGTTGATGCTGTGCGTAAGCTGATTGAGGAAGATCGACATGTGACATACCGCGAAATTCAGGCAACTTTAGACATTGGCATGAGTCAAATACAAATAATCTTGCATGAAAAATTAGGTGTAAAAAAGTTGTTTTCCCGATGGATATCGCATTCGCTCTGTGAAGAGCAAAAAGCGGCTCGCGTTACTTGGTGCGTCAGAACTCTCGAAAGATTCCACGCAGGATCTTCAAATGCTGTATACAACATCGTATCAGGTGACAAATCCTGGATATACGCGTACGAACCCGAAACAAAAAACCAGTCACGAGTTTGGGTGTTCGAAAATGAGTTAAAGCCAACAAAAATTGTTCGTTCACGGAGTGTTGCAAAAAAAATGGTGGCCACGTTTGTCTCCAAAACCGGCCATGTTACGACTATTCCTCTTGAGGGACAAAGAACGGTTAATGCAGAATGGTATGCTAGCATTTGTTTGCCACAGGTCGTTTCTGAACTCCGTAAAGAGAACTGCAACCGCCGCATCATCCTCCATCACGACAATGCGAGTTCTCACACCGCGCACAGAACAAAAGAGTTTTTAGAGCAAGAAAACATAGAATTATTGGACCATCCGCCGTACAGCCCCGACCTAAGCCCTAATGATTTCTATACTTTCCCTAAAATAAAGAATAAATTGCGTGGACAGAGATTTTCATCACCTGAAGAAGCTGTGGACGCCTACAAAACGGCCATTTTGGAGACCCCAACTTCCGAATGGAATGGTTGCTTCAATGATTGGTTCCATCGTATGGAAAAATGTGTCAAATTTCGCGGAGAATACTTCGAAAAGCAATAAATATATTTTTAAATAGTAATGTTGTGTCACTTCCTTGATTCCCGAAATTTTCAGTGCCGCCCTCGTAATTAGCGGAGTAATCGCGTAAAATACATACAAAAAAAACATACAGTCGAATTGAGAGCCTCTTTTTTGAAGTCGGTTGAAAAAGTAGTAGTATTCGGAGGTTATCGCACGTCATAATGGGAATCCACACTTAGGTTTTTTTCCGCTACGTGGCGCATCGTTGATGCGGCCATGTCAAGTATGCAAACTGGTGCAGGAGAGTTTCAGGTGCTGCAGTCGAGCAGCCAGTGTAAATCCTGTTTCTTTGATCGAAAACTCTTGGTAGTAGTTATTTATGACACTAGTGCGGTAAGTTCCTGACTATGGTAAGCCCTCGACTCTCGTTTGTAAAAACCAATTCCGCACGTGTGCCATACAACGTTTTATAACACATTTGCGGGAAAACAGTAATAATTAAACAAACTTTATTATTTTGTATATAAATATCAGTCAGAAAGTCGCAACTAAATACTTGACACTGGCAAATGCACAAACTGCAATGCCATAAGGAGGAAAGAAGAAAAAAACTTTGATTATTTCTAATATGAAAATGGGAAGTTTTCTGACAGCTGTCAAAACGTAGTTCTGCAGCCAAAGGATAGACGGCGCTGACGAGATATGGCCCACTTTTTGTTGCATTTTTTTTTGTAAAAAAGCAGTTCACTCACCTTCACTGCTTCACTTTACAGTTTGCGTTCGTTGGTGCTTTTCCAAGTTTTCTTGTATCATTTAGTTGAAATTCAGATAAATTGTTATTGTTACGTTACGTTATTGTTATTATTTTTTGTTAATAGTAGTTTTAATTTTTGTTGATAGTAATTCATTCATTCATTGGCAAGGCGCACTTACTAATTTACGTGGAATAACGAAAGCATAAGAAATACTATGGGCAAGTACTTTGATATACAAACAATAACCACAAAAAACGCTTGACAGACGCTTGAAAAATGAAATAAGGTTACTTTTTATTTTCTGACCTTTTTACTCTGCTTCATTCGTTCAAAATCTTCAGAACCACAGACAAGATAGTGAAACTTTTCAAGGTCATGTCTCTTCATTGCCATCGAACGGATTTTTATGAACATTTTTTTTTTATTGGTTGTCAGAAAATCGCCCATTGCGCGAATTTGCAATAGGCGCCACGTGTACGTGGTGAAAATTAGAACTACATCTTTAGTTTAATTTTCACTTTAGTATTAAAGTGAGACAAACGTATTGAGCAAAATTGCTTCCAAGGAGGTTCGATCATCTAACTTATTTATTCTCGTAATGTGAAACTCCTTAGTGGAATTCTTTATATATTTTTATGGAATTTAAAAAACTACAGTAAAAGTTTACGCACGGCGCTATACAAGGGAGCGTGCGGTAAAATAGGTACTTAGCTGAGAGTACCTACTTTACCGCACGCTCCATTGTATGGTGCGTAATGTTCAACTTTCGAACGATACATTCGTAAATACATTTTTCGAGCAAATGTGTTGTAAAAAATGAATTAATCAGTAGGGGCGCCACTATCGCAAAGCGGTCGGGTAAGTTTTCGAACATGGTGTCTTGTTAGTTGTGCTCACCTTGGTTAGGTTGCGTGATGGGTATCCGCCGGTCGCCGTCGTGGAAGTAGAACTGCCCGTTGGACTCGCTCAGCACGTAGAAGAACGACAAGCTGCAAGGAACGAGACTATCAACTCACTATAGACATATTTTTTTTATACAATCAAGTGACGAGCCGAGCAAGACGTTCGCCTGGTGGTAAGCGTCACGCTTGCCACTAACAGTAGCACTGCCTGTGAATTTGCGAACACAATCCTGCGCCGCACTGCACTGAGCTCGTCCCCCTGAGATATTGGATGTCAAATCTCATCATACCCAGTAATTTCTCTGGGACTTAGGACATTTCCTGTACGTAGGTCGCCTAAAGGTACTAATTTCCCATACTTGCTTGTAGTACCAACTAGGCTAACATGTAATATGCCTATAGTTCTGGTATTGTTATACTTTGTCCATTATCTTAATAGCTTATTAAACAACTCATGGAAAATTGACGACAAATAAGTTTGTAAAGCGTCTAGCAAATTATATCCCATACATAATATTAATAAATATTGGGGGACATTTTACACGGAGCGCCATCTAGCCACTGTAACGTTATGCGTTACTTGTTTTTTTAATTTAAATATGAATTTATTAAAAATACTTAATCTATAACAAAAACATAATATTTACAACATAAAAACAAACTAGTACCTAATTATTAAGCAAAACGACCAGCATTATGTTAATTTACAATTTATCAACACGCTCGTATTAAGTCAGCAACATATTATGTGCCCGCAAAACGAGCTCCATTGTTCTCTCGGCGCGGCCGGCTCGCGCTTGCCGCCTCTGTGTTGTCATGCTGTGCCGCCTTCGACATACCATTTTCCATTCACAGGCGGAACGCACGCTTCTTTGCTCCGCGATCTTTATTACGCGAAATAATTATTTTACTTGCGTAATCGTGGTCAGAAGCGTCCCTAACATTCCCTTGCAAATATCACAACTGTTGTTGTGTGATTCGTGGAGAATTTAACCCCAGATTTGGGTAAGCGGTGCACTATTTTATAATGTCACGTAGTTTTATTAATTGTGTAACGGGTTGTTTTGCTTGCCTGTTTTTAATTATTTATTTCAGCCTATTACTGGTAGATTAGTACTTTGCACATACTAGTGTGTAGTAGTGGCTTAGTTGCTAATTGTGTTTTTTTCTACGCCATGAGAACGCTTAACTATTTTTCATATTACCCACGTAATATTTTCATAAAATCATCTTGTAGTTTTATTCCTATTCTCATTTTCTTTCGAAACCATTGTAATCTCCGTATCTGGTAGTGAACATCCACGGCAACACAGCCACACGTACTTGGTGCTTTGCTGCTCGTCCGTTACCGTGGGTGCTCACGGTTTGCGGCCAGTTGTAATGCTTTCGCGTCTGGCACATTACAGGGTCCGAGGTCCACCTTTGAAAGCTGGAGATTTTACTACACCACTGTACACGACTCCGACCTGAGCCTGGCCATCACCATCCGAGCGCCCACCTTCGTCAGTGACGTATGACGTCAGGGAAGTGCGAGTCCAGGAGAAGGGAAAGAATCACCTTGCTGTATAGGCCCTTATCCACCCTTATCTCACCGACTGATCTACCGTGCCCTGTGGCCAAATAAACTGTTCGCGGTTAAACCTACCTTTCCTCTTTTATTTACCTGTCCAACTAGACAGGAAGGGGTATCTCCGTGACACCCCATACTAAGCAAAGTTTGTATTATGGAAACCAGATATCTGATAGAATACTTATATACATTTATTTTTTCCGACATCCCAAGGTTATGCCACGTAACATTGTAAAGATGTAATACTAGATCAAACGTATTTATTTACATGATAACTACTGTATATTTGATTTGGATACGATGGGTTGCAAAAAACCCGCGGTCAACAGTACCGCGGATAGGGCCCTGTTTTACAAGTCTATCTTGTAGTACTTGTAGTGAAAAACTGGCAACACCGCAAAAAAATATTGAGTACGGCGTTTCCTAAAGCTACAAGACAACCAGTGTACAAACTGCAAGTACCTACAAGCTTTTGTATATAATTTAAAGACAAACCATTTGCATGTAACTGGCAACTTGTAGTTACGGGTACAAGAAGCTAGTTAAATTTTATTATAAGTAATTGTGTTTGTATGTTGTAATTGTAAACTTGTAGCTTTATAAAACAGGGCCCAGGACTGCTAGCTCGGTCAGTCTTTCAGTCTCCGTGGCATAGAACATTTCCACGCGGTTTCCACGCAGTTCATGCGGTCACAGCAAGGGCGGATTTGTAGGTCGACTACTGATATTTTCTCTAGTTGTCATCGAATTGGAGCCTGTCCTAATTTGACCTCGACTCGAATATATGATCCCCCCTTGATCTTAAGCTGGATCCGCCCTTGGGTCACAGGGAGTCATGCTCCTGGTCCTGAACCGGATATGCAGTCGATATATGGAGACGTTCATACTCACTCGGAAGTGGAGGTGGGCGGCGGCCTGGGCAGGATCTTGGGCGGCGCGGGCGGCGAGCTCGGGACTATCTTCACCGGGATCAGCGCTGCACATACCACACAATTCACATTATCATTACATGTTGGCGACCAATCGCCACGAGCGGGTGTCGCCCCCCCCCCGCCCCGCCCCTCGGGCGCGCGGGGAGCGGGTCGGCCAGCTCCCGCGCCAGCTCATTCGGAGCGGCGCGGGTAGTCACTCGAGAGATACTACGGCGAAAGCACGTTTGGTTTCAGCGATCATTTTCGGGATCCGCGTGCTGTTTTTGCGACGCCATTTTGCCTGACCTTTTGTACCGCGTACGGTGGCCGATTTTGGCCCCGCGGGTTTGGATAAACACGATTGTTCGAGTGTGCGGTCTAAAATAATTCCCTTTGTGTTTTGGTTGGCTCAAATTAACTAGCCCGCGAGTGAAATCGGTAAAGTGACAAGTTCTACGACTATTTGCTCCACTACGTCGGTCTTCGGTCTACTCCTGGCTGAGCTCGCCAGGAACGAAGGAAGCAGCTAGGGGGTGGCTAGCAGTAGCTAGACACTCACTGGGCGGCGGCAGCTTGGGCAGCAGCGGCAGCAGGCGCTGCACGACGACGCGCCGCTCCCCCACGCGCGCCCTGACTACACCCTGCTAGTGGAGCGAGGAGACACTCACTGGGCGGCGGCAGCTTGGGCAGCAGCGGCAGCAGGCGCTGCACGACGACGCGCCGCTCCCCCACGCGCGCCCTGACTACACCCTGCTAGTGGAGCGAGGAGACACTCACTGGGCGGCGGCAGCTTGGGCAGCAGCGGCAGCAGGCGCTGCACGACGACGCGCCGCTCCCCCACGCGCGCCCTGACTACACCCTGCTAGTGGAGCGAGGAGACACTCACTGGGCGGCGGCAGCTTGGGCAGCAGCGGCAGCAGGCGCTGCACGACGACGCGCCGCTCCCCCACGCGCGCCCTGACTACACCCTGCTAGTGGAGCGAGGAGACACTCACTGGGCGGCGGCAGCTTGGGCAGCAGCGGCAGCAGGCGCTGCACGACGACGCGCCGCTCCCCCACGCGCGCCCTGACTACACCCTGCTAGTGGAGCGAGGAGACACTCACTGGGCGGCGGCAGCTTGGGCAGCAGCGGCAGCAGGCGCTGCACGACGACGCGCCGCTCCCCCACGCGCGCCCTGACTACACCCTGCTAGTGGAGCGAGGAGACACTCACTGGGCGGCGGCAGCTTGGGCAGCAGCGGCAGCAGGCGCTGCACGACGACGCGCCGCTCCCCCACGCGCGCCCTGACTACACCCTGCTAGTGGAGCGAGGAGACACTCACTGGGCGGCGGCAGCTTGGGCAGCAGCGGCAGCAGGCGCTGCACGACGACGCGCCGCTCCGCCACGCGCGCCCTGACTACACCCTGCTAGTGGAGCGAGGAGACACTCACTGGGCGGCGGCAGCTTGGGCAGCAGCGGCAGCAGGCGCTGCACGACGACGCGCCGCTCCCCCACGCGCGCCCTGACTACACCCTGCTAGTGGAGCGAGGAGACACTCACTGGGCGGCGGCAGCTTGGGCAGCAGCGGCAGCAGGCGCTGCACGACGACGCGCCGCTCCCCCACGCGCGCCCTGACTACACCCTGCTAGTGGAGCGAGGAGACACTCACTGGGCGGCGGCAGCTTGGGCAGCAGCGGCAGCAGGCGCTGCACGACGACGCGCCGCTCCCCCACGCGCGCCCTGACTACACCCTGCTAGTGGAGCGAGGAGACACTCACTGGGCGGCGGCAGCTTGGGCAGCAGCGGCAGCAGGCGCTGCACGACGACGCGCCGCTCCCCCACGCGCGCCCTGACTACACCCTGCTAGTGGAGCGAGGAGACACTCACTGGGCGGCGGCAGCTTGGGCAGCAGCGGCAGCAGGCGCTGCACGACGACGCGCCGCTCCCCCACGCGCGCCCTGACTACACCCTGCTAGTGGAGCGAGGAGACACTCACTGGGCGGCGGCAGCTTGGGCAGCAGCGGCAGCAGGCGCTGCACGACGACGCGCCGCTCCCCCACGCGCGCCCTGACTACACCCTGCTAGTGGAGCGAGGAGACACTCACTGGGCGGCGGCAGCTTGGGCAGCAGCGGCAGCAGGCGCTGCACGACGACGCGCCGCTCCCCCACGCGCGCCCTGACTACACCCTGCTAGTGGAGCGAGGAGACACTCACTGGGCGGCGGCAGCTTGGGCAGCAGCGGCAGCAGGCGCTGCACGACGACGCGCCGCTCCCCCACGCGCGCCCTGACTACACCCTGCTAGTGGAGCGAGGAGACACTCACTGGGCGGCGGCAGCTTGGGCAGCAGCGGCAGCAGGCGCTGCACGACGACGCGCCGCTCCCCCACGCGCGCCCTGACTACACCCTGCTAGTGGAGCGAGGAGACACTCACTGGGCGGCGGCAGCTTGGGCAGCAGCGGCAGCAGGCGCTGCACGACGACGCGCCGCTCCCCCACGCGCGCCCTGACTACACCCTGCTAGTGGAGCGAGGAGACACTCACTGGGCGGCGGCAGCTTGGGCAGCAGCGGCAGCAGGCGCTGCACGACGACGCGCCGCTCCCCCACGCGCGCCCTGACTACACCCTGCTAGTGGAGCGAGGAGACACTCACTGGGCGGCGGCAGCTTGGGCAGCAGCGGCAGCAGGCGCTGCACGACGACGCGCCGCTCCCCCACGCGCGCCCTGACTACACCCTGCTAGTGGAGCGAGGAGACACTCACTGGGCGGCGGCAGCTTGGGCAGCAGCGGCAGCAGGCGCTGCACGACGACGCGCCGCTCCCCCACGCGCGCCCTGACTACACCCTGCTAGTGGAGCGAGGAGACACTCACTGGGCGGCGGCAGCTTGGGCAGCAGCGGCAGCAGGCGCTGCACGACGACGCGCCGCTCCGCCACGCGCGCCCTGACTACACCCTGCTAGTGGAGCGAGGAGACACTCACTGGGCGGCGGCAGCTTGGGCAGCAGCGGCAGCAGGCGCTGCACGACGACGCGCCGCTCCCCCACGCGCGCCCTGACTACACCCTGCTAGTGGAGCGAGGAGACACTCACTGGGCGGCGGCAGCTTGGGCAGCAGCGGCAGCAGGCGCTGCACGACGACGCGCCGCTCCGCCACGCGCGCGCGCCCGCGCCGCCCGCGCGGCACGTCGCCCAGCTCCAGTGCGGGCGCGCTCTGTTCACACAGGAACAATGCCACTTATACACGGATGTTCTACGCAATAAACACGTGACTTGAAGTAAGAAACAAAATCAATATGTTTTATCTACTTGCTTCTGTGCATGAGTGTTGGCAAGTGGTGAAGTGCGTTGTATGGTGCATTTCATGTTGCCTCCAAAACTCCTTAGGAGCTTCAGTAAAGTCGACAAGTTTTGCTGTGGCATAGCTTTGTCTCGAATTGGACTGTGGCTAGTTAGACGGTTTAACGGTTAGTAATCTCATAGCGTTCACTGATGATCTAGCTAGTGGAATGGAATCTGGAGGACAGGTTGATGCAATTTATACTGGCTATAGTAAAGCGTTTGACAGGATAGATCACGTGATACTACTTGATAAACTGCAGGCGGCGGGTATTCGCGGTGATATTCTCCGATGGTTTAGTTCATATGTTGAGAGTCGCTGCCAAACAGAGGTTCTAAACGGATTCTCTTCACACTCGCCCTTGTCTACTATTCCTTACGGTGTTCCGCAAGGGTCCATTTTAGGACCTCTTCTTTTTAGTTTGTTTATTAATGATATCAATCAATGTTTAGTTCACTCAAAGTTTCTTATATTTGCTGACGATATGAAAGTATACAAAAAAATCAACTCTGTCTACGTTAGACTGTCTACTTTTGCAGCAGGATCTTGGTAGATAAGAGGAATATTGTTATAGAAACAAACTGGATCTTAACGTATCCAAATGCAACTGCATCACTTTCAGCAAATCTCGCAAAGTATTACATTACAGCTACATGTTAAACCAACAATTGCTGCAGCGTACTGATCACGTTAGAGATGTTGGAGTTATCTTGGACAAGCATGTTGAGAGCATAACTTGCAAAGCAATGAAAACTTTAGGATTTATCATTCGAATGACTAAAGATTTTAAAACAGTCAAGTCCCTATAAATCGTTTTCTGCTCGTTGGTGAGAAGTCAGTTGGAGTACGCTTCGCAAGTGTGGAATCCTCGATATGAACTTTATATTGACAAGCTTGAAAGAATTCAGAGAAAATTTCTGCATTTTGTAAATTACAGGCACAGTCTAAAATTTATCGACTATAGCTCAAGCTGCAAGCACCACCATCTGTTACCTTTGTCGCTTCGAAGGCAGGTGGCAGATTTAACATTCCTCCATAAACTTTTCTGAATAAAATAGATTGTTGACCTTCTGTCAAAGATTAATTTCCATGCGCCTACTCGAGCTGCTACCAAGCGTAATTTCCTCATACTCCGTGCGGATTCATGTGTGACCAACTACAGGCAAAATTCCTTCTTTGTAAGAGTATATAACAACTTTAGTGCAGATTTTTCTAAGTAAACTGATTTATTTACTACGAGACAATACTTCTTTGAAAAATTTGTAGTTTCAACTTTTTTCAGCAATTAATAGTTCTATTTATATATTCTAATAACAGTACTATAAGTATTTTTTCAAATTATTATTTATTATATACATATTAACACATTGATATGTTACACCTTGGTATAATGGTACATGTCGTTATTGTTAATGTCTTTTCTTTCTTTCTTCTTGTGTTTTTATATGTTTTGAATATTTTTTTGTTGCGTTCGGTAGCAATCGACTATGTAACTACTAGATTTGTTTTATATCGTTACTTTCAACTGGATTGTATGCAATCTGCTATTTGTGAAAACTTTTTTGGTTTACTTGTTCGTGTTTTTATGTGTCCTATTTTTTTTTTGTAATGGCTGTTTGTTTTCCAAACAATAAATCACTTGATGTAACATATAAAACACTGCGCACTGGCAGAAAGGTATATAAATAATTAAATAGCAGAGTGAATAGTAATGTCTTATTGGCTAGGTGTAGAGGGGAGGGGCGCGTTACCTCGGGGTGGGGGCGCGGCGCGATGGGCGCGGGCGGGCGGAACACGGGCGGGGGCGGGGGCGGCGGCCGGCGGCGCGCGCACTCGTGCCCGCACGCGCACCGCGCCTTGCCCACGCCCACGCCCACGTGCGGGTTGCCGGCCAGAGACAGCAAACGCTTCAACCTGCAAACATTGCTTATTTTTAAGTCTGTAGCATTATAGAAAATGAGTCGACAGACTAAAAGCAGACTACTTCCTTGGATGCATTTTAAAGGAAACACAATTCTTAGCCCTACTGATGGGTTCACAAAGTAATCCAAGTCTTAGTAGCCCTACTGATGGGTTCACAAAGTAATCCAATTCTTAGTAGCCCTACTGATGGGTTCACAAAGTAATCCAAGTCTTAGTAGCCCTACTGATGGGTTCACAAAGTAATCCAAGTCTTAGTAGCCCTACTGATGGGTTCAGAAAGTAATCCAATTCTTAGTAGCCCTACTGATGGGTTCACAAAGTAATCCAATTATTTGTAGCCCTACTGATAAGTTCACAAACTAATCCAATTCTTAGTAGCCCTACTGATGGGTTCACAAAGTAATCCAATTCTTAGTAGCCCTACTGATGGGTTCACAAAGTAATCCAATTATTTGTAGCCCTACTGATGGGTTCACAAAGTAACCCAATTCTTAGTAGCCCTACTGATGGGTACACAAAGTAATCCAATTCTTATAAGCTTATTTGATGGGTTTACAAAGTGTTGATAGTAAAAATTAATATAAAAAAAAGAAGGAAATGAAATACAAGGTCTACGATTTTACCTATCGCTGAGCAGCGAGAAGCCGGTGTCGGGCGGCGGCGCGTGCGGCGCGCGCGGCCGGTTCACCAGCTTGCTGACCAGCTTCAGCGAGCTGGGCCCGCCCTTGTGCTCCGGGGACCACGGCGGCTCGCCTGCCGCACACCATGCACACACGACATATCAATATACAATGTGTAACACAAAGGTTCAACAATACTGAACGACATACTTAAGTACTCCTTTAACCTTGAAATCGCGAAAAAAAAAACAGTTGTTCCGTACAAAAAGTTCATTGATCTTGGACGAAATGTATGAAACAGCTGATATTTTATCGGGATTTCAAGGTTGGCATAGTACATTTATTCATAATGATGAGTCCATACATACCCTTCAGTATTCTTAAACGTTTTTGTAGCACGTCGTATAATACTGTGTTAAAGAAATATCAAATGACATCGATATTGTATCTACTTCACTATCGCATTAGACAATCCTATGTAATAATTGTTGCCCGCGACTTTCACAATGTCGTCGGTCCACCTAGTGGGAGGCCGTTCTACGCTGCGTCTTCCGGTACGTGGTCGCCACTCAAGAACCTTTCTACCCCAAAGATAATAAGCATTTAAAAAAAAATACAACCGACTTCAACTTCGAATACTAGCCCGCCTAGCACGCGAGCCGTGATAAAATTATATCCACACTATTTTCCTCGCTAAAACGTGACAGACGTATCCATATTCTAGCTTTATCACGTTCCCGTGCGGGGAAAGACCAATTAGTCCTCGGCGCGTGCTAGGGGGGCTGGATGACATCTTCATATTTTCTAGTATTTTTGATTTGAAAACCAAACTACTGAACCGATTTCGTTAAAATGTATATGGGACCACCTCTGAAGTACCTACCAAACAAAAAAATAATCATCAAAATCTGTTCATAATTGGCGGAGTAATCGCTTAACATACATACAAAAAAAAACATACAGTCGAATTGAGAACCTCCTTTTTTGAAGTCGGTTGAAAACATAATAACAGTGTTCCAACCAACCCTTCCTTTCATCTCCGGAGCCATCGTTGCTATCCTGGCTAAACGCGTGCTTCGGGGAGAATATATCCGTGTCACTTTCCCTCGCGCCCTTATCGTCTTCCACGGAGCTATCGGTGCCTTTATCCGGGGTCTTTTCGGTCTTCTCCGATCTATCGGTCTTCTCCGGTCTCTCGGTCTTCTCGGTCTTGATGTTCGGCTCTGGGCGCGGTTTTTGCGGTAAAGGCGGCGTAGGCTCCGCCCACCAGTAGTCTAGTTCAAGTTTGTAGCGACTGCCGAACTGAATAGACAAACAATGCTTGCGTTTGACGTTAAGAGGAAATGTAGCCTACGATGGAGCACGCTTGCCGAAGAAACCGATTCACTCTCGACTTGAAGACAACCAGATTGTCTATCGGGAAACACCTACTCGGGCAATGCATTCCACTGTTTAGCTGTTTTGACACTTATTCAATTGTCGCCACAGATAATATAATAATATACTAATTTTTTTTGTAGTGGTAGGACTCCACTGCAGTGTCCGACTGGGGAAGCACCACACCTTTGTCAGTTATGCAACCGCCAAGCAGTAGTGTGCAAGCATTACTGTGTTCCGGTTTGAAGGGCAATGTTACCAGACAAATTACTGGGTATGATGATCTAATATCTCAGGGTGACGAGCGCAGCGCAGTGCGGCGCAGGATTGTGTTCGCAAATTCAGAATTCTGGCACTGCTACTGTTAGTGGCAGCCGTGACGCTTACCACCAGGCGAACGTCTTATTCGTCTCGTCACATGAATATTAAAAAAAAACTCATTGTGGCATAGTATGTTATGTGTGGGTCTCATCGAAATAGAACAAATTAGCCAAAACTCGAATAGAATAGTCTGAGGAATTCCACCTAAACCTCCCAGCTCCATCATAGGATCATCGTGACCTTATATAATGAATGGGATTCGCCAAAACAACTGGGGGGCTAAAATGGTCGCATTTAGCAATTCTGCATATGATCCTATGATGATTCATTTCGTAATCGTAAAACGGTCACTCAAGCGCCAATTCATACTATGATTTTGCAAATGATTCTATTACGGAATTAATTAGTTTAACAGTTTTCTATAGAAAGACGTAAAATGAAAGATCGATGAAAGATGAATTGCATAAAGTCAACTTGCAGATTCGTTAGAAGTCTCGAGAGCAACTTTCTACAATTCATTCTGCTAATAATTCATAAGTTGAACTGCTTTTAGGGGAATTGATTAATGCGGCCATTTTAGACCCCCTGAGCCCAAACTCACTATTACAAATGTATTACTACATATTAAAGCCGTTTAAGAGTTTCACCATCCCGCTCCTGGATTTGCAATGGATTGACGAGGCAAACGATGGGTTCGTCTCGTCAATACATTCCTTTTTTTTATAAACTCCTCAAATTTCAAAGAATGATGGCCATAACGTACCAATCAAAATGGCAAGAGTGTATAAGCTCGGTTCAAATACAAAACAAAAAGTTACTATTTGCTTATTTAAATAAACTAAACAACATTATAAGACAAAGCCAGAAGAAAAAAAAATCATATTTATTATTCAATAATTTCTATTGACTTGTAGAAACTTATGGACTAGTGGATTTCTTTTCGGGGAAATGTTAAAAAAACGTGGCCTCAAAGAAAAAACCTAAATATGAAGGGACTTTCTACACATGAAAACCTAACTAATAGATAATATCTATTAACTATACCTACGTCTTTATCAGAGTCAGGTCACGACTGTATGAAATTTGGCCATCATTCTTTATACAACAATCGGAAGTAGGTAAAATCGACTTCCAAGGCAAATCGAAATAACAAACTTTTATTTGTAGAACTTGTTCTTGCTGTTCCTTCTTTTTAAGCTTGGCAGGCTAGGTGTATACCACGACTCACGCGATGTGTGGCTGTGGCCGAAGATAGTAAACACACCTAACTTGCAATAGGGTAGATGACTGATGTTTATATCGTTGAAACCAATAGCTTTGATGAAGTATTTAAGTAAATATAGAATGTTTATTGAAAAAATAATTTAAATCGATTAATAATGTTCTGATATATGAGCGTTTAAATTTTTTTGTTAGAGACAACTCTGTCCCTTTCCCACAAAACACAAAATGACGTCACGCCTTACTTGTCAGAATAGAATTTATATGGCGTACAGAGAAGTGACGTCACGATTTGCTGTTTCGCCTCTCTGTGATATTAAAATGCTTATAAGTTGCTTATTTTTGAGCAGATTTTCATTTTCTTTTCATTAATCAGCTATATTTATGGGCCACATTTTAATAGGACAATAAAAAAACAGTCATCTAGCCTATTAAGCGAAGGTGTGGTCGAAGACGTTAAAAATACTTAGCCTGGAATGGGAACTCGCTCTGAAATGTGGCTGCTGGACCACTCCGTTACGTGTTAGGCGGTGGACTTTTTCTTTCCGCTTGTATCCCTAGATGTGACATATCTCACCATGAGGTAGAGGTCGCCGAGCGTGAGGTCCCCCGCGTCGTGCACGCTCCAGCCCGCCCGTATCTGTTTGAGAGCCAGTTCCACGTCTATATCCGGGCGCTCCTCGCGATCGGAGTCCGTTACTAGCGTGTAGATGCTCCCGCCGCGCTTCTTTGGCCGGATGCGGAATTTCACCTGAAAATGTTTATTATAATTTGGATTTACCTGGAGGAATCTTTCGTCGTCGGCCATAAAACGTCCACTGCTGGACGAAGGCCTCCCCCTTTATAGAGGGGTGTTGCCATAATCCCCACGCTTGGCAGGCGGCTTGGGGATCGCAGAATGGTCACCACCGTTAACGTTAACCAAGAGGACGCTGCTGCCCGTCCTCCGGTGGGTCTGGTTGCAGTTTAAGGACATACCCAGGTCCTAATCTTTATCTTTAGGAATATTTAGAGGAATCTTTATCACACTAATATTATAGATGGGAAAGTTTATAAGTAGGTACCTAGCACCTACCTGTGTGTGTGTATGGAGATAGCTTAGTTCCCGGAATAAAATATAAACTACTTTTTATAATCATCATCATCATCATCACAGATGCCGTAGGCTCGCAATTGAAACCGCGTGCGCGGCTAGTCACGTCATCAGCCATAAAAAGTCCACTGCTGGACGAATGCCTCCCAATAGAGGGGTGTTGCCATAATCCCCACGCTTGGCAGGCGGCTTGGGGATCGCAGAATGGTCACCACCGTTAACCAAGAGGACGCTGCTGCCCTCCGGTGGCTCTGGTTGCAGTTTAAGGACATACCCAGGTCTACTGCGCGGCTAGTATAAAATAAATATTATCCCCTTACCTTTAGGTCGTTAAATTTTCTATCCTTGCCTTTCCCGTGATCGCTCTCATTGTCAGTGTCGCTCTTCGCGTATTTCTCGTCGTCCTCCATTTCTGAGAAGCTGTCCTTTTCCTTCTCGGAC
This sequence comes from Erannis defoliaria, assembly GCA_905404285.2. Taxonomy (NCBI): domain Eukaryota; kingdom Metazoa; phylum Arthropoda; class Insecta; order Lepidoptera; family Geometridae; genus Erannis; species Erannis defoliaria. Next base: position 17,152,247 of record FR990082.1, on the reverse strand, counting down.
AAGTCTCGCTCCCTCGCGACGTCTTCTCGCTCCCTCCCGCTGTCCTCGCGGTCTTTGAGCACGTCTTCTTTGTTCTCCTTTTCAATTTCTTCCTCTGAAAAGCCGGACGTTTTTAATTTCGACAGTTAATAGTAAAATGTAAATGTCCGTCAAAAATCTATAAGTAATGTTGTTTGGCAAGCGGAAAGTTTGAACCCATAGTTTTATTTTTGTGCGTTCGTAGGTGAATCTAAGTTCCATTTTAAGGCCACTTGTAGGCCTCAGATTTGGCTTAACCGTTATTGATGGAAACACACTTAGTCGTCACATTAAGAAACTTTTTATAAACACTATGCTCGATCACTGAAAAATTTACATGGTATCTATAGCAACAGAGCACAAACTCGACAGACCATGCTTTAAGACTTCCAGGGTCCACATTCCTCGAGATTCTTATAAAACACTCTAGACATTAAATGTACTGAAAATTATTCCTCACTCACTTGACAAGGGGCTAGAGAGATATCGCCAGACCATTGAAGCAGTTCGCAGAATTTCAAGAAAAAAATATACATTTTGGGTATACCCTAAAACTGCATCCAGAACCACCGGAAGACGGGCAGCGTCCTCTCATTTAAAGGTGGTAAGCATTCTGCGATCCTCAAGCCGCCTGCCAAACGTGGGGATTATGGCAACCCCTCCCTAATAAGGGGGAGGGGGGAGGCCTTCGTCGCGGTGGAAGTCTTCAGGCTTGTAGTGTTTGTGGAATATATAAATGAAACACTCGTGTACGTAGCAAGAAGACAACTGGTTTTATTGAACCTACCCACATAATATATTAAATAATAAACTAAACTTGGAACTACCTACAACATCTCCCTCCTTCCTAAATTAGACTAAAAACTAATAAGACTTCAATATTATTACAATACGATACAACATGTGTACTTTATAAAATGTATGAGCTTTATTATTAATATTTATACTACACAAATCTGATAGACCATTACGTAGGTATTAACATTTTTTTACATTGTAGTTATTAAGTACTTACTAACATTGCTACTTCATCTTTCTTATTAAAATAGACAAAATAAGCAGATACAAATACGAGTAGGTAGGTAACCTATGAATACAAATACTATAATTTTACATATATTATATATTATTTAAGATAACGATACATCTTAAAGATTTAAGGATTTAACGTTTATTGACATACAAAGTGTCTTGGAGGTCGAACCTCTCTGCCACTACGAGTCGTTCTCGGGCTAGAAGTGGCGGGCGCAGCCGCCCCGGCGCCGGTGGGGGAAGCCACGAGCTCACTTGTTGGAATGATGGGGCGGAACTGCGGCGTGGCCGCTTGCTCGCCTACCGGCGGGGTGTGTTGTGCCTCGGCATCAGCACTACTATCTGGTATACAGTCGTAACTACCTGATAAGACACGTTTAGGTATAGGCGCGTTACATTTAGTGTTTGGTTTTATAATATGCGACCTATTGCGACGATAAGTACCACCGTTGTCCACCTTCACCCAATAAGAGCGAGTACCTGCAGCCCTTTGTACAATTCTGGCATTATTCCACACTTTACCGTCTTTCACGCGAACTTCTTCCCCCGGGGACAAGATCGATAAAGGCCTCGTACCCCTGTCGTAGTTTTTTTTCATCTTATCTATATTACGTTGTCTCACGTCACGGATTTGCTTCGGTTCTACAGCTTTAGGTATCAACGTTCGCTTAGCAACCGGAAGCCTGGTGTTAAGCGACCTACCCATCAGCAGTTGTGCCGGTGAATATTCTTCACCCGTGACTGGTGAATTTCTGAAGTTCAGTAAAGCTAACTGCCATTCCGTTTTATCCTCAGTAGCTTTCTTTAGTAGACGTTTTACTGTTTGTACATTCCGTTCCGCCAACCCGTTTGATCGCGGATACAGCGGGGAGCTGGTCACGTGATGGAATTCCCACTTTTTAGTGAACTCGCTAAATTCTGACGATACAAATTGTTTCGCGTTATCTGTGATCAATTTCCTAGGAATTCCAAAACGGGAAAACATACTCTTCATTTTACCAATAACAGTTTCACTTCTCATATTAGGTAGATATACCACTTCTACGAATTTGGAGTAATAGTCGACGACCAGCAAATACTGAAGCTTGTTCAGTTCAAAAATATCGGCCGCGAGGGTGTCCCACGGCAACTGCGGCGCGGCGTGCGGTGCGAGGGGCTCGCGCGGCGGCGCGGCGCGGTGCCGCTGGCAGGTCTCGCAGCGCTGCACGCACTCCTCGATCTGTGCCGCCATGCCTGGCCAGAAGACGGCCTCTCGAGCGCGTTTTTTGCATTTTTCGATTCCTAAATGACCTTCATGTATGCGATGTAACATTTCCTTGCGCAACGTACTAGGAATAACCACCTGACTATTATGAAACAAGATACCATTAATCTCGTGTAACTCGTGCCTGAAAGTCCAATAAGGACGAGCTATCGCCACTACCTGATTCTTATCATTCGGCCATCCCTCGTAATAGTAATTTATAACTGCTGATAGCACATTATCTTTCTGCGTCTCTGTCATTATTTTTTCTAATTTTTCATCCGTCGCATCCATGCTCTCGTACGTCGCGTTCACATGCACGGTGACGTCATCCTCGCAACCGTCCGAGCGCGCGCCTGTCTCGACCGCCGCTCGCGATAACGTATCCGCTATATGCATAAACCTTCCCGGCTTGTACACTACGTTAAGCCGATGTCCCTGTAATTTTAACAACATACGCTGCAACCTTGGCGGCGTTTCATTAAGTGCTTTGCGAAATATTGTCTCGAGGGGTTTGTGATCGCTCTCCACTGTGATTTCGCTGTGCCCGTAAATGTACTGATAAAACCGAACACATCCGAAATAAATAGCGAGCATTTCTTTTTCGATTTGTGCCCACCTAGTTTCGGTCGGCGTGAGAGTGCGCGCCGCGTACGCGACGGGCCGCCCGCCCTGCAGCAGGCACGCGCCCAGCCCCGAGCTGCTCGCGTCCACCGACAGCGTCACGTGCTCCTGCGGCGAGTAGTACCGCAACACGGGAGCCGCGCTTATCGCCTTCTTTAATTGTTCAAACGCCTCGTCGTGCACCCGCATCCAATCAAACGTGATGTCTTTCCTTAATAGCGTTCGCAATGGTGCTGCCAGCGTTGAATAATTAGGTATAAATCTTGCTAAATAATTTACCATCCCCATAAAACGCTCCAATTGTTTCTTGTCGATTGGCCTTGCAATATTATTGATTGCACTCACGCGACTGGACATCGGGCTAATGCCTGAACTATTCAATGTGTGCCCCAAAAAATTTACTTCCGGTGCCTGGAACATACACTTCTGCTTGTTGAACTTGACGCCATATTGGACGGCCCTCCTGATGACCTCCCTGAGCCTCTCATCATGTTGCTGCCTGTTGCAGCCCCATACCAAAATGTCATCAGCGAAGACCTCCACCCCTGGCATGGAGAATATTTTATACATCTCATTATGAAATATTTCCGGTGCACAATTTATTCCAAATGGCATTCGAAGCCATCGAAACCTTCCATAAGGAGTAGAAAATGTACAGAGTTTTGAACTCTCTTCGTCGAGCCGTAGCATCCAAAACCCGTTTTTGGCGTCTAGTTTAGAGAATATTTTAGCCCCAGATAAGTTACTCGTTATCTCTTCTAGTGTAGGTAGCTGAAAGTGACAACGGCGTACGGCTTTGTTCAAGTGATAAGGATCCAAACAAATCCGAAGCTTATCAGGTCGCTCGACTACAACTATATTCGAGACCCAATCGGTAGGCGAGTCTTCTTTTACAATTATGCCTAATCGTTCCAACTTATCTAACTCGCCCTTCAACCGAGGCCTAATTTTCATTGCGACCTTCCGCGATGCATTAACTACAGGACGCACCGTTGCATCCACTTCTATTTTATAAATATTCGGCAAACACCCTATACCTTCGAAAACAGACTCGTCAATTTCAAATTGCGCTATTTCACAAACATTTTTATTATCGTTACGTACAATCAATTTAAGTTCGTGGCACGCTTTAATACCTAGCAAATTATTACAATTTAAATTCAAAACATAAATCTTTTGGCGACTGCGCAGACTGCCGTAATTCAAAACGGGCTCAAAATAACCTACTACGGGTAACTTAGTTTTACTCACTTCCCGTAATGTACATTTACTTTTCTTTAGCCTGTTTTCGGCAAAACCCGCCTGTTTAAACGCACTCAAAGACATCACGGACGCCTCCGCCCCGCTGTCTAGTTTAAATTTTATTTTTACATTATCTACCATCACGTTTTGAAACCAAGACTCACAGTGTCCGCCGACCTCATCAATAGATAAGCTACACAATAACGACTCACGTATCTCGTCGCAGTCCTCCGCGTCGTCCTCGTCCTCCAACTCACCTACAAGCTTAGCCCGGCACATTCGCGCGTAATGACCGACACGATCACATTTGTAACACTTCACTTGACGCGCCGAGCACTGACCGCTGAACCCGTGCTTACGGCCACAATAGCCGCACGAAACAGCAGACTCCATGCTGCGATAATAATTTTGCTGTGCCCTCTGCGGCGGGCGAGCGGCGGCGGCGGACCCGGCGGCGGCGCGTCCCCAGGGGCGCGGCGCGGTGCCCGCGCGCACCACTTCCAGCGCGAGCGTCGACTCGGCGGCGCCGCTGCCGCCGGCCCCGGCCGCCTTGCCCGTCCCGGCGCAAGTCTCGGCCTGCCGGCCGGCAGTCTCCACTGCCCGGCACCACGACACTCCGGCCTCCAAATCGAGCTTGGTTTTTGCTAGCATGCGCTCCCGCATGCTCATATCCTTGATGCCTCTGATGATTTGTGTAAGAATGAGACTGCTGCGCAACTGTCCGAACTCACACGACTTACTGCGTATCTTCAGAGCGCTCAGGAATTTATCGAAAGTGTCCTCGCGTTGGAAAGTTTCGAAAAATACATGTCTCTCATAATTAATATTTCTCGTGGGATCGCAGTGAAGCTTGAACTTCGATACTAATTCTTCGTAATCAGTTTTCCCCTTCTCGTCTAGATCCAACTCTTCCAAAATATCCCGGCCGTATTTTCCGATGACGTGCATGAACAGCGCACACTTATCCCGGGACGCCACGTTCTCTTTGCCGGATGCGATTAAATAATAATCAAAAGCTAGTTTCCATTCACGCCAATTCGTCGCCATGTTGCCTTCCTCGCTCATGGCAGCCGGCTGTTGCAGCGCACTGTACGACATCACTTGAGTTGTCTCCGACTTCACTGACATGTTTTATCTACTATATCCGCACTAATTAAACAGGTTTCTCCAAAACACTGGCAATTAATCACACCTGACACCATGTAGTGTTTGTGGAATATATAAATGAAACACTCGTGTACGTAGCAAGAAGACAACTGGTTTTATTGAACCTACCCACATAATATATTAAATAATAAACTAAACTTGGAACTACCTACAACAAGGCTGATGATGTTAAATAAAGTCCAGAGCGTCACTGGCACTGCATTCACGTTTTGACGTTCATAATTTTTATGAGTATTCGATAGTGAACCTCATTCGCTATGCAATTTCGCTCGCTACGGTGGATAAGTTTAGTAATATAATTATAAACGTATTAATATTATTATAATTAGTAACGCTATAGTAACGCTATAGTAATTAATTTCTATTACTTCACTCACGCCAAAAAAAAATTATATACTAAAACGGAAGGAAAAACATACACTTACCTCCCGTTCCACGCATATCGATATCTTCTTTGCCCTCCTTTTCATCTTCTGTGCTGGGCCGCTCATCCTCTTGATTGTTCTTGTAGCTGGCCATCAGTTCGATCCCGTCTATGGCCGTGTCTTCTATATTGATCAGCTTAGTGGCGTCTTCATCTAGTCTGAACTTCTTCTGTTCTACTTCCTTGTCCTTCTCAGTACTGCTGTCTTTGCGTTGACGTTTGGGCGTGCGGATTTTAGCTGTAAATATGAACATTTTATATTTACACTGCATCCAGAACCATCAGAGGACGGGCAGCGTCCTCTCGGTTAACGGTGGTTAGCATTCAGCGATCCGCAAGCGTGGGGGTTATGGCAACCCCTCCCTATTTAGGGGGAGGCTTTCGTCTAGCAGTAAACGTCTTCGGGCTGACAATGAAAGAAATGTTGTAAACAACATTTTAACTTTGCTATGATTGGGAGGAACCTTTTGACCGCCATGACATAATTGCATCGCCGCGGCGTGCCCTGTACGCTAAGGCATCAAAAAACTACCTATTAAAAAACAAGGGTTTCAAAATCAAATATCAATCTTTCTCCTCGATTTGTTCGCTCACTGCTGAGCGTCGCGGCTCCCGCCCCTGCTGTAGATGACGACAGATCTGTATCCATCTCTGTCGGGCTGCAGCTTTGTGCATCGCGCCAGAAATGTTGATGCCCAGTTGATTTGACACTGGGTTAGTTCACCTTGTTGGGCTGCGCCTCCTGAGTCTCCTTCCTTTCACTTACTTTGCAGATATCAATATAGGACCTGGGCATGTCCTAAAACTACATCCAGAACCACAGAAGGACGGGCAGCAGCGTCCTTTCAGTTAACGGTGGTGAGCATTCTGCGATCCCCAAGCCGCCTGCCAAGCTTGGAGATTTTTGGCTACCCCTCCAAAACACCAATACTGTAACTGCACATTCTGACTCGTTGGGATATTTCTTCCCGAATAAAGTTTAATTTCCCCTTTTTTTATGATTTCCTTTGTTTTTTTATGATTTTCTTATGATGATGATGATTGATTACTTTTTTCTTCATGTTATATTTTATCAAATACGAACGTCGTTGGCGTACAGAGCCCGTTAGAGATTGTCAAGTAACGACGGTAAAATGTTAAGGCTCGTAGACAGTATACCGCCCCCATGGCAACAGGTCATGTTACCGGCCCTGCCAGCAGGTAAAAGGCAAAGCAAAGCGGATAAGCGGAAAAAGCCCATCATAATATATAGGAACCTCGCTCTATTTGAAAAAAGAAATAGGTACTCAATGTTCAATAGAGTAGAGCATAGTATAGAGTGGTGCGTGTACTGACTCGGCGGGTCGGCCCCGCGGCGGCCCGCCATGCGCTGCAGGTAGGAGCTGAAGCAGATCTTGTGGCTGGAGAGCTGCGCGCTGGGCCGCACCTCGGGCAGGTGCAGCTCGGCGTCCGGCCGCGGGCCCACGTGCAGCGCCTTCCCATCTGGGCCACACACGATGTCGGCGTCAAACGTTGTCGAGGTATTGCATATAATTATAAACTGTGGTAGCCTAATCCCTTTCATCCACATTCATAACTAAAAATCTATAACTAGCTACAAAACAATAATTTTCTTCGCTGTTTCATAACTAGTTATTAAATAGGATTTATTTTTCCATTTTCATAATGTTCCATAACCAACTACGAAAAAAAATACTAGAGAAAAAAATATATCTCTGTTCATAACAGGACAGCAGCATCCACTCAGTCAACGGTGGTGAGCATTCAGCGATACCCAAGCCGCCTGCCTAGCGTGGGGATTATAGCAACACCCCCGTTAAAAGCTGGTACCAGTGAAGACAACACGTAAAGGACGCAACACTGTATTGCAGATATAAACATAAAGGATTTATACAAGAAACAATGGTAGTGATAAACCTTAAGCTAACTATAAAACGTGTAACGAAACGGTGCAACAATGTTGAAGGGTAAGTAAGTACTCATCATTATGAACAACTTTTACTAAGGAGCCAACCCTGAAATCGCGAAAAAATAATACAGCTGTTCCATACAAAAAGTTCATTGAACTTGGACAATATGTATGGAACAACTGTTTTTTTTCGCGATTTTAGGTTATGCCCCATAGTTGAAGTTGTTCATAATGATGAGTACATACCATGGAGGATAAGGAGTTGCGATGAGCGACTTGCAGCCGCAGATCCTATTTTGCGGACGGAGTGTGTGACGTCATACTTATTTGCTCAGTCTGCAGACGTCCGCCACGCGTAACGGTCAGTCAAACTTATACATTAGACGTACGATTTTTTATGTTTTAACCCAGCAACAGTAAAAATTAAATAAGTTGCTCTGTTTCTTTATGTAAAAATGACCGAGGGAAAAATTCAGATGACATGATTGGCATCTAATTTCATTCGTAAGTAATTTTATTTCTATTAGTGATCCGTTCTATTAAATTTAAAAACGCGACATCTAGCGTGATATTAAGAAATTAAGTGTTAATTCAGCTATGTGTTAGTTCACTAGCTCGATTTTCAAAAACTTTTCCTGAAAACCGCTAGATGGCAGTACAATTAGCCACTCCTCCCGCGAGCCTACCCCTCCCCGCACAGTCACGCGTCTTTCTAAGGAAAAATCCTTTGATCACATCTCTGCTTCTATTACTCTGTGGTACATACATACCCTTCAGTATTGTTGAACCCTTTTGTAATACATTGTAGAAGCGTCGTTACCTTCAGCAGCGAGTCTGTCATTATCCAAGTCGAGTTGGTCGGCGTCCTGCGATCCGACGTAGAACCGATTCGGTTTGAATCCTGGCTGTTTAATGGTCAAGGAAAATCTCGATATTATATGATCTTCAGTCTGTATTCGTTTATTCAATTTATCTTTTAGTTGTCATGTAAGAGTGTTTCATAAATCAGACTCCATGATATCCATTTTTGTAGTTATAATCGTTAGATCACACACTATTACACAGTGTATTTACATATTCAGCTTTATACATTTCCAACCAGCGACGTGATAATGGAATGGACGGGCCCAGCGCTAGCAAATCGATCAAAATTAACAAGACAACACAATCAAGCATACCTAGCTAAAAGTATGCATATTACATTTGCCAGAAAATAGAGATAGCGAATCTAATTACTGCATGACAAAAAGAGAACACATGTATATGTATTAGAAGTTTGTATTGTCTTGTCGCAAAGGCAGAGTATGACTGAAGCGAGTGAGAGCCGGCGCTCAACATACAGTCTTCAAAATCCGTGCGCCTATTTCCCGGCCATTCATCTTATCATTGCCGCTGTTGCCAATAATACATTACCATTATATGGCTGTACCAATCTTTAGTATGTTTTCGATCAGAGTCAATATAGAATGCCATATGCCATCATATGAATAGTTTTTCTGTCACCTTCATTCGCTCCTCTCTCGAGGTTCTCAATTCGATAGTGTTTTTTTGTTGTTTGTATGTTACGCGATTACTCCGCCAATTATGAACTGATTTTGCGGATTATTTTTTTGTTTGATAGATAATACTTCAGAGGTGGTCCCATACAAATTGTATCGAAATCTGTTCAGTTGTTTGGTTTTTAAGGTGAAAGGTAAGGCAAAATGAAATTGCGCATTTAGCAGCCGGCACGCCATCTATCCAGTAATGAGTGCTTTAGTTTGATTCCATAAGCCATCACCCGCGCGCCATCTAGCCACAAAGCAGTTTAACAGTTTTATATATCTATATAAATAATATAGATATATAATATACCTATATTATTATTGCCCGTACATATTAATAACCGATTTAAATATTTTTTTCAATAAACATACTATATTTTCTTAAATTCTTCATCAAAGCTATCGGTTTCAACGAGAACCCTATTGAGAACCTCCTTTTTTGAAGTCGATTGAAAATCATAACACGTGTAAAGGATACAGGTGGCGCCCAGCGCGTGGCGAGCGCGGCGATGAGGCTGCGCAGCGCGGCGGTGGGCGGCGCGGCGAGCGCGAGGCGCGGGTTGTGCGCCGCCGCCTGCACGCGCGCCCACGCGCCCGCGTCGCGCGCGCGCAGCGCCACCGTGGCGCGCGAGCACACGCGCGACCCGCACGCGCGCTCTGGGGACACACCGACTAACCGGTAACACTACCTACTACCTACTCCTATTAAACGCGAAATTTGTCAAAACCACGTCAGTTATTTTTAGATCCAGTCGAGTGACGAAACTAGCGAGGACGTTCGCCTGGTGGTGAGCGTCAAGCCTGCCCACAGTAGAAGTGCTTGAATTGTGAACTTGCGAACATAATCCTGCGCCGCACTGCACTGCGCTCGTCACCCTGAGATATCAGATGTTAAATCTCTTCATACCGAGTAGTACTGCACAAGTATTAGGAGCTCCCTATAAAATATAGAAACAGGAGATGTATTTAGTCCGACTTACCGGAGATCTGGTTGAGGCGGCGCAGCGCGCGGCACATGGGCGTGCGCACGCGCACGTTTCGCCCTCTCGCTCGCACCACGATGCTGCCGCCCACCACCATCTCCCCGAGCCGGCCGCACGTCTTCTCGTTCACGCTGACGAGCTTCTTGCGCAGCTCGCCGTAGTTTATCAGCGCGTATAGCTCTTGGGCAACTTTTTTCACATCTGCAATAGAAATAATTACAATAGGGTTTTAAGATACTTAAAAAAAAACACTTCAATTTTGACTACTTGGATGACATCTTCATTTTTCCAGGTATTTTGATTTAAAACTAAACTAGATTAAATAATTTCGATAAAATTTATATTCAATGTGTAAAAAAGGTTCAACAAATCTGAAGTGTATGTATGTACTTATCATTAAAACTAACTTTATCTATGGCGCCAACCAAGAAATCGTGAAAAATATATCGGCTCGTCTATACGTTTTGTCCAAGGTCAATGTACTTTTTGTATGGAACAGCAGATATATTTTTTTCAGGGTTGGCGCCATAGTTAAAGTTGTTCATAATGATGAGTACATACCAGTGGTGAACCGTAAGAACAAGCCGATTCCCATCGGCTTACCTTGACGAAATCACAAAATGACGCCCTACAAATAAAATAGATAACGCCCAATATTTATGCGATAGCAAAGCAAATTCACGTTAAAGAATAAAGATATAACTAGCTATAGCCGATGTAATAATAACCGGCTTCTTCCATACCACAGCTTAGCGCATAGTTACATAACATTTTTATGTCGGCGACGTCACGACCAATAGCAAATGATTTCTTGTCTCTTTCACTCCTATGGAGAAATGTCGCGTGTTCTCGCTTTAAATAACCCGGTGACGAGCGGCTTTTTTCACCGACATAACGTGCTAAAAAAGGACCTTAACTCACCGTATTTAAAGTTCATTTTCACCAATATAAACTATTACTATTTAATAATGCTAAATTCAAAAGACCTTACAAGCATGTAGTACGTATCAAAAATGTAGCGCATACCTACCGTTTGTGGATCCGATCCGCCGATCTCATTTCGTGTTAGTTTTGTTTGTGTTTATAGATTTTCTAATTTAAAATAAATATTGTTGTTTGTTTGGAAATTTGTGAGCAAAAGTGTCCGTTTTCAGTTTGGTGAATTAGAATGGCTTTGTTGCATAATTATAGATTGCGGTTTAACTGATTATTTACTCAGAGACGAAAATAAATATAGGACGCCATGGAATAAATAGGTACCTATTATTAGCAAGTATTCGTTAGTTGGACGCGCCGATTTTTACGCGCAATGGTGTTTCAAGTATGGTGAAGGCGGGACAGGTTGTTTCTAGTTTTTACTAGAAACACGATCGATGGTAAGTTTTTGTTGCTCCGGCTTCCCTTTACTGAATTTTCACCCTTCACCACTGGTATATACATACCCTTGCGTAGTGTTGAACCTTTTCGTTACACATTGTATAATCATCAAAATGGGTGTCTATAATGTACAACATACAACAACAACATAGCTCAAAAAAAGTGTATTCGAGCAATATGTGGGTTAAAGCAAAGAGATTCGTGCAAGCCGTATTTTAAACAACTAAATCTTTTAACTTTGCCTTCGATATATATCTACGAATCGGCCCTACTTGTAAAGAAAAACTTAAATACTTATGAAACTATATTAAGTAAGCGGCATGACGGTAGACTGCGTGAGCCACACCGCAGAACTGCCCTGTATAGTAACAGCACGTTTGTCATGAGAATCTCTGTTTATAATAAACTACCACAAAGCTTGAAAGAAATACATAATTTTGACATTTTCAAATTTAGGCTTAAGAAATTACTAATTGACAAGACATATTATTCCATAAATGAGTTTTTAAATGACAAATTGTAAATTTAGGTAATTAATAATATTGAATTAATTATTTTGACAATATATTAAATTTAATTAACAAATGTTAAAGCAATATAATGATAAATTATGAATTATTAATGATTATGTACATACTTAATATTTTGCATGCCATGGTGCTAGAGCATGGCGATCTCAATGTTGGACTAGTTTATAGAATATCTCCTTAAAACCCATGTCTCCGCAAATAAATATTTTGAATTTGAATTTGAATTTGAACATGATATTTGCCGACACGATAATGTACGGCATAATAATGCACAGCATGATAATTGATGTACATGTACATCGAATATCATGCTGTACAATCCATGTCGTACAATACTGGCCGTCAATTATCGGCTCGTGTCTAGTCAAGTACGGCCCTATATTGTACAGCCAATAATTCGAGTACATTTCTCAAATTGTCATTTAAAAAAAACCTGAACCTAACTGCTATACAAATAAGGAATTCGTGTACATCAAATATCAGGTTGTACAAAATCAGGGTGTGCATTATTGAGCCGAGCCGATAATGTACGGCATGATATTGCACGGCACGATATTGCACAGCATGATATTCGATGTACATGTACACCAATTATCAAGCTGTGCATTATTATGCCGTACAATATCATGCCGTACATTATCTGTGTCGTACATTAATGCCTCCCATCAAAATTACTGTGATTCGGTTTGAAGGGCTATATTACCAAAAAAATACTGGATATGAAGAGGTTTTAACATCTAATATTGTTATTGTACAAATTGTTATGAGAATCTCTGTTTATAATAAACTACCGCAAAGCTTGAAATAAATGCATAATTTTGTCATTTTCAAATGTAGGTTTAAGAGATTACTAATTGACAAGACATATTATTTTATTAATGAGTTTTTAAATGATAAGTTGTAAAAGATAATTAATAATATTAATGAGTTTTAAATTGTTTGATTCTAGATTCTAAATAGGGTAAATGACTGATGTTTATATCGTTGAAACCAATAGCTTTGATGAAGAATTTAGGTAAATATAATATGTTTATTGAAAAAAAAACGGTTATTAATGTTCACAAAACAAAAAATGATGTCACGCCTCTGTGCGCCATACTTGGCAGAATAGAATTTATATGACGTACAGAGAAGTGACGTCATAATTTCCTCTCTGTCTAGCATAATATTAAAATGCTTATACGTTGCTTATTTTTGATCAGATTTTCATTTTGTTTTCATTGATCAGCTATATTTATGGGCCACATTTTAATAGAACAATAAAAAGCCAGTAGCCTTTTATAAATGTAGACAATGAATAATATTTAAATAATTATTTTGGCATTAAATTAAATTAACAATAGGCATGATGACTACAATTTTTTTATTACCTCATTAAAAAGCTGGTCATCAATAGAGCCTATCAACGAAAACAAACTTTAAAATAATTCAAAAATAAATAAGTTCTAAGTATTTTAATTTCAAGCTAGACAGAGAGCGCGCTATACTGAGCTATGACGTCAAGCCTCAGGCGCGGCATTCAAATGCTATACTAACACGTGTTTTGCGAGAAAGGGATAGAGCATCCCCTCTCTATCCCCACCTAAAACTTTAAACGCTCATATCTCAGTGATTTATCAGCTAAAACAATTTATTTTTTCAGTATGTGTAATGTATTTAGTTATATTCATCACTAAACCTGTTATTGGTCATAAATGAATCATTAGGCCACGCGCCTATTGTAAAGAAGAAAAATTATGACCTCTGGCAGGACTCGAACCTGCATACGAGCAGTCTCTATGGGTTTCCGTCCCAACTGCTTCATGCATCAAATTTGCAATTTGCCATCTAAGGCAGAGATTTCTGTAGCTTAATTGGCAAAGCAGTTGGGACGGAAACCCATAGAGACTGCTCGTATGCAGGTTCGAGTTCTGCCGGAGGTCATAATTTTTCTTCCTGTTTAAGCTTTAAGAACATAGAAATACCAAAAGTGTGGAAACACTTCATACAAAAATCTTCAAAAATTGTAAAGAATGTGAATGATACTAACATACAAAACATTTGCATGCCACGCTGCTAGAGCATGGCGATCTCAACTTTGTGACTTATTTTGTATCTGTCTAAACCCATGTCTCCACAAATAAATATTTTGAATTTGAATATCTCGGGGTGACGAGCATAGTACAGTAAGTAAGTAAGTTCGTATAGGCTGAGTGGCTAGCCCTAGAGTTAATGTGCTTGCCTGATTGTTGTTATAGAAACTAGAAAAAAAAAACTAAACTGGTACAGTGCGACGCAGGATTGTATTCGCAAGTTCACAATTCTGGCACTGCTTCTGTTATGGGCAGGCATGACGCTTACCACCAGGCGAAAGTCACGCTAGTCTCGTCAATCACTAGAATTCAAAAAAAACATATCTGTCTGTGGCATCGTAGCTCCCTAACGGATGAACAGATACTGATTTAGTTTTATTTGTTTGCTAGTGATTTGATCGAGAGTGCCAGTGGTCTCGAACTTACAGATTCTTCGGTATTTGGTCTGTCTACCGATATAGTACCGAAATAGACTGATTTTTGAAAATACCTAAATAGGGAAAATTACGAATTTTTAGTTGGTATAGATAGATAGATTAGCTCTTTATTGTACACACCAAAATAAATGATAGCATTCATGATGATCACAACACAAAAAAGGAACTTAAAACTAGTGTTACAATTGGCGGCCTTATCGCTAAAAGCGATCTCTTCCAGGCAACCTTTGCCAACCAAGGAATATGTACAAATCTACTGACTTTAGAGGGAAAATCTACTGATTTTGCATTTTTTCGTTCGAGAACACTGGAGCTAGACGTCATTGGTCTTAGCTAAAACTGAAACCAGTCGAGTTTTCAACCGACTCCAAAAAAGGAGGTTCTCAAATCGACTGTATATCTTTTTTTTTTAATGAATGTTACCTGATTACTCCGCCAATTATGAACTGATTTTGAAGATTCTTGTTTTTGTTTGGTAGGTCATACATCACAGAGGTGGCCCATATAAATTTTATCGAAATCTGTTCAGTAGTTGGGTTTTTAAATCAAAACTACTAGAAAAAGATGTCATCCAAGTATTCGAAGTTGAAGCCGCTTGTATTTTTTTTTAATAAACGTATTATGTTTTTGTTTTATTTATACGGGAATACTCACGTTTAATTAAATCGGATACTCCGACTAAAACAAAAATGGTCCAAAACCACGTCAGTTTTCGTATTATGTTTTATTAAATATTTAGGTACTTGTTGGGTACGAAAACGTGCGTGGATCAAAACGGTTTTTTAACCTTTGTAATGTCATTTTGAACTACTTTAACGACTACGATTTTTTACAACTTTAATTAACCTTTAATAATTAGTGATTTCATATCTTCAAAAATATTTTATCGCAGGTACCCATTATTTTTTGCGGTTACCATCTCAGGTACCTATTAGCTAACACCTTTTCTGTCAGGTGCACATACAATCATTTTTTATTATTACATGTCGTTAGGTAATTGATAGGTTTGTAATCGGTTTTTGTAGCGGTAGGACTCTTGCAGAGATTGCAGAGTCCACCTGAGGGCACCTTTGCCAGTTATTCAACCGCCAAGCAGTAGTGTGCAAGCATTACAGTGTTTCGGTTTGAAGGGCAATGTTAACAGAGAAATAACGGCATAGGTCACCCTGCCGCAAGAGTATCTCCAGATAAGGCGCCCAATTTTAGGTTCTTCGACTGTATGTTATTTTTTGTATGTTTGTTATGCGATTATTCCGCCAATTATTAATTGGATTTGAAGTTTTTTTTTTGTTTGGTAGGTCATATTTCAGCGGTACAAAGTAAAAAGGAGGTAAAAGTTATATGGGACGATATACATTTTATCGAAATTGGTCACTGACCTCTATTATACAAGTACGGTGGAGTACATATTATCTAGGAAATTACCTTTTTTTTGTGCCGATTTGAAGCGCCCTTTCGAGCGTCTCCGGTACTAAATTTACATAATAGTATTGCGAAATATTAGTTACATGGACTCTCACACTGCTATCCGTTGGCTATCCGCGCCAAAATGGCGAACATCAAATGACTTCAATTTGCTATCGAAATTATGAAGTCAGCGTACTTTGTATAATAGAGGTCAGTGAAATTGGTTCAGTAGTTTGGTTTCGAATCAAAATTACTGGAATAAAACAAAATAACTAGAAAATATGAAGAGCCAGCTAGTTTCCCCTGCTGTACCGAGGCTCGTACACACTTCGTGCAATTCAATTCTTTGCTACCTGGCCTCAGAGAACTATCAACTAGCACTTTCTACCTCTTGGGGTCACCTATATTTCTTGATACATTGCCGGAAGCTATTGTTTCCCGTAATCGACTTCTCCTAGCCGCTCAACAACGTCTCCAACATCTTTCCGCGCATGTTGCATTGGTTTTGTTGCGTATGTGTTTTGCCGTACCCAAGGCTACGTATCTGCTTCGAACCACTCCTACGTGGCTCTGTCCAGGGGAGATTTCATGTATTCAAATCTCCTCTGGACAGAGCCAGACGGACAGCACGCACTGACGTTCAGACGGCACGTTGAATTCAACCGTCGAGTAGATCGGTTCAGCCGGTTCGGTACGGGGGCCTTGGAGTGAGGCACGTGCGTGATATCGCCTTGCCAGCTTTCCTTGCGTCGGCAAATGGGGTTGCAAGCCTTGTCACTCTTATTCTTCGCTCCGATGGTGACCGGGTGAGTATTCCGTATGTGTCTGACGCGGTTGCAGCGTGGTCGGTCCTAAATCCTGGCGCTTTGAGTCTGGCGGCTTCTCATGTCCAGCGGGCTTGGGATGACGTGGGGGCTAGGCGGATGCAGGAAGAAATTTTGGTCATGGCTACCGGGGTAGATTTGGTTAGACTGCGGGCTGTGTCGACGTCAGAATCCGGGGCATGGTTGCAGGCTCTTCCGTCGCCTCGCCTGTGCACTTTACAGGACGATAACTCTCTGCGTGTGGCAGTCGCTCTCCGCCTGGGCTGCAAGGTGTGTGAACCTCACAGATGCACCTGTGGTTCCATGGTGGAAGCTGATGGCCATCACGCTTTGAGTTGTCGTCGTTGCACAGGTAGGTTTCCGCGACATCATGCCACCAACGACATAGTCCGCAGAGCTTTTGTCTCGGCAAATGTTCTTTGCATGCTGGAGCCTCCGGGCCTTAGTAGGACCGATGGTAAGAGGCCAGACGGGCTGACTCTAGTGCCCTGGAAGAGCGGCAAGTGCTTGGTGTGGGACGTCACCTGCGTCAGCACTGTCGCTGCCAGCCACCTGAGTCGCTCGACCCACTCAACGGGAGCAGCTGCGGAAGATACCGCTAAAAGAAATCGGCAAGAATACGCGGCGATGGAACCAAATTATTTGTTTGTTCCCATCGCCGTGGAGACCATGGGCTGTTGGGGTGCCGATGCCAAAACTTTAGTCCGTGAGATAGGGCACCGTAAGGAGGCGACTGGTGACTCCGCTCCGGCTCGTTCCTGGTGCAAAGGCTGGCCATTGCCATTCAGCGCGGAAATGCTGCCAGTGTCATGGGCACGTTTGCACCGGGAATAGTCAGGGGTGGGTTATTTGACTAAAATGTACTTTGTTTTATTTTTGTATTCAAATTTGACATGTACCTTGTATAAGGATGTTTTATTTATATCAAAAATATGACGACTACCACATTTTTGTAGTGGTAGGACTCTACTGCAGAGTCCACCTGGGGAAGTACCACACCATTGCCAGTGTTATTCAACTGCTAAGCAGTAGTGTGCAAGCATTACTGTGTTTCGGTTTGAAGGGCAATGTTACCAGAGAAATTACTGGGTATGAAGAGATTTAACATCTTATATCTCAGGGTGACGAGCGCAGTGCAGTGCGGCGCAGGATATTGTTCGTAAGTTCACAATTCGGCACTGCTAATATTATAGACAGGCGTGACGCTTACCTCCAGGCGAACAAATCGCTCGTCTCGTCATTAGAGAGTATAAAAATATACGAATTAGTTTAAATTGAAGTCGGTAATTAAAAAAAAACAAGCGTATTATGCAGTTATAACATTAAGTTAATACTAGTTAAATGACGGAAGTAGGTGTTTTAAATTTATTAGTATCTCTATTAAAATAAAACCCTGTAATGGCAACAAAGTGGATAAAATATATTATGCTGAATAATTTATGTTGTAATGACTGAAGTTAATAGTCAAGCCGCGAGAGATTTTTTTTATTGCTGACAGGACGGAAGGTTTTTGAGCTAGGTGTTTGACCACAGCTCACCGGAGGCTAAGACGTGCTATCGCATAACATCCGGTGAGTTGTGGTTGAAGAAGGTAACAATACCGGATAGTTCAGGATAAGTATTTAGTTTAATTTATTATTAAATATTATTTATAATATTTTTCTAATAAAATGTAGGTTGTAATTTAAAAAAAAAATATACACTTACCAAAAAAAATTATTAAAAAAAAAACCATACTACTGAACCGATTTCGATAAAATGTTTACGGGACCACTTCTGAAGTACTATCTAACAAACAAAATAAGAATCATCAAAATCAGTTCATAATTGGCGGAGTAATCCCGTATCATATATACAAAAAAACCATAGTCGAATTGAGAACCTATTTTTTTGAAGGCTGTTGAAAAAAAAAAAATCTTTTTTTTCTTTCGTTGGGTGAATGTTAAGAATTAACAAGGACACACTCACAAACTTTCGCATTAATAATATTAATGTGAAGTGAGGTGAGATAGCGCAGAAAATCTCATACAACTATCCAAGGTCATCCCTCTCACCCATCATTTACCACATCACGCTACATCCATTGTGCCTTAATGTAATGTTATGGCATACAATAACCATATTTACGGCTGTCATTTTATAAACACCTCCTTTATTACGCGGCTGCGAGGATGTAATCAGGTCTGAAGATGATATAAAATTAATAAGGGGACATTAGAGATGTCATATGTCAAATGGAGTATACGCCTAATGAATATTCTTCTTTTAGATAAAGATATTAAAGATATTACGGCCCCTTGTATGGGACGCAACTTGCGTTGATACTTTGGCACCGTCACATCTTCCTGAGACACAAAGTAGGGCTGGTGCGGCCGCAAATTTGGCGGAGCAGCACAAGCGGCGCATATATGCTAACCTCGGCAGAGGTTACATATTTGAGCCGTTTGGTGTTGAGACGTTGGGTCCGTTGGGACCGGGAGCTCATTATCTTTTCAAAAACATATCCGAGCGCCTGGTCGACGCGACGCGTGATCAAAATGCTGGCGTTTATTTGGCTCAACGCATAAGCATTGCCTGGATGGCAATGCTTATGCGTTGAGCCAAATAATGCCGTGGCAATGCCGCCAGCATGCTGGGTACGCTGCCGACTGGTAGTGGGTTTGAACATTTGGATTGTCTCTAGACTTTCAGCGGTCTGGATACAATCCTTTTGTTTTTTATTGTGTAGTAGGCTAAGTAGTCTTTGTAATTTGTTGTAGTTAATAAAGGCTTATGCCTAAAAAAAAAAGAAGATATTAAGATTTAAGATTATTAAGATTGTATACCATTAATAAATAAAATATATTACAGAATACCTACTAGAACGCATTGCCGCAGACCTTGTCAACTGTTTGCAACTCCTCGTTGCCGTACCAATGCCGGTATGCGTTCTCCGCTGTACCGGCTAGTTAATTCATACAATACGTACTTATTGCGGCAGTGCGATCTAGTATTTTCAAGACGAAAGTGCTTGAAAAGTACCAAACAAAAAAAAAACATCAAAATCAATTCTAAATTGGCGGAGTAATCGCGTAACAAACATACAAAAAACATACAGTCGAATTGGGAACCTCTTTTTTCGAAGTCGATTGAAAAACATAGTCGGACAACTAAAATGAAACAGCCTGATTCAAGGTACTTACTCTCATCAAAACGCACATGTTTCGACAACTTGTGCCAGGTCCTGTAGTAGAAGTGGCTGACTTGCGTCTTCGTCTTCAGGTTGACGTCAGGCATGCCCTTCTTCTTCATCTTGGCGCAGATATACGCGGTGATGGCGTCGAAGTCCTTCCCGTACTCGTTGAGGGCCTCGAAGAACAGGTTCTTCTCGTCGGTGGACCAGAGGGCCTTGGGCATGCGTTGCTTCACGGGGAACTTCAGCTCTTCGGACGTTTTGCTCGGAGTCTCACAGTCGGGTATTTCTGAAATGGAATGGTGATAAGTCAGGTAAAGCCGTTTCAGGGTTGATATACCAAAAACTCGTACGAAACGGTTTGATGCCACATTCTTTATTCGAACTGCTGAACAGTGGAATGCGCTGCCCGAGTGGGTGTCTCCCCATAATTGTAATCTGGATGTCTTCAAGTCGCGAGTGAATAGGATTATTCTAGGCAAGCGTGCTCCATCGTAGGCTGCATCTTCGTTAAACATCAGACGAGATGGCAGTCAAACGCAAGCTTATAACAAATTTTAATTAAAAAAAGCCGGGTAAGATATAGACGGGCCAGATACCTATAGCTGGGCCCGGCTATAGTTATATGTGTACCGCTACTTCGGCGACGTCATAAGTCATATGTGGACCTGTGTCACTCCGCGTGTAGGTATTAAAAACATACCTACGGGCGGCGGCCATTGCGCAAGGGCCAATCTAGTAGGCTCGGCTCGGCGGCTCTTTAATAAGCTCGTATAACCATGTATAACTTATTATGAACCGTAGTATAGTGAATTAAGGCCCATATTCCTTCAAAAAGAAATTGGTAGGTATGTAAATGAACACGTGCTCGACTGGACCGCGAGCTAAATTAAATCATATTGTTTATCAGATTGAGTCATATTTCTTTGAAAACCATTGCGAAGTAAAGCTTCTGTTACTAGTTATTATTCTGTGGCTCTGGTTAAGAGGAGAGTAGACGAAAGCCGGCGATTGGTTAAAAAATCGTGTCCTTTAGAGTTCTTCAGGCAATTACCATTGATGGTGGCAAGGTATATGGTCAGTGACCATACCCTTTGTGTGTTGAGTTTTAGTGTGCGTTCAACTTGTTTGAATATGTTTTATTTGTGTGAAAGATTACTTGAAATTGTGTTATGCGTCTTTACCTCGTACCCCGCGCTAGTAGCGCTCGTGGCGTAGCTTGTCTAGGTGATTCTAAACGATCACCGATGTTAAGCAACGTACGGTCCGGTCAGTCTTTGGATGGGTCACCGTGAGTGGCATTTTATTTCTGAGCGCCACCGTGGATGACACGTTAAATTGTTGGTCCCGGTTGTTTGTTCTAGTTTCTATAACAACAACCGTCAGCCATGTCAGAGGCCTTCGGGCGGCACATTAACTCTGACACTAGGGCTGGCCACTCAGCCTATACGAACTTACTTACTTACCCCGCAAAAATTGGCAGAAAATTATATGGGCATATCTTTGGCATATTTAATTGTATAAGCTCGAAGATAGATGCGAAGAAAACGACAATAAACACATGATATAAAATGGAGTCTGCCAAAGTCCAAGGCATGGATGTGTTATTTCTAAAGCCGGAAAGAATGCTAAACAAATCAAGCTCGAATCAAAATTGTTTACACGAACTACTTGGACACAAACATCTATTGAGATTGTATGAGAGCTAATTAGTAAAAACTCAGTAAATGTAAAGCCGAAACCCAATTAAGGTCAGTACCAGGAACAGGAAGGTCACCAATAAACAGCGGTGAATTATTTAATCCAGAAATAGTGATGACCATTTGAGGTAATGCATATTGGTTTAATTGGTTTTCACAAACAATTTCGTAGGTAATGCTATTGTGTTGCATTGGTATTTTTGGTACCAACAAGGCTAATAAGAAAACAAGTAACTTTTTCAAAAAAAAACAACCGACTTCAAATTAATACGGGACCACCACGGGAGTATACCCTTACAAATAAAAAAAGATTTTTCAAAATCGGTCTACAATTGAAGGAGAAATCGGTGACAAACAAAAAAAAAACATAAATACCGTCGAACATAGAACCTCCTCCTTTTTTGAAGTCGGTTAATAACAGGTATGTCAGTAAGTACTGTACCTCATCATCATCATCAACAGCCAGAAAACGTCCACTGTTGGACGAAGACCTCTCGCTTAATAACCAAACCGTGGGGGTTTGCCATAATCCCTACGCTTGCGCAGGCGGCTTGCGGATCGCAGAATGCTCACCACCGTTAACTGAGAGGACGCTGCTGCCCGTCCTGCGGCGGTTCTGGATGCAGTGTTTGGACATAGCCATAGTCAATCTAATTGCATTAGGTACGTAACTACTTCAAAAACACCCCCAAGAGCATTTATTTTACCAGTAGATAGCTTTGAACAGCAGACCTATTTAATATACGAAATGAACTCATGTTCGAAATTCTCGTCAAGAATGGAATACCGAACGTTTCCGCCGTATATTATCAAAATCGGCCAGTAAATGGCGCCGTATCAAACCACCTTCCACAGCGTGCTTCAAAACCAAGCTTAGTTACAAGAGAATTAATTTTATGATATTGGTGTCGATTCGGGAGCACACCGTCTTACCTATAATTTCTCTAATTTTAATTTAGACCTGTTGTAATGAAGTGCAGTTTTAAAATAAAAGAAAGTATAGGTTATAAGAATTTTAATCTCTCTCTTGTTGTAAAATAGATGTCCTACCTAGTGTTTTAAAGAATTTGCCTATACTGATAATTTCCTATATGGAAGTGGTAACCTTACGGATCCCTAATATCGAAAGTCAAAAGAAGAATATTTTATTAGAGAAATCTAGCCACCATGAAGACTTCCGCAGTGGAAGTTGCTTGAAGCTTCCAGAAGCCGACACGTTCACTGGAGAGCTTCTGTACCAGATGCAGACACAACCATGGGACACCAGATTTGCTTGTAGTTCTCGCAACCAGAAGTAGGCACGACATAGGACACCAGGGTTGCTCGGAGTTTCAGCTCCCCGAAGCAGGAATACGGGTCTTGAGGCAGAGTCACGACATAGGACACCAGGGTTGCTCGGAGTTTCAGCTCCCCGAAGCAGGAATACGGGTCTTGGGGCAGAGTTCCCCAAGAACTGGAGCTGGCAACCGTCTAGGGAATCTGAAATAATTTGTGGTGAGAAAAGAAAAAGGAACAATGAAGGGCCTAAGGTTTGCCCAGTAAGAGATCAAATCGGACCAACTCGTCCAAAATTAAGACTGGGTTAAATTTAATCACAATAACCCTTAGGGCATAAGTATCATTGATCTCAGTAGTAGTTGTAGAATCAGAATCCAAAAACAGAATCCCGCACCAGGGATGGAAGTCTCCCTTATATACGGATTTTGAAAGTATTCTAGAGCCATTTCTAAAATTCTCTGCAGCCTGAAATTTTGTTCACAGAGCGGAGAGGTCCTATTAATAATATAAAAGACCTTACCCAAAAATACTCCATGTAGTCGAGATTTCCAGGCAAACCTCTTTTCACGAAACTACATGGAGACTACAGACGGTCAAATTTGACAACTGTCAAGATTGACAGCGCTTTGTTTACCTAATTTTAAACCAATATTCAAATAAAACCAATAAGTTATTTCACAATCTAACTACACCAGATGAATCACAAAAATTCGCTCTCCGATCGATGTAAGTTTCATGCAGATCGAAGAGGTACCAGGAAAATTTATTATTTCCAAAATTAATCCGAAAGCGTCGATCCCGGCACTAGAAGAGCATGAAAGATTCAGCATGCGGACCCAAAGAACGCCCGTATGCCGACAAACCAGGAAAACATTGGTTCCTAGCAGGAGAAATCGTGTGAACACGAAAGAAGGAAAATTATAACAACTTGCCCTAAACATACAAGGTAAAAGAAGGCACCTAACTTTCTACAAGGGCCTAATCTAAGACGAACATCATGCCTCAAAAACGAGATGTGAGAAACATTATCCAAATAAAGAAAAGTAATACATAAAAGTGTGTTATTCAAGCATGTTCAGCTATTAGGAAGCTAAACACAGGAATTACCTATAAAATAGTAAGTCAATAGGTACCCGTAGGGAAGCATATCCCTACACTGTCTTACGCCACTTTGCTGTTAACGAATTGCATTATTTTGTTATAATTACGTAACAGTCCACGTATACTTATAAATAGGGTAGATGACTGATGTTTATATCGTTGAAACCAATAGCTTTGATGTAGAATTTAAGTAAATATAGTATGTTTATTGAAAAAATAATTTAAATCGGTTAATAATGTTCTGATATATGAGCGTTTAAAGTTTTTGTTAGAGACAACTCTGTCCCTTTCCCACAAAACAAAAAATGACGTCACGCCTTACTTGTCAGAATAGAATGTATATGGCGTACAGAGAAGTGACGTCACGATTTGCTGTTTCGTTCTGTCTAGCGTGATATTAAAATGGTTATAAGTTGCTCATTTTTGATCAGATTTTCATTTTGTTTTCATTAATCAGCTATATTTATGGGCCACATTTTAATAGGACAATTTAAAAAAACCAGTCATCTAGCCTATTATAATATAGTTTTGGAACGTGCTCATCAAGGTCTTCAATTTGATACCCATATTGTAATAATTAAAGTATTTTTCACTACTCATACTGGGAAAGTAGGTCTGAAGTTGCCTGAGGACCGGGTTGAAAGTAATACATTTCAGCCCTAAGGAGAATCACTTTCCACTGCCGGACACTCAAATTATAAAAAAAAACTAGTTCTATTTTCACATAAATTTGTATTGAACCATGTTCCAACTTTTTTTTTTTCTCAGAGGATTATGGTCCCGCACTTCTCGTGCATTTCCCAGTGTCAGTTCATGTTTTTATTTATAGTTTCCTTGTATTCCTAATGAAAAGCACAGTGTTTACCTCGGGGTTTAAAGACTTATTTAGTCCCTCGAACTATTAGCGTCTCGGGACTAAATAAGTTACTTTCACCCCTAGAATAACAATGTACTATTTTTCACTTTTTAAAATTGGGCCATACAAGCCGCCATATTCACTTATGCCAAAAAAAATTACCCTGTCATTAGGAACGATGTAAGAATTTTAACAATACCCCATAATTAAATTGCATTTACACTATATATACTTACTACTACTACTTACTTACTTACTTATTGTTTTACTATTTTATTTTTAATTTTTTTATTATTGCATTGTTTTTTTTGGATTTTTGCTTATTTGCTCTTAAGCTTATTGTATTTACGCTACGTCTAAAGGTTCAGGAGATTTCCCGTGCGTAGAAAGCCTAGTACTATTTTTCCACGTTTTAGTATTATTATTTACTATTATTTGTTACTTCCTTGTATGAACTAGGCCAAAATGTCACATGCTTTTATATAGCTTCCGGCCGACACATTTTAGAGAATCGAATTGAGAACCTCCTCCTTTTTTGAAGTCGGTTAAAAATGAGACAGGTTTATCCAATAGGTTGATTGTAGCGATTACCGAGACTCTAGCGAAAACTTCTAGCGTTTTTTTAACCTGACTTTAAATTGTTTTTAAAAGCAGAATAATGTCCAGTTGACGACAACAGACATGTTATTCACTATCTTCGCATGAAAATTCTAGCGTGTCCAGATGGCGAAATAACAACTGATACAAATTTTGAGTTTCACCAGCTGGACACGCGCGTGTCCAGCCCCTCGAGTCCACTTGGTGAATAACCCGACGTTTGTGTCTAAAATTAAAAACGTAATTTTTTTTAAAAGACGGCACCTAAATCATGGCGAATAACATTTGTGTTCTATTAGAGCAGTTCTAAAAATGTTTATGTTCAACATAAATACCGAATAGCTTTTATGACGCCTTGTGCGTTAACTAAAATTGTAAAGTGAGCTAAAACTAAGAGTTCTCTAAAACCACCGAAAATAAGAAGTATTTAAATTATTATGTTTTTTTGACCTATTGGAATTTGATTTATATAATAACTTTGGTGCTATTCATAAATTATTTGAATTAAGTAGTTATTTATCCTACATTAAGCAACGAGGTACCTATTGCTATGGGAATGTTGTCTTTTTTGTACACCTGTTTTTTATTTTTATTTGTATCAAACAGACAGACAAACACAAATTAAATGCAGCTAAATAGTAGAGTTCCATCCCATGTTTTCGGAGTTTCCTCACAACTGCCTGTAGGTTTTTTTAAAGAAATGATGAGACGAGCGAGACGTTTGCCTGGTGGTAAGCGTCACGCCTGCCCATAACAGTAGCAGTGCCAGAATTGTGAACTTGCGAACAAAATGCGTCGCACTGCACAGCGCTCGTCACCCTGAGATATTATGTGTCAAATCTCTTCATACCCAGTAATTGCTCTGGTAACATTGCCCTTCAAACCGAAACAGTTATGTTTGCACACTTGCTAGGGTCAATAAAGTGTCGCTTTAACTGTTGGTTCAATCGGTTGCACTACGTGTACCACAAGATAGATAATTTTTCACCAGATTGAAAAAAAAACGTACAGTCGAATTGAGAACCTCCTTTTTGAAGTCGGTTGTCCATATAAATTTTATCGAAATCGGTTCAGTAGTTTGGTTTTCAAAACTACTGGAATAAATCAAATCAACTGGAAAAATATGAAGATGTCATCCAGGTGGTAGAAATTGAAGTCGGTTGTTTTAAAAAAAAAGAAGCGTATTATGAAATCGGTATATGAAGTCGGTTGATATAGCCCATACAAAAACTAGCTAAGATATATATAGTCATAATACAATTATTGATCTCACCTAAACCTAAATAAGGTAAATATATATAGAAAAATATTTAAATACTGTTATTTAATAAATAAAATAGGTACTTCATCATCATCAGCCCGGAGACGTCCACTGCTGAACGAAGGCCTCCCCCTTAGACCGCCACACTGTACGACAACCTGCCATTTGCATCCACCGGTTGCCCGCGACTTTTACAATGTCGTCGGTCCACCTAGTGGGAGGCCTTCCTAATAGGTACTCAGTCTTATTTTATTATTATTAGGTATGTATAAACTTAGCTAAGATGTAAATTCGCATGCCATTAAGGGTAAAATTGTGCTGTACTATTGAAATATTTAAGACCTGAAATGTTACCACATCTAGAGCGAATAAATGACTTGAACTTGAAAAGGCTGATTGCTCTTACCATCGGAGGCTCCGTCGGAGCGCTTCTTCTTGTCGCCGAGCGGCTCCAGCTTGAGTTTCTTGATGACCCTGGCGCTGGTCCGTTGCTGCTGCTCCGTCGTCAGCGAGCCGAGCAGCTCCGACCCCGCCTCTGCTGGCGGAGACATCTCCTTCTGCTGGTCCTTCACCACAATCTGCTGAAAGACCAAACTACTGCACTGATTTCGATAAAAAATATATGCTCCCATATACAGTCGTGGTCAACTAATTAGGGACTTTCAAGATAGCGAAGAGCAATAACCGGTTGTGTACATATAAATATAAAACCCTATTGATTTCTCAGCACCTATTAATTGCATAATTTGGTCCGATTATTATGCTATAAATGGCTGTAAATAAAAGAATAAATAAATAGAAAAAAGTATTTAATATCAAAGGTTGAACGTGTATTCAATTTTAAGTTATAATTCTGTAGCTGGACATTTAATTAAGGACAGTAAACTATAATGAAAAATAGTTAAACAAAACTAATAATCTGCAGTATTATAATATTTTTAACAGCTCCATTTTATTACGTGTAAAATCAGTACCCAGTAGCAAAACCTTTGTTAGTAATTACCGCTTGACACCGATGTGGCATAGACATTATCAGTTTCTGGCATGTTTCGACAGGAATGTTTGCCCATGCCTCACAAAAAGCTTCATTAAGTTCATCTAAAGTTGTGGTACGATAAGTGGCAACTTTTTTCTTGATTTCGTGCCAAAGGTGCTCGATTGGGTTAAGGTCCGGGCTATTTGTTGGCCAATCTAGCACCGATACTGACTGACTGGTAAGAAACGACTTGACTGAACGGGCGGTATGTTTCGGGTCGTTATCATGCTGAAACGTCCATATAATAGGGAAGCATCATTTCCTCCAATATTGCCTTCAATTGATGTTGGTCTAAGTTACCCTGAACTTTCCTCACAGGTCCCACTCCACGTCCAGAAAATGAACCCCACATTTTAATGTTTCCACCGCCATGTTTCACCTGCTTTTTTGTGAATCTTGGATTCATTTCCGCTTTTACTGGACGCCGTACGTATTGCCTTCCATCTGAAGAAATCAAATTAACCTTGGTCTCGTCAGAGAATAATACATGTTGCCATTGGGCGTAGGTCCAATGTCCATATTTACGTGCAAACGCCAAACGAGCATTTCTATGTTCTTTCTTCAACAACGGTACTTTGCGAGCCACTCTTCCGAGCAACCCTGCTTCTACCAGACGTCGTCGAACGGTCCTCGCTGAGACACCGGCTCTTTCGTCTGCCCCAAACACTTCGTGTTTAATTAAAATAGAGCCTAGAAACGAATCTTTCTTAGCTAACCTGGTTATCATTCTATCTTCTTGCGGAGTTGTTTTTCTCGATCTTTTTGTTCTGAGCACATTTAAAGCTGTATTATTGCGTCTGAAATGTTGCACTGCATTGTATACCATAGTTTTTGAACAATTTAAATGTTCTGCTATCCTTCGGTATGACCAACCATGCTCGTCAACAAACTTCATGATAATTTTTCGTAGTGTTGGATCGCAACTTTTATTTTTGCCCATTTTTCTTCAAAATATTTTTCAAAACTTAAAATAAAAATCGGGATTGCCGCCAAAACTACCACGAAACAACAAGAGAAGAAATAAAGAGTATTGAGATTCAAATTTTGAAAATAGAACGCAATATCTCAGTGTCCCTAATTAAATAGCCAGCCAGCATTATTTGAACAAATAGCACTATGATAATCTATCAGCTATACTGTAAAGAGGTTTAATGTTTAAGAAGTTGTTATTGTTTGTATAATCGGGCACATCAATGACTAATTATACTTACATGTAAAAGATATGTAATATTGTTAAGACTCTTTGAAAGAAAAAAAAAAGTCACAATTTGGCTTAACTAGAGATTGTCCCTAATTAGTTGACCACGACTGTATATGCTTTGAGTACTTCTAAAGATTAAGGGTGTTATATTTTTATTTTATTACTTATTGCTTATATTATTCTTGTATGTTAATAATTCTCCATTTAAAAGTTGATCAAAGTTATTTTGTTTCAGGTTAATATCACATTGAAACAGCTTAAATAATTATTTGTTTTGAGACACACAAGCATACTCACACGCACATTAGTTTATATAAATAGTTTTTTTTTTTGCAATTATTTGGTATTGTAGGGAATACCCGCCACCACCGCTTATAATGCTCACCTTACACCTTTTATCTGAGCATAGGAGTACGCTGAAAACCAGCCCTGCGTGACCCTCCGGGACCACGCAGCACAGCGCTGAGCGTACCCCTATTGCCGAACAACGACTGTTATGTTTTATTTTAGTGTTGTTCCTCGTGTTTTTGGCAATAAATATATTCTTTTTTAGTTTCAGGTTTAATTGACGTTTTTTGTTTCAGATATGTTTCAGAAGTGGAGCAGTGAAGGTGAGTGAACTGCTTATTCACAAGAAAAATGCGAAAAACAGTTAGCCGTATCTCGCCAGCGCCGTCTATCCTTTGCCTGTAGAACTAAGTTCTGACAGCTGTCAGAAAACTTCCCATTAAGCTACATAAGGCTCTGCCTGGGAGTTTTGGCGGGAACACGGAAAAATCACGTAGCTGCATTCTATTATTTTCTTAATCTTGTGTTTTTTCGCAAATTAATGTTTCAAAGTAGTGGTGTTTTATTCATTGAGTGTTGAATTACATGCACGAGTGTGGGCAAGTGGTATAATGTGGTGAAACATGTCTTTTCGTGTTGTTTTCAAAACTCCGTAAACGCCCGTAGTAAAGTCGCCACAACTTTACTAGGGCATGACTTAGACTCGACTGTGACTAATTTCGAGTGACTGACTGTGATTTGATGACACTAATAAATAACTTGATACTATAAATAACCTTGAAAATGCATAATACTTGAGACTGGCTGAATGCACAACGTGCGAAGCCAAAAACTAAGAATAAAAGGTCTGCCTGTCATAATTGTCAAACTGTTTTGAACTATCGACTAAAGCGTTGATATTTGTGTTACAAAAAAAAATATGTGAAAAATTGTGTTACTATCGGCACCGCGGTATTCGTGTGCAAACTATTCTGCATTCACAAAAAACGAGAATGATATACTTATGCAATATATGCTAATGTTAATTCCACTAATGACCTTATAATCAACGATTTTAAAACGATAATAATAACCATTTTTATTAATAGCACCAAAGTTACCTGTCAAATTGCATTAGGTAGCTATATCCAAAAAACACACTAATATTATTAATGCAAAAGTTTGTCGGTATATCTGTGTATATATTTTTTAAGTTTATTACTCTTCACGCCAAAAAGGATTTGGACGAAACTTGGAATGGAGTTGGAGTCGGCTTACTTCGCGAAATAACGTTTAAACACAATTTTTTATCATTATCATCATCACCGTTGTCATCATCACGCGGGTGGAACCGCGGGCGTTGTCATTAACTTAATAAAACAAAATTATTATAGTTATAACTAATTAATCATATTTTATTTTAAAATAAGCTTCAAAGTCACAAAACAAATATGCGAACAAAAAACTACAAATTCAACCTCAACAAAATGCAATGTATAATAAACAGGCATAATAATAATGTAATAATAATCTTTTCATCACACTTGCTCGTAAAGTAGATCTTATTACATCGCTTTTAGGCTCATAATCCAAGCTATTACACACGCGTGCTTTTTACTTTACATTACGGCACTTGTACTATAATAGGTATAACCGGTAAAGTCAAGTTTGTACGTGACTGCAATTAGACGTACGTATACGAAGCACTTTTAATATAGCCGGGTAATACTTACAGTTTTTTTGTAATACCAACAAAGAGTTCTTATGCCGCTGAAGTAAATGTCAACCTGCGCGCGCATTACTGATTTGGGCGCCATTTTCCGCAAATGTTTGTTGACGTTTTCGCTGTGTGGTTGATTATTATCAAAAAAATATTGTTTTTTCCTCGCAAGTGTGACGAAAACAGTCGTATGGAACTCTTGTGCTATTAGTCATTACGCTCTCGGCTAATATAAAAATATATATAAATAATAATAAATAAAGCATAATACCGCCTCTAGTGTAATGACCAACATAGCACACTCGTATCATAATGTACTATTATACAGGTGTGACGTAATGAGTGGATAATCTTATACCTACCAGATAGGTGACATCGTGCTGGTTCAGAATAGTAAATTAAGATACAAGTGTGCTATGTTGGTCATTACACTCAAGGCAGTATTAAGCGCGCGAGCCGCAGGCGATTGCTATTACCAATAACACACGCGTTCCATACGACGATTTTCATCACTTGCGAGGAAAAAACAAACTATTTTTGATAATAATCAACCACACAGCGAAAACGTCAACAAATATTTGCGGAAAATGGCGTGCAAACCAGCGATGCGCACGCAGGTGACATTTTCTTTAGCCGCATAAAAATACATTGTTGGTATTATAAAAAAAACTACCCGGCTATATTAAGAATGCTTATAACTTGCGTCAGGTACAAACTTAACTTACCGGGTTATACCTATTAAATAGCACTAGTGCTAGCTGTAATGTAAAGGAAAAGGCGCGCGTGTGTAATATCTTGGATTATGAACCCAAAACCGCCGGAGGACGGGCAGGAGCGTCCTCTTAGTTAACGGTGGTAACCATTCTGCGATCCCCAAGCCGCCTGCCAAGCGTGGGGATTATGGCAACACCTCCCTATTAAGGGGGAGGCTTTCGTCCAGCAGTGGACGTCTTCCGGCTGTTGAAGTTATATTAATAAATTTGTTTTAAACAGTCTATCCAAATAATATTTTTCACAACTAAGTTCAAACTTTCCATACAAAATTCTTGTCATCAATTCATCATCATCATCATTCATCCTTGTTAAAAAATATTGAAATCACTCAATCCATACAGCGATTTTCATCACTATATTCAAAGTAAAAAAAAAAACATGCAAAATTTCATCCCTTATTTCAAACTCTTAAGTCAACCCAGTAAAAAAAATATTAAACACAATTTTTTTTATTTGAATGAACTATCCAAATACAAATGTTCATCACTACTACTTCAAAAACAAAGAACGTTCCATACAAAATTTCATCCCTCATTTCACCCTCTTAAGTCACTCCTGTCAAAAAAATACAATCCCAGCTTTTAAAATTTTAAATGAACTATCCAAACACACATTTTCACACTACTAAAAGTTCAAAAACAAAAGTTTTTCTACACTTTTTCAAGACTCATTCGTGCCAAAAATGTATGCTTGAAACATTTTTGTCGCTAAATCATTTTTTTAACCCTATAACATTAAAACCACCAATTATTCGTTTTTGTTAAAAATCTCCAAAAGAGATTGTATAAGTGGATGAAACATTAGTGGTCAGTCCACTAATTAACGCATCTATACACGTGCGGGACACGAAACATCACGTAGACAAATGTTTAACCAGCCATTTGTCAAAATTCAATTTTTTGATCTACCATGTTTTACACTTTTAATAACTTAAAAGCTTCATCATCTTCATTAGCCCGGAGACGTCCATTGCTTACACTGCGTTCCTTAGACCGCCACACTGTACGACAACCTGCCATTTGCATCCACCTACCTACGGCGCGTCTTCCGGTTCGTGGCCGCCACTCAAGAACTTTTCTTTCCCGTCGGTTGTCAGTTCTTTGAGCGATGTGCAAACCCTGCGAGCTATGACGCTGACTTTGGTTCTTTGGCGAATATCCTCGTTCCGGAGTTTATCGCGCAAAGTAACACCGATCATAGCTCTCTCCATTGCACACATTCACATTCCCGTTGTGCAATGGCTTTACAAAATGAATATACCGATAAAACTTATTCTATCAGCTAAGTATTACTTCTTGCTAGAACTGCGTATATACCTTGAGCAGTCCAGCTCCGCAAGCAGCACCCGATCACGAGTTGATGTGGCATGTGTCAGCCATGCCTCTCCTCAACCATATTGGAGGGAAGAGCAATACTTGCAACAGGTCCGATTACTTACTCTACTCGATCAACTACGTCAGTTTCTTTTCAACCGACTTCAAAAAAGGAGGTTGTCAATTCGACTGTATGGGGTTTTTTGTATGTATGTTACGCGATTACTCCGCCAATTATGATGATTATTTTTTTGTTTGGTAGGTAATACTTCAGAGGTGGTCCCATATATATTTTATCGAATTGGGTTCAGTAGTTTGGTTTTCAAATCAAAATTACTAGAAAATACGAAGATGTCATCCAGGTATTCGAAGTTGAAGTCGGTTGTACGAGTATTTTTTTTAAAAAGCGTATTATTTCAGTCATGTTTTGTTTAACTATTTAATCTATTCACAATTTCAATGCCCTTGTTAAAAAATAGCATAGTCGTGGATTTAGAAAAATCTCCTGAGCATAAGCCCAACCTCGAAGGGCGACTGGGTCTTATCCACCACGCTGCTCGCCCATTTGCGGGTTGAAAGAAAGAAAGCTTTTTATTTATTTTTCACATTCGCCATTGAATTTTTTCTTCGAAAGTAAGCAGGTTTCCTCAGTGTTTTCCTTCTCCGAAATATCAGTGGTATGCAATCCGTACATAAACTCCGAAAAGCTGATTGGTGCGCGCCCAAGATTTGAACCCGCAACCTCACGTTTTCAAGTCGAGTGGACTCTCAACTAGGCTACTACAGCCTAGAATCTGTTGTTAACAACCGACTTCAAAAAAGGAAATTCCTTTCTTCCTTTTTGAAAAGGATGTATTCAAATCCAGAGTAAATCCGTCTAGGAGACGTTGCTCTATCCTAGATTACACATCGGGTATGGTCTAAAGGAAACAAAATTTTAGATTACCTATATAATATCGATATTTAAAAGTTAAAAAGTTGAAACGCAATTAAAAATCGGCTAAAATATTATAACTATAGGTATTCTACATAATTAACTAAACGATCAACCTAATACGAGCACACATTTAATAGATCAATTCTCTCACCTGCTTATCTCGGGTAGTTTGGAAATTTACATAATCTTTTGTGCACAGCGCGCGACAGTTTGCTCGATCTTCCTTGTCGAAACAATACGTTTAAAATTCGGAGCAGTTTTTAAATTTTGAATACTTATCGCACCGCGTGTCGTCATCGCTGCATCGTACTGGCCAGTATGAAAACACGCGCGCTGAAGAAACAAACACATCGCTATAAAATCCCCATGGCAGGACGCGCGCGTTATAATTTCAACTTTATAAGCAGAGGTTGCGCGCACTTTTCAAAATTAGAATAAATGTTTAGTACCTATTCATAATTAAATAAATTTACCTGTGCGTGTATAAGTCCATACAATATTTTATGTTATTTTTCCAAATAAAAAAGTGACCCAGAGAAATCTTTAAATAATAAATTTAATTATTTTAATAAATAAATAAACTTTAAATAATTTGTTTTGATAGTTAGTAAAATACGACATCTAGAAACATTTTGCAAATAGAAACTTTTCAGAAGTACTTGATAAAAAATGGGTTACGTGGTAGTAAACATTTTATTGTTCTTGTGTTGTAATTTAATATTAAACACCGAGTCGCAAACGCTCAAGAAGGAGGCGTTGATGTCAGTGGTAAGTTTAAAATACAAAAATATATTAAGAGGAGAAAATTGTAGATTGTTTACCAAGGGAGGAAACAACAATTTTAAAGGCGAGGGTGTCTAGAGCGAAGGATTCTAGAGTACGTCATTCGAGCTTAAATAGCGTTGCTCCCGAGGTGGACACTACTTTTTATCACCATCTATGAAAAAAATAAGTAGTAAGTGCAACTTATGAATAATAATTTTAAGAACCTACGTTTATTTCATTCTCACTACTTGAGGAAGATGCATTCAGTTTTTTTTATAAAACTATGTATAGTGGCCTCTCTCTTGCACAAATTCCCATAAAGATCCTTGATCCTTTAAATATAGAAAACAAGTCAGGTGAAAGACTTTCACCATCAGGTTGTTTGTTCTAGTTTCTATGACAACAACCGTCAGCCATGTCAGAGGCCTTCGGGCGGCAGATTAACTATGACACTAGGGCTGGCCACTCAGCCTATACGAACTTGCTTGCTTACCATCAGGTGAAAGTCTTGTTCGTCTCGTAACTTGACTGTATAAAAAAAAGTCTATTCCCCAAACAAGACCAACCCTATATACAAGATTTTTAAATTATAACATTTAAAAAATTATCCAGTCTTATCCTTAATTCTCGCATCCCATTACTAATAATCACATATTTTTTATAAACCCAATCAACTTCAATTTTGACTAGCTGGATGACACCTTCATATTTTCCGGCGCTGAACTTCTTATTTAATAATTGAGTACGAAAAGGGAACTAAAATTCCTCTATCGTAGCTAACTACGAAACTCAGCTACCAAAACGGCTACAAAATTCTTATTTCACAATTGATTATGAAACAATGAAAAATTATTCTTCTTTCGTAGCTAACTACGAAACTCAGCTACCAAAACGGCTACAAAATTCTTATTTTTTAATTGATTACGAAACAGTGAAAAATTATTCTTCTTTCGTAGCTAACTACGAAATTCAATTACCAAAACGGACCAAACCGTTTTGATTTATTCCAGTAATTTTGATTTAAAATCCAAAACCAAACTACTGAACAGATTTCGATAAAATTTATATGTCACCACCTCTGATATTTCAGACGTGGTGATACGTGGTAGATATCTACCAAAAAAATTACGAATCATCAAAATCAATTCATAATAGTTGGCGGAGTAAACGCGTAACATAGATACAAAAAAACAACATACATTCTAATTCGTCATCGACCTTGGCGGGGTCACCCTCGTACCCTCGGGCGTACCCTCAGAAAGATTTTGCTACTACAAATAGCACCAAAATCTAAATTATTTATACAAGTAGGTATTGACATTTAATTGGCATTACGACTAAAGGAACATTTAAAAATTACGAAAATTGACAACGAATACATTTTGTAAATCCACCTTATTGGTTTTGTGTTTATTCCTTTCCATATTCTTTAAATCTAGTAGATATAATATAATATGGTGTATAGTAAGGTGTACAGTCGAACATAGAACCTCCTCCTTTTTTGTAGTCGGTAAAAAAATTGGTGCAGCCGTTCTTGAGTTATAATTGGTGTAACTAGCCCGACTTTGTGTTTAACCGACTTCAAAAAAGGAGGTTCTCAATTCGACTGTATGTATGTTCAGAGGTGGTCCCATATAAATTTTATCGAAATCGGTTCCGTAGTTTGGTTTTTAAATCAAAATTACTAGAAAATATAAAGATGTCATCCATTTTCGATAGTCGAAATTGATGTCGGTTTTTTTTGTGCTCCTACTTAATGAAATTTGACTTGTTAGTTTGGTGTTATCAATATGATATAATTTATGTCAAATAGGATATATTTCTAAGTTCAATTGTATTTTTCGGATCTTTCGTCTCCGTAATACAGGGCTTGAGCCTGATGCGGGGCCGAAGCAATGTTGATATTAAAGTAACTTTTTTTTATTAGAATTTGAATAATAAATAAATAAAATATTTGTAAGGATTTACGATATATCACTGGCTTACCGGAAACCTGTATACGTCCTGAGAAGAAACTCAATGTTGTGTGTGAATCCCCCAACGTGTGCCCAACCAACCAACGTGGTGGATATACCCCAATTGCCCCTCAAGGGTAGACCTTAGTCCATCAGTTGACTATTCGAAGGCTGATGTATATATTGATTTCGATACAATTTATATGGGACCACCTCTGAAGTATTACCTACCAAACAAAAGTAATCATCAAAATCATTTCATAATTGGCGGAGTAATCCCGTAACATAAGTACAAAAAAAAATACATACAGTCGAATTGAGAACCTCCTTTTTAGAAGTCGGTTGAAAAGACAACAAACAGACCAGGAAGAGAGTTACTTTGGTTGGAAAGTATAACCTTCAAAATGGAGTTTTGGCGGGAACACGGAAAATGATTTAAAATGGTGGTGTTTTATTCATTGAGTGTTGAATTATATGCACGACTGTGGGCAAGTGATATAATGTGGTGAAATGTGTCTTTTCGTGTTGTTTTCAAAACTCCGTAGAAACTCACAGTAAAGTCGCCACATCTTTACTAGGGCATGACTTGGACTCGACTATGACTGACTGTGATTAAAGACATGTTAGACATCATTTGAATAAAAAACTTGAAAATTCAGAAACTTGACACTGGCAGAATTCACAACGTGCGATGGCAATAACTAAGAAAAAAAACCTTCTAAATAACAAATTTCGATTTCCATAGGGATTTTAATTTCTTTATTTGAATTCTAGAATGCGCTCAAATCTCATAGCCTCCACTGAAAACCCCATTACAAAAACCAGGAAAAAAACCTCAATGAATGAGACCTGACCTCTCTTTCAGAAATTACCATAAAGGTCCTTGATCCGTTATAGAGCTCGGAAACGAGGCAGCTCGAACAAAAACAATACTCAATAGGATTACTTACCAAATAACTGCATTAATATTCATAAAAATGTAGGCTTGAAATGGTTAACACTGGAACAATAAACAATAACATTCTCTTGTAAACAATAATATTTCAATATTTTCATGAACACGGAATATGTGCAGACAATGCCGAAACGTAGAAAAATCCGAACCCGATGATTGACACAACAAAGTACTTTGTTACTTTTTGGAGGCAGATCAAATATTGGGACAGAAAAATACTGAGTCAGTAAGATGAGTAAATGAGCTCTGGTAATGAGTATGTCTTTGAGATCTCATTGTCGTCGTCTTCAACCCAAAACCCAAAATATCTGATTCCACTTTCATTGTTCGAACTGCTAAATAGTGGATCACGCTGCCCGAATGGGTGTTCGCCCATAGTTACAACCTGGGTGTACTCGTATTCAGGTCGCGAGTAAAGCTAAGCGTGCTCCATCGTCGACGGCATCTTTGCTACACATCAGACATTCGAACCCACCCCACCCATCAGCCAGAAACCGTCCACTGCTAGACAAAGTAGCCCTTTTTAAATTTTACTGTTTATTAGCTAACTTTTTTTGTACAGTCAAGTGACGAGACGAGCAAGACTTTCACCACCCTTTACACCCGGCGACCTCAATTTCGTGTTTTTCGATTAAAGTTTTTATACGCCTCTTATTTAATGTCCTGAGAACCTAGTTTTTTGGAAAAGGTAGTGACGATCAGGAATAATCTGACATGCACGATCATGATTTTTCAGGAAATGGGTATGTAAATAAAAAATTACAGTATATAATCAATGTTATTTATTTTTAAAGAGAAAATTATTAATCTACATGGCTTGTCCCATCGTTTTAGGCAGTCAGTTTGTCCAACACCTGTACAAACTGATGCCATTTTGGGTTTGTTGTCTTTCTATTTGTACAAGTGATAAACTGCTGATTAATTCCTATGAGAACTTGCTGATTTTCCCCGCGGTACATTTTGCTGTCCTTGAATTTCAGTGTGGCTCTTCCTGGAATTCTGTTCATCATAATTGTACCTGTGCTGTGCATATTTAGTCGGTTCATCTCCTCAAACAAAGGTACCGTTGTAAAATTACGAACATGATAAATACAAGTACCAGGTGGAGCAGTTCCGGGTTAGGTGCAGGACTACTGATGGACCAGAACCTAGAGTGGTATCTTCAAACATTGTTTTGGGTCATTTGTAAAACTCAAAGTCGATCATGAAGCACTCACTGGTGGTCATGACAAAAATGTTCAGACCTGTAGGTCGTGGCTTATTTTTGATGACTTCTCTCATCATCAATCATCTGCTCATCGATATTGCAATTGCCAGGTACTCTTTCCAATACATGACAAGCATTGCAAACTCAATTAATGATCGGCTGCACTTTCCTTAGAGGATTGGGGAAACCGGTACTCCGGAAAATACTCAAATTCAAATTCAAATTCATTTTATTCTGTAAACATGATTACATGCATTTAGAAACGTCAAATTATACAATCATAATAGTTCACTTTGATATTGAATATGTATTAGATAAAATAACAATTATAATTATTTAGATCAGCAAATGCATCGTCAAAATTAAAACTACTAAATAATATAATTTAAGAAAAAAATATATAATTTAATAACCTAAATATAAATTAAGACTGTTTAAATATAGTTCTGTCCGTAATAGCATGCTGCTATTCTGTAATAGCTTTTTCATCACACTTGCTCGTAAAGTAGATCTTATTACATCGCTTTTAAGCGCATAATCCAAGCTATTATACACGCGTGCTTTTTACTTTACATTACGGCACTTGTACTATAATAGGTATAACCCGGTAAAGTCAAGTTTGTACGTGACTGCAATTAGATGTACGTGTACGAAGCACTCTTAATATAGCCGGGTAATACTTACAGTTTTTTTGTAATACCAACAAAGAGTTCTTATGCCGCTGAAGTAAATGTCAACCTGCGCGCGCATTACTGATTTGGGCGCCATTTTCCGCAAATGTTTGTTGACGTTTTCGCTGTGTGGTTGATTATTATCAATAAAAATTGTTTTTTCCTCGCAAGTGTGACGAAAACAGTCGTATGGAACTCTTGTGCTATTAGTCATTACGCTCTCGGCTTTCTTATCGCGCTCGCCTGCGGCTCGCGCGCATAATACCGCCTCTAGTGTAATGACCAACATAGCACACTCGTATCATAATGTACTATTATCAATCAAACATTTTTTAATATAATTCAATATGTCACTATTAGATTTACATTTGATACAATCAGGGATCTTATTATAAAATTCTATTCCCAGGCAATAGAAGCTATTATTAGTTTTCGTCAGCCTTCTTGGTGGCGGTAGAATTCGATTTTTATCTCGACATCCATCTCCATAACAATCAATGGCTCTTTTCATACTCCATTAAGGTTTGGTGTTGAAACGGAATCAACGACATATAAAGAATTTCTAAGTTGCAGAAAACGGCCACAGTTCATGTCTGCAATCAATCCAATTTTCGTGGACGTTTTCCGGTACATGAGTAAGCGAGGGTATGGTATGACACCCATTATCAAGTGTACGGTGAACAGCTTTCTCATTTCTTGTGTTCGTCTTCGGCTCTTTTCCGTGTTTACGAAAATGGTAGGTGTTGGAGCAATGAGCTGCCAGTGTAAAATAATTCCTCTATAAAATAAGCATCAATGTAGTCACTAAGACATTTTACAGGTCCTGGGGGTGGACTGGGGCAGTCCTGGACCATATCTTTGAAAGAGTTATCTTATTATTAAGAGCGCCATAGACCAGAAAAGACAAGTTTTCATGATTTACCTCACTCAATGACTGTTCCTGATGTGTTGGAATTGGCTGAGGTTGAGCTGCTATAGATGCTATCAGTTCTACTTCGTTAGAGGTTCCTCCTGAAGGAAAATTGACAGGTTCCTCATCGATAATACCTTGGAACAGAGAAGGGTTAAATTCAAAGTTTCCGTCATCCTGAAGTTCTTTAATATCTGAAATGTTTCCGTCTTGCAGAACCTCCAGCACGTCTTTATCCCTCAACAAAAATAATGTCGTAAAACGTTAGAAACAAAATTAATTATCAGCCTTCAAAAAGTACCTTTTTTGTAATCGAAAGTGCATTAGAACCCGGATCGTCACGGCCGTGACTATCAAAGTTTGACTGCCCACAGAGAAAAGAAAAACTTTGCGATTCCAATAAAAATCAGGGCAATGTCTTTAATATTCTCTATTCATAAATAAATAAACAAGAAAAATGTGTCAAGTAACGTAAAATGTGACACTAAAATGTACTTACGTGATTGCGTCCCCCGACCCAAATAGTCCAACCATTTTCGGCGACAGCTCATCGGTCACAGACAGGTTGCAGCGTGATTTTGTATTTTCTAATCCAACCGCTAACACCCTCACGAGCGTGTGAAGCCGGTTGCGTTAACAAAAACCAAAAATATTTCGCGCCAGATTTTTTTTGTCGATCGTCACGCTCGTTTTAAATAGGGTGTAAAGGGTTATGGTAAGCGTCACGCCTGCCACTAACAGTAGCAGTGCGAGAATTGTGAACTTGCGCACACAATCCTGCGCCGCACTGCGCTCGTCACCCTGAGATATTAGATGTTAAATCTCTTCATACCCAGTAATTTCTCTAGTAACATTGCCCTTCAAACCGGAACAGTAATGCTTGCACACTACTGCTTGGCGGTTGAATAACTGGCAAAGGTGTGGTACTTCCCCAGGCGGACTTTGCAGTAGAGTCCTACCACTACCAAAAATGGCGTTTGACTGCCATCTCGTCTGATGTTTAACGAAGATGCAACCTACGATGGAGCACGCTTGCCTAGAAGAAACCGATTCACTCGCGGCTTGAAGACACCCAGATTATAATTATCGGGAAAAACCCATTCGGGCAGCGCATTCCACTGTTCAGCAGTTCGAATAAAGAAAGTGGAATCAAACCGTTTCGTACGAGTTTTTGGTATATCAACTATGAAACGGTGTCTCATGAACGGTCCCTTGATAGGGAGGTATTGCCATAAACCATACGCTTAGCAGGCGGCTTGGGGATCGCAGAATGCTCACCACCGTTAACCGAGAGGACGCTGCTGCCGTCCTCCTGTGGTTCTGAATGCATTTTTAGGACATACCCAGGTTCATATGCTTAGGTTGCCTTAAATATTCTGACTAGTGAAGTGTAGGTTCTGTGTCAGAAGCCACAATGGAGGGCCCCGAGCGGTCGTCACGCGAACAGACAGACTCGATAATTATAACCATTACTGTACAATGATAAGATTGATCGGATGCACGTGAGGATGCGATATGCACGTGTTGCGTTTAGATTCGCCGGTCAACAAGTCTTTGTAACGACTGGCAAATTGCTTTCATTTGAAACTCTGCATACAGTATAGTCATTAGTTCGAGGATATTCGCCAAAGAACCAAAGTCACCGACATAGCTCGCAGGGTTTGCAAGTTGAAGTGGCAATGGGCAGGCCACATCGCTCGAAGAACTGATACCCGATGGGGAAGAAAGGTTCTTGAGTGGCGACCGCGAACCGGAAGACGCAGCGTAGGAAGGCCTCCCACTAGGTGGACCGACGACATTGTAAAAGTCGCGGCAACCGGTGGATGCAAATGGCAGGTTGTCGTAAAGTGCGGCGGTCTTACGGGGAGGCCTTCGATCAGCAGTGGGCGTCTCCGGGCTGATGATGATGATGACCCAATACGGAAATATCTGTCAATTACTTTGGGGCTTTGTTGATCTACCCATCAATGACACAGCGATTCCAAAAGAACAATTTTGGAATAGAATAGTATTTCAATATAGCTCACATGAAGGCTAGCGCACACTGCGAGCGAAATCGATTTTGATAGCATCACGTGGAAATATGAGAGATTTTCTAACCATGTTTTTAAAAGTAAAGTAGTTCTCATTAACTCAATACATTAAACTCGTAAGCGGCTAGAGCTTAGACCATCGTCCGTGCCGTTCACATATTATCACCTAATTAAACCTAAATATTGCTTACACAAGTGCGTAATCTTAATAGTTAGTTTTTTATCAAGACGTAATAACAAAAATAATTAGACGATTTTAATGAGGGATGCGTTCAAGGAAACGTAATATTCCGTAGCGCGCGTGACATCAATTCGAAAAATAATTCGCGAAGATCGCCCAGCGCGCGCTGCTTTATGGCATAATCAGAATAAACGTGACGGGAATTGATACACTTCCATTGTTTACGTTTTTATGTTTAAGTTATTCGCGATGAGACAATTGTAATATTACTAAGTTGGCGCTGCGGGTACACTCGCACATTAGTAACATTATCACAGAGATCCCAAGATATTGTGTAAGCTCCAGAGACGGCCGAAGAACCGCCCGGTCTGGAATGGACGGACGGTTTGTACTGTACCCCGATTCAGCTAACCAAAGCTGGACCACTTTTTATTTTCGCTACTCGTCCTCTCTGATAGCAGCCGACTAACGGTCGTGGTCCGCCCAAGCATACCTAGAGTTTTATAAACGTGCGATGTCTATGTCGATGAGCAGTTTGTCTATGGTTTCGATGAAGTTTAGGTTCGTTTGGCCGGACCACGATCGTTAGTCGGCCGCTGTCAGGCAGGAAAAGTAGCGGAAACGCATGGGAAGCGGTTTGGCTTTGGTTAGCTGAATTGGCCTGCTGGTCGGTATACCTAGTGCCAAAACTGCGCGTAACCTCAAATTACTTGCCTTACTGAAAATAAATAGAGACTCCAACGTGTCTGTTTTCCAGGTATATACGACGAGGCTATAATACCGTAGTAACGTTCTTAGTCTTACTCAGAAAGCAAGAATATTAATAGATTAATATTTGTTAGATGCATATACCTAGTTTTAATACCTAGCTAATGTTTATGCTCTCAAATATTGCAGCGCCCTAACAGGGTCTTTGTACCGTCATCTAGTTATTAAACATGATGTAATTGTGTGCATTGGCAATGAATAAATAAATAAATAAATAAGTATTTTA
Organism: Erannis defoliaria; assembly: GCA_905404285.2. Classification (NCBI taxonomy): domain Eukaryota; kingdom Metazoa; phylum Arthropoda; class Insecta; order Lepidoptera; family Geometridae; genus Erannis; species Erannis defoliaria. The sequence goes on along the minus strand of FR990082.1, from coordinate 17,108,530 downwards.
TCGGATACATTTCGGAGAGTGTGCTTCGGATTTGCATGATCTTATTCCCCCCTGCCCATTCTTCTCTATCTAACAATCTATCTATCTATCTATCTCTATATATCTATCTTCTTCATCTATCTATCTATCTTCTATCGGACGGCCAGATTATTTAGAATCGCGCACAAAGTTGCGCATACGGCGGAGCCGCCTTTTAAACGATATTGAACCTTATTCCAAACAATATCCCCCCAGAACAGCCTTGGCAACCCACTGTTTTATACAAACTTACTTAGATACGTCGTCGTCAGGCGCTATATTTCGACCCGCGACTCCGTCCGCGTACGGAAGTAATTCACGCCGCCCCCAAATATCTTCTATTCTGCTGGGTTGACTACCTACACCTACTCTTTTTCTGAACGGCGGAATAGATTGGACTACACCTATAAATACGATCATAATAATTTAACTCTATTTTTGGTGGAATAAATTCATTTCATTTCATGATCATAACTTTAGATCAACCCTAGCACAAAATATTATTGTTTTTGTTTTAAAAAGTCTATCCAAATAGCAATAGCATCACAATCACTTTAAAACAAAGATCTTTCCATACGTTTCATCCACCATTTCACCCCCTTAAGTAAAAAAATATATAATATTGAAAACACCATGCTTTATTTTAAACTAGAGGTCCCCCGCGACTCTTCGTCCGCGTACGGGAAAAATTCGGTCCGCTCACCGCTGAGTTATAATTACTTATTATTTTCCACCCCATATTTACCACTTTAAAACAGCCATATCCATATCCCGATATTTTTTTACCGCACTAGTATCATAAATAACTATTTTTAATTGAAAGGGTTCCCGAGGTGGTCCCATATTAATTTGAAGTCGGTTTCAGTTTATTTTTCGTACCACTGGCTTTTCAGCGAAAGGAAATATGGTGAGGAAACCTGCATAAATTCGGAGAAAATAATTAATGACATATGTGAACTCACCCGCGACTGGGCCACCGTGGTGGATATGGCCTAGTCGCCCTTCGAGGATAGGCCTAATTCTAACAGTGGACTATTAACAAGCTAATTATTTTGTAGTGGTAGGACTCTACTGCAGAGTTCGCCTGGGGAAGTACCACATCTTTGCCAGTTATTCAATCGCCAAGCAGTAGTGTGCAAGCATTACTGTGTTCCGGTTTGAAGGGCAATGTTACCAGAGACATTACTGGGTATGAAGAGATTTAATATCTAATATCTCAGGGTGACGAGCGCAGTGCAGTGCGGCGCAGGATTGTGTTCGCAAGTTCACAATTCTAGCAATGCTACTGTTAGTGGCAGATGTAACGCTTACCACTAGGCGAACGTCTTACTCGTTTCGTCACTTGATAGTATTAAAAAAAAACATATACGTTATACATTCCCAAGAGTTAAATGATTGTTTCGAAGCCCTAGGCGCTTTTCTCACAGTATGCTCATGCTCATGGAAAAAACACAACGGCGGCACGTGGTTTAGATATAAATGACGCTTAATATACTAGATTATCAACAATACACTAGGCTAGAATACATTTACTAATCTCACGTCTAGGGATACAACGTAGCGATATATTAAAAAAAATAGATTTACGTAAAACAGGCGTAGACGTTGACGCTGCTGCCCGTCCTCCGACGGTTCTAGATGCAGTGTTAAGACATACCCATGTCAGATCGGTTTGATTCGGTTTCTCACTTGCTAGTGATTCGAAGACTAAGTACCTGGTATCTAAGTAAAGTTCTTGTGTTCTGAATCTTAAGGAAATGTTCCCGCTGAGTAAACAATTTACCAACACGAGGAAATTGTACATAACATTTCTCAGGGTAACAAGCGCAGGGTAATGACGTTTGTCGCGCGGGATTTTGACCTCCCAAGTTCAATGAGTGGCATTGAATTGTCATGGGCAAGGTGAAGCATACCATCAAACGAGCGATCGTCTGATGGTATGCTTCATGAGCGGTCGTCTCGTCACTAAAAATTAGATTAAGATATTTATTGCCATTCCGTTCAGTACATGGTGTTTATAAAAGTATGTAGGTACATAAGTTCAACGGACCCCGTCGGGCACAGACACGACAAGAAAATGGGATGAACGCATACATAAAAAAAAACAAGATTAATAAATACACTACATATTAACAGCCTTACTTAAGACGCTCTGTCAACTTCTCTCTGACGTGAAGTGTCACGTGCAAGAACAAGACAGATAAGTTTAAGCAGTGACTACGTTTGAGCGGCGTTTTTAAGTAAGGCCGTAATAGTTTACACAAATAGATATAAATATTGAAGTTACTTCATTACTCAACAAAGCCAAAGTACTTTACAGCATTACAAACACTTTAGTTCGATGTGGACGAATACAATACACGATCTCAAAACCCGCTCCAGACCCCTGGTACATCCGTTATGAAAAAACCGGATAGCAGTAATAGACATGGATCTGTCACCTTTTTCTACACGTAGATGTTTATAGTTTTTTTTTTTTTGTTAAATTCGCTTCATTTACGTGTATGAAACTAACAAACTAAGTCTAACAAAATCTTGAAAGTCGATCTTAACCTACTTATCATTTTAATTCAAAATTGGTTTGCCTTTGACTCCGGCCTAAATATTGGACTACAACAATGTGATCGGAAGCTCCACACTCTGGCTGTGACGTGGTAGCAAATTTACCTAGAAGGAACCTATTTAGTGTTTACTTAAGATTTAAAAACACACAAAAAATATAATGCCAATTTTATCGATAACGCACTAAGCGACTGCCACACACCACTAGCGGCTTACGTGATGGCAAACGGTAACAAATCGCTGCGACGAAAATGTTTGAAAATGTTCTATCTTATTTTTAGAATGGTTGGCCGCAGTAATGCACTTAGCTGCGTCTTAGCCAAATAATAATAACTAGTTCCATTAGACGCAGCCAACACCAACAAATATAAAGTTCATGGCAATCTAGTGCTTTTAGCTCTTATCCTTAAATCCTCAATGCATTTGCAGTTGCAATTAAGTAGCAAGGTTCAGCCTACAGGCAAACTAAATTTTAATAACGGCTTTATGAAGCTACCACAGCTTCCTTCCCCATAAACTAGCTACTTAATAATCGTTTATGTTTTAAATCCACAGCCGAAGCTAATATCAGCGGCTGGCTACCCCGTAGAGAAGCACCGCGTCACTACCCTTGACGGCTACAACCTGCAGATGCACCGCATCCCGGCGGGGAGACGCACGGCGCGCCGCTCCAACTCCGGTGGGAAGGGGAAGAAGGTAGTCTTCCTGGTGCACGGCCTGCTCGGCAGCAGCGGAGACTTCGTCATCATGGGACCCGAGAGGAGCCTCGGTGAGAAAATACTTCTAACCTATCTTACATGAGAACTGCCGTGGTAGCTTATTCGGACGCTACGACGAAGGGAAACTTCAATGATTGATTGATTAACTCTTTATTGATCACATCAAGAATTATACAGAAATAATTAAGTAAAATTAAATATTGGAACAAGTGGCGGCCTTATTGCTAAAAGCAATCTCTTCCAGGCAACCTTTGGATGGAGAGGATTTATAGAATGCATAGAAGACGGGGTGTGCAAGAAAAGAAAAGTGTGTGAAATCATAAACATATACCATATTGTGTGTTTACATGTATTATTCTAACATAAAAAATATATGTTAAAAACATACTAATACTTAAAATACCTACAATATTTATAATAAAACATAACTATGTATACAGGCTGTGGCGTAAAGAGTGGATATACCTTTACCAACTGGTGGGGACATCATAACTGTTCATGAAATAAAAAAATAGCCACAGTAAAAGTGTCACGGTTTTCGAGTTATGGAACATTTTAGTTTTTTTTTTTTTTTTTTACCTTCGACCATGCTTTTCGGTGCCAAGGTCGCAAATGAAGGTCTTTTCTCGATCTTTTTTTTTTTACATTCTTTAATAACTGTTCTATCAAATATTAACTGCCGTTTTTGTGTCACAGCTACAGTTTTTTTATTAGAAAAATATTTAGCAAAAAAAATGTGTTTTGCTATTTTTTCCCAAAAGTTTGACCTCTTGTAGTGTAAAAAAAATGTAGAGCCACCTAGGTGGCCTAACTAATTAAAAACTTGCCTACTTCATTGGAATTCCGAAATAGTATACCACTCGGTATTTATAGCTTTCAATTCAAAGAATATTCCTGTTAGGATTAACCAAGGCCTGTTTTTCTTAGAATGCTTTTCACAATTCTTTTTTTTTATGATGGTTCGTTCATTGTGTGTAAGCTCAAAGCTAGCTGGCTTCTAAGAAATTGTATAAAAATTATTTGAATCGACAAATACCGCCTACCTGCGCTAGCAGTGGTGGTCGGACGTAAATCTCCTGTCCTTTTCTTTTACACGTTCCCGTGTAAAAAGATAGCTAATGATTCTATTGTGTGGATCGAGGGCTCGCTCGCGCCAGTGTGCTATCATACTACTTCCGTGCTACAACGTTTTTACTTTGCTTTGGATTGGATTTAAATAACGATTTTGCTGTGACCCCGGACTTGATTTCGCCTTGTGACTTGGATTTGATTTGGTGCTGTGACCCCGGACTTGATTTTGCTTGGTGATTTGGACTTTTTATCGAGTGCAATGCCGCGACACACACAATACACTCCGAGAGAGTATGCTGAAATGCACTTAATTTACGGCGAGTGTGGTGGAAATTCCGTACAAGCAGCAGCACTGTATCGGGAAAGGTTCCCCAATGCACGCCATCCCGATTACCGTGTTTTTATCAGAGTACATAATACATACGCGGATGGTCGAATCCCTGGAGCTGGCGTCGGCGGTACTAGCTCGGGGAGACCACAACAGATAGACCATGAAGCTGTTCTCCATGAGATCGAAGACGATCCAACAACGTCGGTGCGAGTAATTGCAAGAAACACTGGCATATCGACAAGGACGGTGCACAGAATTTTGAAGAGAGAACAGCTCCATCCTTATCATTATCAGCGTGTCCAAAGTTTATTACGACGAGATTATTCCTAGAGTAAGGCTTTTTGTCAAATAATGTTAAGAAAAATGAGAGAAGACCCAGAATTTTTAACAGGATTCTGTGGAGCGACGAATCGACCTGTAAAAAGATGGGTATTTTAATATGCACAACTTGCACAGCTGGCAACTCACTAACCCGAGACTAAAGAGAGAAGATAGGTCCCACTACCAGTTCAAAATAAACTTGTGGACAGGGATCTGGAACGGCCAAGTCATCGGCCCAGTTGAGTTGCCAGCCACACTGACTGCCGAGGGATATTTGAAATTTTTAACACTTGATCTCCCTACACTGTTAGAGGAGGTCTCTTTAGAAGATAGGAGAAGAATGTGACTGCAGCATGATGGTTGCCCTGCGCATTACGCCCGCAATGTGAGAGAGTACCTAAATGAAACATACCCTCGGAGATGGATCGGGCGCTTGGGGACCATTCTGTGGCCACCACGGTCCCCAGATCTTAACCCGCTGGACTTCTTTTATTGGGGGTGCCTCAAGGAGATAGTTTACAAGGAGCCCATCACCTCGATAGAGCAGCTCCGTGAGTGCATTCAAAGAGCGGCACAAACGATTACTGAATGTGGCCATGCGCAAAAAATGAAGCGCTCTTTTATAAGAAGATGCAGAGCGTGCATTAGTACAAATGGTAGCCATTTTGAGCATTTATTGTGAGAAAATTATTATGAAATAAATGTACTTTAAATGTCTTAACTTGTTTAATTTGCTTATTTTAGTTAACTGCTTTGTTTAACTTTTTTTGTTTGAGAAATTCCTATTTAATAAGTTTATTTTAATATTATTTGTATTTAGAGAAAATGATCTTTACCCATCTTAACAGGAATATTCTTTGAAATGAAAGCTAGAAATACCAAGTGCTATACTATTTCAGAATTCCAATGAAGTAGGCAAGTTTTTAATTAGTAGGGCCACCTAGGTGGCTCTACATTTTTTTTACACTAAAAGAGGTCAAACTTTTGGGAAAAAATGGCAAAACACATTTTTTTTGCTAAATATTTTTCTAATAAAAAAACTGTAAGTGTGACACAGAAACGGCAGTTAATATTTGGTATAACAGTTATCTAAGAATACTACAAAAAAAACAGATCTATAAAAGACCTTCATTTGTGACCTTGGCACCGAAAAGAATGGTCGAAGGTAAAAAAAAATTAAATAAACTAAAATGTTCCATAACTCGAGAACCGTGACACTTTTACTGGGGCTATTTTTTTTCCATGAACAGTTATGATGTCCCCCACCAGTAGGTAAAGGTATATCCACTCTTTAAGACACACCCTGTATGTACATTGATATTATAATGGTTGGCATACTCTCCACCCACGCTTACTTTTTGGGCAAAGCAGAATGCTCCCCACCTTTACCCGTCCTCCGGTGGTTCAGTTCTAGGACATAACCACTTGGAAGAAAGACTGCTCGGATTGAAAACGTGACGTCGCGAGTTCAAATTCCGGGCCCGTACCGTTATGTACGCATTTTCATGACTGGCATTTCGGTGAAGAAAATCTGCTGACGTCCGGAAAATACATTCAAATAGAATTTAAATTCAATGGGCAATCCACCACAACTGGGCCAGTGCGATGAATATGACCCAATCGCCTTTCGAGGGTAGACCCTATACATAGGTCCAGCAGTGGACTATTAAAATGGCTATGTTTAAGAGACCACGCAACAAGCTGGCCCTTTCTGGAGTCGTAGTTGTTGGTAACCCCAGTTTGGATCATGACGCTAGAGAAGTGAGCAAATATTTCACTAGCGACACTCATTGCGCATCATTTGCATTGATGACATATGAAACTGAAACGTGGTCTTTAACTGCTGGCCTGTTGGAGAAACTTAGAGTCACGCAACGGGCAATGGAGAGAGCTATGCTCGGAGTTACTTTGCGCGATAGAATCCGAAACGAGGATATTCGCCAAAGAACCAAAGTTACCGACATAGCTCGCAAGGTTTGCAAGTTGAAGTGGCAATGGGCAGGCCACATCGCTCGAAGAACTGACAACCGATGGGGAAGAAAGGTTCTTGAGTGGCGACCGCGAACCGGAAGACGCAGCGTAGGAAGGCCTCCCACTAGGTGGACCGACGACATTGTAAAAGTCGCGGGCAACCGGTGGATGGGGAAGAAAGGTTCTTGAGTGGCGACCGCGAACCGGAAGACGCAGCGTAGGAAGGCCTCCCACTAGGTGGACCGACGACATTGTAAAAGTCGCGGGCAACCGGTGGATACAAATGGTAGGTTGTCGTACAGTGTGGCGGTCTAAGGGGGAGGCCTTCATTCAGCAGTGGACGTCTCCGGGCTGATGATGACTCATTGCTCGTTAGGGACGACTCTAGCGGGAAGACGCAAGGCACGCCGCAGACTCACGGTAAGGGGAAGAAGGCGGTCTTTGTGATGTATGGAGGATGGCGGGACAACGTCAAGCGATATCTGGAGTGGAGATACGTTTCATGCTGTGATGGCGATTTGTGTCCCTACACAGAAGTAACGTATAAGACGTATAACGTGTGTTTTGTAGTGGTAGGACTCTATTGCAGACTCCGCCTGGGGAAGTACCACACCTTTGCCAGTTATTCAACCGCCAAGCAGTAGTGTGCAAGCATTATTGCGTTCCGGTTTGAAGGGCAATGTTACCAGAGAAATTACTGGGTATGAAGAGATTTAACATCTAATATCTCAGGGTGACGAGCGCAGTGCAGTGCGGCGCAGGATTGTGTTCGCAAGTTCTCAATTCTAGCACTGCTACTGTTAGTTGCAGGCATGACGCTTACCACCAGGCGCACGTCTTGCTCGTCTCGTCACTCGTGATAGTATAAAAAAAAAGATATCGTACGCTCTATCGCAAACCGCATTGGTAAAAAAATACATATTCGTGCATATTATAGATGTTTGTTCTGTGTCTGAGCGTAGTATGTATTTACAAAAAAAAAAGTAATCTATCGACTATCTGGTTTCCATATTACAAGCTTTGCTTCTTTTGGGGCTGTGGCTCTATGTAAAAAATTACCACCGATATATATTTATTTTGTCCACCTATATTTGTCCACAAGAGTTTTACCTTGTATTTAACCTACACGATACCTTTTATTCATGTTTTTTATCACGTTTCCAGCTTATATCCTGGCGGACGCAGGATACGACGTGTGGTTAGGAAACCTTCGCGGTACCATCTACTCATCGCATGCAAACCTGACCAGAACTGACACAGCCTTTTGGGAGTACAGGTAAACGTTTATAAATATCTTACTTATACAATAAAAAGATGGCGCGTCGAAGAGGAGACCTATAAGTACTTATAATGATGACAGTCCAGTTGTCACTCAACAGCAGAAATTTTAAAGTAGTCTACTTTTATAGAGTACTTTATAGGGGCACCGGGCATGGCAGGTTTGGTTAGGCTGGCACCCCTAAGGTACGAGTCCAGTGTGTAGTATATTTCTGTGGAGAAAGAGGTGGATTTCCATTTTCAACCGACTTCGAAAAAGGAGGTTCTCAATTCGTCTGTATGTTTTTCGTGACCTCGCTTATTCGGCTTCAACGGAAGACCAGCGCTGTTTCTTAAACAGCCTTATGCTGAGTTGGGGCCATTTTTGTGACATCACTCAAGAATCTGTTAATTATTCATCTCTGTTATTTTTTTTATTGATGTTACAATTTTTTTATTTTTTTTTGTATGTGTGTTACGTGATTACTCCGCCAATTATGAACTGGTGATTATTTTTTTTGTTTGGTAGGCAATACTTCAGAGGTGTTCCCATATAAATTTTATCGAAATCGGTTCAGTAGTTTGGTTTTTAAATCAAAATTACTAGAAAATATGAAGATGTCGTCCAGGTATTCGAAGTTGAAGTCGGTAGTATTGAAAAATAAACGTATTATATTTTATCTCTCTGTATATATTCGCTTTCTCTACAATATTCGTAGAACCGCGATGGATGTCTCACGTGTAAGCAACATTATTAAGATGAAGTTCCCGAAAGTAACGCGTGATTTATATTACGTCCAGTTTCCACGAGCACGGCAAGTACGACGTGCCGGCCATGATCGACAAGGCCCTGGAGGTGACGGGGCTGCCCCGGCTCCTGTACGTGGGGTACTCGATGGGCACCACCTGCTTCTTCACCATGATGGCGCAGCGGCCCGACTACAACGACAAGGTGGTCGCGTTCGTGGCGCTCGCGCCGGCCGTCTACTTGGACAACGTGAGGACGTTCGCCAACCTGCTCTTGAATGTGGTCGATGTTCCGGTGAGTTATTTTTATAGACAGCATTAAAAATAATGTTTAACAAGGTTTCATTTCATTCCGTACGTCTAGGATCTGTGTTAGGAAAGTGTAGGGAACCATGTTACTAAATTTACGTCTCCAGTCAGTCTTTCGGATCTATAATGACCTTTGGAACCAATCACTAGTAGATATAGCCAGCTGAAATTATCACACGTGTCGCTGTTGAGGTTTTGTCAAAGTAAGGAAAGCTTAAATCCGATTAAGAGCAGTTTTTTGCTATCATTATCAGCCAAAAGACGTCCACTGCTGGACGAAAGGGAGGTTTTTTTTTTATATGTTATAAGGCTTGCGTTTGACTGTCGTCTCGTCTGATGATAAACGAAGATGCAGTTTACGAAGGAGCACGGTTGCCTAGAAGAAACTGATTCACTCGCGACTTGAAGATACCCAGATTATAATTATCGGCAAACACCCACTCGGGCAGCGCATTCCACTGTTTAGCAGTTCGAATAAAGAAAGTGGAATCAAACCGTTTTTGGTATATCAACCACAAAACGGTGTCACTTTTCCGAGGTCCTAGCCGTCCGATAGACGAATGGGCAGGGGGGAATAAGATCATGCAAATTCGAAGCACACTCTCCGAAATGTATCCGATAAAATACCGATAGGCTAGCTACTTTTCGACGATGATCGAGGCTTTGTAGCTTGGTCCGAACTAGACAGTCGTTGCACGTTTCTCGATTTACTACAACGTCTCAAGCTAGTACTCAGCCGATCCATCCCAAAGGTGCGAGCAATGTTCCATGCACGACCGAACTTGTGCTTAGTATAATGAAAGCAACTGTTCCCGCGTGAAATACCGACGCACCTTCGAGAAGACACCCAGCTTTTTGGCAGCCAGTTGAGCCTTTGACTCAATATAAGAGCCAAAGTTGAGGGTTGGAGTCAGAGAAACGCCCAAGAGATCAAGATGGTTAGTTATTGGCACGGTTACACTTCGAAAAGTAGGAGCCAGATCGAATGGCCTCCTTTGAGGTTGCCCTAATCCCCACGTTTGGCAGGCGGCTTGGGGATCGCAGAATTTTCACCACTGTTAACCGTGATCACGCTGCTGCCTGTCCTCTGGTGCTTCTGGATGCAGTTTTACGACATATTCAGGTTTATGCCATACGCGATTGCGCGCTAAGGATGGAACCCTTAGCGCGCAACTCTCAGTCTCACTTGGCCGCTGTTATTTTTTTCGATACGTCGAACGACCGGACGGACTAACAGTTGACTATTCCTTACTAAACTACAACGTATCTTTTCTACCTTCCAGCAAACGATGCGGTCGCAAGGAATGATCTCCGTGACGTTCGGTCCTGGACTCCTCGAGTTCATATTCGGGTCGGTGTGCTCGACGCACAACCCGCGCCAGGATATGTGCATGTCGCTCGTCTACTCTCTCGTCGGGGAGGACTACGAGCAGAACGACAGAGTAAGGACTATGACTATCAGACGCTGCGCAGACGGAGCAATTTCAGTTGACCCAACTGTCAACTTTTTCCAAGTTTCCTCCAAACATTTTAACATATTATTTCAAAATCTTTCTGTCTGCCCGACGCGGACGCCTATATTGTAAACTATGCGTTTAGGACTTGAGCGAGCTTTGTTTACGTATACTATATCTAATACAGTATGCTCAGTGAGCCAAATTACACTGTAAACAGTTTTCTACGATTAAATACACGCCGCTGAGCGTGAGCAGGTACATTTTCTAAGACGCTGAGAAAATGTGTTTGACAGCTACAAAAACATTAACAAAATCTGAATGACTTTTGCTAGTTGTTAGTTTCGCGATTGACGGGATCAGATAGGTGTTAAAAAAAACTTATAAACCAACAACAAAAAACTAATAAAAACACAGAGATATTTATAGTAAAAACAGCTACAAAACTTACAAATAAAAAAATATATAAACAAAAATTAAATTATAACTTAAAAACTAATAAAATATTCAAAAATACTTAGAATGTGATAACCATGACACATTTTTATTTTTAGTATATTTTTGGATTAGATCCAAAAACTTATTTTTTTTTAGTATAAACAGTAAAAAAACGTTTTATTTAAAACATCTTGGAAACTTAACTCTCGCCATACATTGGGGGGGCTTAATTTTATGCATGTTAGCCCCCATATCGATCCTGCCGGGAATACGCCTAGTTACCAGTAACCCTGTATAGTTCACACCAGAAACTTTTCACTGGTGAAATTGTACAAGAAAAGTGAGGACACAGGCTTATCATTGCAATCGTATAACTACCCTAGTGACTGTAATTCAAACAACTCTAGTGAGCAAAACTTAGACTAATACACTAGGTAGTACTTTGATATCTAAAGAAGGTTTTATTTCCAGGAGTTATCAGCGGTGGCAATGGCCCGATTTCAACCCGCATCATGGAGACAACTAGAACACTTCGGGAAAATCGCCATCACAGGTATATTGAGATCTTAAGAGTAAACAAGCCGGCCACTTCTCCATAGAAACGGGGAAGTAATATCACTCCACTATGTAATGTTGTAGGTCCAAGACTAAGTTTTACATCGATTTGTCTTTTCATTATCTAGGATTGTAAATTGATAAGAAAGTAAAAAGTTAATAAACATGAAAGTTATAAGCCAGGACACATCTGGTATTTTGGCTCAATATTAACGCCACTTTGGACGTAAATAAATAGCATAAGGAGTACGAAAACTAAAATAATGTATCAAGCGGCATAGTTTAGTCCATCAAAATTTCTAATAACTTTAGTTGGAATAAATGTAAGTGGTGTATTTGCCGTTTTAATTAATAATAATAAATAAATTAGTTCCGTAGTTTATTCATCACAATCCTGCATCCAAAGCTCGACATGAAAAAATTTGCGCCACTCATTTCTCTTTCTTTCTCCCTTTCACACACTTTGTTTGATGAAGAGAGCATGCTTTTTAACCGATGAGTTTAAGCCGTCGGGCGGTGCATCCTTAAACTTTAAAATTGTGTTAAAAGCCAACCGTATTGGTAGGACTCCTGGGGAAGTACCCCTTTACCTTTGCCAGTTATTCAATCGCCAAGCAGTAGTGTGCTAGCATTACTGTGTTCCGGTTTGAAGGGCAATGTTATCAGTGAAATTACTGGGTATGAAGACATTTAACATCTAATATCTCAGGTTGACGAACACAGTACAGTGCGGCGCAGGATTGTGTTCGCAAGTTTACAATTCTGGCACTGCTACTGTTAGTGGCAGGCGTGACGCTTACCACCAGGCGAACGCCTTGCTCGTCTCGTAATTTGTTTGATAAAAAAACCGCCTAACTTTTGTTGCTGCAGTAATCTATTGCTTAGCACATTACTGCTGGTTCAACAAGATAGTTCACAACTGTTTTGTTCAGTTTTTAGTGTGTGTTTGGTAAATATGTTAAGTTCGAGTCTTAACAGAACCTAGTAATATCCTGACTGCCTTATAGCTCAGTTGGTAGTATGTCTGCCTTCAGAGCTGTAGGGCGTGGGTTCGATTCCCATGAAAAGTATTTATGTGAAGAACATAGATATTATGTCTGGGTGTGTTATGTACTTATATATTGTAAGTAATTTACAAAAAATAAAGTATATAAGTATTCTATCAGCTATTTAGTTCCCATAATACAAGCTTTGCTTAGTTTGGTCCTAGATGGCGCTGTGTAAAAACATGTCCACCCAATAAGTATGTAATAATAATAATATAATAATATTGGGCAGACATTTACACACAGCGCCATCTAGCCCCATACTAAGCAAAGCTTGTATTATGGAAACCAGATAGCTGATAGAGTACTTATATACTTACTTACTGTTTTTTATTTATTTTATCCCTTTTCACTGAAACCTACGACGAGTAAATCAGTAGAATTATCTCTACAATATGCTTGAAATTCTGCCAAAGCAATATAGTGACGAATTTTAACAAATTCCTTTATTAATTTTACTTATCAGTCCTTCAATAATTTCAGGTGTATTCACCTCATGGGAGGATGGCTTATTGGGCACCGTGAAGCCATACAACTTAGCCAACGTGAAAGTACCGGTCACCATAATGTATGGTGAAAACGATCAACTCACTGAAAAATCTGTAAGTTCTTACTAATTTGCAAAAGCCTATAATTTGTATTTTTTTTTTATAGCATATCTTCTTTAAATAGGGTTGTGTCCATCTTGGACGTGGTTTATGATTAATTATGCTTGCCTTTATATTGGTAAAATTAAATGTTAATTCTGCCACTGCATTGCTACCACCTCCCTTTAAGGGAGAGGCCTTCGTCCAGCAGTGGACGTCTTCCGGCTGTTGGTGTGGATGCTACCATTTTCGGAGCCATAATTTCCTGTAGACAAATTGCCAGGAAAATAATATGAAGATATATAATCTAAGGCTAATCTTTCTGTATACTCCGTGTATCCCTAAATATTTTTCTGGTTATTCATTTTAATAGGGAGGGAATATACCTGTTTTTTTTATTGACTCATAAAAGAGCTGACTCACAACAAAACAACACATCGAAAATAAAATTGTAATACAAATAACGAAGTTATAAACATTTTAGTTTCATGTTAGACAGGCAGGGCAATATACTAGCAAATGACGTCAATGTCCACGATTCCAAACAAATTCTATACTAGCATGTGTTTTGCTATAAAGGGACAGACGACTCCCTCCCAAATACTTTGAACGCTTATATTTCAGGACTCTACCAGCCGATATCAATGATTTTTTCGATGTAAGCATCAGATTCAGTAAAACTCTCCATTTATCCTATTATTTTTAATAATCAAAACACACGCATATTCCCTATTGAATAATGCATTTAGGACACATTATATATGTCAAAATTTCAAGTTTACTTCTAAAACTCACTGGTATAATGTATTTATAATATGCCTTATCTTTGTTCACAGCAAGTAATGAAACTCGCAAATGAGTTAAAGAAAATCGGTGTGTTAGAAGATGTTCGCCCCGCTTGCTCCTGGCCTAAGTTCAACCACCTGGACTTTGTTTTCGCTAAAGATGTAGGAAAATTATTAAATAAGCCACTAGTTAAATACATTACCCAGCTTTATAATAAATATAGCTCAATATAATGTTGGTCTTTTATTACATTGTTTTTTTTAATGACAGGCTTTTAAACACAGTCGACGAACCTATGATAGTTTTGGATCCGATCCTACAATAGTACATTATGATACAAGTGTGCTATGTTGGTCATTACAGTAGAGGTATTATGCGCGCGAGCCGCAGGCGCGCGCGATAAGGAAGCCGAGAGCGTAATGACTAACATAGCACAAGAGTTCCATACGACTGTTTTCATCACACTTGCGAGGTAAAAACAAACTTTTTTTGATAATAATCAACCACACAGCGAAAACGTCAAAAAACATTTGTGGAAAATGGCGCCCAAACCAGCAATGCGCGCGCAGGTTGACATTTACTTCAGCGGCATAAGAACTCTTTGTTGGTATTACAAAAAAACTGTAAGTATTACCCGGCTATATTAAGAGTGCTTCGTATGTACGTTTAATTTCAGTCACGTACAATCTTGACTTTACCGGGTTATACCTATTATAGCACAAGTGCCTTAATGTAAAGTAAAAAACACACGTGCGTAATAGCTTGGATTATAAGCCTAAAACCGTAAACCTAAAAACTTTAAGAGTAAGTGTGATGAAAATAAATCTAGGTACTATGTAAAACTATTTAAAACTTATTTCACTGATTTTTCAGTAGATATTGTGAGCTAGCATTTGTTCTGAGAAGAAATTCAATGGTGTATGTGAGTTAACACATGTGTATTAACACAGTCATGGTGCTTTATGACAAATCAAATATTTGAAGACCTAGAAAGAATCTTTAATCTAAATCTTTAAAAAAATCTTTTAATATCTGTGGTACCTAGATATTAGCTTGATGTACAGGTAAAGGAGTATGGGTAACTTTAAATGGACTAAGTTGCGTTGTTGTTCTTTTTTATAGTGGCCATTGTTTTTATGGTATGCTCCGGGATCCGTGCTATTTCAGTCTGATCCCGGGATTTGTGGAGACAAACCCATCTTGCTTAGTTATAACTTGTAATAACCTAATCAGTAGCAGTTTTTGTGTATTTCAACAAGAATTACTGATTTTTACGATAAAACTATAAAGCGTGATATCTTGGCTCCAATACTACTTACTAAATACAGAACTGGTCGAGAGATTGGATCATTGAGCTGAATTTGGCAAAGTGTTTTGTGTTACGCCTGGGTAAGGCTAACCCACAGGCTACATACAATCTAAATGCCGCCGTCATAGCCTCTGTCAACAAGCAAAGAGATCTGGGTGTAATCATTGCCTCAGACTCAAAATGGGAAGAACACATTACTACAATTGCTAAAAGGGCTAACTCCTTTATCTACGTCATACGCAATTCTTTTCAGACCATGACAGTCGATGTCTTTCTGAAATTATACAAAACTTATATAAGGCCTCTGTTAGAGTATGGCTTCCAAGTTTGGAGTCCATATTTCAGGAAGGATATTGATTTGCTCGAAAGCGTCCAAATGAAAGCCACCAAAATACCATTTGCTCTTCGTCGCAAATCTTACGAAGACAGATTAAAGGCTCTGCGGCTCACGACTCTGGAAGAAAGACGGCTGCGTGGTGACTTAATTGAGACTTTTAAAATCCTGAACGGGTTCTACATTCTTCCTGACATTCATAGCATCTACTCACTTAAAGACTACACTAGAGAAAGTAGACGCCATAAAATTCTTCTGCAGCCAGCTCCATCACAGACCAACACTGCACATCACATCCTCGGCAATAGAGTCGTTTATAATTGGAACAGGTTGCCTGAGGATATAATTTCATCCAAATCCTTAAACGCATTTAAGAAGAGTCTGGATAAATGGATAAAAAAGGAGAAGATAGACTTAACAGACAAATACTGAAATTCAACACTGTTTGATATAGGCACATCAGTATAATGCTGCTCGCCTATCATTAAATAAATAAATAATAATAATAATACTCCTTAATATAACTCCTTTACTTGTATAATGTACTTCATAGTAATATTTGTTCTAAAATTGCTCTTTCAAAATTTATAATTTTCGTAAGTGCCTGCCAAAATTACTTTACCCATACCCTTTTGTTTCCATTAACTGTTTTAGGGCTAATTTTTAATCATAAACATAATATTGAAAATATAGAACAGCTTAAGCTTTTTGTTTTATTTATACGGGAATACTCACGTTTAATTAAATCGGATACTCCGACTATAGTTTCGATCACATCCAGTGACCTTTTTCTAAGAGTGAAAACAGAGCCGGCGCGTGTGCAGCTGAGTATTCCCGTATAAATAAAACAAAAATGTGAAACAAAACCACATCAGTTTTCATAATAAAAGCATACGCTTTGACCACCACGGCATAATTGCATCGCCATGTCCTTTACGCCAAGGCACCAAAACAAATATCTATTAAATAAAATAGGAATTTCTAAATCAGACAACGTTAACTAAGCATATTTTTATGTTCTATAAGAAGTATAAGGTCATAGTTTTGTCAACTATTGACATTGTTAGCCACTAGCACACGTCAAATATAGTGTTGCTGGCTCTAATATAAAAGGTTAATCATTGACAGTCAAACTAACTAAGGTTCCTTCTAAAGTAAGCAACCAGTATTTTCAACCAACTTCAAAAAAGGAGGTTCTCAATTCGACTGTATGTAACTTTTTTTTGTATATATATTACATGATTACTCCGCCAATTATGAACTGATTTTGATGATTATTTTTTTATTTGGTAGGTAATACTTCCGAGGTAGTCCCATTTACATTTTATCTAAAACAGTTCAGTAGTTTAGTTTTTAAATCAAAATGACTAGAATATATGAAGATGTCATCCAGGTAATCAAAGTTGAAGTTGGTTGTTTATTGTTTTTTGTTTAGCGTATTATATACATGCAATACTAGCAAGAAGCTTTACTATGTATAGCCCTGTAAGCTAAGACAGCTACCTTTAAACATACACTGCTTTCTTACTATATGTGTGATGTTCTTCATTTGGACCTCATTTCCTTTGCTAATTGGCTCCGATCTAAAGCTATGATTTGACATTGACTTACCTCACAGCCACACTACTCCGCTATACTCCACTCCACTTAATTCTTGAGCTTACCTTATTTATCATGAATTTAACAACCGGTCCTGACGGTTTAACGCAAGGCGTCGCGGCTGTAGAAGTCGTCGTCGCCGATTTCGTTTCAACATGCTGACGACTGGCATCTACAATGACAGATGTTGATAAAACTGGAACAATCTGTACTACTTCTCAGATTTTTGAGACAATTTATGTATGAAATGTTGCTGGGACAGTAATTAGTAGTCTATGCGAAAGACATGGATGTATTGGTATCAGGTTAGTCTCAGGTAGCAAATAATGGAGTAATGAGTTACCTTTGCTAGGAGCCGTAACCACTGGCACTCTCGTAGTCATGCTTTACGCAGATTTAATGTTTTGATCCACCATAAAGCAGTCCAAACGCCTAACCATGAAAAACCTCAATTTATCGACATCGCGTAATTGTTCGCTTATTTACCAATGTAACATGAAATTCACAGATCATTTTGGCTATTTTTAAAACTAAAATGCTTTGGATAAATATAAAGTACTAAAGTAAATAGTTATAGTAACTAAAAAGTTATTTATTTTGGTTTGAGTTTACGCAGTTTGAGGTTTTTCGATTTGACACTGACAGTACAGCAGAATTATGACATTTCATAATTAGAGATTTTTCTTCTTATTTGGCTTCGCTTTCTTTACATTCAGCCACCATTATACAAACCACCACAACACACACCACGAATATCACTTACAAAAAAAAACAAATTAAAACAAACTTTCAAATACCAAATACGTGTATTTCATCGTCAGGACACTTGAGATTGTACTGGAACATCGGATTAGGCACAATAATATGTTTCCACTTCTAGTTTTATTTTCATTCATTCAAAACACCCTCCAGCTGAAATAAAGATATAATCACAGATATACATTCATACATTTTGTTTAGTAGAATATTAGGTTTATTTAAACTGTGTGCTACCTATTTATGATAATAAAGGTATCTATTCGCGTCTGCTTTAATAGTACATTATGATACAAGTGTGCTATGTTGGTCATTACATTAGAGGCGGTATTATGCGCGCGAGCCGCAGGCGAGCGCGATAAGGAAGCCGAGAGCGTAATGACTAATAGCACAAGAGTTCCATACGACTGTTTTCATCACACTTGCGAGGAAATAACAAACTTTTTTTGATAATAATCAACCACACAGCGAAAACGTCAACAAACATTTGCGGAAAATGGCGCCCAAATCAGTAAATGCGCGCGCAGGTTGACATTTACTTCAGCGGCATAAGAACTCTTTGTTGATATTACAAAAAAACTGTAAGTATTACCCGGCTATATTAAGAGTGCTTCGTATACATACGTCTAATTGCAGTCACGTACAAACTTGACTTTACCGGGTTATACCTATTATAGCACAAGTGGCGTAATGTAAAGTAAAAAGCACGCGTGCGTAATAGCTTGGATTATGAGCCTAAAACCGATGTAATAAGATCCACTTTACGAGCAAGTGTGATGAAAAAATGTTTTCGCGTCTTTTTTGCGTCTCAATGTTTAATCGAAACGGCACGATTACTAGCGACAGCTTAAAAGATCTTAGTAGATTGAGGGCTTAGGATATTTCCTCAACACAACTAGGGACTTGTGCTATAGAAAATAATATAAATAAATATTTATCTTTTTGCAAAGTAAATAGGCAGTCAGTGTGTTGTGGGTACGTACTTCTTGATGCAGGGCCCGATCTCGATAAGGTGCTCCGGCGGGACGTAGGTGCACTCCGACTCGTGGAAGCCGAGCAGCTCCGCGAGCACGTTGATGTCCTTGTACGAGGGCCGCGCGCGAAGTATCTGACGACAAACGTGCATTAATACCAGGGCAGATTCTCTGCCATAGTTCATCATCATCATCATCAACAGCCGGAAGACGCCCACAGCTGGACGAAATCCTCCCCTTAATAGGGAGGGGCTGCCATAATCCCCACGCTCGGCAGGCGGCCTTGGGGATCGCAGAATGCTTACCACCGTTCTTTAACAGAGAGGACGCTGCTGCCCGTCCTCCGGCGGTTCTGGATACAGTTTTAGGACATACCCTGCACCCTTATCATGGACGTTCGTGATTCTGATTGCGAGCGTGCGCGAGCAGGAGGGTGCATGGCGCGAGTGGGTTGGTACGAGCAGGATGGCATGCTATCGCAATCGGAATCACGAACGTCCATGATAAGGGTGCTGGTCCATAGTTAGAACGTAGATATAGAGGTAATTATAATAACAATATCTTAGACAAGCAAGCTCATTTGTATGAGACAGTGTATCGATTTTCCACTGTAGCGCTTGGCTCCTTGATATCACGCGGTTCCCGCTTGCTGCGTGGCCGCCTCAGCACTACAATAGAATCGTGACACTGTTGTATACAAATAGAGTACACATTAGCTTGCACTGAATATTACACAATTGTTGAATATTACAGTGTTTTCACGTGTAACGTTAGTGCTATCAATAAACTATTGTATAGTATTCATATAATGTGGCTTTACCATAAGGTTCAACTATATTTGGACGCGTTTTTAACAGACTTCAAAAAAGGAGGATGTTCTATGTTCGACGGTATGTGTTTTTTTATGTATGTTCGTCGATTTCTCCGTCAATCGTGGATCGATTTTGAAAATTATTTTTTTATTTGAAAGTGTGTACTCCCGAGGTGGTACCATATTAATTTGAAGTCGGTTGTTTTTTTTTTGAAAATGTTACTTGTTATCTATGGAAGTGAATCTTCTATAAGTACGTAGTATACTATTATGTTTTCTGTGCTATTAGGTACCGTACCTAACAGGCCCGCATAATGCACATACATACATCCACACACACACACACACCCGGGCGCCCGGGCGGGGTTCCACCGTAGTGGGTACATCTCCTTTGCAGCAGGTCGCCTACTTAGGCAGCACGGCTTTACCAGTTGGCCGCCAAGGAGTGCAGCCAAACTTAAGCATATATATATATATATAGTTTTGTGGCAAAGAAACTAGCATCTACCTGTTTATATAATTTTGTTATTTTTCTTTATTTCCGTGTGCTATGTTTTTGTTGCAAATAAAGTATTGTCTATTGTCAACCATTCCAAGTATTGTAGTAACAAAGTAGCGTCATTTTCTAACGTTCGGAAGCCTCCATGTTTTATCTTTGATCACCGGTTGTTTAGGAACTATTGATGGTACTAATAGGTCTTTACCTATGAAATTGCCGTTCTTCAGTACTGGTCATTTCAAATAGAAAAAAAGTTTGGAATGGCTTTGTATTCCGATATCAAATTAATTTTGTCTTAAAAACATGACATTATTTTTACAAACTCAGTCTTTTGTTTATTGATTGTTGTAATCGTTGTATTTTCATTACATTTGAACATTTTTCGTCATAATGGATACTTTAAAATTCGTGTAATTATGGAATATGAGTTCCGTCGTGGCACCAACGCGACATAAACGGCACGTAACATCAAAAACGTTTACGGAGAGAACTGTACAAACGAAAGCACAACCCGTTATTGGTTTTCCCGGTTCCGTTCTGGAAATGTTGACTTGAAAAATGAAGCCCGTGGTCGTCCGGAGACTTTGGTCAACAATGATGAATTAAAGGCGATTGTGGAAGCTGACGAAACTCAATCTACAGCTCGGTCATTCTCCAGCGCCTCATTATTTGTGTGATTTCGGTGGCATTTTTTTTTCTTTAAATTTTAAACATTTTAATGAAAAATATCAAATCTAGATTTAATTTAGTGTATATTAGTACTGGAGGGAACCTAAAATACCAAAGGGATTAAAAGTTATTTAAATTTTTAAAAATGATCTCCACCGAAATCAAAATTCTAATCACCGAAATCAAACAAATGCAGTTACTCAAATATTGAATATTTACAAGACTAAACAGTTGTTTATTTTATTGAATTATCTTCATGTTACCATGAGCTTAATAATCTGAAAAGGATTTAAGATTAAATTTTAAATAAAACGGTCCTTTTTTATAATTTTACTATTTATTAAGTTTAAACTTTAAAAATCAATTTGATAAACTAAATATTAAGTAATAAAGGTAATTTTAACATGGTGGGAGAAACTTGAACAATCAACAGTCTTTTTTTAGATCTATCATAATCACAGAATAACATACTTATTGATAAAAAATCACAACAAAAAATATTAATATTAATCTAATGATAATCAGTCATTTCAGCAACATCAGTTACAGGAGGCATTTACTTTACTATTAGTAATTTTTACTTTTCAAAATATGTTTAGTTTTTTATTTAAACACTATTCAAAAAGCGCTTATGAATATCATAGCATTAAAAAAGCAATGTGACAACCTTTTTAAATTATAACAAAAGCTAGGACACTTTCAACTTTAATTCAAAATTAAAAAATGTTATAATCTTCGTCACTACTTTCATCGGCTCTAGTAATTTTTGACAGCACTTCGTTCATTACTGTTGGAACAACAGTTTCACAGTCAGTTGACACATGGGTCCAGAAACTGTCACTTTTTCGTAACCAAATATCTGAAGTTGGAGACGGAGGCTTGACTTCTTGGACTCCTGTAAATCTACCAGGATGGACACTTTGCGGCTTAATCAGAATATTTGATAAGATTTTTGGCTTATCAGACGTAATTGCGTAGACTCCACTCCTTTTTTCGACTCCAGAAATACACGTTGTCTTTTTAATCAGACCACTTTTGTTACTCTTGTTTTTATTCGTTTTATCAGTTATGTGTCTCTCAGTTTGTTCGCCAATCATATACAGTCCGATATGTTGCCCATGTTCACAGGGTACTGAATCATTTTTACAGTTACCTTCGGCACAACTCATTCTTCTCATCGATAATTGGTTAGGCTTATTGGAGTTCCATACTACCTGATGCACTTTCATAGTCCCTGCAAACTGCTTGAGATCGGATGGAATCAGTAACTCTTTTTCGTAAATCCCAGAATCGTTGATAGGTTCCGTTATGATACCTTGAACAGATTTGAGATGAGTTAACAATGATGACAAGCTTGTGATATCATTGCCTTGAGCAACTACTCTATCAGCTGTTCTTTTGAGTGTTGCACCAACACCATCTGGGGCACCCTTTCCATGGCCACTCTCTGTATAATTCCATGAAATGCTCGTCAAATTGGGAAGGTACCAGTGGAGTTTGCTCATAATGTAAAACATCTTGCGGTTTCGGTACTGACCCGATGGACTATCCGAAATGAAATGTAGTACATTAATATTGAGGTTTTCGTCTTCTATGAATTTTAAAATCGGAAGTAAATGCTCCCAAATGGCTGGTGCATCATGACGTAAGGATTCTGATAATGTACAAATGGATTGAACTTTCAGAATGCCATTTTTACGATAGTAAACTACCACGGTGTGCAGGGTTATTTGTTGGCGGTTTCCTCCAAAATGCACGGCTTGAATTTCATTTGCGTATTTTGTGCTATAATTTTCACTAAAGTCGCAGTGAATTATGCACTCTTCGTCAGAGAGATCGCTTTTAATTTTTTTTTTAAATCTATTCTGAGCAATCATAATTCCACAGTGTGTCATATATTGTGGTAACATTTTTTCAAATTTTAAAATGGCTTCTCTGGGGAAAGTATTCACTTTATCTTTAGCCGTGTGGATTGTTGTTTTCATTACTTCGTTCTTGGTGTAGGTCCTTTTACTTTTTTGCCAATTCCAGTAGGATAATTCTTTATTGTTATCAAACTCTTTATAGATCAGGGTTTTATGTTTGCAATCGTCACATTTTCTTGTCAAACATGCGACTTTAGACGAGTCACAACACAGTGACGATAAAATGTCTTTTGTAGATTTTTCTTGAATTATGTCGGCTTTTTTTAGCGCCGTCATCATCAATTCCATATTTTCGTGTTCAATACAAAGACAGGTTTCACGTTTATTTACATTAGGCTTCAAAATCCAAAACGGTCGTTTTTTACAAAAATTTGAATAACTGACATCATTTTGGGGATTTGTTTGCTTATACTTTTTATGCAAGTCTTTTAATGAATCATTTAAGTAACGTCTTTGTTTTTTATCCTTTTTCTTTGTAATAAACTCCTTTTTTCCAGAACACATGCGACTATTTTCATCTTCTTCGAGAAAAGTTTTAATGTCTTTTTCCACATCATTTTTAATTTGTATTATAGCGTCCGATTCACTTTGTTGTGTCATGTCTTGAGCTTTGGTTTTTCTTGCAGTTTTATATTTACTTAATTCAGCGTACATTTTTTTTAATCTGTAGATATGTTTTCGGTATCTTTCGTTTATAGTTTTTAATTTATAAATTTTATCTCTTTGCAGCTGATACATTTTGTTCATACGGTACTTAAGTCTACGTATAATAGCTTTAGCACTTATTTTCTTGCTGGTGCTAGTCTTTATTGTTGGAAGAAATGTCGTTTCAACTGCATGAACTGATGATCTAGTACGTGGCTTCGTACTTACGTCACTAGACGGACTCATTGGTGCTGATGATTCTTGATAAACCTGAATATGCTGTGGTAATGATGAGGATGAGGCAACGGTTGGACTTGGTGGTAGTGAATCAACATCGGAACTGGCGTAAGATAGAAGTGGAGGTCTAACTTTTGCTGGTATTAAATTCAATGTGTGTGATTGTGAACTCTCCAAGGGGTTATCGAATTCTTCGATGGCTTCTGGTATGGTTATTAAATCCTCTTCAAGACAACTCAATGCTTGACGTTTTTTTTTTAAGTTGTGCTTGTTTGATGATATTCTACTTTTCTGCCTAGCAATTCGTTGTTGACGACGATTCAATTCACTAATAGACTTAATCTTTCCTTCACTTTTCTTTTTATAATACCGTTGTCTATCCTTTTCCTTATGCACTACGTAAAGCTTTGGATCACTCTTGATTCGGGCTTTACGACGTCGTTCAGCCAATCTTTTTTTAGTTAAGCGATCTTCTTTTGAATCTGCCATAATCAGATAGCTGAAACAATACAGTTTATTTAAATTACGGTCTTAAAACACTAATAAAATGTACCGATTGTCCACCGAAAACACTGAAATCAATACCACTGAAATCAAAATTATAAGAAAATCTTAGATATTTTTAAGAGTAACCAGAATTTTAAATATTGATGTCCTTAATCGAAGTCTAGTACCTATAAGACATATTTTTGTCATAATTAAAAAAGTATTGTTTAATTGGTTTAGGAAAAAATGGTTTCACCGAAATCAAATTTATGAGTTACCAAGCCACCGAAAGTTAATACTAACCTTAATAAAAGAGACACGCAGAGACGTAAGGACGTGTTGTTCTCACCACCAATGCGGCGTGACTGATAGCTTATATTATTATAAACACCGTTCTTGTAACTATTTGTTTACATGAAATATGAGCGGATCTGTGCGCGCCACGGTTATCAAATCCAAACCTCGGACGTGAATAAAACTAGCTGTATTTTGCTCACTAAGGTTTATTATTTATTAAAACTATTACTAATTGATCAAATAACTATTTAGTTTTTCTAGACAAATGCAAAATATCGCTATATCCTAAAGAATAAAGAGATAAAAAATATTTTCTCACGCAACATAGGGTACGGGACATACCACGGAACGTCACATTTCCGCGGTTTTTATTTTTTTAAACAAACTGACTTTTAGTAAATCTAAAAAAAACATATGTGGGTTCTAGTATTTTATCATATCTATTTTACAAAAAAATATCAAATTACTAAAGATAATTTTTATAGAGGTTTTCGGCCTGGACGCGGTTTTTTGAGCGATCGGAGAATGACCCAGCTGAGCTAGCAGCAGCTTTTGATGTTAGCATCAAAACAATTTTGATCCATTTGCGACAAATAGGCAAGGAAAAAAAAACTTGATAGATGGGTGCCCCACGAACTTAACGCTCGCCAGCACAACGTACGCGTCGAGACCTGCCTCGCGCTGCAGCTACAGACAGTCTCCAAGCTGCAAGAGCTGGGGTTGGAAGCTCTCCCTCATCCGCCATACTCACCAGACCTTGCACCTACCGACTATTACTTTTTCCAAAATTTAGACAACTTTTTAATGGGTAAAAAATTAAATTCCCGAGAGGCAGTACAAAATGCCTTTGAAGAGTTTGTTGCCTCCCGTCCAGCTAATTTTTACAAGAAGGGCATCAATTAACTGCCAATTCGTTGGCAAAGGTGCGTCGATTGCATGGATGATTACTTTGAATAACAGAAATAAAAAAGTTTTAAGAAAATAAGTAGTTTCACTTATTCCATACAAAACGGCAATTTCATAGGTAATAGGACCTAATATTTAGTTGGAGGCCGTCGTAGCCTAATCGGGACTCGGGAGACCACTCGATTTGAAATCGTGAGGTCGCGAGTTCATACCCAGGCCCGTACCAACCAGCTAGAAGTTTATGTACAAAATACCAGAGAAATTACTGGGCATGAAGAGATCTAACATCTAATGTTCATCTAATCTTTTTTGTAGTGGTAGGACTTTACTGCAGAGTCTGGCTGGGGAAGAACCACACCTTTGCCAGTTATTCAACCGCCAAGCAGTAGTGTGCAAGCATTACTGTGAGAGGCCTTCCGGCGGCTCGTTAACTCTGACACTAGGGCTGGCCACTCAGCCTATACGAACTTACTTACTTACTGTGTTCCGGTTTGAAGGGCAATGTTACTAGAGAAATTACTGGGTATGAAGAGATCTAATATCTCAGGGTGACGAGCGCAGTGCAGTGCGGTGCAGGATTGTGATCGCAAGTTCAAAAGTCTGGCACTGCTACTGTTAGTGGCATGCGTGATGCTTACCAACAGGCGAACGTCTTGCTCGTCTCGTCACTAGCATGAACAAAAAAAAACTCATACGTGCCTGCATACGTATGGAGAAGAAATTCAATGGCGCACGTGAATCTACACCCAGCGCAGTGGATATAGCCCAATCATAGACGATCGAGGGATACGAGGGTAGGCCTAAGTCCAGCAGTGAGCAGTGGGTATGAAATAGGCTGATTATGCTTCAAGTGGTACCTCTGTGGCAACCATCTTGCGGTCGTCCACTGGCGGCACGTTCCAGAAGACCATCCCGACGACGATCTCGTCCCGCAAGTAGAACAGCATGCCGCGCTTGTACCGGTTCTTATACTCCTCTGACCTGGGGATGAGAATTGTGTACACACACATACACACATATGGGCATACACCGTCGCCGCCCCCACAACGAAAAATGTGTACTTAATTACGTTGTAGTTATTTAGTACTGCATACGGTACCCCCTGGACCTGGGTATGTCCTTAAACTGCAACCAGACCCACCGGAGGACGGGCAGCAGCGTCCTCTTTGCTAACGGTGGTGAGCTCTGCGATCCCCAAGCCGCCTGCCAAGCGTGGGGATTATGGCAACACCCCTCTATAAGGGGTCTAAATGAGTTTTGGCGGGAACGCGAGAAAATCATGTCGTTGCATTGTATTATTTTCCAAAACTTGTGTTTTTTCGAGTGTTAATGCATAAAAATGGTGGCGCTTTATTCATTAAGTTCTGATTTACGAGCAAGAGTGTGGGCAAGTGATATAATGTAGTGAAACGTGTCTTTTCGTGTTGTTTCCAAAACTCCGAAGAAGCTTATAGTAAAGTTGCAACGACTTTACTAGGGTATGATTGGACTTGACTGTGACTTACTGTGTGTGACTTGGACTGTGACTACGACTCATTTAACTGGAGAAAGAAGGATCGATGAAGAAAAATGTATTCGACTGAAGGACTAGTATCCATGGCCAGGAACTATTAAAAACAAAAACAACAAAGGGGTCTAAATCTATCTATCTTCGTCCAGCTGTGGTCGTTTTATGGCTGACGGCGACGACGGTACCCCATCTTCTACAATGCCTATAAGGTTACCTGGAAGAGATCGCTTTTAGAAATAATACCGCCAATTATTACACTCAGAGCCCGATCTAAGAGGGGGCGAGCCGGAAAAATATCCAGAGCGGCAAAAATCAGGGGCAGCAAAAACAATAATATTTTTTGCCAGGGTAGACCTAAAGGGGTAAAAGTGGAGAGGAAACAATTTATTTAATAACTCCTGCGGTAAGGAAGATATGAGTCACGGGTCACGGGGCGACCTCTAGTGACATAAATGGTGTTAGTGTAAAGGGCGGCGAATATTATTTTTGCCCGGAGCGCCTAAATAGCTAGATTGGGCCCTGCCCATCATGTAACTTTTCGGGGTCGCGATTCGGGATAATTATGCCATTTGCATCCACCGGTTGCCCGCGACTTTTACAATTTCATCGGTCCACCTATATATATATATGTCGCCACTCAAGAACCTTTCTTCCCATTGGTTGTCAGTTCTTCGAGCAATATGGCCTGCCCTGCGCCACTTCAACTTGCAAACCTTGCGAGCTATGTCGGTGATCATCATGTTTGCAATCAATTATTTTGGTGTGTACAATAGTTTATCTATCTATATTCTATCTATCGAAAGAATAATGAGGACGAAGGTCAATCTCTAGAGGAAGACTAACTTCTTGTAGCAGGGCTGGTCGCCCGCGGCGCCGGCGCGCGCGTCCCTGGCCGCGGTGGCGGCGGCGCCCGCGGCGACCACCGACTCGGTGGGCGCCACCACCGGCTTGTTCATCTCCAGATCCATGCACGGCTTGAATAGAGCGATCGTGGGCATGCACGCGCCCACCTCGCCCACCACCTGCGCAAACCACCGTACTACTTGACACGTTTATCTATCTTATGAAACTGAAACGTCTTCTTTGCAGAAGACTTTATTATGGCTCCGGCGACGAACCCTTGCTCCTCCGCGTTGTCGCAGTACTCCATGCGGCCCTAGTGTCAGGGTACTCACCTCCATATCGAGCACGTTGCCGAGGCTCAGCCAGAAGTGTGGCTCCATGTTGCTGGACATCCAGTGGCCCGTCATGTTGGCGCCGGCGACGAAACCTTGTTCCTCCGCGTTGTCGTAGTGCTCCATGCGGATCCGCGTGTCGTGCCATTGCGAGTATAAACTTGCCGCGTCACCCGCCTGACAACACAAAGCAACCGCCGCCAAATTATTTAACCGACTTCATAAAAGGAGTACTTTATTTTCGCTTTAATTGGTGACCGATTTTGAAAATTCTATTTTGTTTGAAAGAGTATCCCATAATAGTTTGAGGTCGGTTGTTTTTTCTTCAAAGTTTGATAATAACATTTTGTTAGAATTGTGTTTTACTCAACACGGTGGTGAACATTCTGCGATCCCTACGCCTGCCAAGCGTGGAGATTATGGCAACCCCTCCCTAATGATGGGGAGGCCTTCGTCCAACAGTGGACGTCTTATGGCTGATGATGATGTGTTTTACTGCAATAGCATACGGTCTACGATGCAGAGCACACTAGCCTGGAAGATACCGATTCACTCGCGACTCGAAGACACCTTACTGTATTTATTTACGTATTAAATAAATAAATAAATCTACCAGATCGTGAACCTGTTTGTTTGTAACTTTATGGAATTTTCTTTTTTATTAGGTTCTATCTTATGCAACAACAAATTTACTAATTCGTATATAATCTTTATAATTTAAAACCATCTTTTACTGAAAGAGAGGGTAAATAATTGTACCTACATTTTTAATTGATATTTCAAAGATGGTCCATGTGAACATGTGCATGGGTGTAAAATGTTCAAAGATACAGTGTTTCGGCTTAACAAATGTCACAATTCTTCATGAGATTCGTTGTGAAAATACACGTTTTAACGTTTAATTTCCTTATTTCATTAAATATATGAACGATATAGACACATCTTAAAAATACCTTTACAATGATACCAGACACAATGTTTTTTTAAATAAAATTCATTCAAAATCATGCTAAATCTAAAACAAACTTCAAAGTCTGTTTTCTCGAATCTGGTTTTACACGGCAGAGCACCTTGTATACACTTGATTATAGTATAATACGTACGACGTAGAGATGCTTGCGCGCCTCGAGCTCCGTATTGACTTTGAAGCCTCCGTTGATGGTGTCCTGCTCTAGGAACGAGGGCTCCGCCATTTCCATGCGGGGCTCCGAGCCCACCGCCACTATCACCTGAAACCACACCGCCACATACAAACGTGATCCCGATTACACTCACAGGCTACGAGTATCCTATGCGCTTAGAGTCTAAAGTATCTACAGGGTTACTTGTAACTCGATGTATTCCCGGCGGGATCAGAAAGAATAAAATATATTTAAAAAAAAATATGTGGGAAAATAATTTAAAGAGCAATGAAATATTAAAAAAATACTTAGAATGTGATAAGCGTGACAATTTTTTTTTGTTTTTTTTTTAATTTTTTTCTGATTAATGCCAAGAATCTTATTTTTTCCGTAAAACCCCCTACAACAATTTTATTTTAAATATCTCAAAAACTACTAACTTTCGCCCATAAATTGGTAGGTTTAAATTCGATGTAAGTTAGCCCCCCTATCTGGTCCTGTCGGGCATACGTCGAGTTATCAGTAACCCTGTATAACCTGTGCGGCTAGACCAAGTATCGAATACACACATTTATACAGTGAATCGCACACTACGCAACCAATATCCTATGTATGGGTGTCACAAATGTATGTGCGATAGTTGGTGGCGACTAATCTCCGAGACTCGCATAATTATACTCGTGTATCCATAATATGCGATATCCTCTCAAACTTTAGTTTTTATTTATAGATGAATATAATATACAATAGGCTAGATGACTGGTTTTTTTATTGTCCTATTAAAATGTGGCCCATAAATATAGCTGATTAATGAAAAGAAAATGAAAATCTGATCAAAAATAAGCAACTTATAAGCATTTTAATATCATGCTAGACAGAGAGGCGAAACAGCAAATCGTGACGTCACTTCTCTGTACGCCATATAAATTCTATACTGACAAGTAAGGCGCGACGTAAATTTTTTGTTTTGTGGGAAAGGGACAGAGTTGTATCTAACAAAAACTTTAAACGCTCATATATCAGAACATTATTAACCGATTGAAATTATTTTTTCAATAAACATACCATATTTACTTAAATTCTTCATCAAAGCTATTGGTTTCAACGATAGAAACACCTGTCATCTACCCTATTATACATAGATCATATTTCATCATCATCATCTGCAGTATATTACGCGCTCAGTGAACTACGATCCTATCTTCCTTCTCTTCGTGGCATAACAGACACTTCGTGGCATTACATACACTTCGTGGCATTACAGACACTTCGTGGCATTACAGATACTTCGTGGCATAACAGACACTTCGTGGCATTACAGACACTTCGTGGCATTACCGACACATCGTGGCATTACAGATACTTCGTGGCATTACAGACACTTCGTGGCATTACAGACACTTCGTGGCATTACAGATACTTCGTGGCATTACAGACACTTCTTGTCATTACAGACACTTCGTGGCATTACAGACACTTCGTGGCATTACAGACACTTCGTGGCATAACAGACACTTCGTGGCATTACAGACACTTCGTGGCATTACAGACACTTCTTGTCATTACAAACACTTCGTGGCATTACAGACACTTCGTGGCATTACATATACTTAGTGGTATTACAGATACTTAGTGGCATTACAGATACTTAGTGGCATTACAGATACTTAGTGGCATTACAGAAACTTAGTGGCTAGTGGCATATCAGACACTTATGTCGTATTTCAGAAATTAATTGTCATTTCGTTTTTGTTATATAAATACTTACATAGTCTGTGACGAGCGAAGATCCGTTAGAGAGTGTAAGCTCGAGTCGGTTGTCTTTCGTCAGGAACGCGTCGTAAACTTGCGCTGGAATAATTATAGACTATTAATAATTAGCGTCCGGCCCCAAAAGCAAACCCGCCGCTCGTTGCCGCCGTTCCACGGGCAAAACTTTTCGCAGATGGCGCCAGCGGCGGTCCGAATGTGGCAAAATCAAGTTTACTTGTTAATCGTTGCTTATAATCTATCTGCGTTGTCGATAATCTAGTCCAAGGAAAAGTACTGGATACTGTACCTTGCTTTAAGAATCTATGCAGCTGTTAACGGCCTGATAATAGATTTGTAGGTTAGATAGTTGTTTACATTTTATGTTGGACAGAGCTTTAATTAGCCAGGCAATGGATTGCTGTACAAACCAATTTATGCAGATTCTCCTGCTGCAGATTTCTGCAGGTAATCCGAGTCTTTAAAATGATTTCAACAAAACAAAACAAAAAACAACAAAATGTAAGATTGACAGTTGACTAATGCAGCATCGACGACGCGCCACCTAGTGGAAAAAAATCGTAGTGCGTCCCCATTGTTTTAAGTTGTAAGGTGTACGTAGGTCGTACTGTTAGGCATGAGCTGGACGCTCTCGCAGCGGATCTTCTCCGCGCCCCACTCCCCGAGGTAGGAGGGCAGGATGCCGGCCAGGATGCCGGGGTCCTTGTACATGTGCACGAACTGGATCGGCGGCTGCTCCTCCTCGCGCTCCACCATCTCGTCTGCAACCACACAAACACACCACCAAACATAAAAGTATCTAAAAAAAACAAAAAAGTACCAAAAACACACCACAATATAAATACAATATAAACACACCACCGCGTTTAAACACCGGACCAGTGGAAGTCAACTCGCGACTGACGCTCTATTACTGACTGCCCATACAGCAGCAATCGATCTGACCCAGTACACTCGGAGACCTTCGCTTCGCCCGGTCAAATATTGTATAGAGATGCTCTACCGCAAAACTGTATTAAGTAAGCGGCATGACGGTAGACTGCGCGAGCCATACCAAAGAGCTGCCCTATACACTACGCTCTATTTAATATCTTGCATCAATGGGACTATGATAACGAGGATAATAAAAAAATAATAAGTAATAAAGCTTAAGAAATTGATATCCAATTAATGAATTTGAAAATGACACGGCCAGCCATTATCTCTTTAGTGCCCTACTAGACACTATATCATCACCCAAGATATCTTAAGGGCTCTTCTAGACACTATAACATCACACAAGATCTCTCTAGGGCCCTTCTAGACACTATATCATCACGCAAGATGTCTCTAGGGCAATTCGAGTCATTACATCGCCATCTGAGATCTCTTTAGGGCTCTTCAGACACTATATCATTATCCAAAATTATTTTAGGGCCCTTCTAGATACTATATCATCACCCGAAATGCTTTAGAGCCCTTCTAGACACTATATCATCACCCAAGAGATCTTAAGGGCCCTTCTAGACACTATATCATCATCCAAGATCTCTTTAGGGCTTTTGTAGCCACTACATCATCACCCAACATCACTTTAGAGACTATATCATAACCCAAAATATCTTTAGGACCCTTCTAGACACTACAGGGTTAGTTCTAATCAGTTAGCATCCTTTTAAGGGCATATTCTGTACATCAAAACAAACGACTTTTACTATGGGGCCAATACTGAAATCGCGAAATAAATATCAGCTGTTCCATACAAAAAGTTCATCGACCTGGGGCAAAATGCCCTTAAAAGGATGCTAACTGATTAGAACTAACCCTGTAGTGTCTTGAAGGGTCCTAAAGATATTTTGGGTTATGATATAGTCTCTAAAGTGATGTTGGGTGATGATGTAGTGGCTAAAAAAGCCCTAAAGAGATCTTGGATGATGATATAGTGTCTAGAAGGGCCCTTAAGATCTCTTGGGTGATGATATAGTGTCTAGAAGGGCTCTAAAGCATTTCGGGTGATGATATAGTGTCTAGAAGGGCCCTAATACTACTATGGGGCCATAGTAAAAGTTGTTTGTTTTGATGTACAGAATATGCCCTTAAAAGGATGCTAACTGATTAGAACTAACGCTGTATATCATCACCCAAATTCACTTTAGAGCCCTTCTAGACACTGTGGCATACTTGCCAATGCCCCAATAAATAATACTTACCTTACCTACCTCTATAAAGGGGTCCTCCTTCGTCCAGCAGTGGACGTTTTATGGCTGTGTACGACGACCTTACGACATAAATGTCGGAAGCTAATCGTCGCCTATAAGCCTGCCGCGCCGCACCAGGCGCAAAACCTTAGAAGCTTGCGAGGCACCGGCGCGCGCAAGCGCAGACGGCCGGTGCATATCAACACCTAAGATATCTCTAGGGTCCTTCTAGATACCATATCATTGCCCAAGGTTTAGGGCTTTTCTAGACGTTATACTATTACCCAATACCTCTCTAGGCTAGGAAAGTTCCCTACACTAACTCGTTTAGGTCGCGAGTGATTACTTGTCACGGAGTGCCTTCATATAATAAAGTATAGTGCCATGGTGGAAACTAACTCATCTTGCCGAGATGCCAGGCCAGCTCAGTGCCGAGCACGCCACCGCCGAGAACCACCACGTGCTTGGCCTCGCGCACCTTCCGGAATGCGATCTCCAGGTCGCGGATGGTCCGAAACGTGGTCACCTTGTCGCGGACTGCCTTTGGCGCTGACTTGAACACGTTCAGGTTTTTCGCCTTCGCACCTACACAGGAGCCACACTTTTAAAGTAAGCTAAGAGGTACTGGATACTATATTCAGTGTTTTGTGTGGCAGTAAATAGCACAGGACAGAGAATAGCCGCGGCTCTTGGTATCAGATGCTTGCGCAAGCAGTATCCGTCCCAGTCTTCTACTACATTCAGGATGACAGAGACGGAGAATGTAGATCCGAGCGGAAACCTTTCCGATTGAGTTGTGAATACCTCTGCAGGATCCACTTTAAGTCATACGTTGGCCTATTAAGTACTTAGGTAAAGTTCTTTTCTGCTCTAAAGGCAAATCATTTTCGGTTCGAAAACTACAAAATATATCAAAAGCAAAATCTTTGCGCTCGATACGCTCTAGCGCTAAGTATGTGATATGTGCCTGAAGACGCAGAACATTACAGGCACTTTTACTTCGAAAAATTCGATGGAGAGTCCTATGGGCCCCTTAGTATCGCTAGCTACAGGTAATGTTTGGACACTACTGCTTGGCGGTGGTACCTTCTTATAGAAAATGAGTTTATGATGTATTTAATCTTTATTTTACTATTCTATTGGCGGAAACTTATAACTAGCCCACTCATAGAATCAAGTGTTAATATTCATTTATTTAGGCTGTTAGTTTTCCTAAAAATGTAAATTAAAAAATAAAATAAAATAAAACCCCTGCACAAAGCGCGACAACAGATGACATTTCCATCACGCGACGAAATAGCATCGTTTGCTCGTGCGACCGTTAGCCAATAAGAACAACGTACATAAGGCGGGATTTAGAGGGTAAAAATGGGTGTCAAGATTACTATAAGACATTCGCCAAATATAATTATATCGTCGTCTTTGTGCTACTTCGTTGCAATCGTGAATCGTATTTATAATGGCATTAACTTAAAATCTAGTTTGTCTTTGTACATTTTTGGACCCTTCGACCCCCTCACCACCTTCGACCACCTCACCTCACCACTATAGCTACGCCCGCGACGCCGCCTGCGCGTGTAGTTACCGGGCGCCAGCAGGCAGCGCTCGTAGTAGATGGGCTGCTCCCCGCACATGGTGCGCACGTACACTGCGTGCTCGTGTAGTTACCGGGCGCCAGCAGGCAGCGCTCGTAGTAGATGGGCTGCTCCCCGCACATGGTGCGCACGTACACTGCGTGCTCGTGTAGTTACCGGGCGCCAGCAGGCAGCGCTCGTAGTAGATGGGCTGCTCCCCGCACATGGTGCGCACGTACACTGCGTGCTCGTGTAGTTACCGGGCGCCAGCAGGCAGCGCTCGTAGTAGATGGGCTGCTCCCCGCACATGGTGCGCACGTACACTGCGTGCTCGTGTAGTTACCGGGCGCCAGCAGGCAGCGCTCGTAGTAGATGGGCCGCTCCCCGCACATGGTGCGCACGTACGCTGCGTGCGCGTGTAGTTACCGGGCGCCAGCAGGCAGCGCTCGTAGTAGATGGGCTGCTCCCCGCACATGGTGCGCACGTACACTGCGTGCTCGTGTAGTTACCGGGCGCCAGCAGGCAGCGCTCGTAGTAGATGGGCTGCTCCCCGCACATGGTGCGCACGTACACTGCGTGCTCGTGTAGTTACCGGGCGCCAGCAGGCAGCGCTCGTAGTAGATGGGCTGCTCCCCGCACATGGTGCGCACGTACACTGCGTGCTCGTGTAGTTACCGGGCGCCAGCAGGCAGCGCTCGTAGTAGATGGGCTGCTCCCCGCACATGGTGCGCACGTACACTGCGTGCTCGTGTAGTTACCGGGCGCCAGCAGGCAGCGCTCGTAGTAGATGGGCCGCTCCCCGCACATGGTGCGCACGTACACTGCGTGCTCGTGTAGTTACCGGGCGCCAGCAGGCAGCGCTCGTAGTAGATGGGCTGCTCCCCGCACATGGTGCGCACGTACACTGCGTGCTCGTGTAGTTACCGGGCGCCAGCAGGCAGCGCTCGTAGTAGATGGGCTGCTCCCCGCACATGGTGCGCACGTACACTGCGTGCTCGTGTAGTTACCGGGCGCCAGCAGGCAGCGCTCGTAGTAGATGGGCTGCTCCCCGCACATGGTGCGCACGTACACTGCGTGCTCGTGTAGTTACCGGGCGCCAGCAGGCAGCGCTCGTAGTAGATGGGCCGCTCCCCGCACATGGTGCGCACGTACACTGCGTGCTCGTGTAGTTACCGGGCGCCAGCAGGCAGCGCTCGTAGTAGATGGGCTGCTCCCCGCACATGGTGCGCACGTACACCGCGTGCTCGTGTAGTTACCGGGCGCCAGCAGGCAGCGCTCGTAGTAGATGGGCTGCTCCCCGCACATGGTGCGCACGTACACCGCGTGCTCGTCCGCGTCCACGCGCAGCACGCACCACCCCGTGGCGATGGATAGCGCCGGCCCGACCTTCCGCCGGTAGAACTGCACGGGGTCCATGAACTTGCTGCAATCCGCTACCATCATTCTGGAATAATAATTAATAGTTATTTGTTATGCTAGGCGTTTTTTGGTGCGAGTACTTGTATTGAAACCTGAGCAAGCGAAGGTTTCTAAGATTGAACCACGAGCGAAACGAGTTCATATATACAATCCTCAGCGTAGCGAAGGTTTCAAAAGTACGAGATGCAGAATAACTTTGCTGTCGAGCGCAACAAACAACTTTTCACCTCACTACAGCTAGCGAGGAAAATGCTAGTTAGCCATGATAAAAAAAGACTGCATGAAGTTTTTTTTTTACCATGCAGTCTTCGTGCTGGCCAGTGCGATTATTCTAAAAATGATGATGGCGCACTGACATGAAATAAGTATAACTTAATTTATGCATTTTCAGTGGACTGGCCGTATAGAAAATTATTGAATAGAAAGGTTCGAATTTTTAAAACTCTTTCCACGCTAGCGGGCAAATGCACTTTTGCACTCAGATTTCGAATGACAAACAGAGTCTTTCCGAGCTTAAGAGGTAAAAAAAAAAACAATATTTATTACACTAAGCAACTCGCAGCGAACTTGTCACAGTCATATCCCCATAATAGCCTTAGAGCTCAGTTGGTAATATCTCTGCTTTCAGAGCTGTGGGGGGTGGGTTCGTGTGTGGGACACAGGACAAGCATTTATGTGACGAGCTCAGAACATTGTTCTGTGTATTTATATATGTAAGTATTTACAAATAAATATCATATGCAAGTATTTTATCAGGTATCTGATTCTCATAGTAAGTACAAGCTTTGCTTAGTTTGGGTAGTACCTACTATATTTTCTGTGGTTTGGGGCTAGAAGGCGTTGTGTGAAATGTCAAGGAAACAAATAGGTACCTACTTATTTAAAAAAAAAACAACCGACTTTAATTTCGAATACCTGGATAACCACCTTTTTCAGTAGTTTTGATTTAAAATTATCGATAGAATGTATATTTTATGGGACCACTTCTGAAGTATGATCTACCAAACAAAAGAATAATCATCAAAATCAATTCAAAACTGGCGAAGAAATTGTGTTACAAAACAAACAAAAAAAAAGAAAAGAACAAAGTCAAAACAGTTTTTATTCTAATGCTAAACTAATTGGCGAAAATGTCGAACAATCAAATCTCGAGGAGTTATTTGCACAAGGAGTTTGTATGTCGAGTATTCTTTACACTAGAGTTTGTATTGAGTATTATATACCCAAGGAAGCCGTTATAGCATTGAAATGGAGGTCGAATATATTGGTGTGTAATGTGTTCTAATTTCAAATTCCAAAACAGTGATTAAAAGTGCTTATTATTCACTGTTTTCAGTGAATAAAATAAGCTTTTTCGAGGGGGCAACGGTATAAAAATTGTTATCTCACGTGTATCGCCGGCCGTCGTCCAAGTAGGTGAGTTTCTTGAGGTCGGGCGGGTCCTTGTTCCACCACATTTGCTTCGACAAGGGTGGCCGCTTGTACGGCAGGACATCCTCTTTCGTTACGAAGAATACCTTGAAAAAGGTTCTTCATCAAGCAAAGGACGATGTAAAACGAACTGCAGCGCAGTGTTAGAAACAATCACTTCTTACACATAGGTAGGTAAATTATAATACGCTTTAAAAAAAACAACAACCGACTTCAATTTCGACTACCTGGCTGACATCTTCATATTTTCCAGTTATTTAGATTTAAAAATCAAACTCAAACCAAACCAAACCAATTCCAAAAAAAAATCCATTTTTTTTTTTTTTTTTTTTCATTTTTTTTTTCAAACCAATTTCGATAAAATGTATATTTTCCAGGACCGACTTCTGAGGACCACCTCAGAAGTATTGCCTACCAAACAAAAAAATAATCATCAAAATCAATTCATAATTGGCGGAGTAAACGCGTAACATTGATACAAAAAAATATATAGTCGAATTGAGAACCTCCTTTTTTGAAGTCGGTTGAAAATCAGCAAAGTGACATTTTAATCTGTCAGTTTAGTCCGTTTAATTATGAATTCTTGTTTAATTAAAGTGCGGCCAACGAAAGAATGCGATCCCGACAGTTCGTGATCGAACGGACGACAAAACTTTAAGTGAAGTTGAATTTTATAGTTTTAAAAATATTATGTTAATTTGCCATACTAACGGATTTATCTTTTAAATATCTCATTATGTCCATCGAGACGAATACAAAGAGGGACAAACGTCATGGGTATGACCGCGCTGAAAAACATGCAACCGTTTTTTAATGGTTTTTTTCGTTTTCTTTTGTTGTTGGCCAGTTTTCGCATATACTCGAAATCGAAATCTATATTTTTATCAGATCTATTCAAAAAGACCTTCTTTGTTCCTCGCAAACAGGGCAGAAATGAGCTATTTTCCTCGCAGAGGGCGGGAATATTCTTTCCCGCCAGTTAAAAACTAACAATAGTGTTAATTGTTTCCCATCACTAGTCATGACCAACTGACAGACTTCAGGATCGCATTCTTTCGTTGGCCGCAGTGTAGTTTAGAAGTAGCGTGCAGACTACGAAGCGGGCGCATCGTAGTATAGTAGTGGTAGGGCTCTATTTCCGAGTCCGCCTGGGGAAGTATACCACACCTTTGCCAGTGATTTTACCGCCAAGCAGTAGTGCGCAAGCATAACTGAGTTTCAGTTTAAAGGGCGATGTCACCAGTGAAATTACTGGGCATTAAGAGATTTGACATCTAATATCTCAGGGTGACGAGTGCAGTGCAGCGCGGTGCAGGATTATGTTTGCAAGTTCACTAGGCGTGATTCTTACCACCAGTCAAACGTCTCTCTCGTCACGTAAGTCCAGTGCAAAAAAAATAAGACTACGATAGAGGCGTATTAAGAGGGTCTATATTGGTACGCAGAAAAACAAATGTCATAATGACGATTACCATAAAATGCAAGCCGCATAAATGCTTGCGCATAAAGTTTATACGCATAGCAATTATCACCATAACCATCAAAAAGCATAAAAATATAGTGCCTAAACCAAACAAGCTTAACTACAAATTGCCCATAATTAAAATACATAAATATCAAAAAACCATATAAAACATATACAAATAAAAACCCAATGCTTTGTATGACAACTAACAATACAAGCAATATTATGCCTAATAAATCAATGCCAATAAGAATGCCTAAAAACATATACTGCAAAGAAACCTTTCTGCTAAGATCCCATTATGCAAAACAAATTTATGCCGGACAATGTCCGCCAAACAATTTTAGGAATAAAAAGTTTCTGCGTATCAAGGGGCACCCGTATTAAGACCCACCCGCGGTACGAGAGTCCTGTAGAGCGGTAGTGTCGCGTTACCTTGGCAGTTTTGTCGTGGTCCACGATGGCGCGGTAGGCGGCCCAGCCCGCGGCGCCCGTGCCCACGATCAGGTACTGCACGCACGCCGGCAGGTCCTTGTCGTGGTATGGCCTCTTCACCTTGCGCCGCGGTCGCCCTGCAACACGACCCATGCAAAACTCAACATACATAGGCCCTCCTCCCACGGTGCTATCGACAAGCGACTCCAGTACTGTACGCATGTCCTACTAGTCGCTCGTCACGTCAGTAGCCGCCGTAGAAATGCGCCATTTTTAAACGAATTCAAAAGGAGGTTCTATGTTCGACGGTATTGTATGTTTTTTTTATGTACATCGATTTCTCCGTCAATTGTGGAAAGATTTTAAAAGTCTTTTTTTAATTGAAAGAGTATTTTTATTAATTAACATATTAATTTGAAGACGGTTGTTTTTTTTTTGAAAATGTTCCTTGTAACTATCTGGCCTAATTGAAATCGAAAAAAAAACAGAGCTGTTACATAAATTTTGCGCAAAACCGTTTTTTTTTTTTTATGCAATTGCGTGACGAGACTAGCGAGGAAGTTCGCCTGATGGTAAGCGTCACGCCTGCCCATAACAGTAGCAGTGCCAGAATTGTGTACTTGCGAACACAATCCTGCGCCGCACTGCACTGCGCTCGTCACCCTGAGATATTAGATGTTAAATCTCTTCATACCCAGTAATTTATCTGGTAACATTGCCCTTCAAACAGGAACACAGTAATGCTTGCACACTACTGCTTGGCGGTTGAATAACTGGCAAAGGTGTGGTACTTCCCCAGGCGGACTCTGCAGTAGAGTCCTACCACTACAAGTGCAAGTGTTCAAGCAAATGTGACCTTGAGATTTTTCGGGTGGTGTTTATCTAGGTGGTCCTGGTTCATCCTGGTTCGTTTTCGAAATGAACCAGGGATGAACACGATCCGTAAGATTCTCAAAGGCGACACGACATTTGTTTGGACAATCCTCGCCCGCCTCTAACCGTTCGAAAGTTATGGACATTTCAATTTTGTACGGCTTTTTTTTATAATTTTTCCAGAAGGGTCTCAGGGTTTCTCAGGAGTCTTAACATCTAATATTTCAGGAGGATAATCACAGCGAGTGCAGTTCGGCACAGGACTTTGTTCGCAACTGTACTTACTGTTATTGGAAGGCGTGACGCTTACCACCATGCGAGGGTCTCATCGAACTCTAGAAAAGGTTAGGTGTTGCTTACATATTGGGTTACTCTCCGATAGCCTGTCCCATTCTTGTTTCAACAGGTACAACTTATACATCTGAAAACGAAAATATTTTTCAAATATCGCAGTCGGTTTTTTATAACCCCTAACACGAGTAGGAGTTTTCCTTTGTAACGCTCCATCGGCGCTCAGCGCAGACATGATTTTTTCTATGTGATGGTAGAGATACAATAGTAGATTATGCACTAAGGGAATAAAGCAGTGTCTTACGTCGCGGGCGGCATATTGAACCCTGAGCGCAACGAGGGAGGTCTAGAGTTATATAGAGTCCTGAGTGAAGCGAGGGGTTCAAGCTGCCCAAGACGAAGACAGGCTTTATTCCAGAGGAGCATACTCTACAACTCACACCTTCTGCGAGACAATAAAAAGTCAGGGCTCCATAAATTAAAATAAACTGTCAATCACAGAACCAAACACCGTCTTTTGTTTCACATTCTTTGTAAGCACACCTTTTTTTTTAGTTATGGTGGCCAGTTCGATATTCGAACAAACCTCTTTACAATGCCATATGCCATTTTTTTACTTAGAGTTTTCCACGAGTTTCCACACGAATTTGACGTTCCAAATTCATATCACTTTATTCCTTAGGGAGTTTCATAGAACTTTATATCCCTTAAGAGATAATGCTTTACTTTAGGTTGAGGTTTCATGATATGTAATTGGACATTGTCGAGCAGGTGGTGTGAAAATATTATTATGTGTGCTCAACTGCTCAACTGTTGTGCAGTGGGGAAGACGCAATATTGATATTTTGGTTTTAGGGTTTTAGAGACCGTCAAAACAAAATAATCCAAAATCGAAGAGTCTATACACCTACTATGCCATTGCCACTCAGATATTTTATCTATCCAGGATCCTGGACCTTCGGTTTTATCATTAGACCCCATCACCCAGTTGAGATAATCATCATCATCAGCCCGGAGACGTCCACTGCTGAACGAAGGCCCTTAGACCGCCACACTGTACGACAACCTGCCATTTGCATCCACCGGTTGCCCGCGACAACCGTTGGGGAAGAAAGGTTCTTGAGTGGCGACCGGGAACGGAAGACGCATCGTAGGACGGCCTCCCACTAGGTGGACCGACGACATTGTAATAGTTTTTTTGTTTTATTTATACGGGAATACTCACGTATAATTCAATCGGATACTCCGACTATAGTTTCGATGACATCCGGTGACCTTCCAAAAAATTTGTGAAAACCACGTCAGTTTTCATAATAAAATTGTTAAAGGCGCAGTTCAGATGGTGTTATTTATCGTTATTCGTTTTTTTTTATCTAGAGCAATGTGTTAGAGGGTCATTAAGCAACCCTAACCTAACCTTTAACCTGTAAAAGTGTGTTAAACAAGAGACGTGCGCTCACCACTCCCATGATAGCTAGGAAGGCGGTCGTGACAGCTATATAGGTCCAGTTGAAGGGCACGCGGGGCGGGGGCGGGCAGGGCGGCGGGTCCGGCGCCTTGTGGGGGGAGCACGGCCCTTTCAGCTTCGCGCAGTCTATCGCCGCCTGCAAGATTACATTGCGTCCCCGCAATCTGTATACTGCTGCTTCTTTTCAACCGACTTCAAAAAAGGAGGTCCTCAATTCGACAATGTTTTTTTGTATGTATGTTACGCGATTACTCCGCCAATTATGAACTGATTTTGAAGATTCTTTTTTTGTTTGGTAGATATTACCAGGGGGTCATTCCGCAGTTTAGGTATGTTCGGCCGGCGCTCCGCTCCGGGAGGACAACGCAAGGCTGAAGTCAGTGGCCGCCCGCACGCTAGCCTCGTCGCACGTAACTACGCATACGTGATAGAAAGAGAGCGGTATATCTAGGTGAATATAGCGAGCGGTATCCAGCGCTGTGCGAGTTGAATTGCTTTGTTATTTATTTCAATTCCTTTGCGGAGTGAACTTTCTGTACGTAACACTATTATTTATTCTGCGGTAATACTTCAGAGGTGGTCCCATATACATTTTATCGAGATCGGTTCAGTGGTTTGGTTTTTAAATTAAAATTACGAAGAAGAAGTCGGTTGTATATTTTTTTAAAGCGTATTATTGTGTTAAAATGCTATCTAAAAGGCTATCTAATTTTACTGTTAATTTAAAATATCGTCCTTTAATATACTACTGCTGCATATAGGTCCCTTAAGAGTCATACTTCGCAGGTTATGCCACACACCATCATGCAGCCCTCGTGTGGGTTTGAAGAATATACAGCTTTCCTCGTGATGTTTTACCTCACAGAAAAGTTAGTTCGCCTAATGCCATCGGTTTACACACCAAGGATATACTCGTACCTACATGCAGCGGGAGAGATTTTGTATTTTTTTTACAAAGGTACATAAACAGGGTTAGTTCTAATCAGTTAGCATCCTTTTAAGAGCATATTCTGTACATTAAAAAAAAAAACTTTTACTATGGGGCCAACATTGAAACCGCGAAAAAGATATCAGCTGTTCCATACAAAAAGTTCATCGACCTTGGGCAAAAATGTATGGAACAGTAGTTTTTTTTTGCGATATCAATAGTTAATAATATACAGAATATGCCCTTAAAAGGATGCTAACTGATTAGAACTAACCCTGTATAGTTTATCG
This sequence comes from Erannis defoliaria, assembly GCA_905404285.2. Taxonomy (NCBI): domain Eukaryota; kingdom Metazoa; phylum Arthropoda; class Insecta; order Lepidoptera; family Geometridae; genus Erannis; species Erannis defoliaria. The sequence continues at coordinate 17,064,984 of FR990082.1, read as the reverse complement.
GCGAACATTAGCGACAGCTGGACAATTTGTGAATTCGACATTCTGCACCTAAACGTGCAAATTGCTTGAGAATGAAAAATACTTCAGACTATAGTACATTATGATACGAGTGTGCTGTGTTGGTCATTACACTAGAGGCGGTATTATGCTATATGGAAGCCGAGAGCGTAATGACTAATAGCACAAGATTTCCATACGACTGTTTTCATCACACTTGCGAGGAAAAACAAACTTTTTTTGATAATAATTAAACACACAGCGAAAACGTCAACAAACATTTGCGGTAAATGGCGCCCAAACCAGCAATGCACGCGCAGGTTGACATTTACTTCGGCGGCATAAGAACTCTTTGTTGGTATTACAAAAAAACTGTAAGTATTACCCGACTATATTAAGAGTGCTTCGTATACATACGTCTAATTGCAGTCACGTACAAACTTGACTTTACCGGGTTATACCTATTATAGCACAAGTGGCGTAATGTAAAGTAAAAGGCACGCATGCGCAAAAGCTTGCATTATGAGCCTAAAACCGATGTAATAAGATCCACTTTACGAGCAAGTGTGATGAAAAATACTTTTACCTGTGTTCTACAAGTGACCAAAGTTTCTCTCACAAACAATAAGCGCTTCCGTTAGTACCTATTCTTTCTCTTCAATATCTTTTTCCACCTACGCTACGTTCATTGAGTCTGTCATACTGTACCTAACTGTAATAGGCACTAGGAAAACTAGGTAATAGGTTCTGCGCAGTAAGTCTGTGTATAGATATTGAATATTTATATTAAAGTGTTCCCCACTTTGGATACTTCTGTTTTTAAAGCATAGACAGTAAGAAAAAATTTGACCTCTGGCAGGACTGGAACCTGCATACCAGCAATGTCTGGGTTTCCGTACAGATATATATAGATAGAAAAATGTCTCTGATGGATTACCAACACTTTCCTGTAAGGTCGAACAAAAAAAATCTTTTTAACCTTTTTGTTATGGTAGGACTACTACAGGGGCCGCCTGGGGAAGTACCACACCTTTGCCAGTTATGCAAACACCAAGCAGTAGTGTGCAAGCATTACTGTGTTCCGGTTTGGAGGGCAATGTTATATTACCAAAGAAATTACTGGGTATGAAGAGATTTAACAACTAATATTTTAGGGTGACGAGCGCAGTGCGGTGCGGCGCAGGATTGTGTTCACAATTCACTGCTACTGTTATGGGCTGGCGTGACGCTTACCACCAGGCGAAAGTCCCGCTAGTCTAGTCACTTGATTTTTCCAAAAAAAAAACAAAATTAGATATTATCATCTTATAACGATATGATAACGTTGTCGCCTCGCCGGTTTACATTTTAAATTTACAAACAAAAAGTCAGCTACTTTCAAATAATTTATTAACGACAGAACAAAGCATTTGCCAAACGTTCACACCGTGGTTAAGACCACACACGCATATTTCATCACTCTCTAACCACGGCGTCGTCGTTCGCCTGTCCGTCGTCCTTCTCGGCCTGTTCTAGCAGCGCCAAGCGGTCCAGGGGTCGCCAAGGTTCGTGGAACGCGAATTTAAATTTATTCCTTCCGTGATATCCCAATTTGGGAAGGGCATCTTTATCTACGTTGACCAACTTTTTGATGGGTTTTCCTCTCCAGTAGTCGGGGTGGACGACGGGCGAGTTGTAGAAGAGGTCCTGCGCCCTGGAAGCGGCCTGGCGGCCGCGGCCGATCTCGTGCCCGGGGAACAGCTCGCTCCCGTCCTCGCTCGCCGCCTCCTGCAGATAAAGCGCGAGTGAGTTTCCCGTCGAGACGTGCGTAGTGCGCTGGACGAACGAGCGAGGCGGGCCGAGCGACCTTACCGCGACTACAGCCGGGCCATCATCGTATCGTCGCCTCCCTTCGTTTTCCCCCTGATCTTATCCAAGAAGCCTTTAAGTTTGGCCAAGAGACCCTGGCCTCTGGATTCGTCTTCCTCTTGCCCCTCTTGCCCCTGGCCGTATTGTCCTTGGCCGTATTGCTGCTGCGACTGGTCCTGTTGCTCGGTGCTCGTCAACAGCGTCCACTGATGAACAAAGCACAAGCTGGATTTCATTAGTCCTTTATTCGCGACGCGACGCTCGGCTAATTCGTCTAACGCACTTTACACACTGTTTAAACGACGAAATGACGACCTTTGGGAATATTGTGTTTTTTCGATTTAATATTGGCGACATATCTAAGAAAAAAAACAAAGTAAATATTGCAAGCCCAACCCCAAATGCCACATAATGAAGAAATCAGCCAATAGCGAATTGAGGCTGGGCGACTCACTCATAATGTTTGCCTTCTTTTAATACAACAACAAAAAGTGAAAGAATGGCCGTCTTTCAAAGAGGCTGTTTCTTACTGTACATAAACTGCAAGTGGGCGCAATTATAATTTAAAAAAGTATTTGCAATGAACATTCTGTTATCACGGACTGTAGCTACTGCTATCAAATTAACATTGCGCTCCACTGAAGTGTCCCTAAAGACCTGGCCACACCAAATCCTGCTGCAGTTCGTAGATAAATATAGTCTATTGTAGTAGGTACTGCCCCCATAGACATCGAAATCGAAGACGCTAGTGTATAGGTATACTTCACGTGCCAAAACCAGCGTCGAAGGGAGTGCATTGCACTCTTACGGCCTTACCTAAAATAATCTCGATTCTCTTAGTCACTGCTTAAACTTCTCTGTCCTTTTCTAGCACGTGCAACTTCACATCAGAGAGAAGATGGCAGAGCATCTTAAGCAGTGACTAACGGTTGAAAACTTTTTTTAAGCAAGGCCGATAGTCTGCGCTCTGTTTTTTTTTATTGCTAGTGTAACTTGAACTAAACAACTCTCGCTGTGGAACCAGCGCCTTAGACGTAAACACAACGTGTATCTCTTACCTTTGCATTGCTAGGCGGCAACGGCGGGACCACCACGTCGGGAACTTTGATCCTATAGGGGTCGTAGTTAGGGGGCTGCGGGTCCCGGGAGCACTCCGTGCGCCAGGGAGTCTGGGTGACGGGCTCGGTCTTCGGCCAGGGCTCGACGCGCCGCCCCGAAGTTTGCGAGACTTCCTTGCAACAATCCCCTTTGCCTTTGTCCGAAGCGAAGCGCACACGACCTGCTTAATAACAATTTCATACTCGGAACTGTCATTTTTCTAGACGGTTTATTTACAATCCTGGGCCCGTACCGCAGGGCCGTAGCCAGGGGGGGAATTGGGGGGAATTACTACCTTAAAATACCAATGCCCTACCTTAAAAAAATACCATCAGTTAATAATAATCAAAGTACTGTGAAGCGCCCTACCTGTAACAACAGCTACCCTACCAGGCAGGTCTAGCTACGGCCCTGTCGTACCGACATCTAAAAACCATGTTCAGCCGCCGACGTTGATTGTGAATGTTACCGCTCCGCAATACGGCCCAGGGTCGCGCAGCTTAACCTAAAGGAATGGTTTTAACACGTCCCAGTACAAACCATTTCGGGTTTGATTAGAAATCGAATTTGTAGATCTACTACTGTACTACTGCTATTGGTCGTATTTTACACATCACAAATGATAAATAAATAAAATAAATAAATAACGGTGGACATTTCACACAGCGCCATCTAGCCCCAAACTAAGCAAAGGGAGACCAGAGATAAAACGAGAATAGGGTAGATGACTGATGTTTAAATCGTTGAAACTAATAGCTTTGATAATATAAGTAAATATAGAATGTTTATTTAAAAAAGAAACGGTTATTTATGTTCTGATATATAAGCATTTAAAGTTTTTGGTAGAGCCAACTCTGTCCCTTTCCCACAATACAAAAAAATTACGTCACGCCTTACTTGTCAGAATTGAATTTATATGGCGTACAGAGAAGTGACGATTTGCCGTTTCGCCTCTCTGTCTAGCATGATATTAAAATGCTTATAAGTTGCTTATTTTTGATCAGATTTTCATTTTCTTTTCTTTAATCAGCTATATTTATGGGCCACATTTTAATAGGACATTAAAAAAAACGGTCATCTAGCCTATTGCAGGTTAGCAAATACACACAAAATAATAATCAGCTTTTAAGTCCACTGATAGTCATCTACGCTCAAGGGGCGATTGGGCCAAATCCACTACGCTAACCCCGTTGCGGGTTGGTGAATTCACATACGCCATTGAATTTCTTATCCATACGTGTTACGTGTTCCTCACGTTTTTTTCTTTCACCGAAAACCCAGTGATATGATATCCGTACATAAACTCCAAAGGTCTCACCGGGCGGGCCTGGGTTTGAACCCACGGCCTCACTATTTCAAGCACTGAAGAGAGGAGTGAATAGAACGGAAAAGACACGCGTCGCGCTACCCGGGCGTACGTGCAAATGCACGTAGGTATGTGATATACTTATAATACCGAGTGTTAGTTTAAACACCGTTATTCTTCTAGGATGTCATTGTACTCATCATTATGAACAACTTTTATTATGGGGCCAACCCTGAAATCACGAAAAAAAACAGCTGTTCATACATTTTGTCCAAGATCGATGATTCAGTGTTGGCCCCATAGTAAAAGTTGTTCATAATGATGAGTACAATGATATCCTAGAAGGATAACGGTGTTCAAACGAACATCCTGTATATATATTTTTACTAATTACCTACTTCTTTGGGCATAATTCAGGTTTCCTCATGTTATTCTTTACCAGAAACCCAGCGGTAAAAAAATAATTAAAAAGGATAAGTTGAACTTGTTATAAGCCTATTTATAGAATTGAACTCAAAATCTTACCAATAGTCGTGTCTTCCATCAACGACGATATACACTTGTGTATATCGTCGTTGCTTCCATCATGTTTCTTGGCCTACCTACCACGCCTCATCGCCATGAGAGGTCAATATTAGCAGCTCCAGGCCCAGCCAGCCAGCCTATATCAGGGGGGTGTCATTCCGCAGTTTAGGTATGTACGGCCGGCGCTCCGTCCGGGAGGACAATGTAAGGCTGAGGTCAGTGGCCGCCCGCACGCTAGCCTCGTCGCTCGTAACTAAGCATACGTGATAGAAAAGAGAGCGGTATATCTAGGTGAATATAGCGAGTGGTACCCAGCGCTGTACGAGATGAATTGATATTTTATTGGCTAGATAAAGTCCTTATTTATTTCAATTCCTTTGCGGAGTGAACTTTCTGTACGTAGTACTATTATTTATTCTGTGCCTGTACAGATACATACATAAAGGGTTAGTTCTAATCAGTGGGCATCCTTTCAATGGCACATTCTGTACATCAAAACAAACAACTTTTACTACGGGGCCAACAGTGAAATCGCGAAAAAATTATCAGCTGTTCCATACAAAAGGTTCATCGACCTTGGGCAAAATGTATGGAACAGCTGATATCTTTTTCGCGGTTTCAATGTTGGCCCCATAGTAAAAGTTGTTTGTTTTGATGTACAGAATATAAAAGGATGCTAACAGATTCGAACTAACCGTGTAGGTATATTATAATCTTCAAGAAACCATTACGCACGTAGGTAGGTATCTCCTTGAAACACTTACCAATACAAGAAGCTATTCGTCCGATAAACTCGATGTTGTTGGATCCGATCGCCAGCACGCCATTGATATTTTTGATGGGTCCACAACACCGGAGAGGCGATGCGAACATCTTGAATCCACAATAATTTTAATAAAAAAAACCAAGACACCAAAGGTTACATAAATCTAAAAATATTTTCGTCTACATTGTTTTTTCTGACGTTCGCCGATTTTAATTTGGCATTTTTAAATTGAAATGTGTTTGGCAGCGATTGGAAAATGGAAACTTTGCTTTTTTTATAATTGACAGTCTCAAAAGAGGTTGCAGTTATTTGTGAAAGACCTTCGTCCACTGCCATAAACAGGGACCGCAGAAGTATACCATGACGGGGGAACAAACTTCTTTGGTCATCCCTTTCCTCTTTCCGGCCCCGGTTTCTTCGCTTTTCCCGGCTTTGTAATTTTTTTATTAGACTGTACAGATCAACGTAAAATTGAATATTGTAGTAAGTATGTCGATTAAAGGGCGAACACGCGAATGTGTCGATTGTGTACAGTCAATTTCACACTGACTTTATATGCCCTTGAATTACCACTGACTCAGTCACTTACTTAGAGAAACCATGGGTTCTGGAGCAGGTTTATGGGGGAAGAGCAGAGAAAAAAATATTTGAGGAGGAGAGAGAAAACCAGGGACAGGTTTGTGGAGAGAGCGGTCCAGAAACTCCGGGTAAAATCCAATAACTTCAAAAGATTGACTCTTGGAGGTCGCCCCCTAAGAGATCTCAGAAACGGTAAACATTTTTAGGAAACCACGTTATCTAATTTCTTCCCAAACCCTGAGACCCTTCTGGAAAAATGATAAAAAAAAGCCGTACAAAATTGAAACGTCCATAACTTTCGAACGGTTAGAGCCGGGCGAGGATTGTTCAAACAAATGTCGTGTCGTCTTTGAGAATCTTACGGATCGTGTTCATCCCTGGTTAATTTCGAAAACGAACCAAGATGAACCAGGACCACCTTGATGAACACCACCCGAAAGATCTCAAGGTCTCATTTGCTTGAACACTTGCACTTGTAGTGGTAGGACTCTACTGCGGAGTTCGCCTGGGGAAGTACCACACCTTTGCCAGTTATTCAAACGCCAAGCAGTAGTGTGCAAGCATTAGTGTGTTCCTGTTTGAAGGGCAATGTTACCAGATAAATTACTGGGTATGAAGAGATTTAACATCTAATATCTCAGGGTTACGAGCGCAGTGCAGTGCGGCGCAGGATTGTGTTCGCAAGTACACAATTCTGGCACTGCTACTGTTAGTGGCAGGCGTGACGCTTACCACCAGGCGAAAGTCTTGCTCGTCTCGTCATTTGCCAGTATAAAAAAAACACTCATCTCTAACCGTTTGAAAGTTATGGACGTTTCAATTTAGTATGGCGACCTTTATTATCATTTCTCCAGAAAGGTCGGGTTTGGGAACAAATCAGATGAACTGGTTTCCTAAAAATGTTTAACGTGCCCGCGCTGGAACGTACACGGCGTGGCGCGGCCAGCTTAAATATGATTTAACTCGTAACGTTAACTGTTTACTCGTTTTTAAATTACATGTACTAAAAGGTACAGTTTAGGTACAATTTTATGAACTATCTATATACACTGAGCTAACAACAATAGAGTCACAAACAACTCAGCGCACGCTATGCAGTGCGCCGACTTTTTAAACGACTTGCATTACGATAACACACAAGCGCCCAAGCATACATTGAACACTATACAAGCAACATAACGTTTAAATTAGAACAATTGTGAACTTTATAATGCACGTATAGGTACCTACAACGGCACTCGGACGTTTTTGAATGTTTTCACTTATAGATTGTGACTCTTTAGATATTAGCTCAATACCTATCAATAGATTCCTGAGTTAAGGTGGCCCCACAACGCAACACACGACTGACTGACAGACAACGCACAGCCTAAGCCGCTGGTCATACGAACTTGAAATTTAGAGTGTATTTGTCTTGATGCGTAGTGGAGTACCTACTAAGAAAGGATTTTTTGAAATTCAACCCCTAAGGGGGTAAAAATGTGTGAAAACTCTTGTCCAGTATAAATAGAACTAACATTAATCAAAACCTTGTCATTTTCCTTGGTAAAATACTATGTTACTAAAAAACAATCATGTAACCAATCAATAAATCCAATTTATTTTACATTACATTAGACATTTAATTTATTTTCTGTACAAATAATTACAAATTTCACATTTGCATTAATTACTTACATAAATATTACACTTGTAACAAACTGGGTACATACAGTAACAAAATAATTTAATAATAATTTCAAATGCATTGTTACGCCTTTACCTCGTCTGCTGGTACAATTTAACTTGTATTGATACTAGCTTTTACTAGTGAATAGCCAATCACAGTGGTTGAATTTAAAAAGTATTTTACTGTGATTGGTCGACTTCTGCACGTCTTCTCTCCTCTTCGCTTGTCTCCGCCTCAGGAGATCACACCCTCACGCGGGAGCGGGACGAAAAAAAATGCAAAAGAAAAACGCGGCATACTGATTCGGACCAACAGAGAGATCGGCTTTAAACTCAAAATAAATTACACTTGGTGGTGTTAATGGACATTTTTATATTTCTACGTTCCATACAAAACATTCGCACTTAATTATCTATACTTACATTAACTTTAAGCGCCCATTAATCTATTCGCGAAGTTGCCTCGAAGTAGATCGCAGTGCGAAGTTCGTGACTCGTGTCCTTCGTGTGTCGGGCGCAAAAACGATCGAAAGTCGCTCGAGACTGGGCGTAGTTGCTCGAAATTAATCGAAGTGCCTCTGTTCGTCCTCGCTCAACTTCGAACAACTTCGCGAGAAGTGTAGTGGACCCTTTACAATAATAGCGAAGCTTATTTAAGGTGACAAACAATTCATACGATTGACTTTTCGTAAGAAAAATATCGTAAGGAAACCTGCAAAAAAAGTAATGGCGTATGCAATCATGACAATCCACACCGGGCCGCCCGCCAAGCGTGGGGATTATGGCAATCCCTCCTATGAAGGAGGCCTTCGCCGATTTATTCCCCTCAGATACACTTTCCCTGGAGAGACACTTTTTTATTCCTGTAAGATACACTTTTTAAAAACCCTACCAGATTTTTCTCTTAGGCTCACTCTTCGGTACTGTTGTGCATAAAATCCATCGGTCATCAATCGATCCCCAAGCCGCCTGCCAAGCGTGGGGATTATGGCAACCCCTCCCTATTTTAGGGGGAGGCCTTCGTTCAGCAGTGGACGTCTTCGGCTGATGATGATGTGCATAAAATTGAATAAAATGGAATTTATGTCTCAAGAGTTTTGGGTGAAACAATCACAGACATATACTGAACGAAGCAAGAAAACACAACGTAAAATCGATCAATCGATTTATATACGCATCAATAAAATTGTAGATGTCATTAATGACAAAATCGATATCGAGCAGTGCCTTAGGCGCCTCTCTTTCATCCGTTAAAAAAAACAATTTCACAGTGTTAAGTGATTTTCCAGTGATGACTGTTTTTTTTTAAATTTCTTTAATAAATAGATTAAACAAAAGTTCTATTTTTATTAACGGGATATGCACCATGTTCACGAGTAGACTACTCGTGAACATGGTGCATGCAACTGCGCCGAAATATCGGGAGCTCATTTCACAACATAATCACGGTAAATATCCCGTTAGCAATAATAGAACTTTAGTAAACAACCGTGATAGTTTAAAACAGTGTTTTTAAGATTAAACAAATTTTCCTTTTCATCTTTAAAAATATGTAGATATTTTACTAACGGTTTAAAAAACAGCGACCAAGTGAATATTTTTTCTCAGTTTGGTTCGCATGGGAAAGTGTATCTTAGGGGAATAATAATAATAATAATTAACTAAATATGGATTGAAAAAACTTTTCTATTTTAGTGTACTAGCTGAAAATGGATCTCTAAGGAACAGAAGCGCAACTTTTGTAAAAGTGTCTCCAGGAAAAGTGTATCTGAGGGGAATAAATCCCTTCGCCTAGCAGTGGTTGTCTTCTGGCTGAAGATGCACAGGACCAGGATAAACTATCGATCAATCGCCCTTCCAGGGAAGGCCCATGTCTAGCAGCCAAGAGAAATGGTATACGCTGACGCAATATCGTTTTATACAACTGCACCAGAATCAAGGTTCAGATAGCGCGCGAACTCACATTAACATTTATTTAACTATCTACTCAATTAAAATAAGGAACACTAGTTTGACTGAATATAACTTAATTATTTAATTGTAGAAAACAAAGTCTATAAAGTCGAGGCAGCATTAGGGCCTGAGCAGACTAGTGACTTTTAGCATCGGCGATCGGCGATTGAGTCGCTTTTCAGAAGCTTGATGCTGCATCCGAACGCTCCTGTACTATAAGGAGATATTATTGGGCTTATAGTATCTCCAGTCGCGTTGAAGTCGCTCTTTGCACGTTCCCGCGCTAACTTCTCCGCATGCCGATACGATATCAATAGAATCGCTAAAACGTGCGATATCGACACCGCGATCGAATGCAGCTAGTTGCCAAAATGCCACGCATAGATGCAGCTGTTAAAACGTGCGATTTCGATACTACACTGCTACTATACTGCGATCGAACGCAACAAGAAGTCAAAACGCGACACTGCATCGACACAGTCGGAAGATCGCCGATGCTAATAGCATCATGTGTTCTGGCCTTTAATTACTAACTTTTCATCTGTTTAATAGGGAATATATGCATGTCTTTCAAATATTAAAAAATAAATATAGATAAACGAAGAGTTTAACTGAATCTGATGCTTACGTCAAATAATTGAAATCGGCTGGCAAAGTTCTGAAATATCAGCGTTCGAAGTATTTGGGAGGGAGTCATCTGTCCCTTTCTAGCAAAACACGTGCATAGTATAGAATTTGTTTGGAATCGTGAACTTTGACGTCATAAACCTAGTATAGTGCCCTCCCTGTCTAACGTGAAACTAAAATGTTTATAACTTCTTTATTTGTGCACATATAAAAAAAAATACTTTCGATGATTTGTTTTGTTGCCAGTCAGTTTTTTTGTGAGTCAATAAAAAAAACACATGCATATTCCCTACAGTTCTAGGTTAACTATTTAACCTTTACCTAACTATTGACCCTGCCTTATAACTTAATACTTTGTCCAATAAAAACTTATCGTTACCGTAGAGTGAAGACGGTCCTTTGTTGCACGTGCTTCTCGTGGTGCATTTCCAAATTTCCACAGAGACGACCAATCAGACAAAAACCAAGAGAGAGGTAACTTTTTTTAAATTTATTAATTGGCTTGCGTTTGACTTTTGACAGCCAACACGACAGCGTAGATGCGGTCTACGACGGAGGACGGTTTCCCGAATTCAACCAATCTAATTGGTCGATACCGCTCGGGTCTCCGCTTCAGTGGAAACGCACACTAACACAAAAACTTTCGACAATTACTACAAAAAAGTATTGGAAATTGGCCGGTTCCAAGGACGCACAGCCGTATTGACCGCAGTGCCATCAATACCAACGAAAAGAAATAGGATTTCAAACTCATAATTATTCAGTAACAATGTAGCGCTCGTGGCGTAGCTTGTCGAGGTGATTCTAAACGATCACCGATGTTAAGCAACGGACGGCCCGGTCAGTCTGCGGATGGATGACCGTGAGTGGCATTTATTTCTGAGCGCTACCGTGGGTCGGATGACACGTTAAATTGTTGGTCCCGACTGTTTGTTCTAGTTTCTATAACAACCGTCAGCCATGTCAGAGGCCTTCGGGCGGCACATTAACTCTGACACTAGGGCTGGCTACTCAGCCTATACGAACTTACTTAGTAACAATCTATGTTTTTTTATTATTCTTTAGTGGTCCATGTATTTTTCTGTCGGGTATTGACGTCGTTGGCGCACAGGGCCTGCTGTCAGATACGACTGTGGCGGTCACAGGGTTCCTGCTAACTTGATTTAGTACATTTACAACTTAGTGACTTTTCACTCTACGGGACCTCTCTTAATAATACCGTCGTAAAATTATTACACAGAGACAATGAAAATCGAAGAAAAAATATTTACATCGACTAAAGTATGGAAGTACATGCATATCAAAGATTGAAGTCTCAACAACCAAAACCAGTCACAAATTTGCAATGTGTAGTCCAGAATTAAATCTGAACAAAATATTAACACTTTTACGTGCCTGCGGGGCTAAAGTGGCCACTTCCTCCCCGCAGCGGCACGTAAAATCGTATACTGACCATTGGAGCAAATAAGGAAGCCTCAGATCTCATGTCACCAGCAATGTACGTGAGATCTGAGACATTCTTTGCTTTTGCTCCCTAGGTGAGTAATCTACTATTATAGTTACACTTTAACACTCAGTGTCCACCTCATTATTAAAATGAGTGTCAATGAATATCAATCCAGTCCTTTGAAAAGTCATCACTTGTAACGCTGCCTAAATTTTGTTTTTAATACTGACAGGTTAGGTATTTTTCATCACACTTGCTCATAAATGGATCTTATTACATCGGTTTTAGGATCATAATCCAAGCTATTACGCACGCGTGCTTTTTACTTTACATTACGGTACTAGTGCTATAATAGGTATAACCCGGTAAAATCAAATTTGCAAATTGAATCCGTTGAAATTCACGTTTGTTTACGTGACTGCAATTAGACGTATGTATACGAAGCACTCTTCATATAGCCGGGTAATACTTTTTTGTAATACCAACAAAGAGTTCTTATGCCGCTGAAGTAAATGTCAACCTGCGCGCGCATTGCTGGTTTGGGCGCCATTTTCCGCAAATGTTTGTTGACCTTTTCGCTGTGTGGTTGATTATTATCAAAAAAACATTTGTTTTTTCCTCGCAAGTGTGATGAAAACAGTCGTATGAAACTCTTGTGCTATGTTAGTCATTACACTCTCGGCTTCCTTACCGCGCTCGCCTGCGGCTCGCGCGCATAATACCGCTTCTAGTGTAATAACCAACATAGCACACTCGTATCATAATGTACTATAACACAACAACGATGAAGCATCCAGAATTTAAAAAAATACTCTCTCTTGATAGATTGTATATCCTAGGAAACAAAGAAAACCGGCAATTCCTTGAGTGTATAAAATATGGTTTGGCAAAAAAAAGTCTTAAAACCGGTTTTTTTTCTCTTAGTGCGTGAATTCATCCAATGATCTTCTTCTATCTAACATAAAACAATGTTTATAGGTTATTTGCGCTATGGACGTCCTGGGGTCATACTGTGACATATTAAAGCCATTTTACTTTAGGTTCAGCCGCCGACGATTTGCGACCGCGAACCGTATTGCGGGGCGATAAAAGTCACATTCGCGCAGCGTCAGCAGCTGTTCGTTTCTTCTCTTTTTTGCCAACCTACAAGCTCTTTTTTTGCATGCTCGCCGTATATACAGGTGTAGATATACAATGTGTAACAAAAAGGTTCAACAATACTGAAGGGTGTGTACTCATCATTATGTACAACTTTTGGGCCAACCTTTAAATCGTGAAATTAAAATCAGCTGTTCCATACATTTTCTCCAAAGCCAATGAACTTTTTATATGGAATCGCTGTTTTTTTTTTCCGCGATTTCAGTGTTGGCTAGAATTTATATGGCGTACAGAGAAGTGACGTCATAATCTCCTGTCTGTCTAGCGTGATATTAAAATGCTTATAAGTTGCTTATTTTTGATCAGATTTTTTTTTGTTTTTAATCAGCTATATTTGCGGACCATATTTTAATACGACAATAAAAAATACCGTTTAAGGTTCACTACAAACATACATTTTGTCCAAAGTCAATGAACTTTATGTATGGAACAGCTGTTTTTTTTTGCGATTCCATGCCATAGTAAATGTTGTTCATAACGATATGTATAATGTATATATATATATATTATACACCTCTATAAATATGGCGAGGATACAAAACAAGTATTTGCATAAACAAATAGGTACTTTAAAAAAACAACCGACTTCAATTTCGATAACCTGGATAACATCTATTTCTAGTTATTTTGATTTAAAAACCAAAGTACTGAACCGATTTCGATAAAATTTTCCACCACTGAAGTGTAACCTACGAAACAAAAAAAGAACCATAAAATCAACTCACAATCGGCGGAGTAACCACGTAACAACAGGGTTAGTTCTAATCAGTTAGCATCCATTTTCGCGATTTCAATGTTGGCCCCATAGTAAAAGTCGTTTGTTTTGATGTACAGAATATGTCCTTAAAAGGGTGCCAACTGATTAGAACTAACCTTGTATACAAAAAAAAACACATACAGTCGTATTGAGTCCTCCTTTTTTGAAGTCTGTTGATAAAAAAAAGTCGCGTCCATGTAAAGAGATCGTTCGAGTCCGTGAGAGAGTGAATGAACATGAACATGTGCCCGCCCGGGTTCACTCGAGGCCGAACAGCCAGTTGATGCCCTGCGCCAGGAACAGTATGAGCGGCTGCCACGCCACCAGCCACCGGATCCAGTCCAGCAGCTGCCCGTACATTATGTGGGGCCGGTCCCATCTTGCGGCACGTTAAGGCGACTCACCGACAAAAACTGGTCTGCTAGTTTTTTTTGTACAATAAGACGAGACGAGCGAGACGTTCGCCTGGTGGTGAGCGTCACGCCTGCCCATAACAGTCATCATCGCCCGCCTACTGGACGAAGGCCTCTCCCTTAACAGGGAGGGGTTGCCGTAATCCCCACGCTCGGCAGGCGACTCGTAGATCACAGACCTCACCACCGTTAAGAGTGCGACTAATGCCAGAAAAATATCCGATTTCACCCGCGCGTCTTGCATCAGTTTAGAGTCGAAAATCGCATGATACAATTGATGATGATGATGGCTTTGAGCAATTTAGGTGGGATTTTATTTAATTATTCAAAATGTAGGCATGAAATAAAAATAATAAACGGCTACTGTGCTAAAACATTAGTTTGGCTATGTTATTCGTACAAAATAATGTGGTGCTGTCGCTGATAATTTAGAGCATCTGAATTAAAACAGTTTTTTTTTTGATTGGTAATTTGTATATTTTTTTTTTTAAATAAACCAGATTATTTTCTAAAATTCTATTCTGTTACTCGGCTTCTTTAGGTTTTTCCCCTACCTGTAGTATTTTTTTAGTCTGAATATTTACGTTCTTTATCATTAAACTATGTGTTTAAAAATACACCTTTCACTTACTTTTGGCATTAGTCGCCCCCTTAACCGAGAGGACGCCGCTGCCCGTCCTCCGGTGGGTCTGAATGCAGATTTATCTCGCTAAATATCGGTCATATTGTCACTCCATGACATAAAAAACTGTGTTTACGTGTCTGCGGCACGTAAAATCGTATACACACCACGGTAGCAAGTAAAGAAGCCTCAGATCTCATGTTTGTCACCGGGAGACAATAACTAAAGTATTCTAGACAAAACATAACCATGTATAAACGTCACGAGACTAACAGTATTAGAAACTGTAAAAGTAAACCAAATTTAAAGCCAATTTATCGCAGACTGTGTTTATCTAAAAAACCATGATCATGGGCCTAAAACTCTATAACAAACTTCCAGCGACGATACAAGTTACAGCTAATGACACAGCATTTAACAATAAAGTTAGACTACTTTTACTGGACAAGACAATTTATAATATAAAAGAATATCTTGAAAATAAGTACACCTAATCACATAGGAGGTTCTTTTACCTGATAATGATGCCCTTTTACAGCATAATAAGCTATTAAATTTATCTAAGATAGTATATAATAATAATTGTAACATTACGAAATATGGTATGATGAACAACTCTTAATACTTTAATAAAAAAGGTAAGGTAAAAAAAATACTAATAATAAAAGTATGTATTTAACAAAATATATTATGTTAAATACATACTTTATATATACACTTAATTATTAAAACATACCTACAAACTAATACATATCATTTATATTATTAAACTCCGGGACTATTAACTTTCGGGGAATCACAAAGTACCTACCGACTTAATATACTTTAATTAGGACTATTGTAAATCTACCTATGAATAAAACTATCTATCTATCTATACATGAGATCTGAAACATTCTTTACTTTTGCTCCCTAGGTGAGTAATCTACTATTGTAGTAGCACTTGTCGGGAGGTGTAAAGGATACGGGTTGGTGAACATGCGCTTGAGGTCGACGCGCTCGCGGCAGTATGGGCAGGTCTGCTTCTTGCCCACGATGCACCAGCCCCGGATGCACCACTCGTGGAACACGTGCCCGCACGTCAGCTTGTACGTGTTCTCTGGAATACACAAGTATCGGGAGCTCATTCCACAGCATAACCACGGTAAATATCCCGTAAATAATAATACAACTTTAATACACATATGTGTCAATATTTCAGGCAAATATTTTTTATTTTCCAATTGATAGTCAAAATGACTCAAATCGAGTTTTTTTTCTTCAGCTAAGAATTAAAAAGAAGAATATTTATTATTGTTCATTAGAGTAAACAGGGTTTCTTGGATCGAGATAATTTACTTGTAGTAAGAAAATATACACTTGTTTTAAAACAAATTTTCTGAGAGAATTATCTTCTTGGCGTAATATATTTTTTCGAAACGAGAATCGACCTCACATGACGAGAATCTCGTTAAATTCGAGAAGAATACATTCTGGGATTACATTGATTTGGCTCACGAGATTCCCGCCATGTGGGATGTTGACTCAACGATCATTGTCCCGATGGTCGTCACGGTGAACGGTCTTACGACCGAACCAAAAGCACTCGAAAAGACTCGTCTAACAGCATCACAAGAGGCTCTCGCTAGTCGGTTGGGTCAAGGGTCAGATACAAAAGACTGTGATCCTTGACACGGCACGCATTGTCGGGAGGTTCCTCACTCTGCAGCCCTAACCACCGGCAGCTTGAGCCCTGCCTCGCTGCTGTTTTTTTATAATTCGTATTTATATATTTATTGAAGGCCTCCCAATAGAGGGGTGTTGCCATAACCCCCACGCTTGGCAGGCGGCTTGGGGATCGCAGAATGGTCACCACCGTTAACCAAGAGAACGCTGCTGCCCGTCCTCCGGTGGGTCTGGTTGCAGTTTAAGTTACCTTCGTCCAGCAGTGGACGTCTTATGGCTGACGACGACGACGATATTTATTGAAAATCCTTATAAATTAAGATATGAAACAAATACGTAAAAAATATCGAATTGTTTCCATGAATGTTCAAGCAATATAAATACACTTTTTTGTAGGCTTCGTGCATATTTTATTTAATGTTAAAATGTGCGTAGTAATGTGTTAAATCTTCGGCTCCGTCACTTGCGTGCCAGTGCATTCCAGGCTGCGGCTACATAAAGTGTGATGTGGTCAAACATCCAACCTGTCAAGCATAAACAACTCCGGAGAGTTGAAGGACAAACGTAGACTAACTTCCCGTTAAAAATAAGATGAAAATAAATGTCCGTACCTAGCACCCCCTCTTCGTTGACATCGACTAACAGCTGACAGCCGCACACAGCGCACACGTTTGTCTCTAACTGTCGCGTCGGGATCCCCTCCTTCGTGTAGTACTGAAACATTAACATGGAGGTGTGGTGCTCGGGCCCACTGGAGCTGCTGTGCCAGCGGCCCAGGCTCCGTTACTTCAAGGAGCTGGGTTGGCGGGGGAAATGCACAATACACCCCAAGCGTATTGTAGTGGTAGGACTCTACTGCAGAGTCCGCCTGGGGAAGTACCACACCTTTGCCAGTTATTCAACCGCCAAGGAGTAGTGTGCAAGCATTACTGTGTTCCGCTTTGAAGGGCAATGTTACCAGAGAAGTTACTGGGTGTTAAGAGATTTAACATCTAATATCACATGGTGACGAGCGCAGAGCAGTGCGACGCAGGATTGTGTTCGCAGGCGTGACGCTTACTACCAGGCGAACGCCTTGCTCGTCTCATCACTTAAATGTATTTAAAAAAAGCCCAAGCGGGATGTCAGTGCAGGACTTATCGCCCCCACATTGAATAATTATAAGATGGTGCTTGGATGACATATGGAACTGAAAGGTAGAACTACTGGCTTTTTGGACGAGTCACACCCCTTCATCCACATTCGTAACTCATCATCAACCAGAAGACGTCCACTGCTGGACGAAGGCCTCCCCCTTAATAGGGGGGGTGTTGCCATAATCCCCACGCTTGGCAGGCTTCTTGGGCGTCACAGCTCACCGGTAATCGAGAGGACGCTGCCGCCCGTCCGTCGGTGGTTCTGGATGCAGTTTTACGACATACCCAGGTCCAACACTCGTAACTAAAACTTAATAACTAGTTAAGAAATAGTTATTTATGACGCTAGTGCGGTAAGTTAGTTTTTACAAACGAGTAGTAGTCTGCAGACACAACTGTTAATCACTCACCCCAATGGAAGCGGCCATTTTATCCGCACAATATTCGGCCACGTCCCTCCCCAGCACTCCGAAGTACAGTCCATAGAACAGCATCATCAGCCCCACGTCCATCCACTGCTGCGGCTTCTGCCCAAACACCAGGTTCACTCCGAAGAAGGTCAGCATCATAATGATGTAGCCAACGACACCGATGAAGCAGGACATCTTGTATATGAGGTAGAACCATTTGTATACCAATCTGATGAAATAAAAATATGGTCATTTGAATATCATCGGGAATGCTCTTGTATACAAATCTGGAAATAAGTATCATCATCATCAGCCCGGAGACGTCCACTGCTGAACGAAGGCCTCCCCCTTAGACCGCCACACTGCAACTGAAATAAGTACAAGTATTAAGAAATTTTGTAGTGGTAGGGTCTATAACTACAGTCCGCCTTTGTCAGTTATTCAACTGCCAAGCAGTAGTGCGCAAACATTGCTTGTGTTACGGGTTTGAGGGTAATGTTTTTTCTGTCTCTAATAAAAACAACATAAAACCATGTAGGAGGCCTTCGGGCAGGCACATTAACTCTGAATATACGAACTTACTTAAACTGGAAAAAATTGGGTTCTTGTATACCGATCTGTTCCCATGTACCTAATCGAATCAGACTCGATTCGAAAACTAATCTCACCATCTCCGTCTCCTGCATTAATAATGACGGTGACAGATAGTGTATTTATTTATTTAATGATAGGCGAGCAGCATTATGCTGATGTGCCTATATCAAACAGTGTTGAAATTCAGTATTTGTCTGTTAAGTCTATCTTCTCCTTTTTTATCCATTTATCCAGACTGTTCTTAAATGCGTTTAAGGATTTGGATGAAATTATATCCTCAGGCAACCTGTTCCAATTATAAACGACTCTATTGCCGAGGATGTGATGTGCAGTGTTGGTCTGTGATGGAGCTGGCTGCAGAAGAATTTTATGGCGTCTACTTTCTCTAGTGTAGTCTTTAAGTGAGTAGATGTCATGTCTATAGATGTCAGGAAGATTGTAGAACCCGTTCAGGATTTTAAATGTCTCAATTAAGTCACCATGCAGCCGTCTTTCTTCCAGAGTCGTGAGCCGCAGAGCCTTTAATCTGTCTTCGTAAGATTTGCGAGTACCGAGTTTTTTGATTTACCGAGTGAAACCTTTCCTATTAGAATACCTACACTGGAATGAAAATTGGGTTCTTGTACACAAATTCGTAAATCAAATTGGGGTTTTCTCTACACATCTGGCATACAAATTGAGCCCTTAATAGTATCACGATAAAGTGTCAGTAAATCGTTAAGCCAGTTGGCTCATAGTTTGTACCTGGGTGTCGTAACAGACATGGGTTTGATGCTGGACTTGCGGACGACTACCAGTGTGAGGAGAGTGAAGATGCCCCAAATAATGATGAACCGCCACCATTGGTTCCGTGCACTCATAAGCACTGGTATCGACCACATCGCCACCATTGTGAAGAACTAGAAACCAGAAATGTATGGTACAGAGAGATATAAGGATAATAAGTCAACAGATACCAAAGTTTGTTTTTTTAATATGTTTATAGGCTTGCGCTGCCATCTTGTCTGATGTTAAACGAAGATGCAGTCTACGATGGAGCACGCTTGCCTAGAAGAAACCGATTCACTCGCGACTTGAAGACACCCAGATTATAATTATCGGGAAACACCCACTCGAGCAGCGCTACCCATTGTTTACCAGTTCAAATAAAGAAAGTGGAATCAAACCATTTCGTACGAGTTTTTGGTATATCAACCATAAAACGGTGTCGCTTTTTCGAGGTCCTGGCCGTCCGATAGAAGAATGGGCAGCGGGAATAAGATAAAGTCAACAAAGTGAAGAACTAAAAATAAAAATAATAGTAAGATAATAATTAAAATATTACATACTACAGCCAATTATCAAGGCTTTGGTTGACAGATTAAACAACCTTACTAAAAACGTAGCTGGCTTTTTCATCACAGTTTATTAGATAGAGACTGCAACATTTAAAATAAGCTTTAGTGACAAATTTTACAAGAATGATACATCTTTTCTTTTAGTAAAAGCTTAGTATTTTTAGAGTTCATCATCAGCCATCAGACGTGCACTGCTGGACGAAGGTCTCCCTCTTAATAGGGACGGGCCACAATCGTAGCGCTTGGCAGGCTGCTTGTGGATTTGTGCCACATTTGTAACTAAAAGTTCAAAACTAGCTACGAAAAATGACACTTTCTTCGCTGTTTCATAACTAAGTAACTACTAACTAATAAAACAAGACTCTTTTTTCCGTTTTAATAATTACCCTATAACAGAGAGAAAGCTGATGCCTGTCCTCCTGTGGTTCTGGATGCAGTTTTAGGACATACCCATTACCCAGGTCCAAAAATTTAGAGTAATATTGTTAAACTGAAATTTAGATCAGTGAACAAAGGCTATTTGTATTTGTAAGTACCAAATAAAATTAATTGTAAGACAGATAAGTACTTGTCTTATCTACCTTCATTATTTCTGTGAACAATAAAGGATTGAACAAGATTAAGAGTAGCCACCTGAGTGCATGGGCGTATCTATAGCTTTCAGAGTGGGCCCCATCTACCCCGGTGCCCCTGCCCCTGTACCGGGGCAGATGGGCAAAAATGTTTCAACCACCCCAGTGGACCCTGTGTCATCGCTTCATGCAGCCCACCCCGGTATCATTTTTAATTATATTATACTAGACTAAATGGGGGGTCCGAGAGATCAAAAATGTACAAAGATACTAGTTAAATATAAAATAAATAAATATCAATATTGGGACATTTATTACACACAGCGCCATCTAGCCCCATACTAAGCAAAGCTTGTATTATGGAAACCAGATAGCTGATAGAATACTCATATACAATTTGTTTTTTCGTAAATATATACTTATAATACATACTACACCCAGAGTTCAGTTAGGAGACAAATAATGCAAGGTGGTAGCACGAAGACTATATAATAAGTACATTTGTCGAATGACACTTCGTTAGGGGGGGTCCATACCCCCTAAACACCTCCCTTATATACGCCCATGCTTGAGTGATTCTTTTTATATCTGTGTGCTACTGCTGTTTCTGTCGCAAATAAAAGTATTGTCTAACACTTACCGCATAAGATTTATAATGCCTCTTCTTCCATTCCACGACCACCACTTGGGCAACAATGAGAGTCACAATCAGGATCATAACCATCGTGGTGTGCATCGACTCATGGCCACGATGCAGCTCATGTAGCTTCTGGTGGTCATACCTGTGAAAAATACCCGCTATAATTCTCTATCTGCATTCTGCATATGCTAATCAACTAAAGCTTTGCGTTGTTAAATTCAAGTTTTAGAGGATCTACATACATACAATACTGATAATCATAACCAGCCTTTTAAATTTGTTTACGGCTGGACTTAATCCTATCCTCGAAGGGCGAATGGACTATATTCACCATGCTGCCCAGTTGCGGGTTGGTGAATTCATATATGCCATTGAATTTCTTCTCCGGACGTATCCAGGTTTCCTCATGATATTTACCTTCATCGAAAAGCCAGTGGTATGAGTATCCGTACATGAACTCTAAAGAGCTCATTTGTACGGGCCTGGGTTTGAACCCGCGACCTCACGATTACAAGCTAGCATGCGCAACGCGAGAAAAATTTCTTGATTCTTAAAAACAGGACAACGCTACGGATCTGTATAAGTTTGTCTCGTTTTCGCACGACATAAAGACACGAAAACATTTTCTCGCGGTGCGCATGCTAGCCCGGCATGTCCATGGCTACTGTAAATATCAAAATGTCACCAGCTTGTTACTTCTATCTTTCCGCCGGCTAGGCTAACTGGGACTGGGAGCCTGTTGGGTGTAGCAGCGGTACAACAGTTCAAACACAAACTCACTCTCTCTCTTTAAAATTTTGAGTAATCAAACCTTCTTGTTGATCTTACCTCAGTTTTTCGTCAACTGTCAACTCCTCGTACGTCTGCACAGAGAAGTAAATAGGTATTTATTAACGTGAACGTGCGGGGAGCAATCAAGCTTTAATGAGTCAGTGAAAACTTGCAAGTGCTCAACATACCTTGTTAGGAACAGGTCGGTGAAGATCCATGTCTGTGTGCTGATTAAAAGAATACTCCAAACTCCACGTAGACTAAGTACTTCAGCACAGCTCAAAGGTTTTACTGATGGCCGAGTTATCTATTTTATGTATAAAATGAAGAAAACCATTTCTTTCGTAGATCTCTACTCTATCGGTGTAACATTTTTTATTTTTTAACATTTAGTAAGTTATGTTCCAGTAGTTTTTCAAATATATATTTTTTTTCATTGCGCATATGAAATCTACAAAGAAATTTATGAAATCTTAATATTTTGTCTCGCTCGCACCCATACAACTTGTATACATATGTTTTAATGCTTCAACTGAACATAAATTAAGTAAAAATTACGTAACATTGATGTCAGTCGCCCTAACATGCCACTGTCAGCGACTATGCGGTAAATCAACATTTTTTTATGCCCTTAAGTTTTTTGGCCCATGAACTAGGGATAGTCATATTATTATTTTATAACAAATGAAACACCCATGTTTTGAATAATATACCCTGTCTCAGCGACGATGTTAATAGCTATCTATGATACTGGTGCGGTAAGTTGGTTTTTACAAACGAGTAGACGAATGTAAGCGTATATAGATTAATATAGGTCCAGATTTCTAGATGTAAATGCACCGTAAATGCTGGTCAGTTTAGCCATGAACCTAGAAAAAAACCAACCAAGTTTTTTCTAGGTTCATGAGTTTAGCTAGTTTGTTCGTCGCCAGTTCGTCGCACACGCCATAGAGTAAGTAAATACTACGTAAGCACACGCCACACGCCACGCCAAGAGAAGAGACATTTGCGTAAGTAGGCACGTCACGAGTCGGCGTGTTTCAGTTTCGAAAAATGACAGTTTGTGCTGTGAAATTGTGAAATAGAAAAGTGTACAAGCCATCTATATATATAGTAGTAAGTAGTACCTATCGGCCTTACTTAAAAAAAACTTCTCAACCGATAGTCACTGCTTAAGATGCTCTGCTATCTTGTCTCTGACATGAAGTTGCACGTGCTAGAAAAGGACAGAGAAGTTTAAGAACTGACTAAGGTTGAAAAGATTTTTTAAGTAAGACTGTATATATCGATGGTACAAACAACCATAGACATTTGACAAACACATTTCATACGTAAGTACTCTACTTTCTGAGTCCGACGTATTTCTTTGCAAAATGATAAAAACCGAAAATAATACTACTGCGGCGGCCTTAGACCTTCCGACCGGCGCGGCGCCATTTTTGTTTTTTGTTTTTAATAGTTCCTGGCCATGGATACTAGTCTTTCAGCCGAATACATATTTCTTCATCGATCCTTCTTTCTGCAGTTTAATGAGTCGTAGTCACAGTCCAAGTCACACACAGTAAGTCAAAGTCAAGTCCAATCATGCCCTAGTAAAGTCGTGACAACTTTACTACAAGCTTCTTCGGAGTTTTGGAAACAACACGTTTCACTACATCATATCACTTGCCCACACTCTTGCTCGTAAATCAGCACTTAATGAATAAAAGGTCACCATTTTATGCATTAACACTCGAGAAAACACAAGTTTTGGAAAATAATACAATGCAGCACTTGCCCACACTCTTGCTCGTAAATCAGCACTTAATGAATAAAAGGTCACCATTTTATGCATTAACACTCGAGAAAACACAAGTTTTGGGAAATAATACAATGCAGCGACATATTTTCTCGCGTTCCCGCCAAAACTCGCGCGGCGCCGTAACTGCTTAGTATTGTCAAGGGTGTAAATTAAAGTTTACCCATGTTTTTAACACCTAACGCAAAAATGAACTTACAATAGAGTATCATTAAAATGGACCGTCATTGTTTATAATATGTGTGCTAGTATGCCAAAGATATGATCTTCACAAACTGACCAGATTTTGCGCGAGGTGTCAAAATTTTCGACATTAGAATATCTGTAGTGGGATCACTCATTGCGAACGAAACACGGTGGTGGTGGAATGCTCTCGAAAACATTGGTCCAACTCCAGCAGGGCTAGCATGCACACCGCGAGAAATTTTTTTGATTCTTAAAAACAGGACAAGGCTACGAATCTGTATAAGTTTGTCTCGTTTTCGCACGACATAAAGACACGACAAAATTTTCTCGCGGTGCGCATGCTAGCCCTGCTGTACATGTCACGACAAACTGATTTGACCGGAGCAAAAATCGTTTGATGCGCAGGAGATGCCGCCGACTTTCGGCAGCGCGTACTGCTCCTTTAGGCGTATTACAAAGGAAAAGCAGTGCGCGCGGCGGATATCATCCTACTGTAGGTTTATTTTTAGTCCTTTGGATTTTTGGTATTGAGAAGTCAAAAGGTCAAGGCGTTTACTATAAGGTCAGATTTTTTCATCGCCGTTTCTCGTCCTGCACCCTTATCATGGACGTTCGCGATTCCGATTGCGATAGCATGCCATCCTGCTCGTACCAAACCACGCGTGCCATGCGCCCTCCTGCTCGCGCACGCTCGCAATCAGAATCGCGAACGTCCATGATAAGGGTGCTGGTTAGCCTAAATGGCGATGAATCGCCTACGTTGGGCATACTGTACTGAGTACCGATTTACATGCATGAGTATGGGCAATAAAAGTGATAAGTAAGATAAAAGTGATAAAATGTGGTGAAAGGTGTCACTTCGTGTTGTAGACAACTCCGAAAAAGCTTATCTTATTTTTAGTAAAAAAAAATTGTTTAACCTGTGTTGTCCCACTGCTGGGCAAAGGTCTCCCTCAATGTTTAATAATAATAGAAGGACAAACTCAGCAAGTACCTTGACTTGGCCTTCGAGATAACCGCCATGTGGGATGTTGACTCGACGATCATTGTCCCGATAGTCGTTTCGGCAAACGGTCTTATAGCGAAGAGCCTCGACCAATACCTCAAGAGGCTCTCGCTAGATGGTTGGGTCAAAGGTCAGATACAAAAGGCAGTGGTACTTGACACGGCGCGCATTGTCAGGAGGTTCCTCACTCTGCAGCCCTAACCACCGGCAGCTTGAGCCCTGCCCCGCTGCTGGCGGCAACCTAGTTTTTAAGTTTTTTATAATTTGTATTTTAGTATTCTAATATTTATTGTAAAAAACTTATATAACTAAGAAATGAAATAAATACGTGAATAATAATAGTAAAAATGCCATTGCTTTAATGGTAAGTTAAATAAGCTATTCACAAAGAACTTCTTATTAAGACGTATGATCAGGGCCCTGTTTTATAAATCGTACTAGCTTCTTGTACCAGTAACTATAAGTTACCAGTTACAGGTTGATGGTTTGTCTTTAACTTATATAGGTACGAGTCTTTGTACTTGTAGTTTATACACTGGTTGTCACAAAAGCTTTGGAAAACGCCGTACTCGTACAAAATTTTATTTTTTCAGTGTTTCCAGTTTTTCACTACAAGTACCTACAAGACTTGTGGCTATATGGCCCAGGCTGTATGGCCTCATGGCTATAGCTTTCCCATGGGCAAAAAAACAAAAAACAAAGCAATCAGTTACATTCTCTTTGGCATAGACTTTCCTTTTGTTTTTTTTTTCTTAGTTATTGGCATTGCACGTTGTGCATTCTGCCAGTGTCAAGTTTATGAATATGGAGGTTTATTTTATTAAAATAAAGTCAAATATGTCATTAAAACACAGTCAGTTACACGAAATCAGTCATAGTCGAGTCCAAGACATGCCCTAGTAAAGTTGTGGCGACTTTACTATGAGCTTCTAGTTAAATGCTCAATGTGAGCTTCTACGGAGTTTTGAAAACAACACGAAAAAACATGTTTCACCACATTATCACATAATTACTTGTCCACACTTGTGCATGTAATTTAACACTCAATGAATAAAACACCACCATTTTTAATCATTAATTCGCGAACAAACACCAGTTTAAGAAAATAATAGAATGCAACGACTTGATTTTTCCGTGTTCCCGCCAAAAAACCCCTTCCTTTTTGCATGGCACAAAAAAAAACAATTTTGTTTGTTTTGTTTTTGTGCATTTCTATCTAAGTGCTCTTCTCTATTCGGTTTTCGGAGGATTAAGAAAAATAAAGGTACTTTTAAATTTAATTTTGTTTGGATCTTGGATTTGATTTTCTTTCACGTGTTCAACTTTTAAACTGTTTTGTTTTGTATTTTCCAGGCTTAATATTTGGGTTTCGCAATGAATGGTGATTTCATTCTTGCCTGTGGTTAATTTAAACTTTATTTGTGTTTGGCGTCAGCGACGGTGATAAAATGGATCACCGTCGCTGTTTCGCGTGGCAATTTCAATCAAATTACCTACCATAATAGCAGGCGAGCTGTAGTGTGGGTATTATGAACTAAATAGTGGTTGTACATGATCAAACGTACCTATAAGTTTATTCACTGTTCTGTTCATTGCTATCTTTAATTTATTTCTTGTGTTCATGATGATTTCTTCGTCCACTACACATCACTCGAAGCTGTTTCTTTCTCACCGACTCATCCTATATAGCATTGTTTTGAAGATCTGTTTGTTCGGGTAAATGGAAAAAAGCTAATGAAGGAAAGGAAGTGCTCCAAGCACTGTGTTTTAATCTTTTTGCTGATTCATTCTTAATTTTATTTTACCTTATTGATATCTGCATGTTTCTGTTTTTTTAGGCACCGCATTCAAATTGTGAATTGTTTATGTTTAGTAACTACAGGTACAATAATAAAGAGAATATGTTTGGTGAATGCATCACATAAACCATATTTTTTATTAATCAATTTATTTAATTTGGAGTGGTAACCTTCTAAAATGTTATGAGTCCTATGATGCTCTCCAAAGATTCAAAAAATCTCAGGTGAATGTACGCTGAACCAAAATCTTTCTATGTAATTGATGAATTTTTCCAGATCAACTACATTCGGATTTGATGTATTCAAAGGCCTTTCGATTGGCTGACTGCTTTTCGTGTTTCGCAGTCACAATGTTCTGTCATTGTCATTTTCATTTTCTAAGAAGTTCATGCAGTCGGGCAGGACTAGTACTGCTTGGAGATTCCTAGACTGCCGCCTCACTACAAGCTTGGGGCACATATCAAGCGGTAACCCGCCACCGCTTCGTTCAGCCATATAAGTGTTGGCTCTTCCTCGCACCACAGCTTCAGTGCTCCATCTCCAATGATGCTTACCTCTGAAGCGTGCGACAGTCGCGCTTGCGCTCTTAAGATCGGACAGTATCCAGCTCTCAAGGTATCGCTTCACTGATGCGCTTTGTAACGTGATGGTTGTCTGTTCGGGTCTCTGCTACACAGAGTCTGTTCCCTACTATATCCGCGTAGCTGGTGGTGGGCCGACGTAGTCAAGACTCTGGAAGAGTCGCGATGGCGCGGTTTCTTAAATTTAAATTAAATTATAAACCGATTAGAGGTCAAATGTGGTCAAAATATTAAAACTACGATACAACTAAAATGGTAACCTACCTAAAATAACTGAGGGGTTGAAGCACTTAAGTGGCTCGGAGCAGTTTGTGTTAGCAAAAAATTGGGTATGTCATGTGAGGCATCACCTGCTTGGGCGTGTAACATAACTACGTTCTTTTCCGTGCACAGATTCTTGCATTCACCTCTAGGAGAAGTAGTGTCATCTTCCCTCGCCCGCTTTGGAGCTTCCTTGAGTGCCGGGGCTTGAACACCGCTATATCCTGCTCTCTTTTCTCCAGATTCGTACGCTGGCGGTCCAGGCAGGTGCCGTAGACAGGTCCACAGTAATTGTTGAGGTCCGGGCATTTGGTGTGGGGGCATGACTAGCGTTAGGCTTACTTGTGGGAACTGGCTTAGGCAATGCGCGGTCGGCTTCCAGTACCACATAAGGTTCGAAGCCACTTTGTATGCTGCCAGTTTATTACGAACCGTCTTTCGCTGTTTTTTTAGTTTATTGACAAATAGACTTGATGTAACTAGTGAGATATCTTTTTGTTACATGAATTTTACAATTTTCACAGTAAGTAGAGTCATTATCATTGCAAGACTAACCTCTTTAAGGAGATCATCCCTGGAGTCTAGCTCACCGAAGGCACCATAGCCAACTTGTTCACCACTACCACTAATTTTGGTATTCTTCTAAACACATTGATCACTTTGATCTCTTCGTTGAATGGTAAGAGTAAATAGTTTGTCAAATTCTTGAGTTAAGTTACTCAAAACTGTCTTTAATCGTTTCAGATATTACAATCATTTCTTTGTCAAGATTTTCATTTTCAATAATCTCGTCCATAATATGTGAAGTGCTGATGGTCGACTATATTTTTCGGATTTTTCTTTTATTATTCGATTGCACTGCAATACGTTTATTACTCTCACATGAGAGAAGGATGAATTCTTCATCTTCTCAATAAATTGTAGCCACATCATCAAGCTCTACTTGTAAATTCTCCACAAACTCACACAAATCATTATGATTAACCAAGTTAACCATTAACCGAGGGCACCATAGCCAACTTGTTCACCACTACCACTAATTTTGGTATTCTTCGAAACACATTGATCACTTTGATCTCTTCGTTGAATGGTAAGAGTAAATGCTATGTCAAATTCTTGAATTAAGTTACTCAAACTGTCTTCAATCGTTTCAGATATTAAAATCATTCCTTTGTCAAGATTTTCATCATTTTCTATAACCTCGTCCATAATATGTGAATCGCTGAAGGTCGACGATATTTTTCGGATTTTACTTTTATAACCCGAATGCACTGAAACACGTTTACTGCTCTCACTTGAGAGACGGACGAATTCTCGTTCTTCCCAACGTTCGTTCTTCATCAAGCTCTACTTGTAAATTCTCCACAAACTCACACATATCAGTAGGTATCAATTTTATTTTATATTGGTAATGCCTAAAACAAAGAATAATAATAAATAAATAAATATCGCAGGACATTTTTTCACACAGCGCCATCTAGCCCCAAACTAAGCAAAGCTTGTAATATGGAAACTAGATAGCTGATACAATACTTATATACATATTTTTTTTGTAATTACATACTTATAATACATACTACACCCAGACACAGAACAAACATTTATGTTCGTCACATAAATGTTTGCCCTTGGTGGGGATCGAACCCACGCCCTACAGCTCTGAAGGCAGACACGCTACCGCTGAGCTATATGGCAGTCAGAAGAAGAACCCAAATAAAATGCTATGTGTAGGATTACCCAATTTTACTAAAAAAGAGTGTAAGAAAGATATCAGTATAGTTCGATGTGACCCCGAGTGAGCGTCAGTGCAAGAGTGATTTATTATTTATGCATTCACCTCTAGGAGAAGTAGTGTCATCCTCGCACTCTTTTGAGCCTCCTTGAGTGCCGGGGCTTGTGTAGGCTTGAACACCGCTACCTCCTGCTCTCTTTTCTCTAGATTAGTAAGCTGGTGCTTCCCTTGACCAATCTAGCCAGCGGTCCCGGCAGGTGTCGTAGACAGGTCCACAGTAATTGTCGAGGTCCGGGCATTTGGTGTGGGGGCATGACTAGCGTTAGGCTTACTTGTGGGAACTGGCTTAGGAAATGCGCGGTCGGCTTCCGGTACCACGTTAAGGTTCGGAACCACTTTGCATGCTGCCAGTTTATTTTGTACCGTCTTTCGCTGTTTTTTAAGTTTTTTGACAAATAGTCATCAAGTAACTAGTGAGATATCTTTTTGTTACAGAATCATTATCATTGCAAGACTGACCTCTTGAAGGAGATCATCCCTGGAGTCTAGCTCACCGAGGGCTCCATAGCCAACTTGTTCACCACTACCACTAATTTTGGTATTCTTCGAAACACATTGATCACTTTGATCTCTTCGTTGAATGGTAAGAGTAAATGGAATGTCAAATTCTTGAGTTAAGTTACTCAAACTGTCTTCAATAATTTCTGCGTCAAGGTTTTCATTTTCAAAAATCTCATCCATAATATGTGAATGGCTGATGGACGACGATATATTAGTTTACTTTATTATCCGATTGCACTGCAACACGTTTATTACTCTCACATGAGAGAAGGATGAATTCTCTTTCTTCCCAGTAAATAGTATATTTCATCAAGGTCTACTTGTAAATTCTCCACAAACTCACACAAGTCATTATCAATTGTACTACTACGTTTTTAATGCAAAAAACCAAAGAAAAACCCGAATAAAATTACCCAAAGTGTGGGAACACATTTTTATATTTTTTGTATTTGGAGCTTGAGTCGACATGTAAGCTCCATTATGTACATTCAGTTGATATCGCCTACTTAAACATATCCCACAACAATGTAAATTGTGTACGTGCCGCATCACTAAGTGGAGCGGACAAAACACTTTGAATCACGCCGACATTGAGAAAATTGAAGCCATATTGAGTGTCATAGCAGATCTCACACTCTGCGTCCGCGAACACTCCACCAGGATGTGATACACATCCTCGAGGGTTCCGCATATGTCGCCGGCGTCAGATTCTACCAGCTTCTATTCAATTTTACTACTGTCAAAGAGTGTAGGAAATATATCAGGATAGTTCGACGTGACATACACCGAATGAGCGTTCGTTCAAGTAAGTGAATTGCAGTGTGATTTATTGTAAACGGTTATTCAATTTTAAGCTTACCATATTCCGACATATCAGCTGAAGATTGCAGTCTTATTACTGTCCGGCCTTCCATTAGCTTTAGAGTTCTGTCTGAGAGCTTCTGAGGCTGCTTCCGGCGTGGAGTTTTAAAGAACTTGGACCCTACGGCTTGGACAGCTTCCACAAACCCATTGTTGATCTCGTCCACAGTATCGCATTCGGCGAGGCTCTGGAAGCGATTATGCAATTCGAGTTGAAAGTTTTCGGGGTTCTGGATTTGGGCAGGGCCAGGACGAAGCGCAGACTTCACCAGACGTGACCTTTCAAGCTTGACATTGATATTCAATGTGCCTCGGACAATACGGTAATCGCTACCGGTTTTCACCTTGCCGATCACGGAGACATCATTGAATATTCGCTTATTGGTCGTCATGATGAAGTCAATCTCATTTTTGGTTGAACCATCGGGGCTTATCCACGACCATTTCCTGGAAGGTCGCTTCTCGAAGAAGGAGTTCATCATAAAGAGTCCCTCCTTCCGACGACCGGTTGGTCGACTTCATGGAGAAGGAAGCGGAACCAGAGGGGTCAGCGGTTGCTGACCCCTCTGGTTCCGCTGTCCAAATCCATGCGATCCTACTCTCAACTCGTCGACATTCCGTGAGCCCACCTTCGCGTTAAAATCCCCCATAACAACGGTGAAGTAAGTTTCGGAGACATGTATGGCCTTGGAAATCTCCTCGTACAATGCCTCTACTTCATCGTCAGAGTGTGCCGAGGTCGGCGCATATACCTGTATGACCTTCAGCGAATACCGGTCGTTAATTCTGAGTGTAAGGTACGCTACCCTGCACGACACACTATCGACTTCTACTACGTTGTTGATAAGAGACTTACGGACGAGAAACCCGACACCACCCTGGGATTTACGCTCTCCTTCCCGGAAGAAGAGCATGTTGCCGGACTCCAGGATTATCGTATCCTGTCCTTCTCTTCGGATTTTAGATAATCCCTTGATGT
The DNA here is from genome assembly GCA_905404285.2 of Erannis defoliaria. Lineage (NCBI taxonomy): Eukaryota > Metazoa > Arthropoda > Insecta > Lepidoptera > Geometridae > Erannis > Erannis defoliaria. Next base: position 17,033,331 of record FR990082.1, on the reverse strand, counting down.
CCCATCGCATCTTGCCCAATTCTTCTTCCAGCTCGACAATCTTCTCGTCGGTCCTCAGCGTGCGAATGTTGTGTGTTGCCAGGGCCAAAGTCTTATGTTGGGAGTGGTAGCGGGGCATCTGCCGGGGATTCTTCGCACCCCTTGCTGGTCCGTTACTTGACCTGCTACCCAGCCTAGCTAGGCCAGAAATAGAAGAGCTGCCGTTGACTAGGGGCCATTGTTTGGGTGTGTCTGTCATATAGTGTGGGGCGGGGGGAGGTTGCCATATTCCCCACGCTTGGCAGGCGGCTTGGGAATCGCAGAGTGTTACCACCGTTAACTAAGAGGACGCTGCTGCCCGTCCTCCGGTGGTGCTGGATTGCAGTTTAACGACATGCCCAGGTCCAGGTCTTGCCTTAGGACGCGCTCGACGAATTTTGCTGCGATCGACATTTGAAATGTTTTTTAGCGTCACCAGTCCAATATATTGTAACGTAGCTGAGACGATGGCAGCTCCGGCTTATCTGATATTCCAAAGCGATCCAAGGTTCTGGCTACAGTTAAGTACTCCTATTGTTGGTTTGTAATGGTACACGGCAAGGGTAAGCCCTCAGCCTCAAGGCTGGAAACCTTGATTTTTAGCGAGTCAAACTTTGAATTTCAATTTCAGAAACTGATGTCTGTGATTGGTTGGTGGAGGATTTTGATTTTTCTTCATACATTTTCCGGTTTAAAGTTCTTAAATTGTTACTCATCGTTTTATTTGTAGTATTTATATCTACCGAACCAATCAACATTTTCCTGTCACACCTTTGATAATTTAGAAAATCCCTTTTCATCACACTTGCTCGTAAAGTGGATCTTATTGCATCGGTTTGAGGCTCTTAATCCAAGCTATTACGCACGCATGCTTTTTACTTTACATTACGGCACTTGTGCTATAATAGGTATAACCCGGTAAAGTCAAGTTTGTACGTGACTGCAATTAGACGTATGTATACGAAGCACTCTTAATATAGCCGGATAATACTTACAGTTTTTGTAATACCAACAAAGAGTTCTTAAGCCGCTGAAGTAAATGTCAACCTGCGCGCGCATTGCTGATTTGGGCGCCATTTTCCGCAAATGTTTGTTGACGTTTTCGCTGTGTGGTTGATTATTATCAAAAAAAAATGTTTTCCCCGCAAGTGTGATGAAAACAGTCGTATGAAACTCTTGTGCTATGTTTCAATACACTCTCGGCTTCCTTATCGTAATAATATATAATACCGCCTAGTGTAATTACCAACATAGCACACTTGTATCATAATGTACTATTTTCTTACTGTCTATTAAAAATAGAAAAACCCGAAGTTGTACACTAAATTAAAAATATTCAACAGAAACTACATTGTTGCGGCTTCCCGACTGATATTAATTTATAAATAAAATAATAATATGAGTTCAAGCGAAGAATCAGATATTGATATGGAATCTACTCCACCTGATATCAAGAAAGAGGAGCAAATTGCGGAAAACGGTCTCCTGCCGCCAAAATCGCGAGAGCGCTATTTAATGATGTACAAAAATTTCATATCATGGAAGACTCGAAGAAATACTCAATCGTGCTCTGAAAAAGTTTTGTTGGCTTATTTCAAAGAACTACGCCTGAAGTATAAGCCGTCCTCAATTTGGTCAATATATTCAATGTTAAAAAGTACTCTAAAAGTCAATAATGACATAGATATATCAAAATACACAAAATTAATTGTATTTTTGAAACAAGAGTCAGATGGCTATACAAGCAAGAGATCAAAAGAATTCACTGCAGCTAACGTAGAAAAATTCCTTAATGACGCGCCAGATAAAAAATATTTAGTAACTAAGGTACGTTTTTAAACCTTTTTGTAGAAGCTTACATACGCAATGCTTAATTTAGTAGGTAGGTACCTACATTTGATAGTTAATTGGGTCATTTACCTCTATAGAACTACATACAAAAATAAAGCTAGCGCCAGTTACATAAGTGTAACTGGCGGTAGCCGTTCTTGTTGATCAATAAATAAATACATACATAAAACATACTTAAATTACCTACTTGTATTTTATTACAGGCTATATTCATTTTTGGTATATGTGGGGCGTGCAGACGACAGGAATTAGCCAACATAAATGAGAGCGATATCGAAAACCATGAGGACTTATTGCTCGTCAAGATACCTGACACAAAACTCAAAATCCCTCGTACATTCACCATACAAGGTGAGTTTTACGAAATTGTCAAGAAGTATCAAGCTGTAAGAATAACAAACGCAAAGAGTAACAGATTTTTTCAGAAGTACCAAAACGGTAAATGCACGCGGCAAGTCATTGGTATTAACAAAATCGGTAGTGTACCAAAAGAAATAGCCAAGTTCTTGAAATTGGAAAATCCGGCTAGTTATACCGGTCGCTGCTTTAGAACAACCTCTAAAATATTACTAGGGAATTCCGGATCTGATATGATTACACTGAAACGCCACGGCGAATGGCGCTCTAATAATGTTGCAGAGAGTCGTAATGACACACATAAAACAAAATACACAAAATTAAATGTTTTGAAACAAGAGTCAGATGGCTATACAAGCGAGAAATCAAAAGAATTCACTGCAGCTAACGTAGAAAAATTCCTTATTGACGCGCCAGATGAAAAATATTTAGTAACAAAGGTACGTTTTTAAATCTTTTTGTAGATGCTTACATTTGGATCCTTTACCTGTATAGAACTACATACATAAAAAAATCAAGCTAGCGCCAGTTACATAAGTATAACTGGCGCTAGCCGTTCTACCTACATTTGATAGTTAATTTGGTCATTTACCTGTATAGAACTACAAACAAAAAATATAGCTAGCGCCAGTGACATAAGTGTAACTGGCGCTAGCCGTTCTTGTTGATCAATAAATAAATACATACATAAAACATACTTAAATTACCTACTTGTATTTTATTACAGGCTATATTCATTTTTGGTATATGTGGGGCGTGCAGACGACAGGAATTAGCCAACATAAATGAGAGCGATATCGAAAACCATGAAGACTTATTGCTCGTCAAGATACCCGACACAAAACCCAAAATCCCTCGTACATTCACCATACAAGGTGAGTTTTACGAAATTGTGAAGAAGTATCAAGCTGTAAGAATAACAAACGCAAAGAGTAACAGATTTTTTCAGAAGTACCAAAACGGTAAATGCACGCGGCAAGTCATTGGTATTAACAAAATCGGTAGTGTACCAAAAGAAATAGCCAAGTTCTTGAAATTGGAAAATCCGGCTAGTTATACCGGTCGCTGCTTTAGAACAACCTCTAAAACATTACTAGCGAATTCCGGATCCGATATGATTACACTGAAACGCCACGGAGAATGGCGCTCTAATAATGTTGCAGAGAGTCGTATTGAAGAGGTGTACATTAAAATTGAAATAGAAGATTATATAATATAATATATATAAAATTAAGATTGATATAAATATAAATAATGCTGTGGAACCGCGCGAAAACGTCCATCCTTCGCCGCCGCCGCTGCAAGCTCGGCCGTCGTCACCGACCACATTCTCCCGTTCAATATAATTAATAATGTCGGTCAGTTAAGCTTCCAAAGCAGAAAATATCACAGGGTTTCAATCATTGTCCTTTGTCTGAAACCTATCTGTAATATGTCTTATTTGCTATTAAAAATAGTCTAATGAAAAAGTTTGTTTCATTACCGTTGTACTGTTTTCTCGCAAATGTGTTTTTGTATGATATACGTGCTGAAATTGGTATTTACAAACTCGTGACTATGGTAACATTCGTCTACTCGTTTGTAAAAACCAACTTACCGCACTAATTTAATAACTATTACGACTCTTCCTATTATTTTCTTTATTTCTTGGCGTGTTGCAACTTTTCTTGGCATGAAGAATTTATAAGTACGATCTGTATTTTTGGCTTCTTCGTCGTACTTTTTCGGATTTTGCAAATTAATCAAAACTTCTGTTAAATCAGTGCGGCGTTCTTGAATACGTTCATGCAGAGTCTGTGACAACTGGTTATTCAACATTGTGTTTTGTTGTTGCAATTTAGCCAAAATAAATCGATCTGTTGTGTCCGCATTTATAAGCGTTAGCTCTCGACTACAAAGTGCCTCAACTCCTAATTTAAAAGGCTGTAAGTTAGCACTGAGATCTTTAATTATGTTTAAGTTAGCACTGAGATCTTTAATTATGAACCACTCATAATCGCTGAATTAAATCTCAAATTCAGTATCGATTAATTCTTTATCAACATAAATCTTTAAATTGTAGAATCGTTCTAATATATTCAAAAGGCTATTCCAGCGAGTACGGCAGTCTAATATCAATGCCAATTCTTTTTAGGGCCTTCTTGTTCCGTCACATATTTTTGTAAGAAGACGTCATTTTTAGTTGGTGCCCGCTTAAAATTCTTGACCACTTTCCGTACTTTCTTCAATAGATCGTCATATTTTGTAAAAATCATTTCAGGTGTCCGTGAATTTATATTTACAGTCACACCCTGTTCATTGCCGTCCATATCATCGTTATCATCATTATCAGATTCCGTCGTAAATGCTGCTGCTGGGCATTCTGATATTGAAGAATTGGTTTTCTTATACAGTGCATCAACCACCACTTTTTATTATACAGTGCATCAACCACCACTAGTTGTTAGCCGTGTGTAATACCGCAGAATGGCTCTGTTATCCTCGGTGCGAGTTCGGTCAAATGCCCTAGTGGCAGCGTGTTTCACTCTCAGTAGGTCCCTCGCGTCCTCGGGCAGGGCCCAGCGTTGGTCTCCCTTCGCTGGGACCTGCTTAGAGGCCTCACCAATGGCGGTGCGGAGGTGGCTAGTGAGAGCGTCAATCGAGATAGAGATGTCGTCAGGGGCAACAATGTCATCAGGGATTCTGTCCAAATCAGGGGAACTACAAGCTTTCAGGGCATCGCCTAAGTGCTTCCAGTTCACCACGGTCTTAGTTTGAGGGGGTCTGTCAGTCGGATCGGGGCCTAATCGCATGAGGACGGGTCGGTGGTCAGAGTCGAGTTCGTGTAGTACTTCCAATGAGCGTAACTGGAGGGTCACGCCGTTTAGAAGCGCTACGTCAGGTTTGTAGTTCAAGTTCAGGGGAAAGTGGGTCGGAGTACTGGGAGGAACTATGTCAAAGTTGAGGTCGTCAGAGAGAAAGTTCAGAAGGTTTCCCTTCGTATTGGTCGTGTTGCAGCCCCATAAGATGTGCTTGCTGTTAAGAGCGCTATTACATTTTGACGCCGAGCAAAGTTAGGTATTTTCGGCTGCCAACTAGTATTATTTATTCTGTGTAGTGGCGAGACACGCGCAGTCTGCAGTGATACAGCTCGGCTAATGACGCGGGTTGACTAAACGGTCTTGATCCTTAGTATAGTTTTTGGAGGAACTTTGATTAATAATCTAAGTTAAGGTTATTGCGTTCATTGTTCAAACTAAAATATATGTAGGTGTAGGTTTTAGCGGTATATAAAAGCGGAATAGGTTTTTTGAAAAACAGAGTTATTTTATTATAGATAGTGTGACTTGTTATACGCAAATGACACAAAAGAAAGGTTAAAGTGTGGTTGTGTATGTTTCTCGTCTCTCTATCGTTAAAGGTCTAAAATAAATAATAGTGGTGTTTGAATAAATTAAACAAACAGGCGCAACTCGTTACAAATATATTTAAAAAAAATACACAAAAATTTATAATAACATGACACTAATGTTAAAAAACCGGCCAAGTGCGAATCAGACATACAGACGGACAAAGTGATCCTATAAGGGTTTCTTTTGAGATACGTAAGGGTTTCTAAACAGTGAAAATCTTCTGTAAGCACGGCGTAACGGATATTTAGACAGAACATTTTGAAATAAGGTAGATTATGACCGGGATTAACATATTATAGGCATGAACAGACAATTAGAAATATATTTCGCGCAATGGCATTGACCGAGACTTTCTCGGATCAATTATTTCGGGAAGCACACATTTTTCGTAGAATGCCTGCAACTTCGGTAGCATGTTTTCTTGCCAAAAAATTTCGTTTCTTTGTACCTTTATAACTTTTACAGGGTGATCTGAGCCAGTCCATATGGCAAGTATACAAACATTTTTGTTTGTTATATGGAGCTGGCCTTGTATTTGGTACAACCAGTCATGGTTTTGATTTATGGTTACACCTGTAAGATCATTGCATTTAAAGCCTTTAACTTTTTTTGTGCGCACGGCTGTGTCGAAGTCCATCCCAAAAGCTGAAATTGGACATTTCATTTCCACAAGACCTTCACTGTACAAACCATCAGGTGAAGCCCCTAAATAACAGTGGTTTGAGTCAATAAATAGGCCACATTTTTCTATGACAATGTTTTCTTGTCGGCTCAGTTGTGCTAACGCTTCGGCTTCGTTGTTCCTGCCATGTTTGATGGAAGATACATTGTCGAGATTATAACTATACAAAATAGTTTTGACAAGGGGAGCCAAATTTTGGTTAGGTCGTCTTTTGCATACTTTTGAAAATGTTGACGCCGTTAGAATACATCTACGAAGCTCCAACCACAAAGCGCTTTCGGCTTGTAATATAGTGGCGCGTTCTATTTCGTGACGATTCGAGGCCTGGTCATGTAAATTTTTCAGAAATAACGTTTTTCCATTCTCATAATCTTCTGGGCTCATATCCGGGCGCTGACATTGGCTACCGTAATCTAAGTGACCAAAATCAATGCGCCTACGACTACGTTTGGTTTGTTTTATCGACCGTTGAATATTTCTGGCTTCTCTTTTAAATTCCAGTCGTTTTAGAGATTTTCCGGGACTTTTTTGGCCGTTGAATTTATATAGCATGTATTGCGGTTTACCGGTGTTGAACGCCACAACAGCTGCATAACATCGGGCTTCATATGAGTTCTTCAATGAGAAGTTAACTCTTTTTCCGCCGACTGCTTTGGCTACGATGCTATTGAACTGCTCTGCGCGGTTATTAGTGGAACAGTGTAGCAAACTTCTTGAGTTATGTGCGAGTTGTGCAGCATTTTTTTGGAGTCTCAACATTAAAGTTGGTGCTTGTAAGGTTGAATCACGTTCGGTTTTTCTTTCATCCTTGCAGTAGTAACCGTCACATTCCCTGTGATCTCCAAACACATGTCGAGGACTATTTAGCAAATCTATTTGAAGATTTTGAATTTTTTGTGCATCTGTGCCGTTTTCCGCTTTTCTGTGCTTGATGGCAGAACGAATTGCTGTGCGTAATCTGGTCTGGCGATCTACCGTTAGTAGCTTGCGTTCTTGGTTTGGGATAGATGTGTCTGCTAATAGTTTTAAATTCTTGCCATTATAATTTCGTAATAAATGATTAGTACATTAAATTTTTTGTATAGGTACGTCGGGGTAAGGTCTACTTTCAAGTATATTTTTGTACGTACTCGAATCTCCGTCTGCAATTAATGTTTTATAAATGAGGTTCCTTTTTTTGATCGAGTTTCTAAACCCATCTACTAATATAGCCTGTTCCATACTAGTCGATGAGCCAGAATTATTTTTTGTACATTTATGTGGCCGTGGAGTTCCGCCCTTTTTTTTTGGCACGAACACAAATTACACAATATTTATTTCGAACGCCCACATGAAGAACTTTTCCCGAATGCTCTCCAATTATGGCTGCGACACCGGAAAGTGCTGAGTAGTTTGACTTATATGACCTTTTGCTCCAGCATGCATCGGCTTGTACTGATATTATTGGAGTACCAGCATGAGTAATATCTCCTCGAAGCTTTGCAGCTTCGGCTTCTTCTTCAGCAGCTTTTGTCATAGTTTCTTCAGCAGTGTTTTTCCACATTTCTGCCATAACATCGTGGCATTTACTATATACTCGAAACGGCATTGTGGGCAAATGCATGGATGCGCAAAGCTCGTTGATCGTTGTTTACTTCAAATCTAGAAATAAGCCCTGTCTGCTTTTCTTTCATAAACATTATCTGACTTAGCTTACATCCAAACTTTTGACTATGGGCATCGATAGTAAATAATTGCTCCATGAAGTACCAAAAATCAATTATCCTACTTCCTTCAATTTCCGCTTTATTCTGTGAATGATTAAAAAAACATTAGATTATTATAAATCACTACATAGTATAAAACAAAGTCGCTTCCCGCTGTCTGTCTGTCCCTATGTATGCTTAGATCCTTAAAACTACGCAACGGATTTTGTATACTATATTTTGTATTTTGTAAAGTTTATAAGTATAATACATGCATAATATAGTAGACGCTTGCCCATAACAGTTCAGTGCCACTCAGAATTTTGAACATCGACAGTTCAAAACCCTGGATGGCAGTGCACTGCGCTCGTCACCCCGAGATATTAGATAGAAAATCTCTACATGCCCTGTAATTTCACTGGAAACATAGCCCTTCGAACCGGAACACAGTAGTGCTTGCACACTACTGCTTGGCGGTTGAATAACTGGCAAAGGTGTGGTACTTCCCCAGGCGGACTCTGCAAAAGAGCCCTACCACTACTAAAAAATTTTAGAGGTTTCTAATGTGATGTCGTAAATAAACACATTTTTTGCGCTTACATTGCAAACGCTAGCTCAACCCTACGAGATAGATCAAAATAATGTACTAGTATTGTTCACCTTAAAAAGGTCTACAAAAAAATCTGCAATGGTATATGTCTATCTCTTAGGGATAACCCACAATAAAGCTGTGAACGTTGTATATCAAGACATTCTGTGGTATATTTAGTATCAGTATTGTACCCGTGCGAAGCCGGGGCGGGTCGCTAGTAATATTCATATAATAAAGATCATATTGATACACTTACTACATTTTCATCATGAGAAGCAGGATCACTTTCCACTTCTAAAATGAAATCATTCGATGATTTTTCTGATTCATCATTAACACCAGCCTCGTGTTCTTTTTCAGTGCGAATATCCTAAAAATTAAAGAAACGTGTTTGAATTATTTTGTGTTATTTTATTGCAACAACTAAGCAGAACTTACATACGCAGGATAAAAAAATAAAACACATTTACAATATTACTTACCATTTCGATCGATCCTACATTATCATTAGGTGTGACCGAATATATACAAGTTTGATTAATTGATATAAATATAAAAGCATTGATTTAAAATTATGAATTATATATTAGTACATTAGAATCAATCCCCATATCAAGGGATTTGTAAAAGAAATCATAATCCGACATTTTGTTACGGCGGCCATCTTGGATGTATAATATTATTCAATACATGTTATTGTATAAATAATAATAAATAATGCTGGACGATCCACACAGCATCATCTAGCCTCAAGCTAAGCAGAGCTTGTGTTTATAGGTACTGGATGACTGTTATACATAATACATTACATTACATAGATTTATTTATTTTATCATACATAGAAAACGACCAGAACACCCTGAACAAATATCTGCAGATCGTACTAACATTTGTCCCGAGGCGGGAATCGAACCCACATACTCCTGGGTCGCAGGCGGACCTTCACCCACTGTGCTACAGAAGTCGTCAAATCATCAACTATCAGAACTAAATTACTAAATAAAACTTACAATTTCCATTATCGAATCGGATTCCTTTGAACATGTACCCAAAACAGCCTCAGTATCAGTGGTAATATTTTCTTCAGCACGGCTTATCCTATTTCTCATTCTAAAATACAGTAAAATATCTGTTATGTTTATATCTTTAACTACAACTATTATATATTGTAATATTAGATATTAAAACAATTAGCATGCCGCGTAACGCTTTTACTCAGTTTATGATCGATATATTATTTTAAAATACTAATCCAATTTTGATGAAACTTTCATGTTAAACCAATACAAAAATAATTTTGTATGCCTACTTTTAGTTTTGACGAAGTGGAAATACATACAAAAAAACATAAGTTAAAATTTAATAATAACTTAAAATTTCTGATATCCAAACTGAACTGAATATTACCCGTTTTTGATAATATTATATACACAAACAGGTGAACTTGAGAATCTTTTTTTAGAAAGTAAATACTTACCTCGCTTCTGTTGCTCTCTGTATGGCTGCATAATTATGACGTTTCCTTTTTTTAATACAGTGATAAATACTATTTTTTCGCCCCATTGCTAAAACTAAAAATACAAAAATGATACATCAATACTAATATTACTAAACAAAAATAAATACCTAAAAAATACTCACGCGATCAAAACGTTGTGGTCGTACTATAAACTTGCGTTTATGCGTCTCGCGTACGGGGAATTGGGGCGCGGAAAAACTGACACAGACCCTACCTCGATGAGCGCTCGCGCCGTACTGATCGGCGCGCGCCTGTACATCGTAATTTATAGTAAATTTAGAGTAATGATAAGTATTTTTTTATGTCTTATCAAAAAGAGGGAATATCAATAAAAATTAAGAATCAGATTCACTTAAGAACATACTTTATTTTAATATAGTATTTTGTTTGAAATTACGCTTTATTTGAAGCAAAAAATCGTGGCAAACTGCCGGTATAATTCGGGGAAATTAGCGGAATTTCTTCTTTTTTTTAAGGATTACTGTGATGAATAATCTTTATTCTAATACATTATCTATCTACAAATGTATATGCCTGATGTATAGGTTTTTTTCACCAGTCATTTTGATGGATTTTTATAAAAGATTTAGGAGTCTGAAGTTGACTGTTTGTTTTAATTTTCGTAATACTAGGTGCGAAAGATTGACGACTACAAAAAAAATAAAGTAGTATTTGTAAATGTGTAACATTAACAATCAATACAATAGATTGTTCTATTTTAAACAATTATTTAATATTGTAAAAGTAGTTTCTAAATAAGCGCTTGAAATATAAGATTATCGTGCAAAATCGTGAAAAGGCTCTTAAAGTCGCCAGCCAGAATGACTACGCTTCTGAGAGAGAGGAGAGCCTCGAGGTCACTCCTTAGGAGGGTCTTGTTACAGGAGCATTATCTCTTCTGCCTAACATACGTGCGCCTTGCCTGGCCGCCATGGGCAATAACGTGCCGCGCCGTGTGGTTTCGTCCCTGGTGGCCGTAGCGACGAACGTTCGCTCGCCAGGTCCGCCTTCACGCGCAGCGGCCGCACGCCGCCGGTCAGTGGTCTCTCTATCTACAACGTGCGCGGTCTGCACGTGATCTGCCTTAGCCGGCGCTGCTTCCAGGATCCCCTGCGCCACGGGGTCGTATTCTGTGCGGGCGAGCCTATTAGCCCACTGCCCTCCTACCACCGCGCTGAGGGTGCCGAGTCCTACTAGAATAGTGTATTACCTAATTAATTAAGCTGTAACCCGGTATAATCTCGTCGTGCGTACTCTGAGCATGGGTGCTAATTACTTTGAATGGCTCGTAGCATTTAAAGTCTAGTAATAAAATTCACAAATTTTTAGCTAGCAGCTGGCACAAATGATTTCATTAAATCGTAAATAGCTGCCCAACTTGCCCCTGTCATGTACAAGTTATTTGCCGCATATGTATAGCATTCCGTAAGACCATCACCACTGTTGAACGCCATATTTTTGTCTCACATTGTTGTACAATTGTGACTTTGCGATTTTTAATAAGAGTTATATATTCTGTAGGTATACCGAGTGTCGCATTACTTATCGATACCCATGTATACTTGTAATGGTTTAACTTAAGATATCATACTGGAGAAAAACCATACGAGTATGATAAAAAAAAAAACGTTGTGCTATACAGGCCATAAAGATTTAACTTAAAAAAAAAAACAATCTGTCTATGGATAGCCAGTGAAGCTGGCTATCTGAGCCTGCGTAGGTCTGGACTCAATTGCTACCTTATGTTGATCTAGGTCGTCATACTTATAAACCTAGTATAACCTATACATTAAAAGTTAGATTCAGTAGTAGTATCTCCCAAACCAGTGATCGTTACAATCTGAGAAATAGTAGATTGTTATACGAGAGGCTAAAATAATGGATACTTTACACTACGATTGCGAGAAAATAATTTCTTATCTTTTCTCTTACATCTGCAAATTAGGCACCATTCTCACTAGATGATGCCATTTTTACTGATGTAAAATAAATTACGGTCACCAATTCAATTTGTAATTAGAGAAAAATAAATCTAATTCTAAAGATTTCCTGCCTTCTTTTTAGGGTTCCGTACCTTAAAAGGAAAGAAGGAACCCTTATAGGATCACTCCGTTGTCCGTCTGTATGTCTGTCTATCAAGACTCTTTTTCTCTGGAACGCGTAGAGATATCAAGTTGAAATTAATATCAAATACCACAATAGGCCACGGTCCCTTGGAGCTGTAAAAAATCAAGCTAGTGTAAAACAGTATAGTATAATTAATAAAGTAAGTAATCGTACTGTTGTAGGCATTGCGTGTATACCCGGAGCACTCACGCTCACTAAAAAGCTTCTTCTTGCGGCGGCGTCGTGTGTCGGGTCGCCCTCTTCCCTCCAATATGGTCGAGGAGAGCGATGGCTGGCACATGCGTCAACTCGTGAACGGGTGCTGCTTGCGGGAGCTGGACTGCTCGGAGTATACACGCAATTCTAGCAATAATTAGTAATACTTAGTTAGGTTCCTTTGGTATATTATTTTTGTAAAGCCTTCAGCTTCTAAGTTAATGAGTGTAAAATTTAGTTTATAATAAACGTAGTCCCGCAGTCCGTGGAGCTAAAAAATAATTAAAAAAAAAAAAAAAAACATAGGGTACTTCCCGTTGACTTAGATTCATGAAATAACAGTAGTTATGGGAAAAACCTGAACATTAATTATTTGTAGATATATCGTCACAGACGTAGGAAACAAAGCTGCCAGGCTCAAATGGGAGTGGGCAGGCCACGTCAGTCGGATGCACCCGGACAGATCGGCAAAGGTCTCTACGGATTAGGTGCCCCTGCACAGTCGACCCCGAGGTCGCCCTCCGACACGATGGTCGTCGAAAATATCGTCATTTCTCAAGCCAAAACTTAAATGGTCATTTTGTTTATTTCTTTAGTTCCTTAAAAATTACTAAATGGCGCTAGCTAGGTATTAAAACTCGCAAACGCTTCGTTTACCGTTTTTAGGTCGATTCGATCTATGGCTGTCGGCTCCTGTATTAAGACAGAATAACTTACCTTTACAGATGATAGCGAGCGAGCTACCATCGTAATTTTTGAACAAAACTAACAGGAACAAAGAAAAATAACCCCCAAACACATGACCCCCCCCCCCCTCCCACCCCTAAAATTAACTCTTTAGAAGAAAGGAGTTTCACTTTAGTATAGACCCACCAACTTATCTGTGAATTGAAGAGCGTCGCTCTAATCGCTCTGGTGTTGCCATTCTACGAATAATTAACCACAATTTGGGAAATGATTCCTACATCTAATCTGCTATGTTTAGTCTTCACAGACCAATGTATCTGACTCTTACCTATATAATACAAAATTGAGGATCAAAAATGTATGTTTATAAAAACTCTGTACTAACGGATTGTATGAAGCGAGTCAAACTGCACGTGCGGCTACTGCTAGTTAATAATATAAGACATTGAAGTAAGTATGTGAATAAAACTAACATTTCATTAAATATAATGTGTATGTTTAAATATTTTTACAATATGTATGATCAACAGACCTTGAGGTACTAGGGCCGACATCATAATCATGATCAGTAATCGAGGACACTCCAGTTAAGTAATCATCTTCTGAATCACTATCGGTTTCACTATCGCTCAGCACATTTATAATAAATGGTTCTTCTAAATATCCACCCTTATCAAGATACTCATTTTGTAATTTGCGGACATGGTTGCAATGCTTTTTCCACTCTTCCACTGTGATTTCTTCAAATGCCTGACTGACTAAGCTAGGCATGTCTTGACTTTTATGATCAATATTGATATTAGCAACTTTTCGCTTCATTGTGCTCCATATCAACTCAATCGCATTAAGATCGCAATGATAAGGCGGCAGTCGTAGGCATTTGTGCCCATTTTCAGCCAATATAGTGTCAACTTCATAGATAGGTTGTGGTTTATTTCTTTTTACTATTTCCAATAGCTGAGGTTTGGTCATCTCTTCGGAGTATTCAAGGGCATTTTGAGCAAGCCATTCTTGAATGTTTTTTTTCAATGTATTGACATTTGGACTTTTATTAATACATATACTATGATAAGGAGCATTGTCCATTATAATAATTGATGGCTCTTTTATGTTTGGCAATAATTTTTCCAATAGCCACTTTTTGAAATTGACATTATTCATATCGTCATGGTAATCACCACTTTTTGTTTGAGATTTGAAAACTAATAATGCATTTTCTACAAAACCCATTTCACCGCCTGCATGAACTATGATAAATCTCTGTCCCTTGGATACAGGTTCCAGAACTCCTTCCGTGCCTTCACCTTGCCAACATTTGCCAGATGTATGAGATGAATGTATGTATGTTTCATCTAAATACACCAGAGGCAATGGATTTGCTGCTTTATCATTATTGCTGATTACTTGCAGATATCTTGATCTCCATGCAGATATATCATTCCGTTCCATAAGAACCTTTCTATTACTTTGAGACTTTTTGTAGCGAAAACCCATTTGGTGAAGTAGTTTTCGAAGAGACTCACGTTGTCCTTGATAATCTATGTCTTCTTTTAGAACTGTTAGTAGTTTACCGACTGTAGGCAACTCCTTTCTTACTGCATAATATTCATGTACTTTTCGTCGTATAACGCCCATATCGAAGTCATCGACAACAATAAAACCAGTACTTCGTTTTCTTGATTTTCCAGGCGTTCTTACTTTAGTACTGGTTTGTTCTGCTACCTTTCCTTCTTTAACTATTTTCGAAACCAAACCTTCACTTACACCTGAAAGACAAAATAAAAAACTAAAGAACCAGGTAAACTAGAAGTGACGATGAAAGCTGAGTCAAATATTAAATGCATGTAAGTACAGAAGTTATCTGGCGAGCGATGCGAGGATTTCAGAGTCTACTCGAGTCTAGGTACATGTTTCATGAGCAAAATTTATGGGATACGACTGGTCACACTCACCTGTAGCGACAGAAACTCGTTTGGTTATTTGATTAAATGGAATAATCGGAGCTTGTTGGCGAGCTTCCTCTTCAAAAAATGCTTTCACCTTCAGAATAATATTCCGGGCATCACTTTTTATAGCTTTCGGCATGATTGAAAGCGCAAAATATTTAATATCCAAAAGTAAATACAAAACACTCAAACAGAGAGCAACTGACAGCCGAACGACATTTTCATCATGGCGGCTGTAGTTCCATTTTCAGCCACTTCACAGATAAGTTGGTGGGTCTGTATCTAACCATTTCTTACCCCAATGTCACTCTTATAGAGAAAAGAGTTTCACATTGTATAAACCTTTTCCCAAGTAGGTATCAGTGTCCTTCTGTTTCTTTCTTCATTTTTGACATCGCACTTTGTGCATTCTGCCAGTCTGACAAGCATTATAACTTTTCAAATTCTTGATATCAAATCAAAAACAGTCACGGTCAAGTACAAGTCATGTCCCACTGCATAGTCACAGCCCCTAGCGTTTGTTTCTGGCGAGTTTTCTATGAGTTTTTACGGAGTTTTGATAGGTCCTGTGAGTTTTTTTGGTACTAACATTTTGACCTATAGTACAGTGCTACCTTACCGGGTCATCGGTGTGGTGAACGGCTAGCTCGAGGGGTAGTGGGTTCTGTGTGCGCTCTGCGGGCCTGCCTCTGGCGGGTGAGATGGGGTAAGACCTACCTATCCGAGATAACTAATTCTAACAAGGGCGCCACCAGCATGATAATGCTGGGAAATGAGACTAAGAGTTAGCGTCCAAATCTTATGTATTGTAAAATATATTCTTCAATTTCTTATCATTTTACATCAATGACGGTTCTGTTAGTTATAGGTACATTAAGTTTTTTCTATTATGTTAGTACATTTGTTAAACAATGTAAAATTAAGTACTTAGGTACTAGGTTAAGTATAGATAAGTTAAACCTTTAATATTGTAGTTCTAAGTTTTAAAGTTACACCAAAGGATTGAGACAGAAGGGCCAGTTCTGCTCGTTGAAGTTAAATTTACAATTCTTGATCACATAATTTCTAGTTAAAGTCCAAAAACATTCTAGGTTCTTGCTTTGTTGTAGACACTTTACTGACGTGAGAAAATTAAGGGAAAATTGACATACCAAATGCGCGTAGCATTAATATTAATTAATTGAGCTTCACCAAAACATATTTCTGCTTCTGAATTCTTCTAACTGTTATTGCGACGTATCGACGTCGAAATCAAAATGGTAGTCTACGAGTCATTTCGCAGACATGGACGCTTTACAAACACAAACACTAAAAACAAAGAAGCGGCGGAATCTGCAACAATGAGACAACGACGTTACTTCTAATTCTATTATAATTTAGGTACGTGGATTTGGAAACAAGACGAGATGGGTTTCTTACCAATCCACCGCTTAGGGTCTCAAGGAATCGCCGGCCGCCATGCGATCATTGTATGCACGACAGGCATCCCAAGTACTGTGGAAATCAATGAAAATGATAATCCTCGCTTCAATCTCCAGCAGGCAACGAATCAGATTGAAAACCAAGTAAAATAACTTACTATTCTGCGGTGTGGTATTTAATTTACAGGAGCGGATTATTCGCCTGCTTACGCCATCAAAAACCAAAGTTAAAAGGATGTTGCCAGGACTTGCCGGCGTAAAAACAAACAAAACTTTTCTTTCTGAATCGATAAATCAATAAAGGGCTGTTTACACGCTGTCCGCGTTGGCAACGTGTGGAAAGACACTAATGAATTCTGTTCTCAATGAAAAAACTACAGGAATCTACGAAACGTCAATGTCAACGTCATAAACGTCATGCTGTCAAGCGAGATATAAACAAGATCGAAAAACAATGCTAATTTTGAAACATATATTTATTCTAAAACGAAAGTTTTATAAAAAGACGTGTAAAACATTGTGATATCCCATACAAAATGATTAGCCACATCATATCTAACAAGTTCTTATGTTCCACCGGCGTTCTTCAGTGAGGAAGGACTCCTGAAGATACGAAGCTGTTAAATTAAGTAATAAAAAACACCATCGTACCATATTTCCATATTTATTCTAGCATCAAATCTATTACATTCAGCGAACCAGAGAAAAACAAAATTATCAAATTGACAAAGCTCTATGAAAAACGAACTGTTGTGCAAAGGAGGCTTTTATACGAAACTCATAAGACCTTTTTAATTCAACACACCTCCTTGAGTTTTGTATAAATAAGTAACAAATAAAATATCAACAACAATTAACATAACAATACCTTCTACATAAATAACTATTTAATCTATTAATTAACATTTAGTAAACCTCGCATAATCTGAAATTTGTTTTTACCTAATGACTTCGTTAAAATATCCGCTAACTGATCATTAGTATTAATCTTAGTTACATTTATAATCCCTTTCTTTTCATAATCGTTAACAAAATGATAACTAATGTCAATGTGCTTTGAATTCTTACAAAATTTACCGTTTTTCGAAAGGGCAATGGCACCACTGTTATCTTCATAAATTGTGATTGGTTTTTTAATCACGATATCCAAATCATTTAACACGCCTATCACTGGTAAAACTTCAGATACACAATCGGCTAACGCATAATATTCAGCGTGGGTAGAAGCTCTTGAAACTATTTTTTGTTTTTGTGTCTTCCACATTACTGGATTATTACACACTCTTAAGACAATTCCAGATGTTGATTTTCTATCCTCTTTATCCGCTGCCCAATCAGCATCCACAAAAGCATCTAAGCATTCTTCATATTTTGCATTGTAGTTTAATGCCATTTCGCGAGTATAGTACAGATATTTTAATACACGTAATGCGTACTTATAATGTGTGTCACTGTAAGCATTTTGAAAACGGCTCAAATAGTTCACGCTATACGATATATCAGGTCTAGTTCCACTTGCAACATATAAAAGAGCTCCAATCAAATTCCTATACCTTAAGTCATTAGTGTTCATTTCTCCTGGTTCAATAATCAAGTTTTGTTCCATAGGTGTTTCATATTTCTTCGAATCCTTTACATTATATTTTTCTGCTAAGCCTTCTATATATTTTCTTTGACTCAGATTCATTTCTTTTAACTCCGGTTTGTAACCAATATCAATCCCCAAATATTGTTTCACAGTTCCCAAATCTTTCATTCTGAATTTGCTATTCAACATGTGCTTAACTTTTCTAATCGTTTCTGCATTAGCTGCACATATTAAAATATCATCAACATACAAACATAAATACACCCTCTCATTATTTATACATCCTGTATACATACAATAGTCATAGTTTGACCTTTTGAAATCGATGTTCTGCATGAATTCGTTAAAACACTCGTACCAGTCTCTTGGACTCTCTCTCAATCCATACAAAGCTTTTCTTAGCTTATATACTTTATTTTCTTCTATTTCAAATCCGTCTGGTGGATAGATATAAACTTCAGATTTTATAATTCCATTCAAAAAAGCTGTCTCTACGTCCATACTTTCTATTTGCCATCCTCTGACACATGCAATCGACATTAAAACCTTCATTGTAGTCATTCTAGCCACAGGTGAATATATTTCTTCATTCTCTTCATAAACTTGTTGAAAACCTTTCGCCACAACACGCGCTTTGTATCTTCCATTTGATTTTATTCTAAAAATCCATTTAACCTCAATTATATTCTTATCCATCGGTTCATCAACAATTTCCCATGTTCCATTTTTTTCTAAGCTGTTAATCTCATCATTCATTACACTTTTCCACTTTCTCGCTTCTGGGCTGTTTACTGCTTCCTGGTAAGTTTCTGGAACTCTAGCATCACAAACATTCACATAAACTACATGATCATTAAATTTTTTAGGCATTTTTCTTTCTCTTTTCGGGCGGCTTGGTCCGCTCACCTCCTCACTATCAAGTTTCTTCCTCTTATCTAATTCATCTTCAATAGTATCATAAAATTCATCATTATCGTTGTCACTACTTCTTTCAATACTTTTTGATCTCGTATTTTCTTTAATATTTTTTCTTTTAGTGTCTTTTTCTTCATTAGTACTTCTTTCTTCGCCTTTTTCTTCATCATCTGTATCCACATCTTGAAATCTGATCAATTCAGCCTCTGAATCTATGAAAATAACATGACGACTTATTACAATCTTGTCGTTAACTAAGACTTTATATCCTGTATCCGTGTAACCAACTAAAATTCCTTTCATGCCTTTCGGATTCAGCTTTGAAGTTCTTCTCTCATCAGGAATCCTAACAAAGCACTGACTTCCATAAAGTTTTAAATTTCTTATATCCGGTTTTCTGCCATGTAATATTTCGTACGGACTTTTCTTTTCTGCAGTATTAGTAAGCAACCTGTTTCCTAAATATGCTGCGGTCAAAATACATTCAGACCAATACTTTTTATCCATTTTAGCTTCAGTTAATAAACACCTGGCTCGATCCATCACAGTCCTATTAAATCTCTCAGCAACTCCGTTCAACTGATGTGTATACACTGGACCTGGTTTCAAATATATTCCTTGCTGTTTGGTGAATTCATAAAATTCTCTGTTTAGGTACTCTCTGCCTCTGTCACATCTTATTTCTTTTATTCGTTTTCCTGTTTGATTATGCATCGCGTTCACATATGTTCTGAAACAGTCAAACACTTCACTTTTATTTTTAATTACACAAACTGTCGCATGCCTACTGTAATCATCTATGAAGGACACAAAATATTTTTGATCTTGGTGTCCTATCGGTGTTAAAGGTCCATTAACGTCTGTATGCACTATTTGTAATATTTCATTAGCTCTGCGTCGATTGTTCTCGAATGGTAAGTTCGACATTTTGTTTTGTAAGCAAATTTCACACTGAACATAACTGTCATTTAGTTTTTCAGGTAAGCCGTCTAAAAGCTTATGTCTACACATCTCATTTAGGTTTTTGAAATTAACGTGCCCTAGTTTACGGTGCCATTTCTCTTTCTCGCTCATTAATTGATGATTAACATTAACATACTTTTCGTTACTTACCTTAGATTCTAACTCATACAATTTATTCCGCTTCTTTGCTACTGCTACACAAATTTGTTTCGTATTGTATATTTCAGCTGTCTCATTTTGGAATTTTATCATATTACCTTTGTTCACAATACTTGAAACGCTAAGCAAGTTCCTTCTCATACCCGGTACAAAATATATATTATCAACGTCAATTTTATGAAATGAATTATTCACCCGACATAACATTGACACCTTCGCAATTTTTCCTGATTTAAAAGCAAAACCATCCCCTACTCTTATATCAACTGGGTTTTCAAGGGTTTTATACTCACGAAAGTATTTGTCGTCATTTACAATGTGATCACTGCACCCACTGTCCAGTAGCCAGTTCAAAGCTTCTGCAGTTGATCCTTCTGACGTCATAACTTCCACATTAAAACCTGATGTAGTTGCATTTCCAGCTGTATTAGAATCTGAATTGTTACCTTGCTGTCCTCGATAACCTCTGTGCCTGCGTCCGCGGTAATTCCGATGACCTCGTCCACCACGATGAAATCTTTGATAACTTCCACGATAGCTGTTTCTTAACTTAGGACAATCTCTCTTAAAATGCCCTTCTTTGTTACATTCATAACATTTTTGAATGTTTCTACTACTGCTTGAAAACGTTTGCTCTAAATGTTCCTCTGTGCTCTCATTTTTCTTAAATTCCAGAATTAATTTCGACTTGACGTATTCCACTGTCTGATTCATTTTCGGCATTGCATCTACGATATTTACTATATGGGAAAACTTTTCCGGTAGTGCCAGCAATAAGTAGTTTAATCTTTCTTCCTCACTTACTACTTCTCCTGTACTCTTCAATTCATTTATTTGCTTTTCAAATATTTGGAAAAATTCTATCGGGTCGCCATCTTTAAATTTTGTTTCTAAGATTTTTCTTTTAATTAAAAGCTTGTTAGCACATCCTCTCGCAAGATACAAATCATCGAGCTTTTTGATCATCTTGTAGGCAGTCGCCTCTGAAATTATTATGTCTAACTGAGAATTACTCATGCTGTTCACAATATAGTTTTGCGCTTTCAACTCCATTTTTTTCCAATCTGCTTCTAATACTCCTTCTACTTTTGTGTCTTGTTCGACGACCAGGACCCATATCATGGACGTTCGTGATTCTGATTGCGAGCGTGCGCGAGCGGGAGGGCGCATGGCGCGAGTAAGTTCGTACGAGCGGGATGGCATGCTATCGCAATCAGAATCGCGAACATCCATGATAAGGGTGCTGATCGCAATTCTTCATTTTCATAAATAATTTTATTCGAAATTTCCATTTGTCATATCCCGTTCCATCAAATATCGGCACCCTAAATTCTTCTTTACTATCCATGTTGTTCTACTCGAAGATCATTTATTAATTTTACTCACTCATGGAAAAAATAAACGTCCGCCGCTCTGCTACCATGTTAAATTAAGTAATAAAAAACACCATCGTACCATATTAGTGCCAGCAATAAGTAGTTTAATCTTTCTTCCTCGCTTACTACTTCTCCTGTACTCTTCAATTCATTTATTTGCTTTTCAAATATTTGGAAAAATTCTATCGGGTCGCCATCTTAAATTTTGTTTCTAAGATTTTTCTTTTAATTAAAAGCTTGTTAGCACATCCTCTCACAAGATACAAATCATCGAGCTTTTTGATCATCTTGTAGGCAGTCGCCTCCGAAATTATTATGTCTAACTGAGAATTACTCATGCTGTTCACAATATAGTTTTGCGCTTTCAACTCCATTTTTTTCCAATCTGCTTCTAATACTCCTTCTACTTTTGTGTCTTGTTCGACGACCAGATCGCAATTCTTCATTTTCATAAATAATTTTATTCGAAATTTCCATTTGTCATATCCCGTTCCATCAAATATCGGCACCCTAAATTCTTCTTTACTATCCATGTCGTTCTACTCGAAGATCATTTATTAATTTTACTCACTCATGGAAAAAACGTCCGCCGCTCTGCTACCATGTTAAATTAAGTAATAAAAAACACCATCGTACCATATATCCATATTTATTCTAGCATCAATCTATTACATTCAGCGAACAAGAGAAAAACCAAAATTATCAAATTGACAAAGCTCTAAGAAAAACGAACTGTTGTGCAAAGGAGGCTTTTATACGAAACTCATAAGACCTCTTTAATTCAACAATTAACTGGATTACCGCGGACGCAGGTACAGAGGTTATCAAGGACAGCAAGGTAACAATTCAGATTCTAATACAGCTGGAAATGCAACTACATCAGGTTTTAATGTGGAAGTTATGACGTCAGAAGGATCAACTGCAGAAGCTTTGAACTGGCTACTGGACAGTGGGTGCAGTGATCACATTGTAAATGACGACAAATACTTTTGTGAGTATAAAACCCTTGAAAACCCAGTTGATATAAGAGTAGGGGATGGTTTTGCTTTAAAATCAGGAAAAATTGGGAAGGTGTCAATGTTATGTCAGGTGAATAAATTTCTTCATTCTGACGCGACTCTTCAGACATCTCGTGAAAATTCTCATGACGTACATCCCAGATAAAAACATAGTTATTTTCTTCTAAATACCCGTTCCTAGAGAGGAGCTCTTCTAGATCCTCTGCTCTTCTAATTTTCCTTGGATGATGATCTATATTGAGACCGTCAAAACAACCCGAATCCATAGACGCTGGATCGATCGCGATTATTTTTCCTGAAAAATTTCTTTTATGCAAGATTCTAATCCAAGCACTACCAGGTAAACCACCAACATAGATTATGTTATATCCGACTATTGGGATAGCACACATGATTAGCCCAAGCTTTTTCTGTCCGACATCCAAGTTTGTCCCTTCTAAATATTGAAATAAGTCACTGAGATGTTTTTCGTGCATTGGAACGGGAACCTTCCCCTCCAGAGCACCACAGACACGGAAAAACTGACCTGGTGGATTGTTCCCACATATCTCAGTCGCATTTGTATACACCGCCGGGTGAAAGAGTGACTCAAGTTCAGCTCCGCACCATCTGTGAGGTGCTAACTTTGCGAGTACGTTCCGGATATCGTTGCACAATTTAATTCGTGTGTTGCGACCATACATTAGCTCTTGAAATAAATCATACACACCACCCTGGCTTTGAGGCAGGTTTAAGTCACGCAAATCAACGATTAGACCCGAGAAGATCAATTTAGTTAACACATCATAATTTACGTTTGTAACGATAATATTGATGCTATCACTATATCCTAGTCTGAACCAGAATTTGTCAAGATAATCAGCTAATTCATTCTGATTTTTAGGCAAAACCATCCCCTACTCTCAAAAAAGCTGTCTCTACGTCCATACTTTCTATTTGCCATCCTCTGACACATGCAATCGACATTAAAACCTTCATTGTAGTCATTCTAGCCACAGGTGAATATATTTCTTCATTCTCTTCATAAATTTGTTGAAAACCTTTCGCCACAACACGCGCTTTGTATCTTCCATTTGATTTTATTCTAAAAATCCATTTAATTACCGAATAACTGAAGGAGGTTAAATTTAAATTAATTAAGTAATAATAATAATTAACTATTTAATCTATTTAACTTAATATTACAAAACTCAAGGAGGTGTGTTGAATTAAAGAGGTCTTATGAGTTTCGTATAAAAGCCTCCTTTGCACAACAGTTCGTTTTTCATAGAGCTTTGTCATATTTCCATGTTAAATTAAGTAATAAAAAACACCATCGTACCATATTTCGTATTTATTCTAGCATCAAATCTATTACATTCAGCGAACAAGAGAAAAACCAAAATTATCAAATTGACAAAGCTCTAAGAAAAACGAACTGTTGTGCAAAGGAGGCTTTTATACGAAACTCATAAGACCTCTTTAATTCAACAATTAACACATATAATGCCTCGTCAGCCACATATGGCTGACATTTTTCTAACCAACTGAGCCTTGTCAGCCATATGTGGCTGACAGCACAGGCTGGTTTTCAAAGTGAGATTTAGGCGTCGTCGTCCACGTTTTTCGAATAAAATTGTATGTCATATGGCTGACAAGGCCTGATAATTTGTAACTTAACTGATGGCACCGCAACTTTTACTAACATTTTGAAAAATATTAAACTTTGAAGTGGGAATGTCAAGAACGAAATAGTGATGAGAAAGAAAAAAGGTTTTTTACATAATAAAACGACCATATAAAATATTTTAATTGTTTTTAATCATATTCGAGTTGGTATTTATTAGTGACTTTGCAAATCAAATCTACTTTGATCATCATGTCCAAATAGGTCTGCGCTTAAACATATCTATGGTCTAAATTGAAACAGTTGATACAATAATGCGGCTCATTTGGACAATCTTCGCAGTATGTTACTACTCTTTTAGTCTTGTTTCTCGCATGCATTCTTCCAAATTGGGTACAATTTTCTTTGTAACATCTGAAACAATATTTACGACAGGCAGAAGCCAGCCCTTGCTTCTTCTTTAATTCATGCTTTAATCGTCTAGGCCTAGCGGGGGCACCAATTTCTGAGACTCCTGTGTGCACTAAGTATTCTACCAATGCAGTTCTGAACTGAACAACTGTGATCTTTTTTTTAGTTGTTAATTTATACAATATATACGAATTCACAACAGCTGTATTCAATAATAGCTCCATCGCCAATCTCTTGGGCCATTTAATTGTCTTGCGAAGAGGGGTCGTGTACGATGACATTTGATCTGATAGATCAACCGCTGATTTTGCATGGTTATAATCAACCACAATTTTCGGCTTTATTTTTTCTTTTCCTCTTTTACTGATCCTTCTGAAGCCTACGGAGTGCTTGGTAGACAGAAGCAACACAACTCGTTTGTCTTTCCATTTCATAACTGTTATTCCTTCGCCATTTTCTTGAGCTGAGAATTCGTCTGCTTTCAGCTTGGCTTGAACGACTGTTTGAGGTAGACCTCGCCTATTTTTTCTGAGTGTGCCTATGAGATGTGTTTGTCCTGCTAGCAGCTTCCGTGCTAGATCCAAGCTGGTATACCAGTTGTCGGTGCAAACCGTATGTCCTTTGTTTAGATAATCGTCACACAAAGCGAGGACGACATTAGTTGGTGTAGTGTTTACGTTATCGTAGTTTTTGCCGGCATAAACTTGCACTTTTACAGTGTATCCTGGGTTTGAGCACAGTTTGAAAAGTTTTATTCCATATTTGTGTCGCTTATTTTTATTGTACTGTCTAAATATAACGCGTCCACGAAATGGGATTAAGCTTTCGTCGACACACACTTCTTCATTTGGTGTGTAATGAAATTTAAATTTATCATTCAGCATATCTAACAAATGTCTAACTTTGAACAATCGGTCTTTTTTATCGTCATTCATTTCATTGTTAGCAAAATGCAACATTCTCAAAATGACCTCAAAGCGATTTCGGCTTATAATGGACTTAACAAATGGTTGCTCAAAACACTTATTAGTGCTCCAATACATAGCCAGTTGAGGTAGTTTTACTAACCCCATCCAAATCAAAACGCCAAAGAAACGCTTTATTTCATGGCAATCTGTAGGCACCCATTTTTGCATTCTGTATGACTGTGTTGCACTCTTGTTCAAGTTTTGTGAAGCAAAACGATTTGTTTCTTCAGCTATGTACTCAAATATTTCATTAGGTACAAGCAATGAATAAAAATCTTCTGGCTTAGCCGAAATCATGCTAGATCGCAACGGAAATGGCTTTATCCCTGGACATTCAGTATATGGAATAATACTTGTTTGCTTACCCAATGGATCAAACCATACATGTGTAGATCCTGAATCCTGAATCGGAATCGATTCGTCTTCGCTGTCGGATAATATCTGCAATCGACGATTGTTTTTGGTCCGTGGTATTGATTCAGTATCATCGATATCAATGTCGAGTATAGGTGGAGCATCACTATTCGATAAAGAGTTCAATTCTTGATCAAACACTGATAAATCTAGTTGTGACAGTTCGTAATCTAAGTCGTCGTCCATTTTCACGTTGAAATAACTGCCTAATCAGTAACAAAACATAAAATTACAACCATTGAATAATCATATAATGCACTGTACTTCGATACACAGTGACTTCGGAGCAACAACTGACGCGCGCACGAGCACGTCACGCCACCAGTGACGCTATAAAACCAAAATGGCGCCGGCGGCGGGAACAAGCAAAAACGAGTTTTCGCGCGCTTTTGAATTTGAATTTAGATGGCTGACAATGTGGTTGACGCGGCCCCAATGGAAATTTTATTACTGTAGCGCCGCGTCAGCCATATGTGGTTGACGCCGATATTTATTTATTTATTTATTTTACTAGAATATATATATAAATATTAATAAACATTGTAATATGACTTCGTATCACCCCTGTAAACAAATTTTGAAACAAAATAAAAATACAGTTAGGTCATTATGTTACTACGGCATTATATGTGTTAACTGGATTACCGCGGACGCAGGTACAGAGGTTATCGAGGACAGCAAGGTAACAATTCAGATTCTAATACAGCTGGAAATGCAACTACATCAGGTTTTAATGTGGAAGTTATGACGTCAGAAGGATCAACTGCAGAAGCTTTGAACTGGCTACTGGACAGTGGGTGCAGTGATCACATTGTAAATGACGACAAATACTTTTGTGAGTATAAAACCCTTGAAAACCCAGTTGATATAAGAGTAGGGGATGGTTTTGCTTTAAAATCAGGAAAAATTGGGAAGGTGTCAATGTTATGTCAGGTGAACAAATTTCTTCATTCTGACGCGACTCTTCAGACATCTCGTGAAAATTCTCATGACGTACATCCCAGATAAAAACATAGTTATTTTCTTCTAAATACCCGTTCCTAGAGAGGAGCTCTTCTAGATCCTCTGCTCTTCTAATTTTCCTTGGATGATGATCTATATTGAGACCGTCAAAACAACCCGAATCCATAGACGCTGGATCGATCGCGATTATTTTTCCTGAAAAATTTCTTTTATGCAAGATTCTAATCCAAGCACTACCAGGTAAACCACCAACATAGATTATGTTATATCCGACTATTGGGATAGCACACACGATTAGCCCAAGCTTTTTCTGTCCGACATCCAAGTTTGTCCCTTCTAAATATTGAAATAAGTCACTGAGATGTTTTTCGTGCATTGGAACGGGAACCTTCCCCTCCAGAGCACCACAGACACGGAAAAACTGACCTGGTGGATTGTTCCCACATATCTCAGTCGCATTTGTATACACCGCCGGGTGAAAGAGTGACTCAAGTTCAGCTCCGCACCATCTGTGAGGTGCTAACTTTGCGAGTACGTTCCGGATATCGTTGCACAATTTAATTCGTGTGTTGCGACCATACATTAGCTCTTGAAATAAATCATACACACCACCCTGGCTTTGAGGCAGGTTTAAGTCACGCAAATCAACGATTAGACCCGAGAAGATCAATTTAGTTAACACATCATAATTTACGTTTGTAACGATAATATTGATGCTATCACTATATCCTAGTCTGAACCAGAATTTGTCAAGATAATCAGCTAATTCATTCTGATTTTTAGGCAAAACCATCCCCTACTCTCAAAAAAGCTGTCTCTACGTCCATACTTTCTATTTGCCATCCTCTGACACATGCAATCGACATTAAAACCTTCATTGTAGTCATTCTAGCCACAGGTGAATATATTTCTTCATTCTCTTCATAAACTTGTTGAAAACCTTTCGCCACAACACGCGCTTTGTATCTTCCATTTGATTTTATTCTAAAAATCCATTTAACCTCAATTATATTCTTATCCATCGGTTCATCAACAATTTCCCATGTTCCATTTTTTTCTAAGCTGTTAATCTCATCATTCATTACACTTTTCCACTTTCTCGCTTCTGGGCTGTTTACTGCTTCCTGGTAAGTTTCTGGAACTCTAGCATCACAAACATTCACATAAACTACATGATCATTAAATTTTTTTGGCATTTTTCTTTCTCTTTTCGGGCGGCTTGGTCCGCTCACCTCCTCATTATCAAGTTTCTTCCTCTTATCTAATTCATCTTCAATAGTATCATAAAATTCATCATTATTGTTGTCACTACTTCTTTCAATACTTTTTGATCTCGTATTTTCTTATTTTTTTTTTTTTAGTGTCTTTTTCTTCATTAGTACTTCTTTCTTCGCCTTTTTCTTCATCATCTGTATCCACATCTTGAAATCTGATCAATTCAGCCTCTGAATCTATGAAAATAACATGACGACTTATTACAATCTTGTCGTTAACTAAGACTTTATATCCTGTATCCGTGTAACCAACTAAAATTCCTTTCATGCCTTTCGGATTCAGCTTTGAAGTTCTTCTCTCATCAGGAATCCTAACAAAGCACTGACTTCCATAAAGTTTTAAATTTCTTATATCCGGTTTTCTGCCATGTAATATTTCGTACGGACTTTTATTTTCTGCAGTATTAGTAAGCAACCTGTTTCCTAGATATGCTGCAGTCAAAATACATTCAGGCCAATACTTTTTATCCATCTTAGCTTCAGTTAATAAGCACCTGGCTCGATCCATCACAGTTCTATTAAATCTCTCAGCAACTCCGTTCAACTGATGTGTATACGCTGGACCTGGTTTCAAATATATTCCTTGCTGTTTGGTGAATTCATAAAATTCTCTGTTTAGGTACTCTCTGCCTCTGTCACATCTTATTTCTTTTATTCGTTTTCCTGTTTGATTATGCATCGTGTTCACATATGTTCTGAAACAGTCAAACACTTCACTTTTATTTTTAATTACACAAACTGTCGCATGCCTACTGTAATCATCTATGAAGGACACAAAATATTTTTGATCTTGGTGTCCTATCGGTGTTAAAGGTCCATTAACGTCTGTATGCACTATTTGTAATATTTCATTAGCTCTGCGTCGATTGTTCTCGAATGGTAAGTTCGACATTTTGTTTTGTAAGCAAACTTCACACTGAACATAACTGTCATTTAGTTTTTCAGGTAAGCCGTCTAAAAGCTTATGTCTACACATCTCATTTAGGTTTTTGAAATTAACGTGCCGTAGTTAACGGTGCCATTTCTCTTTCTCGCTCATTAATTGATGATTAACATTAACATACTTTTCGTTACTTACCTTAGATTCTAATTCATACAATTTATTCCGCTTCTTTGCTACTGCTACACAAATTTGTTTCGTATTGTATATTTCAGCTGTCTCATTTTGGAATTTTATCATCTTGAAACGCTAAGCAAGTTCCTTCTCATACCCGGTACAAAATATATATTATCAACGTCAATTTTATGAAATGAATTATTCACCCGACATAACATTGACACCTTCCCAATTTTTCCTGATTTTAAAGCAAAACCATCCCCTACTCTTATATCAACTGGGTTTTCAAGGGTTTTATACTCACAAAAGTATTTGTCGTCATTTACAATGTGATCACTGCACCCACTGTCCAGTAGCCAGTTCAAAGCTTCTGCAGTTGATCCTTCTGACGTCATAACTTCCACATTAAAACCTGATGTAGTTGCATTTCCAGCTGTATTAGAATCTGAATTGTTACCTTGCTGTCCTCGATAACCTCTGTACCTGCGTCCGCGGTAATTCCGATGACCTCGCCCACCACGATGAAATCTTTGATAACTTCCACGATAGCTGTTTTTTAACTTTGGACAATCTCTCTTAAAATGCCCTTCTTTGTTACATTCATAACATTTTTGAATGTTTCTACTACTGCTTGAAAACGTTTGCTCTAAATGTTCCTCTGTGCTCTCATTTTTCTTAAATTCCAGAATTAATTTCGACTTGACGTATTCCACTGTCTGATTCATTTTCGGCATTGCATCTACGATATTTACTATATGGGAAAACTTTTCCGGTAGTGCCAGCAATAAGTAGTTTAATCTTTCTTCCTCACTTACTACTTCTCCTGTACTCTTCAATTCATTTATTTGCTTTTCAAATATTTGGAAAAATTCTATCGAGTCGCCATCTTTAAATTTTGTTTCTAAGATTTTTCTTTTAATTAAAAGCTTGTTAGCACATCCTCTCGCAAGATACAAATCATCGAGCTTTTTGATCATCTTGTACGCAGTCGCCTCCGAAATTATTATATCTAACTGAGAATTACTCACACTGTTCACAATATAGTTTTGCGCTTTCAACTCCATTTTTTTCCAATCTGCTTCTAATACTCCTTCTACTTTTGTGTCTTGTTCGACGACCAGATCGCAATTCTTCATTTTCATAAATAATTTTATTCGAAATTTCCATTTGTCATATCCCGTTCCATCAAATATCGGCACCCTAAATTCTTCTTTACTATCCATGTCGTTCTACTCGAAGATCATTTATTAATTTTACTCACTCATGGAAAAAAAAAAAACGTCCGCCGCTCTGCTACCATGTTAAATTAAGTAATAAAAAACACCATCGTACCATATTTCCATATTTATTCTAGCATCAAATCTATTACATTCAGCGAACCAGAGAAAAACAAAATTATCAAATTGACAAAGCTCTATGAAAAACTAACTGTTGTGCAAAGGAGGCTTTTATACGAAACTCATAAGACCTCTTTAATTCAACAGAAGCAAATGACAACAAAAATGTTTCTAGATTCTCTTACTTCTTTGCCTGAAGAACCCCTTCGACTGATGGGAGAAAACCCACTGGGTACGTCTGAGCGTCGAAGAACACAAAACAAAGGTTTGCAACAAAAAACATGATAAGGTTTTTGCAATGCAACAACAGCTATACAATTCAAAAACTCTCATGGAGAATTGAGTTTCCACTGGCATCACACTTCACTTTCAGTAACCAAGATAAGTCCAAAAATCAAAGCCGTTCACACAAAAACAGTCACGGTCAAGTCCAAGTCATGCCTGAGTGAAGTGTGGCGGCTTTGTTAAGAGCTTTTACGGAGTTTTGAAAACAACAAGAAAAGATATGTCTGAGTTATCACCACACATTTTATTTATTTATTTCGCAGTTGGCGTATTGAACGAAAGTGGAAATTATTTTAAGGTTTCGTACCCAAAGTGAATCCAACAGTACCCTATTATTAAGCCGCCTCCGTGTCTGTCTCTCTGTCCATCTATCTTCTCGATATTTGATTCGTTCGTCGTCAGCCACAAAACGTCCACTGCTGGACGAAGGCCTCCCCTTTATAGAGGGGTGTTGCCATAATCCCCACGCTTGGCAGGCGGCTTGGGGATCGCTGAATGTTCACCACCGTTAACCACGAGGACGCTGCTGCCCGTCCTCCGGTGGGTCTGGTTGCAGTTTAAGGACATACCCAGGTTTAATTAATGAACTATAACCTCGTAAATCGTAATAGATAGCGGGTTGAAATATTCACTGAATATTCGTTATTATCGCGGATTACCTAGTACTTGTGGTGGTACGGAACCCTTGTTGTCTGAGTCGCAAGTACGAGTCGGCTTTATTTAATTTCTTCTGTAGCCACTATGCAGTGCACAATTCTACCAAAGTCGAAGGCCACAAAGCCACCTGAAACATAAACCTAGAGTGCCACCGGCAACGGGGCAGGGCTCAAGCTGCCAGTGGTTATTGGCCCATTTTTCAGATTAGGCAATGGTTTGAAGAGCCTGATAAGAACAAGTTACGCTAGTGTCAACTGAGGCTTCACGTTCGGCTTAAACTTAAAGTTGTACAAGTTATGCTCAATACAAAGTAGGTCATCCGGCTGCTCAATCATCAATTTTAGTTTAAGTTTGTACATTATAGGTATAGTCTAGAAGTAGGTGTTTGTTTTTTTCTCTAAAAATTAACTATGTTTGGAATCAAAAAAAAACTGAACTTCAATGACCTATATTTTTGAAATTGAGTTAATATTTTTGAATATATTTATTTAGTTAATTTTTTTTCTTTTATCTAATAAAAAATAGAAAATATTTTACCTCGTTGCATAGGTAACTCAGCTATCAAATGATGCTTTGTTTTACCCCAATAGGCCCTTCAAATTAAGACAAGAGCCCGTGGGTTCCTCTTTATCTGTAAGCCTTGTTTTTTTATAAACTTGGCCACATTGTTATTTTCCGAAAGCTTGTTGCCAAAAAGTTGTCGTCTCGTGTTTCGTCGTTTATAATGTTCAGGAAAGACTTATCGAGGCAGGGATTAATTAATTTTGAACGTACGTGAAGGTCCGATAAAACCCTGCATTCCTCAGAAAAGAGCTTAATAACATCAAGTTTATTGCCGTCACCAACCGTCACATGGCTTTAGATACAGCTGTTATACCTTGGCCTAGCTGCCCCTGACTCAGTTCGATTTTCCTATCCCTGGCTCGAACCACGTCAGCGACTGCAGCGGCAATTTCGGGGTTTAAAATCAGTGCTTTTCAAAGCCTACAATTCTCTGGAACGTTGAGTTCCTTTAACAACTTATCTTTGACCTCTTTCGTAAGACCATTACTAAGTATGGGAAGCCAACGTTGGGCTATGTCTTAGTGAATATTTTCTACCAATGACTGGAGTGTTTTCTACTGGACCTCCTAACGCTAAACGTATATCCGCATCAAGTTCAGGCACCGCTGTGGTTGCTACCTGCGGTAGTACGTAAGATTATTAGACCAAAGATGTCTTTGTAAAAAGCTGCTAATGATTCTAAAGCTGGTGTAGGCAGGCACTGATGGAGATCAAACAAAAACACTTCATTGTTGTATCTCCGGATGCACTGATTTTAGCAGACTTGTTTTGTTTATAAGCCATATTAGCTGCTAACAAATCGAACTCTCGTTCTTTTTCAAGTGCTGAAGTTTTTTTATTAGCTCCGCGGACGGACGGTCCGTGCCTTTTGTCAAATTTATACATTTTTCTTAAAGTTATATTTTACACTTAACTAAAAGTTAGGCTTTACAAAATGAATATACCAAAAGAACTGAGCTAGGTATCACAAATTATTGCTAGAATTGCGTATATACTCCGAACAGTCCACTCCCGCATGCAGCACCCGTTCACGAGTTCACGCATGTGCAAGCCATCGCTCTCCTCAACCATATTGGAGGGTAGAGGGCGACCAGACACACGACGCCGCCGCAAGAAGAAGCTTTTTGGTGACCGTGAGTGCTCTGGGTATACACACAATACCTACAACAGGTCCGATTACTTACTCTATCATTCAGTTTATTTTTGTTTAGCCTATGAAAGCAATCACTAGTAGAGCTCGTTTTTGTTTTGACTCTATTGGTGGTCACTTTCATATCGTCTGCTTACTTTTTTGTCACCTCCGCCCGGCCCAGGGCCCACCGCCGCCACGTTCCGATCTTTTATGGCCATCTCGTTGATAGTCTTCGGTGACGCAACCGACGCTCGCCACACGAATCGACCGGTGGTCTTCGATGTCGTCGGCGTAGTAGATGAAGGTCCCGGTGTGACGAGATACCGCATCGACCGCGTGTGGGGACGCTTTGCAGCTTCATTTTGGCCTTGGTCTTGATGGCGATTACCGACTCGTACGTTAGTCTCCGAGCTTCATGGATGGTAAGGGTTCGCGACCCAGTGCCTCTTCTGTAGGTCTAGCTTACCAGGGTCGATAATTTTTGAAACCAAAAATAATAATAGTAGGATGAAACCCATTTGAAAAGGAGGAGAATATTATAAAAATAAAAGGAAAAATAATTTACGGGCGATCTGAGGTCAGGAAAGGGAAGGGGGGTGTTGACGACGCGCCACCGTATTTACTATTTTGTACAATAGTACCTACATTATTTTGTAAAGGGGATGCGCGGGGTGCGTGCCGAGGTGGGGGGTCGTTTAGTTTTGAAGGTTAGTCGTCGTTGCACCGCCGCGTATATGGAATTTATACCTTCACACAACGCTCTATAGTGTTGAGTTCGGGTATACCATAAAAATATGTAAGGCCGTGTTGAAGATTTTAAAATATACCCGACTGCAACATTCGTTTTGGGTATAGTTTAAAAATATTTACCGTCATGTTAAGGATTTCAAAATATACCCGACCGCAACATTCGTTTGGGGTAGGTATTAGATAAAGGGACATTTATTTTATAGGCTAGGAATTGAGGTAAATTATACGAGAACAAAACTGGAAATAAATGTTTATTAATACTATAAAAATAATCATAAAATTAAAAAAAGAATTTAGCGCGCATTATGGACATTCATTTTAACATTCTGTCCTAAGTTATGTTTTCGTTTAGTTCTGCGTTCTGTGTTAGACGGCCGCCCAGCTTGAATCCTAGACTTGGTCTTTCCTATTCCTCTGTCTTTACGTCTACTCAGTGCTGTGCTTTGAACATTAATTTTCCTTGGTACACGCCTTGTTATTATCTGACGTAAAATGAAGTTTTGTCCTTGTTCTGATGTATTGATTTTTTTAATCATATTTGTGAATTTTCCTAGTGCTCTTAGATTGTGGACAGTGGGGTTTGATTCAAATAAATTTGTGAAGCGTTGTACTTCAGTCTTAAACTCTGCAATTGCATTTTTATATTGGTGCGGAAATTCTACAGCAACCTGTTGATTGTAAGACGAAGAATTGTCCACATTCGGTATCGGCTCTTGTGTATCAGAGGAAGAGCACTGCGGTCCTATCGAGTCCAAATCATTGTTTGGTGTTTGATCCAAATCTACCATATTCATGTAGAAATTTTCATTTATTTCATTCCCCGTCGCGATTCTTGCTAGTGACATTCTATCTTGAATAGACAGCCGAGGAGAATTGGGAAATATAACTCCAAAGTTTTGTTCAATGCTACACAGGTGCTTGCAGAATCTTCCACATTTTCCAGCGTCACAGTCGCAAACGGCTAAATCGGCTCTCACAGTGTAAAAAGTATTTGGGCTTGTCTCGGATTCCACACTGTACTCATTATTGTTGACTTTAGATATATTTTTAATATTTCGAGCAGTCTTCATGAACATTGCATATATGGAATCCTTGGTTTTTCGCGTGTTAGCGTAAGAAACGATGCGCCGCAGAAAATAATTTTCAAAAATGGACGTAATGAAATCTACTAATGCGCAAGCATTAAATGCTTTACAGCGCTGGAGTATCACGTCTTTAAGAATGCGTATAGATGCTTCTGTTATGTTGTTAGTGTTGTTTCCTCGCGTAAGTAAATCCAACCTATCAGAGACACACCATTCAAGCCGGCGTTTCCATAAGTTACTCAGATGATTTAACAGAGCTGGCATCGTCTTAACATAATCGTCACCTGTCAATTCGTCATACAATTTTACTGATTCTTCTGGATCAGTTACAAAAAGAATATTTCGAAATCGTGTCATGATTGACTGTCTTTTCATTATGTCGACCTTGTGATCTGCAACGCAAAGCCAACGCCAAAAGGCTTGGCAAACATGGAATGCGCATAATAGTAATCGAGCATTTGGACAAATTGTTCTCAAAGCATTTCGTTCGGCAGTAGAATCGTCCGTCATAACAATACCAGGCTCAATTTTTTTACCCACCTCGTTCTTTTCTACAGCTTCTTTAATAGCGGCAAAAACCAGCGTGTAATTGGACTCATTTTGCTCAGTGTGTATAGCACATGCCAATGGAAGACCACCGATTTTGTGAGATGTAAAAACTAGAGTAATCGCAGAACTAGTCTGGTCACACGATGATGTTGTGTCTACAAAAATCATATTCTCATATGCAGTAGACAGAAAGACTCGTTTCATAATAGGAGTAATTATCACGATAATCCTGGGATTTTCTTTCAACAGTATCGAGTAGCCTTTATTATTTAAACTCTCAATTTTCCCTTGTATGATTTCGGGGAGATTGCATTTATTACGGTGACCATACTTTTCAGTACGCCATTTATTGTACATGTAGTACACATGATTTTCGGAGGGATTTATTTGAGAATTCGATAACATCTCTATTCCATTTAGATCAGTATCTTGAAACGAGTCCAGTATGTTCAATTCGTTGTAATTTATTGCTGCGCAAGGTGTCATTCCACTATCAAAATATTTCTTAAAAGTTTCTTCGGTTTGTTGGCTGCATTTTAGTAAATTCAAGGCTTCGGCAACGTAGACGCGATGAGAGTGTTCAAAAACTATGGTCACTAACACATTATACCCTTCCGACAACAGTTTGTCGTTTCGAATAGTGTCCTTGTTAACTTTTTTGATAACAAAGTCTATTTTAGCCTTACAGTTTTGTCTACGAGACAACTTCTCAGATTTTTTATTGAACGATGAATGTTGACATGTATAGGTTTTTCGATACAAGAAGCGCTTCAACGAAGGATATGACTTTCGAACTATCCAGTTAGTGTTCGTAAAATTTGATATTTTTTGAACAAATTTGTCGATAAACTTAACATATCGTTCTTGTTCTTCATTTTGATCAGTCTTCAGTCTAAATTGCATGGAGTACTTTTCCTCCGATTCAAAATCCAGATTCTCAATAAGTCCACAATGTTCGGTTATAAAACCCTTTAAACTGGCTTTATCTATCATTATTCGTACCTACTTTTTACGCTAAAAGGATCACAAACTATATAGTTATCACTTTATAATAATCTTCGCAACGTACTATGCACTTCTGACCATTTTTTAAATTAAAAATACTTGAAATCACAATCTTCGATCACAATTTAAACAGTACTGACTCGCACGTGGTCACAAAATGATGCAACAAACAACATATTGCGTCAGCAAATAGGGCGAAAAGGATAGAACGATTGAAATAGTAACGTGCCAAAAGAGTACCGAACGATTGCTTCGTTGCGGTCGGGTATGTTTTAAAATGCTTACCGGGGCGTATACTAAATCTGAATGTATACCCGATATCAACACGCGCCAGTGACGTCACAAATGCTAGGTAAAGGTACGCTTTATTGAAATGATTTTTGTTTACTGGATTTGAAAATATACCCGACGGCAACGCGGTCTCTGACGTCATGAGCGTTGTGTGAAGGTATAGATTCAATATACGCTGCACCGCCTCCACGCACGGCGCGCATTGCCTCATATTATTTTCTGCGTATATTACCTTCAGTCAATAAAAAAGTATATCAGTCTTTTGGGATTTTTGGTATCGTCCATAAGTATCAACATTCCATCGGCTACAGAGGGAGTTTTTTAGGGTAAAAAACGGTTTATCTCGATTTCGAATAATAAAAAAAAACTAATTCGTTATTTACGATTTTTTGCATTTTCTGGAAAGATTTACTATAAAATATATATTTTTTTACACCATCGGAAAGTAGAGATTTCAACGAACAGAAAGCACATCAACTTTTTGAAAAAAGCTGATATTTTGACGGGTGAATTTTCGATTGAAAATTAGGGTGCTTTTTCGATATTAAGGTAAAAATAAGTTGAAAAAGTAAATATTTCAAATCAAATAAATTACAGTGTAATTAGGACATAAAAAGGTAAGTTTTCACCACATTTCGTGAATAAAAATTTTCTTTTGTAAAAGATAAAAATAATAAATGAATTTTTCACTCCAGTTTAGAGGTTATGTGAATAAATTGTAAACACAAAAGTTGTAGATATTCTTATTAACTACAAATTTGTCATTTGACTTTTTTCCATAGGACTTGTAGTTTTGCCGGAAATCGAGATAAACCTTCCCCTTCCCGACCTCAGATCGCCCGTAAATTATTTTTCTTTTATTTTTTATAATATTCTCCTCCTTTTCCACTGGGTTTCATCCGACTATATTTTTTTATTATATTTAAAGGCTCCTGCCCTGGTCTAATAAGGGTCTTCTTTTCTTCTTGCGTGTGTACAAGAAAAAGGCTGCTGGGTATTTTCGCTTCCTTGTACCGTCTCTGCTCCAGAGACCTAATACCCCGGAGTCAAGGAATATATACCAGAGTATATTTCCCTCAGCGCATACGCGACGTCCATTGGGTTCATTGTGTGTAAGTTTAGGATCAGAAAGATTTATCAGGGGCAATAAAAAGTTGGTTCGTCCAGCTGCAAGACTTAAACCTTGACCTTGCTGTTGTTCTGGACTTAGAGTTTCTGATTTATTGGGAATATTTTTATAAAAATCACTAGCTGCGCCCCGCAGTTTTACCCTTGATTGTTGGGATAAAAATCATGAAAGAGTAACAAACATACATACTCACAATCACACCGACAAACTTTCGCATTTATAAGATTAGTAGGAAGTAGGATATAATATATTAGCAGGATGGTAGTATATTGAGATTATATATTATGTTGAGCATAAGTCCATTACTGTACATAGCGGAACTTCATTGTCCTTATATTCATTTTTGATATCTGCGCCATTTCACATTTGACCATTGCAGCACTGTGCTATCTGTGGCTTTCAATGTCGAAACGTTCGAACCACGTTGTTTTTTAAAATCGATGAAATCAGAATGATTAATGTGTTTCAATTTGTAAGGCTTTTATTTTTTGCCAGCTCGATGACGCTATACCAGTCTTGTAGCATGTAAATATTGTTTCAGATGCCCGTTCTATTGTTTTTCCATGTCGTTCCTTATGAAAACTTGCTCGCATCCCTTTAAATCTGGATGAACAAACACTGACATTGAGTCTTGATGTTTCGTCGGTTTCGGTTTCAACTTGCTGATAACATCCCTTAGGTGTTTTATAAAAATGTGTGCATCGCCACTTGACATCTTCGATTTGTCGTAAAATGCATTAGGTATCCTGAGGTTCGTGCCCTACACCATCTCAGCGGCACTTACCCCGGTATCAGTTATTGTGTCCGTAACCCATACATAACTGTACTTATTTCTTGATACCAATATATTTTTAATTTATTCGAGTCATAAAGGCTGCTTTTAAAGATCGATGCCATCTCTCGATCATACCATAACTCTGGGTATGAACACTTGTAATCCCCATACAGGAACACAGATTGGAAACAAATGGTGTAGTCCTCTCCTTTCTTTGCAAAGTCAGTGGCAGTACTAGAGCTTAATTGGATGTGCGAGGATATGTAGGTGTCGGTGTGTGGGGGTGGGGGTGTGTGTGTGGTGTATGTGTGGAGTAATATGTTACTCGTAGAGTTACTCTGACCTCCCCTGCTCATGGTGGGACATGGCAGAAGATGCGTAATAGAACCGGAGTAAACATGAGCAGGTCTTCGGTCCAGGGGCCGTACCATGAAAGCTTATTCCGGGACCGAATACGCTCAGCTGCCGACGCTGCGCGACTGTGCATTATATCGCCTCGCAATAAAGTTCGCGGTCGCGCAGTGTTGGCAGCTGAACCTATTCGGTCCCGCTATAAGCGGTTCATGATACGGCCCCAGTTCCTCTTCCGTAGCAGCGTTCGTCTTCTCTCTAATAAGGGTGTCAATTACCTTTGACCTAAAATCTCAGTTGGAGGGCCTGAAAAAGGGCTTGGTTGAAGCTGTAAGATTCGGTGTCCTGGAAGGGTTGTCTCTTTGCCTTCACTCTTGTAGATGCCCCTATACAACGTGTAACAAAAAGGTTCAACAATACGAAAGGGTATGTATATACTCATCATTATGAACAACTTTTACTATGGCGCCAACCCTGAAATCGCGAAAAAAAAATAGCTGCACCATACAAAAAGTTCCTTGACGTTGGGCAAAATGTATGGAACAGCCGAGTTCTTTTTCGCGATTTTAGTGTCGGCCCCATAGTAAAAGTTGTTCATAATGATGAGTATATACATACCCTTTCGTATTGTTGAACCTTTTTGTTACACATTGTATATGGAGGCACAGAACCTCTACAAAGGGTCCAGGGTAATTATGGGTCTCCTCGGGAGGTAAGGGCAATGACCTTGGTGTAATAATTTACTAGAACATCTGTCCAGGTGTGTCACTTCCTCTATGGGTATGCAACATGGGTATGCAACAGCAAGTTAGAGGTAAGTGGCAACCGTTAGGTTATTATTGCAAGAAGATAACAGAGGTTCAAATGAAGTATAGTACCTACAACAGGGAACTACTTGCGATATACATGTCTTTACAGCATTTTAGAAATATGGTAGAAGGCACCCAAGTTGAGTTTTAACTCAATGGTTCCGTACGTTTTAATTTACGTGTTATTGGCCGCATACAATTTGTATTCGCACTCGCGACTTTTTTTCACCCCTTCGGCCGTCTACAGAACCGGAGTTTCAGAACTGGTTCCATACGAGGCTTTTAAATTACTTGTACGGAACTGGTTCCGATCGTGGCTATTAATTTGCTTGTATAGAACTGGTTCCGATCAAGTAATCATCGTATTCCATCAGCCGTGAACGGAACTGAACTAAAGATACAGCGAGGTCAAATATGTAGACTTGTTATTTTTTTTTCACGGAATAACTATATAAATTAAATAAAATAATTAATTGTTCTAAGTTTGGGTCTTACCAAGTAAAAAATGTTTGCTAATTAACTAAAAATATCCTCTTTACCTAAGAATCGATCTCAAAATTTAAACGCATAAGGGGAAATTAGCTCAACGCAGTGGCCCACGGTTATTATGCCATTTTTTAAATCGCAAACTGCATTATTAATTTCTTGATCAATTTCAAGATAGCTTTTTGCTTTCTTAGATTTGGTTTTGAAAATATTAGTAATTTTCGTCTCTTTGATCAATACGTCCAATAAATTTGCAATTGTCGTGTCCTTTTTTCCGATATAACGATTGATTCGGCTGTGCCATCCTTCCACATTATTTGTGGTTCGTAGTTGTTCATTGCTGCAACAGCAAGTTTTGTTGAAATTAGTTTTCTGTAGCCATTGGGTTTTGAAATATGCGTTAAATTTTTTAATATCTGTACCAGACGGGCTTCTACCCATTACATACTTGATACCACTCGCTGTCAGTTCCGGTGGCAAACGTGCAATTCCGGCACATCGTGACACGTGCCGTTGCTTAACAGGCGTTGAAATGTTTAATTGTTTGGCCTTTCGAAATAGGCATCTATTGTAATGAAAATAGCATCCTTTGACTTCGATGCCATTATATACTTTGGCCAATGCTTTCATTGCAGCCGTTTCGTAGTCCATTGTTACTTTCAATGGCTTCCAGTCAGGAAAGACTGATTTAATGAGTCGAAATAGGATCTCATATGTTTTCTGGCTTTTATCAGGTAGTAAACAGAAAAATATCGGAGTCACAGATTCATTATTCTCTTTATAAGCATGAATTGAATATAACTGCCTAAAAACCTTTGGGCAGGATTTGAAAGTACCATCGCACAATATATGTCTGAAGCTTCCAACCATGGATCTGACATCTTTACGACAGAATATAAGTATTCTTTTTCCATCGCTTTCACTATTGTAGTCAGCTAGCAAGAAATCTTGAAACTTTTTTGGAACTGTTACTTCATTAGATGACGAAAAACGCATGTTGGGCACACCCAGTACTTTGTTTCGGTTATTAAAAAGACCTGTTTTTTTATTTTCAAATGATGGTATTTCCGTCAGCAAATGCACGCCCTCGGTTTCTAGATTGTATACCATCTCATCGTATTGTTTTTGTATAGAATCGAAATTTGAGCCAGTTTTGTCTCTGAGCTTGTCAAGTTCCTTGAACACTTTATTTTGGGCTTGGTTTGGTATACAGTCCGTATTATGTGTTTTGGTTTTACCATGGACCACTTCGTTCTTCTCGTTTAAATTAATACTCCCTTTGCACCCATAAGTGTAATTGGAACATAGGAATATCGTATCACCTTCTGTGTATTTCTTTTTGCGATGATATTTGCGACCTTCATATAAAAGGGCAATACCTCCTCTTCGCGTTGAAATAAATTCAACATCTCTTAAAGACATTTCAATAATGAATGTAAGCCAAGTGTTAAGCACTCGTATTATTTATAAGCAACAGAAATAAACACTTCTTATCATGCATTCATTGACCTATTGCATTTGACAGATGATGTCTTGCATTCATTGACCTATTGCATTTGGCAGATGTCTTGATTTATTCATCTATATAATAGGCCAGTTATCATAAAAGAGTTTCTCCCACGGAGAAAACACAGCACAGACAGTCATGGCCATCAAGTCAAGCATTTTTCGGTGAACGAGGTCCAGCAGTTTCATACAAGCACAGTAAGAGCCTCGATCGGAACCAGTTCTATACAAGTAAATTAATAGCCACGATCGGAACCAGTTCCGTACAAGTAATTTAAAAGCCTCGTATGGAACCAGTTCTGAAACTCCGGTTCTGTAGACGGCCGAAGGGTTTTTCACACCTGCATCCCGCACTGGAATCACCGAAATATTAGCTCCTGTATCAATAAGATATTTTATTCTGGATTCCCTATCTAATACGCACAGGCGATGGCTGATCCCGTGCACTAAATCTCCCGCCTTCGAAGACTGCGACGCCGCTAGTTTGCCGCCCGCGACGCTGTTTTGTCCTCTCGCGACGGAGATGACTTCCATGCACACGGCTTTTCTCATGCCCAAACCTTGCTTCGGTATCTCTAGTGATGCTGGCACAACCAATCTGCATCATTTGGTGGTCTTCGTGATCTTGACTGCGACCGCGATTGCGATCTTGCCGCACCCCAGTTGCGACCGCGACCGCGACTGCGTCCTCGTTCTCTAAAGCGGTACTGGTGTTGCTGCTGCACCTCATTCTCGTAGCGCTGCTACCTCTAAATTGAACTTTTGCATCTGTGTCATGAGATCCCCTTGCATGCTACCGTTACTGCTGCAACTCTTGATTTCCGAAATTTCACACTGCCTTTCATCGTTTCGATGACCTTATCTGCAAATTTGGACAAATTCTCCACATTTTGACCGTGACTTACCGCTAACATTGCACGGACAGTAAATGGTAGACGTCCTGTCCATAATGATTTTAATGTATGCTCGCTTATCTGCGCGTTTCGAGCTAAGTACGCGCATACGTCGTAACGCTGCGATGGTTTTTGTGCTCCTAAGTCCCATCTCGCTAACCAAATTCTGGAACTGGCGCTCTAAGCTCTCTTCATACACAGTGAGAAGTCTCTCTTTCAAAGCCTTATACTTTTCAGTTTCTGGCGGCAAAAATACTATGTCGCTGACTTGCTGCAACGCATCTCTGCTCAACTTTGACACTACGAAATTGAATTTATTTTCATCTTCCTGTTTCTGCGGGGTCAAAACACTCTCTACTTAAGCGAACCACAGCCGAGGCATCTCCACCCAAAATTCTGGGATCCTCGACGTCACCGTCATGGCCGCTAACTCTGATGAGCTCGCGTCCATCTTCCTTTCTATAACGCTCTTCTCCATGTCAACTGATGTGGTGGGCGCGCCGGGTTTAACAGGTGTTTGGAACATATTTTTTTTTTTTTTTGGGACTTTTGTACATGTACATATCAGTCCCATCGTATCTTCTTAAACTAGTGCTAAAAACTAATACAAACACATCTACTGGAAAAATTGGCGGTGCGGGTCACTTAAGGCGACTCACACAACTGAACAACTCACGAGCTGCGTCAGAGCCGGGTTCTGACAGCAGTCTGTTAAACCTCCCAACATCCAGTCTGTTCAATTGGTACGCCACCTCAAGCGCCCGTCTCTCACGCTGGAGGCGGGTGCATTCCACCAGAAGGTGGTATACATCCTCCTCCACTCCGCATGTGTCGCAATTCGGTGAATCCGCCTTCCCCATCAAATACATAAATTTTTTTAGAGGCATGTGACCAGTTCTTAATCTATGCGCTGTTACAATAAGGCTTCGAGATAGATTTACATTGCTGAACCACGGTATATGAGGAGGCTCACACACCAGAGTTTTATACCATACCCCTCTTTCAACCGATCTCTCATTAAAATGTTCTTTCCAAATATTATAACAACTTTTTCTGTATTTAGGTAGTAGTTCACTGTAATTTGATAATATATTATACTCTTTTCCGTCCAAAACTGCTCTTTTTGCTAGTGTGTCAGCCTCCTCATTACCTCTTAGTCCAATATGCGATGGAACCCATTGCAACTTGACCTCAAAAAACTTGTCATACAAATCCCCCAATTGAGATATTATTTTATAAGCCGTCGACACCCCCCTCCTGCCAGAAGTGCATCGACTGATATGCTGAAGTGCACTTTTGCTATCGGTACAAATGACAATCTTTCGCTTTTCATTATTAAGAGCGTATGCAAGTGCCTCAGATATGGCAATGAGTTCCACTGACATAATGGAGATGTAATTGTTATTTATCCTAAAACAGTTACTAACAGAGGAATTAGGGCTTAGAGTAGGGTCAAAAAACGCTGCCCCTTGTCCGTCAACACTCTTTGAACCGTCTGTATACAATACATGCCAGTCAGAATACTTCTCACTAAGCTCTTTTATTGCTTCGACTCGTAATATATTCCTCTCTTGCGACTTCTTTGCGCCTTTGACGCAATCTAAATTGATAAAAATAAAATTCTGACAACTGAAACTACTCATCCATGACTTTAAAGAAAATTGATCGAGTGGAAAAGAGGAATATATTGCTTCATTTTTAATTTCATGAAATATTTTAACTAATAAAGGTATTTTTTTCCTAAACCAGTATCCATAATTATTATTTGATAAGAAGCACAAAGCATGCAGCTCCGACAACAATCTATTTGTCTCGTTATCTGTCCACGCTCGTATTTTTAAACAGTATTTGGTAGCTAGATATCGCCGTCTTATTTGCAGTGGAGGTACACAGAGCTCACTCTCCGTAGCATGTAGTGGAGTACTTCTTATAAATCAATCAAAACATTTTGTTTTTCATTCA
Organism: Erannis defoliaria; assembly: GCA_905404285.2. Lineage (NCBI taxonomy): Eukaryota > Metazoa > Arthropoda > Insecta > Lepidoptera > Geometridae > Erannis > Erannis defoliaria. The sequence goes on along the minus strand of FR990082.1, from coordinate 16,988,580 downwards.
TTATTACCACTATATTCTAACCTAAAACTCCGAGGCCCCCCCACTCGTCAAGAGTGAGTCGCCCCCGTCGCAATGTCCTTAAGAGGCACTCTCGACCAACAGTTTGTCTTATGTAGGAAAATTCCACCGTTAAAATTGTTTTTTTTTTAATGGTCACCCTATTTTTTTTTTATTCTGGGTGTAGTATGTATTTACGAGAAAAAAAATGTATATAAGTAGTCTATCAGCGATCTGGTTTCCATAATACAAGCTTTGCTTAGTATGGGGCTAGATGGTGTTGTGTGTAATAAATGTCCCCCCAATATTTTTTTTTTTATTACAATCTAGCTTAAATAAGCTAATAAGTAATTTGGTTCTAACTTAAGCTTCTAGGTATTCATATTACTAAGAATGTGTCCAATAACACGTTTCTTATTGTCTCTATTAAGGGGAAGTCACTTTGATCGCGTGTTCTTCAAGGTCAGCACTTGCACTGTATTACACTAACACTTATTATTCTAACTTGTTTATTTGCAAATAAAATACAATTATACACTAAAATTAAATAATAACTAACTAAAAACTAAATAAACCCTACCTAGTAAAAACAACCCCTACATAATAAAAAATACAAAACTTAAAATTTAAACTAAAAGCCCCGTAGATGATGGAAAGGTGGCCAGAATGCTGGCGGCATTGCCACGTTGTATGGCAATGCTAAGTTTTTGACCAAAATTTACGCCAGCATTCCGGTCACCTGACACCTCGACTAAACATTTCGCCAGGTCCCTATATAAGACATGTGCGGCCGGCTCCCAAGGTCCTAAAGTCTCTACCCCAAACGGCACAAATATGTACTATCTGTCTAAATACCCATATTTGTGCCGTTTGAGGTTTTCAGCATTAGAGGCGGCAGCGCCTCATGCAGGCAGGCAGTGTGCGACACATGTAGCGTCCCAAACCAAAGGCCGTCCCATCTTCCATGGGATAAGCGTCATTCCGTCGGGTCTCTTGCCGTCATCCCGCATCAGACCGTTGGGTTCCAAAAATCGAGGGGATGCCAGCACTGACAAAGGCCCGACGGATGATATCATTCAAACTGGCGTGCCGTGGAATGTATACCATACGTCCAAACAGGCATCAGGACTTGCTTATAGAGTAATAGTTTATTCTGTATTGACAGTGAGGAATATCTTCCTAGTAGCCAATGCATTTGTCTGTAGCGTAAGCTTAAATTCTTCTTTTTTTTTCTTGACGTGCGCTCTCCAGCAAAGCTTGGCATCAAGAGTCATCCCAAGATATTTAGCTTTATTTTCATACGGTATCACTTGGCCGTTGATGTAAATTGGAGATTAGCGTTGTCGTTTATTAGTAAAGTCTATGTGAATCGATTTCGATTCATTTAGCTTTATTCTCCATTTTTTGGTCCATTCAAAGACTTGTTTTTACAAAAATGTTGTTAAAAATTATTTTAAATCGCGTGTTTCTTTCAATGTCACACACCACTTTGCCGAAATGGGTTACTAGGGAGACTGCCTATTATTAGGAGTTCAGGTACTATTAAGGACAGTCTATGAAAACTCATCTCTGTAAGCACTTGTAATTACCACTTGTCTGTACACAACGAGGGTCGTAACGACGAGTCGCCGGTGGGAACGACTGAGCGATGCGCTCGGCTCTGCGTGATATTTTCTGACACAGCTTTCTTTGCGCACTGCTACATAATTAAAATACTATTTTCAACATTTTACTTAAAGTTTGTACATAAATATAGGTATAGGCTAGAAGTCGAAGTCGTTTAAATTTTGCGTTAAGTCGCTGATCTTCAAATAGTGTAGAATTTATTCTTCCGTAATGAAAAACAACGCACTAAATGCAGCGGGTCTTACTACAGCTATATTTATTTCCTAGGTCGTAATTTAATGAAATTCTATTGATAATGATGTGGTTAGTAATTTAATGAACGGCTGTTCTCTAGTCCAGTATCAGCGTAGTAATCAAAGTCCTTGTTAGATTCTGATTTCACCGAGACGTTTTGAACATCTGCCGCATCGTCCAAACTTTGATCCATTACGATAGCCGCCTGCCAAGCGTGGGGATTATGGCAACACCCCTCTATAAAGGGGGAGAGGCCTTCGTCCAGCAGTGGACGTTTTATGGCTGACGACGACAATCAATTATTAAAATAAATTGCTTCTTTATTTCCTCAGACGTTGATATACACATACATATTCAGCTTCTGTACTGGATAAAGCTACATTTTTTTGCTTTTTACACTCAAAAAGAAATAACAGTATTTGACCATTTTAAGCAGAAACCCGAATATGATTTTCTATCGGTTTGTATCTGAACCCCATTCTACATAACCTTTATAGAAAAATTATCTTTGCAAAAAACAAGATCATAATTTAGTACTTTTTAAATATTCTATCACTCTCTTTGCACGCTTCCATGCGTCTCATTGTATGAGTTATTAAATTGACTATGGTAACTGACACTGTATGCAATTCTGGCCTAGTTGAGACTGCTAAGTACATGAAAACCCACCAATAAGTTATATATATTGTTGCAATTCTATTTTGAGAACCTACTTTTCCTACCTCAGGGCAGCTTTAAAAAGAAAAGACAATAGGAGTCTTGAGTAGCGGTTGTTTTTAATGATGCTTATAACACAGTTTATCACACGAAGAGGAACAATTTAGGTTAACAATTACAAGCCGTTTACAGTTTTCTTAAGTCTATGTCTTAGGCCCCTAGAGTTCCCAGAGTAACCTAGGTTCTTAGGAGCTAATGTTACAAAAAAATCCTACTTGATGCCAACGTGGTAAGATAAAACAAATAGACTAACCCGGCTAGCGAACGGGAAGTCGAGAAGCGTGGGCTAACCTCTAACGTGCTCTAACCTTCGTGAACGTTCGTAAAGAAAAGAAAATGGGCGCCACCTGTCGATCCGTAGAGACAGGAGAAGTTACTTGTAAATCCACGAGCGCGCGGGAGCGGGCGCTCGTAGCTGGAGAGTGGTGTCAACGTGACGACACGCGGTCACGGGCAGCACGAGGTGGACGGGCTCGGAGCAGGCGCGCGGCGGCCGCGGAGCACGCGTCCGGTGATGTACCGGAGCGCGGGTCGCGGAGCGGCGCGGCGGCCCCGAGAAGGAGCCCGTACACGGTTTATACCGAAACAAAAAAAACCCTGGAAAGCACGGGGGCTCCAGTTAGATTTAGTTAAAATAGATTCACGGCGGAGGTACGCGATAGCTGTAGCGAGGCCTGGAAGAGGCCACGCAGGCCTAGCCGCGTGGCTAGGACGGGCGACTAGCGAGGTTACACTAATTTTTCGAACTTAAACGGGGTAATGATCGACCGCACTGATCATGGGTAAACCGCAAGCTACTCACCGTTTAAACGGGTTGGAAGGCACGCGTGCGGAGCGAAGGCAGGACGCGGCTCGGGATGGCTCAGGCCGTCGTTTAAGCTGTAAAAACAAATTGGGGAGGTTAGAAAGAGCGTTTGACGGGCGTCGTGGCACCGTTGTTAATCGGCGATCCTCACCTGGGGTAAACCCAAAATACTTTATGGGAAGGCCCGGGACCACAGCCGTTCGTTGTTGTCGTAAAATGCGACACAGTCAAGGTATCGCCTACCTGGGGACAAATGACGTCAATCTTAAGCCCGGACCAGGAATTGAAAAGATGGCACCTCACGCAACCGATAAAACAAAAGGGCGTAGTTACCTGGGCTTCCGGAACTCGGGCTTAATTCGGCAGGCGATGATGACTGGCAGGGTTGCAGGAAAATAGGACGAAAGCTTCTAGAAGCGAGCTATTTATACGTTTGCAAGTCCGGTGTTCACTGCGCTCTCACTACCACTCCCAATATTTTACGTAACTCGCGTTCAGTGGAATCGACACACGGCGCGACAGATTTGGAAGAGAGTGGGTCCAAAAATTCTCCCTGTCACCGCCCACAACGAGAGGGAAGCGAGAGAATTAGACGGTGATTTTTCCTGTGGGTCCTGTTTTGGGAAAAACTAATTTCTCCCGTCCAATGTTTCTACTTGTAACACTTACGTCTGTCTAGTGTCAACCCTCCTTTCAATCTGACACTGAAAGACGCTAAGTGTGAAGTAGGTGAAAAAAAATACATAATGGCCGGTCCCTCACGGCTTTTGGCCGATTCGTGCTGTGCCTCCGGTGTTTAGAAAAAGGGCGGCTTATTCAAAAGCAGGGCGTAACACACTCCCCCAATACAAGAAATTTTCTAGTATAGGAGAAAATTTCATTGCTGGCCCTCAGCATAAAACCTGTAACGAGTAAAACTTACAAAATTAGGTGAACCGCTACACGATACTTGAACTGTACAGTAAATCAGTTAAGTAACAGCAGTAATCTAAAGAACCTCGACATGCCGTGGAGCACGGAGAAAATGAAAAAAATAATAAAAAGGAAGTAAGCCTCGACATCCTGTAATGGCAAGGAGAAAAAATAAAAAACGTAAGTAACCCTCGACATGCTGTAAGGACATGGAGAAAAAATAAAAACGTACGTACCGCTCGACATGCTGTAAGGACATGGAGAAAACAAAATTAAAACTATGCCTCGACATGCTGTAACGGCATGGAGAAAAAAAATTAAAAAGTAAGTAAACCTCGACATGCTTTAAGGGCATGGAGAAAATAAAATAATAAAAGGTAAGCTTCTACATGCTGTAAGGGCCTGGAGAAAACCAAAATAAAAAAAGAAGTATGCCTCGACATACTGTAAAGGCATGGAGAAAACAATACACAATACTGCTCGGTCCCAACATGCAGGAGAGCAATAATAGAGAGCTCACACATAAAATACACATTATTAATAAGGATCGAACACAGCTGTAGTCATTCTTCTCACGCGAATAACCCTTTCTTTTGCCTTGGCAAACAACGCTAAAGGGTTAAGCGAGATAATTCGTTTAAACTATTACACTCCTTTTTTTTGTAAAAAAAAAGAAGTATTATCAATCACTTAATTCTCGCAGAAAACTGTTGGACGGCATGTTTCTTTTTAAGTTAATTAACAATTTAACAGACGCCCCTTATCTACTCTCCAAATTAAACATCATTGTACCTAGAAGCCAGACTAGACAGTGTAAAAAATACAAGCCTTTTGCCATTAACTCTGCCCGTTCCAATTTGGGTCATTATTCTCCTTTAAACAGGATCATAAGCTGTTACAATGTAATCCACAATGTCAAAATAGATATAGTTGACAAGTGCGGTTTGAAAAAACAACACGAGATTGATGTTTTTTCAAGCCGCATTCATGATTCAAAATCAAGCCTTGGACTGATTCTTACTGATACATGACATCCTTACATTCTTTACATCTTGCATTAAATGTGTCTGATTATTTTGTTATAAGTATCTAACTAACTAATAACTAACTAAATATTTCTATTCTAATTTTTTATTGCATCATAATTATATTGTCGAATAACTGTTAATTAATTTAGGGTTAATATTTTATTTTATCTAATAAGTTTGCTGTTGTCTATCTAGCATGAGGTTTATACCTATAATTGAAGCGGCACTTATCATGTGAATTGTGTGCTTATCTAAGTTGATGAATTTGTATTGGTGGTTGCTTTGTTGGTGTAACATTTAAATAAATAAATAAAGAGACTCTTCCTCACGGAAATCTTGGTACTGTTCAATTCAGTCCCGAGAATTTGTGAGTCTCCGTGCTGCAAAGATTAAAGGATTAACTCATCTCTACCTACCTTATTTGCGTTTATATACATAGTAGCTGTCCTCCGTATAAACGTGGCAGCTACCAGGGGCACCCTGAAAGTGAGCGCGTCCGCTGACGTGTGTATATGCATTAATTGCATATGTAAAGTTATGTTCAAAACGAAAAAACTCCGACCAGTGTCGCACTTGGCCTAAATTGGAGTAACAGTCGACAAGCTATTAAGCTACTCCACCGGTAGTCGTTATCAACCCTGTAGCGACGCCTAAAACGAACAAACAAAAAAAAACAATAGCGTCTCCTGCCTCTCCTGCTCGCTCTCTCTCTCCGCCCTAAGAAAAAAAAAAAAGAAAGTAGGACAGTTGATAGAAGGAAGAATGGAAAGAGAAAAGCACCTTGGCATCACCCGAAGAATGGGCGTCCTACGGTGCTATTTTTTCTTCAGGTCCTTGATGTGCCAGCGGCCCAAATTTTTCCCTGAATCGAAATCTTGCAACTCGTAGACCAGTCGACTGAAGACTTTGACGACTTTACATTTGGTGTATTTTGGTGTTAACTTAGCCATAAAAAATTTGGAGGCGTCGCTTAGAGGGTAAGTGCGCTTCCAAACGGTGTCTCCTTCGTTGAATTCTTCATGTCTTCTATTCTTGTTATAATGTGAAGCTCTTCGGCTATGGGGCAGCTTAACTGCCGCGCGGGCGTAGCTGGAACTATTTCCTGAAATAATGCCAACTGGCGCGGAATCTAAAATGGGAGGATCACTAAATAATTCAGGGGCTAGACCGAAAGTTCTCCAAAAATTTACGCCGAAAATTGAAGGCGTAGAGATTTCCGGTACTACATAAAATTTGATTATTTTAGTGCATCCCCTCAATAGTACGGGAAGAAAAATAATTCCCTTTACTATTTCTCTGGAACCAGTTGCTGTGACAATCGCGGTCACCTCTCCTTCGTTACATGGGTGTAAGGTTGCTCCGAGATCGAGAAATAAGTCGCTTGCATTTCCACCCAAGAGCGCCAAATAAGAATAAGCCAGATAAGTGAAATGAGCGCCAGAATCCAACAATCCCAAAAACTCCTGTCTGTAAATGGAGACACCTAAGTGAGGGCGATTGTCCTTTGTATCGGCGAACTTAATGGGCTCGATCCTGCTAGAAGAGAAAAAGGTCGTAAGTTTTATCAGATAGTTCTCCCAGTCCATCTTATCTTCTGCGGGGCGGGGGGAACCACTAACAGGTTTTTTGGACCTTGTTCTAGGTCCAGTAGTCGCTGCCGGCGTTGGGGCTTTTTTCTTCTTGCAATCTGGACAAGAGGTAGATCTGACGCCCTTCTTCCCGCATGAGAAGCACACCAACTCCCTCGACGTGCAGTCATTCAAACGGTGACCTTGGATTCTACAACGAATACAAAAATTTGGCTGCGTAATGGCTGCGACGTCTTTTAAAACCACAGGCTGGATTAATTCCACCCGTGGAGCTTGCTTGTGTACGTATTTTAACGTATTTGAACGGGTTCCACCTGTTTAGCCTGCTTGTGTGCAAATGCTAAGTCAGGAGCTAATAATACCGCACCGCACTGGACTTCGGAGGTTCGTTGAAGTCTGCTGCTCTGGAAAAACTGTGCTCGAGTAATCGGCACTTGATTTTCAAGTCTTTAAGTGACTTGATGGACTCCAGCGCTAACGCGGTAATCAAACGAGGGCGTAAGTTGTATCTGATGGTCTCCAACTTGTCCTCTGCCAGCACTGGTCTGTCTAATCTGGAATAATAGTTGAGCATGACTGAAATAAATTCCGACGAAGTCTCAGTGTCCCTCTGAGTACGTAGATTTATCTCCTTTAAAAGTCGTTTGTCATAATCGAGTGGAGAATACTCCTCCACTAAGGCTGATTTGAGCGTAGTCCAGTAGTCCATTCGGCGTGCTCAGCTTTCACGCCCCTGTACCATTTCAAGGCGCGATCTGAAAATAATTCCGCGGCCCCCTGCAATAGAACTTGGTGCGAAATGCGCCTCGTAGTGCAGAGTTCCTCCAGCCGTTCCAAATAAACGCGCACGCAGGTTGCTCCATCATATTTATGATGCAGAATTGTCAGCGCCTTCATCTGCTTTGAAACGCCATAGTCATCCCGACTCGCTGGTAGTAGTGAAGACGCTGCCGAAGGGCTGCCTTCTGCCGTGGCTTGTTCAACAGAGTCCTGTACTTGTTTGAAGCTGTAATTAAAAGAGGAGTACAAACTATCAACCCGCTTGAGCAAGCATTGCAATGTTGCATCCACCGCTGCATGTTCATCGGCCAGGTCCATTGTTGTGAGTTGAACCCTGCCCAGACGATGAAAGAGATGATGAGCAAACGCTTTGTTCCTGTTGAATTTTTTGAAGCTTACTTTGGCTTGTTCAAAAAAATCCGACAACTCGGATAAGCCATGAGTAACGCATTCAAGTTCCGAAGCAGGATCACGGTCGACCTCCATAATCTCGTCAGCTGGGATGTCCTTGGCTAATCTCTTGACCTGATTCCTAAATGTTACGACAGTGGCCTCTGGTATTGCATCTCTTATTTCCACTTCATAAATTAACTCGTCCTTGATTAACAGGTTATATGAAATGGGGCGCTCCATGTTTTAAAACAATAGATGAAGTTTATATACTCGAGATGCCACACCAGGAAAAGAAAAGACAATGAAGTTGCAGTTAAAAAAAACGACCCGGAGATGTCTAATCACACAAAAAAAACGCGAATGTGTGAGTTGGATATATAAATTCAGCAACAATTCATTCAACAGATAAATTCTAACCTCGTTGGCAAGTACACTGAGTTTTGTCTTAATTAAATCTAATTAGTCATCTAAAATTGGTGAATGTTCACAATACTGATTTCCTGTTTAATAATACATTTAAATGTCAGTTTGTTCAAAAATCAAACCCAGGGCTGATCAGTATGTAAGCATTCTCCACTTAAATACACAATGATAAAACACAATGGTTGTATATCCACTATATCAAGTATCCGGAGAAAACAATATAAGAATAAATCTTAACAATACATTTATTATTCCTAAAAAATATTGTTAGCACAAAAGTTTTAAAGTAAATATTTTCCTACCTACCTCAATATTTAAACACCAATGATAATTTAAAAAAAAAACACTAAGTTACAGCACGTTTCCGTCCCCGAATAACCGGTGACCGACTAGAGGTTATTATGAATTTAACCACGTTGGGCTGCCACTGTTGCAATTCTATTTTGAGAACCTACTTTTCCTACCTCAGGGCAGCTTTAAAAAGAAAAGACAATAGGAGTCTGAGTAGCGGTTGTTTTTAATGATGCTTATAACAAAGTTTATCATACGAAGAGAAACAATTTAGGTTAACAATTACAAGCCGTTTACAGTTTTCTTAGGTCTATGTCTTAGGCCCCTAGAGTAACCTAGGTTCTTAGGAGCTAATGTTACAAAAAAATCCTACTTGATGCCAACGTGGTAAGATAAAACAAATAGACTAACCCGGCTAGCGAACGGCAAGTCGAGAAACGTGGGCTAACCTCTAACGTGCTCTAACCTTCGTGAACGTTCGTAAAGAAAAGAAAATGGGCGCCACCTGTCGATCCGTAGATACAGGAGAAGTTACTTGTAAATCCACGAGCGCGCGGGAGCGGGCGCTCGTAGCTGGAGAGTGGTGTCAACGTGACGACACGCGGTCACGGGCAGCACGCGGTGGACGGACTCGGAGCAGGCGTGCGGCGGCCGCGGAGCACGCGTCCGGTGAAGGCCGGGACTCCACCAAAGCAGAGATGTGTGCGGTGTGCTGTGTGCTGTGCGAGAAGAGATGTTTTTCAGCTCGCGGGACTCCACCAAAGCGGAGATGTGTGCGGTGTGCTGTGTGCTGTGCGAGAAGAGATGTTTTTCAGCTCGGGTGCGAGGCGTTGAGTGCTCAGTACGCATTCTGACACGAAAGGTAGACGATGTCGCTATTATTACAAAAAAAGTATCTTCTTTTACTTGAAGAAGAACTACAGTCTGAAGAAGCAGAATTGATAGCTTTATACTACCTAAACAAAAGAAAACATTGGTTTTGGAAAAGAAGTCACTTGTATTACCATACCAGTCATGGAGAATTTTTTACTCTGTTTAATGAGTTAGATGATGAAAGTTTTACCAAGTCCTACAGACTACCGAGGAATATATTCTACGAACTACATAACTTAATTAAACCGCATATATTTAAGCAAGATACTAACTACAGAAGATCTATCTGTACCCAAGAGCGGCTAGCAGTATGTTTGAAGTAAGTACCTACCTAATTATTTTTTTGTTAATGTGTGTTTGTGTTTATGTGTGTTATCTGCGTTTGAATGTGATCAGTCTTTTTTGAGTGTTTGTTTTTTTTGTGTAAAAGGGCTAAGTGAGAAGTACTCAAAACGAGAATCAAGAAGTACGAGAATACATGAAAAATATTATGTAAACTGAGGTATGTAAGGATTACGAGAAATCGAGATCCGTTGTCTCTTTCTACCCCTCCGGGAGACTGGAGTGATGCATATTATGTAAAAACCAAATATATTTTTATATTATCTTATTTATTCATAAAGAAAACAAAAAAATCAACTGCCGTTCTGGGAGTAGCAAAAAAAACGTAAGGTTATATTAGAAACACAACGTACAAAAAAATTATAACAGTAAATCACATGAGACATATTGCTTTCTTTTCCATATAGTTACAAATTATCATATGTGTCTTCTTCGTTTCTGAATGCTTCTTCTATCTGTTCATCGGTCATGTGCGTATCTTCCAAGCTTGGAACAGGTGCCTGTGTCGAACTTGGACCCGGTGTTTGTGTTGAGCTAGGAACCGGTGCCTGTGTTGAGTTAGGACCACCGGCCTGTGTTGATGTAAGAACCGGTGCCTGTGTTGAGTTAGGACCACCGGCCTGTGTTGATGTAAGAACCGGTGCCTGTGTTGAGCTAGGACCCGGTGTCGAACTTGGACCCGGTGCTGAAGTGTAACCGGGGGAATACCAATTATTTTCATTTGTGTTATACCATGTGTTTTGTAGCTCAAGTTCTTCCAATTCTAAAAGAACATTGAAAATTTTACGTTTAGCCTGAAGCTGCATATATTGAGAAAGTTTTTTTACACTTTTTGATATCGACAGAAAAAAAGTGTCCATTTCGTCAAGGGTATTATTTTTCTCTATCAATGATTGTATTTCTAGTTTTTCTTGGCGTATTCTTTCACGGTTTGCATGGTGCTGTATAAGTAAATTACTTATTTCATCCGATTTTCTTCTTGCATTTCTGCATGTCGAGGCTGAGACGCTTGATGTCGGTGACGGCGAATGTTGTACAGATGGACGATCTTCTGGAGTGCTTCTTGTATGATTGCTTGATGTTTCAAAAAACTCATCGGTTACATTATTTTCCAATGAATTTGTTTCCTGTTCATTTATATTTGTTTGTGAGGTATAATTTGTAGTCCTGTTTCTATTCGTCATATATGGTATCAAAAATTCCATTACCTTCTCATATTTCCATTCACGAATTTGTTTACCACTCTGTCCACTTCTAGTGGCATTCTTCCTTTTTAATGCATCCCGGTGGCTGTCTCTCAACTTTTTCCACTTAGATTTAGCCGTTTTTACTGAAATAAAAATAATTGAAATCATTATAAATATTAAATGTTGACATTGCCATAGTCAAAATATACTTACCGCATTATCACTCATGCAGAATTTATAACCATTATAAATATTTAAAAAATACCAGAGTTTCAAGGGAAACCAATTTATAAAAAAAAATATCTGAAATCAAACAAACAAAACGGATTGTATCTCTCGTACGTGGTCGCGGCAGACGGCGGCGTCGAAATTTGAAATGTTAATAAATAACGAGTGATAAATCCATTTTATTTGTTTGATTTCAATGTGTTGTGCTCGTGTGAATCTTAGACTTTTAATTGTTTATTTTCTATTATTTAAAAATGGCTATAACTTTTGAACGAGTGAAAATTCTGTAAATACATAATTTCAGTAATGCCTAATCTGTTATAGTTCCGGAAACAACACGACACTGATTAAGATATTATTTTGAAATGACCCTTCTATTCTAACTGAAACCACGACACATAAATATAAATCTATATTATAATTATTACAGGTATTTGGCGACTGGTTCAAAATTTTCACAAATAGCTGAAAATTTTAGGATTGGAAAATCGACTGTTCCAAGAATTATAGAAGATGTCTGCGATGCCTTGTGGACAGTATTACAAACCTTTGGTTATGCCAGAACTTAATGAAAATGATTGGAAAAATAATTCAAAGCAATTTGAAGAAATCTGGCAATTCAAAAACTGCGTCGGGGCCATTGATGGCAAGCATGTGTACATGTTTGCACCCCCAAAATCTGGGTCCTCATATTACTGTTATAAACACAGGTTTTCAACTGTAATGATGTGCGTAGCCGACGCTACCCGAAGAATAATTATGGTAGATATAGGTTCAATGGGAAGGTTCAGCGATGGTGGTATTTTTGCTGATAGTATATTCGGAATTCGTTTGAGAGAAAACAGACTAAATCTACCACAGCCACAACCCTTGTACCAAAATGGAGAACCTGTACCGTTTGTTTTTATTGGAGACGAAGCTTTCCCTTTGATGCCTAACTTAATGAGACCATATCCACGCGATAATTTAAATAACGAAAAACGAACATACAATTATAGACTTTCAAGAGCTCGTCGTATTGTGGAAGCTACATTTGGTGTATTATCACGGAAATGGTACGTATACCGTAAAGAATTTGAATGTAAAATAGAAACAGTGGAAAAAGTGATAAAAGCAACGTGTGTTCTACACAACTTTTTAATTGACAAGATGCCTGGCTATCTAGATAATAATGAAACGGGTTTGGCCACGACTATGTTTAACGACACAAACGTGGAAAATCTATTATCGAATGACAATATGGATGCCTATCAAGTTCGAGAAAAATTCTGTAGTTATTTCAACAACGAGGGCGCCGTTCCATGGCAAGACACTCGTATTACAATATTACTTGAACGAAATACTTAGTATAATAAATTGCACTTACCGTCAGATAATTGAGTTTCTTTCAAAACGTTCTCCCAAGCTGCATCTTTGACGTCAGTAAGTTTATAGGTATCTATTGATGTGTTCCATAGACATGGATATTTTTTTACTGATTCAATAAATTGTTCATCCATTACGTTTTATTTAAATTAACTAATTGTTTACGTTGAAAAATACAAACTGCACAAATTATTCACGATAAAAGCGTGTGCTCGCGTGCACGGTACTAGCAAGATGGCCGGCCGGCCGGCGCGCGCGCGGGGTTCTGCGGGTTGCTAGCGGGCGAGAGGGGGGAGGGTGACATCGCTCACTGCACGCCGCTCACATCTCTCGTCTCCACTGCGCGTCGTCCGCGCACAGCTCACATCTCCGCTTCCATCGCGACATACAAATATTATACATCTCCGCACAGCGATCTCCACTGAAGCTGAGCGGAGAGGAGACGTGTCAATAACTCAATTCTATTGGTTGTTTAAAAAACATCTCCTCTCCGCTCGTCTCGTCTCCGCTTTGGTGGAGTCCCGGCCGAAGTGCCGGAGCGCGGGTCGCGGAGCGGCGCGGCGGCCCCGAGAAGGAGCCCGTACAGGGTTTATACCGAAACAAAAAAAAACCCTGGAAAGCACGGGAGCTCCAGTTAGATTTAGTTAAAATAGATTCACGGCGGAGGTACGCGATGGCTGTAGCGAGGCCTGGAAGAGGCCACGCAGGCCTAGCCGCGTGGCTAGGACGGGCGACTAGCGAGGTTACACTAATTTTTCGAACTTAAACGGGGTAATGATCGACCGCACTGATCATGGGTAAACCGCAAGCTACTCACCGTTTAAACGGGTTGGAAGGCACGCGTGCGGAGCGAAGGCAGGACGCGGCTCGGGATGGCTCAGGCCGTCGTTTAAGCTGTAAAAACAAATTGGGGAGGTTAGAAAGAGCGTTTGACGGGCGTCGTGGCACCGTTGTTAATCGGCGATCCTCACCTGGGGTAACCCCAAAATACTTTATGGGAAAGCCCGGGACCACAGCCGTTCGTTGTTGTCGTAAAATGCGACACAGTCAAGGTATCGCCTACCTGGGGACAAATAACAGACCAGGAATTGAAAAGATGGCACCTCACGCATCCGATAAAACAAAAGGGCGTAGTTACCTGGGCTTCCGGAACTCGGGCTTAATTCGGCAGGCTATGATGACTGGCAGGGTTGCAGGAAAATAGGACGAAAGCTTCTAGAAGCGAGCTATTTATACGTTTGCAAGTCCGGTGTTCACTGCGCTCTCACTACCAGATCTCCCAATATTTTACGTAACTCGCGTTCAATGGAATCGACACACGGCGCGACAGATTTGGAAGAGAGTGGGTCCAAAAATTCTCCCTGTCACCGCCGACAACGAAAGGGGAGCGAGAGAATTAGACGGTGATTTTTCCTGTGGGTCCTGTTTGGGGAAAAACTAATTTCTCCCGTCCAATGTTTCTACTTGTAACACTTACGTCTGTCAAGTGTCAACCGTTGACACTGACAGACGCTAAGTGTGAAGTAGGTGAAAAAAAATACATAATGGCCGGTCCCTCACGGCTTTTGGCCGATTCGTGCCGTGCCTCCGGTGTTTAGAAAAAGGGCGGCTTATTCAAAAGCAGGGCGTAACAATATATTCAGTACAAATATCCTAGGATTTTTCTAATTTCAAATTTGCTTTAGTAGGAGTTTCTGCAGTATTACATTGTGGCATATTAATATTTTTAATAAACTTTCAACGTTTAGTTCCTGATCAACTATTATCACATTTTTATAATTTTTTACTCTTAAACCTAAAGCTAAACACTATCATAATTGACCTAGATTTTTTATTTTAAATTTATTGCTCAACTCTTGAACTAACTGTTCAGTAGCTTTGGTACAATTGAAAAAAACAAAAAAAACATCAACAAATATTGCTATCATAATTTTAATAATTTCTTCGAACTTAGCAAAACACGGAACTTAGTATAAACATGGATCATACTCACTTTTATAGCCATAATTAATTTAATAATTATTAACCTTTTGATGCCGAGCCCTGGAAGACTGGCCATATAAATGTTGATTCTAATATACGAAAGTTCTGAATTGTAATATTTTCAATATTATAATACCGAACGAATCAAAAGCAGTTGTATGGTCTCCGTAAAGAGGTCTTTAAAGGGGACCAACTGCTGATAAGACCCGTGAAAAGTCGGGACTAAAATTTTTGGGATATTCAATTCTTTGTGGCTCATAAAAAATAATTTGCTGTTGAGAGAACTTTTCAATGCATTGTACGTAATCTCATGTTCAGAAAAAGTATCTTCATAATGCTTTTGTTGAAATAAGTTTGTATATTCGTGATATTAATCGGCATCGTGACGTTAATTATTTATACGGGACTCATGTTTAATTAAATCGGATACTCCGACTACTCTCTTCTTCTCTCTCTTTCTTTGTTAAAAAAATTTAATTGTTTTGTTACTTCCGAATGATGGTATTCTGAATTCAGATGGTATTTCTGATTCTTGAAATGTTCACAAAAGTTAATTATTTATGTATAAAAAATAACAATAAAAATAAATTGGGATGTATCATCCCTTGCAAACACTCTTTGGGTAATTTTACAAAATGTTGGCACAGCATCTTCACAACCATAATGTATTTATACTTATATATATTATATTTGTATTTATACGTTTGCAAGTCCGGTGTTCACTGCGCTCTCACTACCAGATCTCCCAATATTTTACGTAACTCGCGTTCAATGGAATCGACACACGGCGCGACAGATTTGGAAGAGAGTGGGTCCAAAAATTCTCCCTGTCACCGCCGACAACGAAAGGGGAGCGAGAGAATTAGACGGTGATTTTTCCTGTGGGTCCTGTTTGGGGAAAAACTAATTTCTCCCGTCCAATGTTTCTACTTGTAACACTTACGTCTGTCAAGTGTCAACCGTTGACACTGACAGACGCTAAGTGTGAAGTAGGTGAAAAAAAATACATAATGGCCGGTCCCTCACGGCTTTTGGCCGATTCGTGCCGTGCCTCCGGTGTTTAGAAAAAGGGCGGCTTATTCAAAAGCAGGGCGTAACAATATATTCAGTACAAATATCCTAGGATTTTTCTAATTTCAAATTTGCTTTAGTAGGAGTTTCTGCAGTATTACATTGTGGCATATTAATATTTTTAATAAACTTTCAACGTTTAGTTCCTGATCAACTATTATCACATTTTTATAATTTTTTACTCTTAAACCTAAAGCTAAACACTATCATAATTGACCTAGATTTTTTATTTTAAATTTATTGCTCAACTCTTGAACTAACTGTTCAGTAGCTTTGGTACAATTGAAAAAAACAAAAAAAACATCAACAAATATTGCTATCATAATTTTAATAATTTCTTCGAACTTAGCAAAACACGGAACTTAGTATAAACATGGATCATACTCACTTTTATAGCCATAATTAATTTAATAATTATTAACCTTTTGATGCCGAGCCCTGGAAGACTGGCCATATAAATGTTGATTCTAATATACGAAAGTTCTGAATTGTAATATTTTCAATATTATAATACCGAACGAATCAAAAGCAGTTGTATGGTCTCCGTAAAGAGGTCTTTAAAGGGGACCAACTGCTGATAAGACCCGTGAAAAGTCGGGACTAAAATTTTTGGGATATTCAATTCTTTGTGGCTCATAAAAAATAATTTGCTGTTGAGAGAACTTTTCAATGCATTGTACGTAATCTCATGTTCAGAAAAAGTATCTTCATAATGCTTTTGTTGAAATAAGTTTGTATATTCGTGATATTAATCGGCATCGTGACGTTAATTATTTATACGGGACTCATGTTTAATTAAATCGGATACTCCGACTACTCTCTTCTTCTCTCTCTTTCTTTGTTAAAAAAATTTAATTGTTTTGTTACTTCCGAATGATGGTATTCTGAATTCAGATGGTATTTCTGATTCTTGAAATGTTCACAAAAGTTAATTATTTATGTATAAAAAATAACAATAAAAATAAATTGGGATGTATCATCCCTTGCAAACACTCTTTGGGTAATTTTACAAAATGTTGGCACAGCATCTTCACAACCATAATGTAAGGCAATCACCAGTTGAATATTTAATAATAATTACTATTATAATTATCTTATTCAAATCAGCTTATACAACTGTTCTCTGACATGGTATACACTCGGTTACGTATGTCACTAAAACAATCACTTAAATTCATTAATTCCCAGGATTTCCCTGATACGATTTAATTCTTGTATCATAGGTAGCCAATGCTGAGTTGAATCTGTATTTTATGTCTCCAATCACAAGATACAATTGGTGGCAATTTTGAAGACTTCCGAGTAAAATGAGGTATGGCTGTACAGCAGTGCAAGTACGGATCTTTCTAAAATCGTTATGGCCCCGATGAGCTGTCATTTTGACATTAAATACGTTAAACTTCGGATTGAGTCGAGTCGTTACGAAGACGATATAATATCGATATAGAACTGTACTCGCGCTGCTGGTACCCATTGTTTTAGAGCCTCTTCTTTGCGTTCTTCCACTGTTTTAATCATATCTCCAGGATTCTGAAAAAATTGCATGACATAAATGTGTTTTAAATTAGGTATAGCTAAATATATTACTGTATTATACAATGTGTAACAAAAAGGTTCAACAATACTGAAGAGTATGTATGTACTCATCATTATGAATAACTTTTACTATGGGGCCCACCACGATATCGCAAAAAAAAAAACAGCTGTACATTTTGTCCGAGGTCAACGAACTTTTTGTATGGAACAGCTGTTTTTTTTTCGCGATTTCAATGTTGGCCTCATAGTTAAAGTTGTTCATAATGATGAGTACATACATACTTCAGTATTGTTGACCCTTTTCGTTACAGATTGTATATAAAAAAAAATGCTTCAGTTTGCAATTTAAGGTTCTGTACCCCAATGGTGCAAATGAGTCCTACCCGTCCCTTAAAATGTTTACAGATCGGGACTGACTTCGACAATGACCATGATGCTCTCCAAGCATTCCCGCGTCGGGAACTTCTTTCTCTTAGACAATCGCCGTTTTGGTGGAATTAAATGCACCAGCAACGTTACGCACAAAAACATATTTACAATCATTTAGGTCAGGGTGAACTAAATTGTATGTCTACTAGCAATGGATACCGGTTTCAACTGCTTTCTAATTTTACTTAATGTCGTGATAAACTTTAATGGTAACCTAAATAATTGACCCATAAACCATCTGACCAGCATTAAATTAGCCGATCGATATGGTCATAGTAGATAGAGAACTGTTTTTTATTTTTTATTGTAGCACAAAGCTGGGTGATCATTGACATGACCCCTAATTAAGAAAAAAAATAAACTAACGAGCACATTCACCTTCTAGACCTAGTCCTAACATTCATCTAAAACATACAATATTATACTATTCCTAGACAACATTTGAGGTGAAGCCATTGGAGGTATTTACATTTACTGTTTCATTATCAGTAGCTGGTGGTGAGCATTCTGCAATCCTCAAGCCGCTTGCCAAGCGATTATAACAAACTCTTCCCTATTTAAAGGAGGCCTTCTAGCCTCCTTTAAATAGGGAATTTATTTTAATAATTTTAATAGGGAAGATATAAATATAATATATTTATATCTTTAATATCTGCTGGAAGAATCCAGCAGATAGAGGATATAATAGTTCTAATTGTTATACTTACGTATCAGTACTAATTTCAAGTTCAGTTTTTCAAAAGAACGCTTTCCTTTCTTGCCACGGTAGATAAACTTGGATGCAAGTTCGTTACTAAATACGTGCCTCTTTATTTGATTCACAGAACTTGTTGGAGAGATCTCACAGGAGGCCATGATGTTGTGATTGCAGTACAAGAAAAATATCTCTGTTATTATAAATGGCAAAATTTACTAACGCATGGAATAAAAAATTCTGTACCAACATCATGACGCTAGAACTGTTTATGTTTACTCTATCATAACTTAAGCAAGATTTCGCGTGTGGCAACACACAATATATGTCAGACACTAATCAAGCATTAATTTAAAATATGTAAAAAAAAAAAATAATACCGTTCCACAATTTGTACTCGTTTTTATTATCCTACAGTGTAGGACCTACACGATCGTTTAGAAGTCGAAACATTATTCCTCCGATAAATAGGACAAGAACCATCGAGGAGAAGAGAAAAGAAAGGAAAACTGCTGTATGTCGCCAGCCAACAACAATCGTCTTTTCGTATCCTAACCCTACCCATTCGTTTCCATTTGCACTAATATTGTGTTAAATTCCGTGTTTCAGCGATCATACTGCATATACATCGTTCTCGTGTGTGAATTCATGACGCCTCGACCTCCCAGGACAATCCAAAATGAATGAGGAGAAAGCAGGTCCTGTTTCTTACACTTTGCATGAGCTCAAAAAACAACGCGGCACTCTTAAAGCCTCTTTGAGAAATTCGTTCCTAAGTTGCCTGACAAGCTCGATTCTGCCCAGATAATCGATTTGGAGTTGAGAATTCAGTCAACAAGTGAGCTTTTCAAGCTGTTCAATGATGTCCAAAGCTCATTAGAAGATATTGTTGAGGAATCACAACTAGGTTCATAATTGGATACAGGGAACAGTTTGAAGAGCTTTTACCACAGGTGCCTATACCTATCAAGGTTTGGGGAATATCTTCAATCATACACCATCGAACTTGTATAATGATTATAATGTCAGTTCCAAGGTTACCTTATCGATATATAGGCAGTAGGTAGAACACTACTCAAAAGTCCAAATTGACGAGTGACAACCGTGCCTGTGGGGTGACGACTGCCTGCGATGTGGCTTTTGCCCGATCAGCTATTTCGTCCCTCCACTCACACGTGTGTCGCTACATCAACCCTCTCCTTTTTTTAAAATTTAGTTACAAAATTTAGTTAATTTCAATATCTGAAAACATAAACAATTCAACACAGATCGCTAAAACTGTCTATCAGCATATCTCATAACATAATATGACACATGATACATCGCAATGCATACGAGTTACTATCACTACCTACGAGCTCGTACTTACAGTGCGCCCTATACAATCAAACAGTACTCGAACTTTAAACTTGTATTACACTGGTTTAAAAATGAAATATAATGTAGCACTTACATTATCTTGTTAAATCTTAATACTAATACACCTAACGTGTGCCGACAAAGTTACACACGCTAAAAACTTTTTACAAGCAAGAGATATTTTTTTTTGGAGTTTGAGTAAAATCACGCTAATTGGTATACTGCGGTTACACATGTCCCGCGTACTGGGTAGCAACAGGCGCGGAATTTGGTGCAAAATTCGCGACCGCAGCTGGTGCTGCTACCGGTTGGAGCACTTGCACGTGGGTAAGAGGTGGTGCCGTCTGCTTAGTTTCCTCGCGGAGCCAGGTGCTCATGCGGCTCCGGAACTGCCGTCGAACCTTACGAATCATGGAACACCCCACAGCAAACAAAAGTAACCCGACAATTAACATGGTCATCATGCTCTGCCGCGACATGTGTGCCTCTACTTCCGTCGAATTCTGAGCAATGATGATCTGCTCCTCCTTGGACTGAGGTTTACCCATGTTCACTAATATCATGAGACGAGTTAACACTACAAAATATCACCAATAACTGCTTCTCCAAAAAAATATGCCTGCAGGTAAACATCTTAACCTAGATTACCGTTACACAATGTTTACGATGCATACAGTCGCTCTTAGCTTACTACTTGCGAACACGACAAATTTATTCTAAATGTTTACACAAAAAAATTAAGTACATATTAGGTACCTATTTCAACATAACCTGTCGTAAGCATGTAGGTAGTAGATACTGTATTTACTTATAGACTTACCTCGGAACTATCTGCCTATTTAACGTTATAGCCTAATTACAATTAATACGATTATAATATCTGCTAAGTATCCTATACTTAGTACATAAAACTTATAATCAAAGATTAAATCGTAGCGGTGGACGTACCGTACGACCACCACGTGTTTGTCTACATGCAGTAGGGGCACTAGATGTGACCGGAACGTGGTTGGACGTTACGTCACAAGGCTTACGGTGAGCTGTCTCGGAAGAGTCCGTATGCTCGCTATTAAGTAGGTATGCTGGTTTCAGGCGGTCAATAGATATACTTATTCGTCTATTAGGTAATTGTACTTTAAACACTTTGCAACCTCTGCTTAAGACGCGGTATGGGCCGTCGTAAGGAGTTTGCAAAGGTTTACGAACTGCATCGTTTCTGATAAACACGAATTCACACGACTTTAAATCAGGATGAACAAACAACGTTCGAGAATCTCGTTTGTCCACCGGAACCGATCTAAGTTTGCGTATTTTATCGCGCAACTCTTGAACTATCGTGTGAGGATCAGAAGTTTCCGTTGATACTGAGTTAAAAAATTCGCCAGGTAACCTTATTGTGCATCCGTAAGTTAGCTCGGCTGCGCTTATACCTGAATCGCTACGTAGGGTAGACCTTAACCCTAACAAGACGGTAGACAATTCATCCACCCATGACGTGGAATCTAGGCGAGCTTTAAGAGCAACTTTCAAAGTCCTATGCCAACGTTCTAACGCCCCGTTACTTTGCGGGTGATAAGGTGAGCTTCGTATTTTATGTATACCCATACTCTTCATCAACTCGGCGAATAACCTACTTTCGAACTGACGACCTTGATCAGAGGTCAAAACTCTACACGAGCCGAACCTTGTAATCCATCCGTCATAAATTACTTTAGCGACAGTCTCCGCAGTTATATCGCGAATAGGGAATGCTTCAGGCCAATGCGTACAACGGTCGATGATAGTCAGTAAATATCGATATCCATCCGAAGTGGTCGGCAAGGGTCCTACTATGTCAGTGTGTATGTGTTCAAAACGTCCGGCCGATGGAAATTGTCCTAAAAATGACACTGTATGACGTTGAACTTTTGCCCTCTGACATCTAATGCACGTCTTAGCCCAACTATTGATATCTTTATTCATCCCTGGCCAGAAAAAACGCTGACATACCAGTTTACGAGTGGTATTGATCCCGGGATGACTCAAACTATGCACTGAATTAAACGCTAATTTCCTGAATTCATCCGGTAAATAAGGTCTAATATTCTCAGTTGACATTTCGCAATACAAGCTAGTTGCACCATTAGGTATTGACACCTTTTTTATTGCAACGTTGCTATTCGGTTCTAGCTTCCACTGTGCTAAGTAAGCATCGTCGCTCTGTGCTGTTGCAATTTCCACGAAGTCCAACGTACTTGGACAAGTTATTGTTTCAATCCTACTTAGTGCATCAGCAACAATATTATCTGAACCTTCTAAGAATTGAATATCCGTGGTAAACTCACTAATGTACATAAGTTGCCTAGTCCTACGAGGCGTTTCCTTGTCACTAGTTAATTTTGAAAAAGCAAAGGTTAATGGCTTATGATCTGTAAAAATTGTAAGCTCTCTACCTTCAAATATTTTCCGAAAGTGAATGATCGCTAAATAAATTGCTAATAATTCACGATCGTAAGTACTGTATTTTACTTGTGCGTCAGTAAGTTTCCGAGAAAAATAGCCTAATGGTTTCCAATTACCGTCAACTCGTTGTTGCAAAACAGCTCCCACACAAGTATTTGATGCATCTGTCATCAACGCTAAGGGTATCTCCGGTACGGGATACGACAATGTCGTGGCTGATTTTAAACTCTCCTTGCACTTAATGAACGCGTCATTAGCCTTATCAGTCCAATTAATTTTTGACTTATCATTCTTTTTGGCGTTATGTAAATAGTTGTTAAGCTCTGCCTGATAGGAAATAGCATTCGGCATATGCGGACGATAAAAATTAACCATGCCAATAAATCGTCGGAGTTCCACTACTGTTTCCGGCTTTGGGAACTCAAGAATGGCCTTGACTTTATCGTTAGATGGCCTAATGCCTTCGGCGGTCACTTCGTGTCCTAAAAACTCGATATTGTCCTGGCCGAATGAACACTTCGATAAATTAATCGTAATACCAAAATCGTGTAGGCGTTTAAACAAGACTTCTAGGTGTTGTTCATGCCTGGACGGCGATTCGCTTGCCACGATTACGTCATCAATGTAACAAAATATGAACTCTGAACTCGGTTCAAAAGTTCCATCGTCCCGTTCGATTCCCAAACCCTGTAAAACTGTGTTGTTCATAAAACGTTGAAAGGACTGCGCTGCATTACGTAATCCAAATGACATCCTTGGGAACTCAAATAACCCAAAAGGCGTGATTATTGCGGTCTTTTCAACGTCTTCTGGAGCAACCGGAATACAATGGTAAGCTCTATTTACGTCAATTTTGCTAAAAATACGTTTACCCGTCAAAATATAGGTAAAATCGTGCAATCGCGGAATCGGATATCTATCCGGCTTCGTAATGGCATTGAGTTGCCTGTAATCCCCACAAGGTCGAATATCCCCATTCTTTTTAGGAACTACATGCAACGGACTAGACCACGGACTCTTTGAAGGCCGACAAATTCCTAATTCCTGCATAGTACGAAATTCTTCACTAACCTTTTTATACCTATCGGGAGGCAGCGGACGAGCGCGCGCGTACACGGGCGATCCGGTCGTCTCTATATGGTGAAACACTGTATGTTTAGGAGTGTCCTTGAAAGAAACAGGTTTCGTTATTTCAGGGTATTTACACAAAAGGTTAAAATATGGGTGTGATTCATCCATAGTGCTTAAAGTAGGCTGGGTGCAAGTCACAATTGAACCTATAATGTTCATATTTGTCACTTCATCCACTAATCTACGTCTACTTAAATCAACTAAAAGCTTATGATGTAAAAAAAAGTCTGCGCCTAAAATAGGCTGGTTCACTGCCGCTAATATAAATGTCCAACGGTACGGTCTTCGCATACTTAAATCTAACACTAGAGTCTTTACTCCAAAAGTATTTATTTCGGTACCGTTTGCTGCATAAAGTTTATAATTAGCACTGATATCACTATTGTTCACTTTCTTACGCGCGGGAAGCACAGACACATTGGCGCCGGTATCAACCAAAAATCTTAATCCGGTGGTTTGATCCAAAACACAAAGACGGTTATTACTTACAGGCTGAGTACAGGCTCCCGTCATTGACTGTACCGCACTCAGTTTCCCTCACTCTTCCAGCTGCAGGGAGGGATGCACTTATGTGCCTTCTCCTTGTATCGGAAGTGATAGAAGCACTGCCAGTCTGGTCTACTGCATGCTTTCCTCGTCGCACTACTGGTTCTTCTATCTGAGCTACGCCCCCTGCTCTGGCTACGGCCTTGAGGTCGCGATTGACGAGAAACCTCCAGTCTATCAATTCTCTGGTTGACCTTCCTTATCTCCGCGATAATAAGGTCAGCAGACGAACTGCTGATGCTGCTGGTAGTCGGCGCGGGCGTGGACCTCACCTCTGCAATATGATGAGTACTTCGAGTCGTCTCCATCACCTTATCTGCTATTCTGGCGAGCACGTCCAGCTCAGACGATTCCGTCACCGAAATTATTCCACGGACAGCTGAAGGTAGATGACCTTGCCACAGGATCTTGAGTGTCTCGTCGGGAATCTTCGCCCTGGCGAGATCTCTCATACGTCTAAGCAGCTGAGAAGGCCTCTGATCTCCAAGATCCATTTCGCTAATGAGCTTTTGAATTTGGCGCGTCTCGGATTCCTCATAGATGGCCAATAACCTCTCCTTCAAAGCTTCATACTTCCTGGCATCAGGCGGTTTCATCAGTATGTCTGTGACCTGCTGAATAGCCTCCTTAGATAGCTTAGTTATGACGAGGTTAAATTTTACCTCATCCGACATCTTCTGTGGCGCCAGGATAGCCTCAGCCTGGAAAAACCAGAGTCTAGGCTGATCTATCCAAAATTCAGGAACTCGTGACGTCACCGATATAGCTGACATGTCCATCTTGGTGTCGTCCTTCACCTGTGTACTCGGTGCGGGGCTTGGCGCAGCGGGTGGCGCCGGTGTCAGCCCAAATTGTTGTGTTGGCTGCATGCTTGTTTATTAAACAACACTTATATACGCAGATAATTACTTTAACACTTGTTATTGTCCGAAATAGTGAAATAAAGTTCAGGCACGGTTGCAACGTAGAGTAAACTGAGCCGTCACCGTAGAAATTTGCAAAGTTCGCGGGGTCACCACTTTACCACAGGTGCCTATACCTATCAAGGTTTGGGGAATATCTTCAATCATACACCATCGAACTTGTATAATGATTATAATGTCAGTTCCAAGGTTACCTTATCGATATATAGGCAGTAGGTAGAACACTACTCAAAAGTCCAAATTGACGAGTGACAACCGTGCCTGTGGGGTGACGACTGCCTGCGATGTGGCTTTTGCCCGATCAGCTATTTCGTCCCTCCACTCACACGTGTGTCGCTACAAGCTCTACTATTCGATTATATCCACAGTTAAATGCAGATTAAACAAAAATGACAAAGTTCATTCACCCGAAGTATCAGTAAAGACAGTACCAATTCACCTGCCAGATATCAAATTGGCCACCTTCAGTGGATCGTATGACACCTGGCTGGAGTATCGAAACTCCTATCTAACTATTATTCATAACCGTCAAGATCTAAACGAAATACAAAAGTTCCATTATCTGATAAGTTCGCTCAGTGGCTCCGCACTGCAGGTTATAAGCGCATTATTCCCACGCTTGGGAACTACTTGAGAATCGATTCCATAACAATCGGTAGTTAGTTCAAAACCATGTAAAAGCTTTATTCGCAACACAGGCTCTTAAGTTACATAAGTCTCCATTACAAATCAGGAAATTTATAAACACAACTATGCGTAACCTCCGGGCTCTTAAGTCATTAAATGAACCGCCTGAATCCTGGGATACTTTGATTGTGTACTTAATCACATCAAAGCTTGACCCAGCCCCTCAGCGAGAATGGGAAACACACAAAGATACACTCCTTTCATCATTACAAAGTGATTCTCAAAATGTAAGTCTTGAGGATTTACTTACTTTTCTGAGAAATAAGGCAGACATGATAGATATGATTAAATCTAATAATAATCGCAGTTCAGGACAATCTGATAATACAAAACTACAACATGATTTGAAGCAGTCAAACGCTAACCAACACAAGAGGTACAATTGAAACTTGAATCCGCTACCACACACTCAAACATTCATCTCAACACAATCTAATCTAATACGGACAATCACAAATATAAACAAAGGCGTCAGTGTGTACTGTGCAACATTGACCACCCACTTTATGCATGTGCAAAATTTCTTAACCTTTCAGTACATGACAGAATAAAGTATGTAACCGAGAAAAACCTTTGCCAGAATTGTCTTCGTTTAGATGGTCACAAATCCGATGAATGTTCATTCGGAACATGTAAACTATGTAAGCTCAAGCACAACAGCTTGATTTGTGCTGCACAGGAAAAGCGTTCAACCGATGACATGAGAAAGGTGCAATGCAATTGATCAACTCCTGTGCAGCCCGTGCTATTGTCTACTGCATTAGTAGATGTAGCTGATGCTGATAATAATTATCATACAGTGAAAGTTTTACTCGACAATGGAAGCTAGAACTGTATTTTATCCGAAAGCCTATGTAAGCGTCTAAACATTCCAACTATACAGTCCACTATTCGCATCTCAGGTGTAGGGCAAGTCGTTTCTCAGCCCACACAAACATGCAACATTAATATGCGTTCAAAGGTCAATGATTTTGACATCAACATACAGTGTTTGGTGATACCAAAAATTACATCGAAGCTTCCATCAATGGATATCAATGTGAAGTCAATTAACATACCAAATTCTTAATTTTATTGAGATGAGCTCTGTAGTATGTCATCAAAGAATCTTTTTTCTTCTTCATTTCTTCTACTGTGGTAGGCCAACTGAGCTTATTTTTAATTCGAATCCACGCATCATGTACCAAGTGTTTCTTTTTATGGTCGGGGTCACTAGGATTCCATATGATACTCTCCGTTTCATAAAATTGAATGAACTCTAACACTTTTTCGTTACTCCACTCCATAGTGTACAAAAAATACAGGCACGTCCGTCTTGCTTCAAAGTCTGGAATACACTGAATTGACGTAGGTGTAGCCACCCAAGCGAATATTTTCGCGACAAATCCCTTTGATCCGCGCCAGTTTACCGACAGCTCCCCGATACTACATCGTCTTCGCCCGAATATTACGCGATGACACGATGTACCCGGCCACATTTATCGCGTTAACACGAATATTCGCCGTAGCCCGCTAATGTAGCCCCAGCATACTGGACGCTGCTAGACGAACTTTAAAACTTTGCCGAAGAGTTGAATCACGTCTAGACGTATACGTTCCCCAAGTTGTGTGCGAGTCTGCGGCCTTGGCTCATCAACAGGGGGATCACACACTCTGGGATACCCAGGGTCAAAAGGAGTGCCCCATCTGCCGACATGTTGTGTGCATAGACTGACCAGGTACTCACGCGCGCCCACTGGTTCTGGTGGTTCTGAACCAGGCTGGTTCACACAGTCCGGGGAGTTAACACAGTCCGGCAGGACCAATACTGCTCGGAGCTTCCTAGACAGGTCGCCCTGCCGCCTAACTACAAGCTTGGGGCACGTTTCTAGCGGTAGGCTGCCCACTGCGTCGTTTAGTCACGTCAGTGTCGGCTCGTCCTCGCACCACAGTATCAGCGCTCCATCGCCGAAGATGGGCTTTCCTCTGAAGCGTGCGACGGTCGAGCTTGCGCTCTCGAGATCGGACAAGATCCTACTATCAAGGTAGCGCTTCTGTGACGAGGTTTGTTCCTCCGTAAGTTGGTGGTCATCGGCTCGGGTCACCGCAACACAGAGCCTGTTGCCCACTATCTCCGCGTAGCTGGTGGTGGGCCGACGTTCCGTTTCTGAGCATT
Source organism: Erannis defoliaria (assembly GCA_905404285.2). Taxonomy (NCBI): domain Eukaryota; kingdom Metazoa; phylum Arthropoda; class Insecta; order Lepidoptera; family Geometridae; genus Erannis; species Erannis defoliaria. Next base: position 16,960,834 of record FR990082.1, on the reverse strand, counting down.
GTTTCTTCCGTTCTCTTCTCGGAAATGTAGTATCGTCCATCCTCACACGTTTATGAGCCTCATTGTGGGCCGAGGCTTGTGCAGACTTGGGCACTCTCTGCTCTCTTCTCTCTACGTTCATGCAATGTACTATTATTCATGGAGTGAATGGTCCTAATAATAATTAGTCCTATTAGTTTTTTGCTTTAGTTTTCTTTTGTATCAGCCCAGTATGTATTGTAGAATGAATAATATATATATATTTGACTAAGCTTAGCCTATTACAGGTTATTAGTATTACATGTTTTATTTACTTAAATAGGTTTCCTTTCTTTGTAATTTCTTAATGTGAGATGGACAGTTAACAGTAAGGCCGTACTAAGGCTAACATTATTTAACTAGTATACAAAGTAAATATGAGTGTCTGCTGCCGAGCTAGGTGTTAAACCTGTATTTCGGCAGACAGCTTGCTCCCCAATTATTATGATCACATCCAAAGATTTATTGACTTATGACGTCTTATAATGACAGTTTATAGTTAATTTTATCTATTTAAATCCTATTTATATGCTTTTATTACAGTGATTGTTATGATTTTGATATTGAAGCCAAATACAATATAGAATGTAGAATAATAAAAATCAGGAGAAAATAGATTAACTAGTATCTAAAGAAAAATATATGTAGTTAACACTAAATTATATGCGTGTGTGGAAGTGGGAGTGGGAGTGTGTGTGTTGGTGTGTAGGAGTATGTTATGGAGGGGTGTGTGTGCGTGTGAGTGTGAGAGTGTGTGCGTGTGTGTACGAGAGGACGTGTGCTTTAATATATAACTAGCAATTCATTCGATAACTTTTAAAAGGTTTTCCGTTTCTTCGTAGTTTAGTGCTTTTAGCCAATTTGTAGTTTTAATTTTAACCTCGCCTTTGGATAAATTGTAAATATTTAGACTTTTGTTAATTATATTATACAGGTAGGGTCCTAAGAAAGATAAATATTTTTTAATAAAGGATGTTCTGACTCGTTGTGGTAGTCTACATAAAGCAAGTTTAGAGCGTTTGAGCTTGTTTTGAACATTATATTCAACCAGAGAGTGTTGCTTTAGAATTATACTCTGTATATAAAGCTGGCGTACTGTGAGTACGTCACATGACTTGTATAAAATTGAAGTGGGGAATAAAAAAGGGCGACCAGTAGCAACTTTTAATACAGCTCGTTGTGATCTCTCTAGTAATATCAGATTTGTAGCAGGCGCACCTCCCCAGGAAGATAAGCAATAAGTTAATAATGACTGGCACAGGCACAAATATATTTGCATAATTAATTTTTGGTCTGCTATATGCCTTAATTTTTTAAAAATATACATCGTTTTTCTAATTCGACCACAAAGACTTTCTATATGGCTCATGAAATTTAAATTGTTATCAATTATAACCCCTAAATATTTAATCTTTATAGTTCTTTCAATACTGTTACACAAACAGTTGCCTAAATTTGATATGTGACAATTAACATTATGCGATTTTATCTGAAATTAGTAGTAGAATGGACAATAGGTTGAGCCCAGGAAGTTATGTAGGCGTCAGTTGGTTGGTTATGTTGGTTATGGTTGTTAGGTTGTATGGAAAACTCAAAATTATAATATTTTCATTAATTTTCTTAGCAAATATTAAGATGCAAATGATAAGATAATTAAATATATAAAATGTATATATTTATATGATAACCCTTGTTTTTGTTTACATTAATTTTAGGTTTGCGCCGATTGTTCTTTAGTATTGTCGTGGCGCGCGTTAGTGTATTTAGTTTGTCCAAATATTCTCTATGGCAACCAACAAAAAGAAAAATAAATGCTTCGCAATGTTTATGGTTAATATTACGTCATGTATAATACCTATGTTACACTGGCGACACCGCGACAAATAAACTTAATAGTGCAACACAAAATGTTGCTCACTGTAGTAATACAATCCCGGGGTGAGAGTCTCGTTACTATCGTCTGGTTATCCACGTCGAATCAGATTCATGACATCCTTATGGCCAAGTGCACGAGCCCTTCCTTCCTCCACGCAATGGTACAGCCTGTAAAGATTAAAAGAGCTATGAACTAGCCACTAAGTATTCAGTAGAAGATGAAAGATTGATAAGGTAGGAATTTAGGCATGAACATTACATAGGCATACAACTCAACAGTAATAGCGATGCGGCCCGCAAGCCGTCGCATCTATAAGCACACAGGACGGTCCATTAATAACAAAGTAATAAGCTGGAAGCAACCAGTATAAAATCCAACATGAAACACGACTCCATCCCATGCAGCCCGTCCTGTCATACAGGTTGCCCTAGCAAACGTGGGCACCGGGTTACCTGCCAGCGAATGGAGTCACAGGTAATAAGGCAAACTCAGTGGGCGCTCCTTACGCCTCGATCGGCTACAGGCAGCAGTGGGAAAACTAGAGCTCAGCACATCATCTATATTGGTCCGACATCCACATACCCAAAGAGTAATTAGTGTGCCACCATCCTGCGACCGCAACGCAGGACTGGTGCACCAAAGGCCACGTCCGAACACTCTTCATCTCATCGTTGGGCACAACCGATTCACACACTTCATCTCTTATACATCCAAGCACCAACACTCACTTAAGACAACGTACCTCGAAAGAACGCGTACTCTCCCCAGTGACCGTAATGTAGTATTTTAACCACATAACACATTTTCATAGTAAATTGAATTACTATAGGAGGTAGATCACCATCCTCTTCTTATTACCTGCCTTTGAATTAGTTTAAATATGCAACAGATAAATTTTGGTTACTTTATAATAATTCATCATGGTAAAACTACCTACTCATTACTCGTCATCAGCAAATATAATGATATATGTGAATCTTATAATGTCAAATATATATATGTGAATCTTATAATGATATATTCAAATATCTTCAAATATATGTGAATCTTATAATGATATATTGGATGTTTGTGATGTACTCGATATTTTTCATCTTAATTTATTTAACTTTAAAAAATTACTTTTCAACATCGATGAATCTTTTTAATATTTTTAGGCAGCGGTTAAGTAAGTTATCACAGTTTGTGCTACTGGTTTGACGTTATAATATTGTCAAAGTTTTCTTTTTAGTAATGCTGTGTACAATGTTTGGGTTAGCAAATTTATAATGTATTCTGTATTAGTATGTTTAAGTTTTATAAGATTTTGGTTTGCTAATTATTGTTGTACCTAAGTTAAATAAAATAAAATAAAAATAAAGAATATGCCATTGGGTTGAAAATATAGAAATTAGAAACATCTATCAATACTGAACACTTAGCTCTCAAACCGACGTCCTGCGGCTGGAACACCACAGCCACTCCGCCAACAGTGATTGCCGGTCTCCAACAGACTAGTGCTCCCGGCTGCGGCTCCCGTGCAAATGTGGCAAGTTGGCAAGTATGGCGGGAACTTACCAACGGTATTTCCTGCCACTGACAAGTAGAGGTTCTTCCAACTGTCACTGTCAATGTCAGTGTCTTGGCCATAGACAAGTTGTTTACCTCTATAAACTTCGGGACGAGTACTTCACTCGTCACGACAAGTATCCTGATTTGATGTAATTATCTTTGTTTGTTATAATCGTTTCAATCCTTTTGGTTTTATTTTAATACTATCTACGCAGCGCTGTTTTGCCCGCGATTCTTAAAATAAAAAGTGGCCTAAGTTTATTCCAAATTATAAGCTACCGCTATACCAAATTTCTTCCAAATCCGGTTAGCCGTTTCAGCGTGAAGGTGTAACAAGCACACACACACTCACACACACACACACATATACACACACCGACAAACTTCCGCATTTATAATATTAGTATTATAGAAGGATTTCCTTTCTTTTTGTGGTGGTAGAGTACTGCCACTGGACATCTTTCCTAGTAATGTGCCAGTTCATGTAGAGCGAAGTGTGTAATGTGCTCGTTAGTTTTAGGTTATAGTAAATAAATATTAGGTTGCATAAATAATTATGAGAACTAATTTTATATGAACTGAAATTATCACGTGAATAGAACGGAAATGTGACGGGCCGCGCTAGCCGGCATCAAGTGCAAATGCGCTTAATGACAATTCTATCAATATACATGTTTTTAAACTGTAAATACTCAAAAAGACAATTTAAATAGACGCGTAGGAAACCAAACCACACTGCATCGTAATTAAATCAATTTCAATCTGTTGTAAAATGGCATTTCGAGGCTTTTACTTCAAATGCGCGACTAATAATTGGCATTTTTTCATCGTAGTTTCTATAGAAATAAGTGAAAAACTGGCGACAACGGTTTTCCATACAATTGCTTTACAACATTCTTGTAACGAAATAATACTGCTCGTTTGCTTCTGAATCAATATATTTCTTTGCTGGTTGCTATAATGAAGTGTTTCTTCTCTCTTATAATGTATTTATTAGGATTGGCAGAAGATGACGAGTTCGTACGTATTTCTAGCTTGCAGACATTTTTGAGACTAACCATTTATAATAAAATGCAGTGTTGCCAATCTATAACAATTCTTTTGACAGCCGTTCTACCTAAGAAGTAAGGTTTTCGCTTTTCTGTGGAAATTATATAAAGTGATATTATAGGAAAAGTTTTTATAAGAAACAAGGGACAATCGAATATTAACGCAACCTGCAAAGAGATATAATAGTTATGTGTTAGAATAACAATTATAGAGATGATACATTCAGATTCATAAAATTCAATTAACTTAACTTTGTTGCCAGGTACCGATTATCCGGAGCTACTTTTAAAAACTTTTCAACGTCGGTTGCAGGTAAAACGTCAGATTATAACCGTCCGAGAGTCTTTAGAAATGCTGTCAGGTTACAGTAAGTTTTGATATCTATATTAGTTTTGGTATTAACGATGCTTTTTAACAAGGAATAGATACACCAAAGCGCCTTGGTCTTGTAATTTGGCCAGTTCATTAAATTTTGCCAAAAATACGCTCTCAGAAAATGAGTTTTGTAAGAAAAGTGAATTAATTTTTTTGAAGGTAATTTTTTTGCTGATTTTCCATTGTATGAAAGTTTTGTAGGCGGCTGAACCTACGAAACTGTCATATTAAAATCATGGTCAGGACGTTAATTTTGCCACATAGTGATGTGGGTTGTAATATCAATACAAACACTTCTTTATTCTTCTTATAATGTTTATTTTGTTGTCTTGGTCTTCTTCATACTTCTTAATAGTATTATTTCTTAACTAGCACTTATTTTAGATATAGAAACCGGCACGCTGCAAATAATCACCTCTCGCCATCTTGTCTCTCTTCTCTTTCTTTTACATAGCATCCTTTCATACATCGTACCTTTCCCTAATGCTCTCTCGTATACTAAAACCCCCTAAAGGATCTGGGTCGACTTAACCTATAACCCTGTATACATAGCATCCTTTCACCTTTCGTACATTCATCTATTGCAATCTCTACACTCATATAGCGTTCTCTCTTCCATCCTAGATTCGGCCGTCCGACGTTCATATCTGTCCTCAGATATGCTTCACTCTCATCATCATCAACCTCTATTCATATTGCATTACTATTCAAACATCATATTTTTTCTTACGTACACCTCTTTCTTTACACTTTATTTCCATAAATATACATAATACTTACCTACTTACACACATACCACACCACACACACTACATACTACACCACCACTACTACTACTTATACTACATACTTAAAAAAAAACTATTTTCTTAAGTAACATCAATTTCATTCACGCTAACCTTGTACACGTTTGACATACTTCTCATCCACTCGACTTCTTTCGATACAAAATACATGATTCCTTCACGAACACGATTAATTAAATCTTGCCCGATAAATAACTTAAATGAAAAAAATTCATGAAATGAAAATATATTTTCTTTTTCAAACGTTATCTTTCACTAAGAAAGAAGTTTTCTTCTATAAATAACAGTTTAGGATGAGAAGCATTGTTACCCAAGCCAGGAACTAACCTGTGTTGTGGTGTAACAATACCCTCCACCGGATGATACATGGTATTATTACAGCCAAAAAAATAAGACAAAAGTACTATATTTAGAAATGAAATGGCAATAATACAAGCATTGAAGATTGAGAAGCATTGAGAAGGTTGGGATAATAAAGTACCTACTGATATGTCTAATGAAGACTTATGAAGAAGATTATTTTTATTATTTACTTAAGAAGATTCTTCATGGTATCCATAAGATATCTTTTCTGAACTTTAGCTTTATCTTTGGTGACTGTGTCTTTCATCAGTGTTAAAAATAATATTCGAAGTGGAAAAATACAACAACCCATGAAATACTACAACCCATAAAATACTACATAAAAGAATACAGATTTACCGCAGTGTTTATTAACGTGTCATTTGATGGAAGTAAGGCCACTGTCAAGAAAAATTATAATAAATCACAGTAATGTTTAGCGGTGCCGCCCTCAGAAAAGTTCATAAACACCGCGGTTTATCTGTATTTACCGAAATATTTCTTATTTTTCAAACTTCGAATAGTTAAACGTTAAATTTAGATTTTGTCTCTTACGTTACCATTTAAAGTAACTTAGGGGACCGGTAACCTAGAAGACTTTTATAGGTTATAAGTTAATAATATCACTTTTTCTGAAGAATAACACAGAATTGATTATCACAAATGAAAAACGAACCTATTTAATGCACTCCAGAATAATTATTGTACAGTATTAAAGTGTACTTACCAATTTTTATGTCGAAACTTTGGGGACGCCGAATAAACACACCTTAGCTATCGCACGACTTGTGGGCAATGAACGCTGTTTGGCTACTAATCAAAATGGCGGAATCACGTGACACGAGTAAGTAGTTTGTTGTTGCTTCGATTAGCCACAACTAGAGCCATCTATGAATTGAAGTACATATTACATTGATGGTAACTTAGGGGACATTGATTTTAGTGAAAAGTTGGGGACAGGATTTGTAAAATTATTGAAAATAAATAATAACCTTCAATTATTTTAGAATCAATTGAATATTAGAGGGAAAACTATTGTACAATATTAATATTAGCCGTTAATGCTATGCTACCATATAACAATTTGGAAATAATGCGATAAATATGTACAGAACAGGTAGTCGGGACACTGACATTTTGTATGGAGAGAGTGATAAGGTCCCCTAAGTTACTAATAAAAAACCAAAAATTGTTATGGATTCGGTCGAATTTATACATTGGGTAATCAGTGTACTAATCCAACTTCACTGTACAGTAATAAAATATTAAAACGCGTTGCATATTTTGGAGATTTATTTTTTTTGTACTGGGGACTCGAATAGGTACAGATAATAGTTGATTGACCCAAGTACAGAATCAATAGTATATTATGCAACTAGTGAATAAAGGACGGATTGTATCCCTGTATTGTACTCGTATAGCCCATACGAACGGGCTAGGATCTGCCGCCCCCGCCCTTAGTGGTGGTAGTGCGCCACCCCAGCCTCTGCCGACGGCCAGAGTCTGGAACAGGCGCGTATCCAGGCGGAAGGCCATATCCACTGCCTGGAACTGGTCTGGGTGGGAGCAATATATAGCGTCCCCCGCCCCCAATGTCAGTAGGTCTATCCTTCCTAGGGCACGCTCCACCGCCGGAGCGTCTTCGGGCACCCCCATCTGTGCCACCCTTCCGTGCAGCCAGTTGTTGCCAGTGGCTGTGGCTAGCACGAACCCCTCCTTGTCAACTACTGATAGGCCGCGACCCGTAGTCACTTCTTCCGACAGCCACATGCTCGCAGGAGTACGGATTCCGGTCATGGTTGATTGGACCTCCTCGACCTGGTTCACCCTCCAGTTGATGCTGGTCTCCCGGCGATCCGTACACAAGAGGTCATGGGCTACCTCCTCCATGGTCGTCCCCTCCCCGCGGCCCGAGTCGAAGACGAGATTTTGCCAGAAACCTCCAAGGGCAGGAGCCCCGTGGGGTGCCACCACTTCTTCTCCGATCACGGCCGCCATCTTGAACTCTTCCATCCCTCTGAGCAGGGCCAGAGAGCGACTGATGGAGTCCAGGGGACGCGCACGGCCTTCTCTGCCCGTGCGAGTGCCCCCCGCCGCCTGGTCAACCGTAGCGAAAGCCAACCCGGTCGCAAGCTCTGCTGCGTTCGGCCACTGTCCTAGAAGCAGCACGGGATTATCATCAGCTGTATCCCGGTCAGTGACTACATGGTCCAGCGCAGTGACGGCATTCTCGTGACCGAAGTATGCGTGGAGCCCTTCGCCCGGCTCAAGTTCTGCCGCTGCGACCGGTAGATGTTGGGTGCCGAACCGGGGCGCTCGGATGGCTGCCGGTAGCCCTCTGGTTACGCGATCACCCGCGGCATCCACCGACACCTCCTCCCGAGGAGGGTAGCGACAACTCAGCAGCGTTACCAAGCTGTCGATTTCCGCCCAGTTTATCTTCTGGCCTGAGATCCGCTCCTTGGCCCACACATTGATCAGGGAAGTCAAGGGCTCCGTATGCGCCATGAGCAAGCGCACGCACTCGCCGATTAGGTCTCGCGCGTCCGCCGCAACCAGGGGGGGCTTCTCCCCCACCCTCGCGACCTCCGCTACCTCCACCTGCTGCCCGCCTATCCAAACGTGTGCCTCCGCCTGCGGCGACACCAGCACTATCTTCTCGCCTTTCGGAAATTTGTACACGAAGGTACAAATAAAATATTTGGTCAGTAGTAAGTACTCGTTTTATTGGGTACCAACCCGAAGACAAAAATAAACGATCGCCGTTCACCGTACCTAGATGACACGCACAAGTCGTTGGCGAGATCTAACTTGACCGCAGCGCCATCTAGTTTCTAAGGTATGAAACTTTCCATTGCATATAAACACTTATACATACCGCCCACCAAGGGCAAATTAAATTTGACCTTAATAAAATTTGGCAACCGCCCACCGTGAAAATATCAAAAAACTGCATGAGTAAACCTTGGTGGAGGTGTACAATGATAACATTACTGTAGTGTATGCGTTATAGCATACACACGCTGTCTCGTGTGTCCCTGTGTTGGTTAGCAAACGTCACTGTCACGAGAGCCACGGGCGCGAGTGGACGGGGAGTGTGCTAGATAAAATACGTGGGCATTGTCGAGCCAGTGGTGTTATATAGGTAACAACAAACCCTACAAGTGGCGACGAGCAAAAAGGTAAACATTTTACTAAAATCTTACGGAAGGAAACACCTTACATCAATACATAACTAAAAACAAACCCGTCATGCATGTTATTATATTTCGTGAAATTTGCCGAACATAGTAAATTAGGTACTAAATAGTAATTTACAGGGCAAAAGCAACATTTTTTTTTGTCATTTACCTATGTGAATAGCAATAACAAACGCATTACGTACCTCAAATTTACATGTTAGAATATATAAGTTATAATTAACTAATTACCTACCGACACCACCTAAGTTAAATACGTTTATATTCATTACTACCCGTATGTATGGGTCGTAAGAATTCATCACATTTCTTAGTGATCTTACGAGGCCTCGTGAATGTTCCAACTGTTTGTCATAATTAGTGAGTGGGAAGTGAGAGGAAAAACTTTGCCTAGTTTAGTAGATACCTACCTACCAATCTTAAATGTTAGACTTTGTTTAAAAATGTTATACGTAACGGGATCACGTTCAATCTCTTTGAGCTACTTTGTTAAGAGTAGTGATGTAACGAACGTTCACACTATCGGATCCTAAAAATAATATTTATTTACAATACTCATTTATTAACATCACTAGTTTTAGATATTATTGGAATGTTGATATTAAAACTCCAAATGAACGTAGCCGTGTATATAGTGACCCTACTATACCCTACTATTCACTTAATTAAATTAGAGCTGGTTGACATAACCTCCATTAAATTGGGAATTGTCTGGTAGTTCAAATGAATGCCTCCATTAAATTGGAAATGCCTGGTGGTTCAAATGAACGCCTCCATTAAATTGGAACTGGATGGCAAAACCTCCATTAAATTGAGAATTGTCTGGTGGTCCAAATGAACGCCTCCATTAAATTGGATATGCCTGGTGGTTCAAATGAACGCCTCCATTAAATTGGAACTGGTTGACAAAACCTCCATTAAATTGGGAATTGTCTGGTGGTTCAAATGAACGCCTCCATTAAATTGGAACTGGTTGACAAAACCTCCATTAAATTAGGAATTGTCTGGGGTTCAAATGAACGCCTCCATTAAATTGGAACTGGTTGACAAAACCTCGGCTAAGTTGCAAGTTGTCTAATAGGTAGTTCATTGTATTGACTATCCATAAATTGGATATTCCAGGTCGCTCCAAAGGGATCAAGAAACATGGCTCAGCAACCAATGCTTGCTTTGGAAAAGCTAGACTTAGACGGTGATAGGACCTCTATAGGTAGCAAATGGGAGAAATGGAAAAGATCACTACACATATATCTTGACGCCGCTGAAATCGAGTCTCCACAGAGAAAACGAGCAACGTTGTTGCACTTTGGAGGAGCTAGCCTGCAAGATATATTTTATAACCTACCTGGCGCAAACGTTCAAGCTGTGGAAGGAGTCAACTGTTTTGACGTAGCAATAAAAAAACTCGACGAATATTTCCTTCCAAAACAAAATCGCGTTTTTGAACGTCACATATTTAGACTGATCAAGCAAGAAGATAACGAGAATTTTGAAAGTTTTTTGGTACGACTACGTAAGCAAGCTGAAAAATGCAATTTTGACAAAAAAGAAGACCACTTGATCGACCAGATTACTGAGAAATGTACTTCACCTGAATTGCGTAAAAAAATTCTAACAGTGGGTGACAGCATAACTCTAGAAAAAATCGTGACGGAAGCCAACACTTTGGAAGTGGTCAACGACCAATTACAAATATATGAAGATAAAAAACAAGAAAGTCAAGAACAAGCAGCTGAAGAGGAAGACAAGGATATCGAAAATAAATAAATAAATGAAACTGCGATTCAACAAATCAATAAACTTGATTACCTAATACTAATAATGTGTTACAAATGTTATTTGATGTGTTTAAGTACCAAATAGGTTAGCAAATGTTCGATACCTTGATTGGGTATAAAACTTCCAAGTTGAATACGGATCTTTAAGTAATAATAATGATTTCGTTTCTAAGATCCTTTGTTTGTTATTTTCCAATTTATCCTCAAGGGAGGGATGTAGTGTATGCGTTATAGCATACACACGCTGTCTCGTGTGTCCCTGTGTTGGTTAGCAAACGTCACTGTCACGAGAGCCACGGGCGCGAGTGGACGGGGAGTGTGCTAGATAAAATACGTGGGCATTGTCGAGCCAGTGGTGTTATATAGGTATCAACAAACCCTACAATTACATAAAAAATAATAATAAATGTTTGCAGGTAAACATTTTCAATAACAAACTGCATACAAATCCTAAAACCCACAATAGTAAAACTATGATCAATCGGCCCTTGGCAAAATACACAGTTTAGACGTTGGCCGTTTGATCTCACAATTATTTTTCGTTCGTAAAGAGACTACACGAGTGACATTGTCTCCTCTGGGATGTTTAGTAACCACTCGACCAAGAAGCCATCTGCATGGCGGCACGTTATCCTCTTTAACTAAAACTATATCTCCGATCCCAGGTTCTGGGTTCTGGTAAGCCCATTTATAGCGATGCAGAAACTTTGTAAGGTACTCCTGCGACCACCTTTTCCAAAAGTGCTGCAACATTTTTTGCGTCAACTGCCATCTCTCAAAACTGTTCTTAAGTACTTAATACCATTAAATAATTATCATCTCGTTGTACACAGTTTTAGACAATAAATATTTCATTTCATTTCATTTCCGCAAGCGGTTCGTATTTGAAACCTCGAAATTATAATCCGGGGCAGTGATGAGAGGTTCACCAACCAGAAAGTGCCCTGGAGTAAGGGCCTCAACTGCATCAGATTCCGTATCCAGCTGTGACAGAGGCCTCGAGTTCAGGCAGGCCTCAATTTGTACCAAAACCGTAGACAGCTCCTCATACGTCAACGTAGTTTCTCCTATGACTCTTTTCAGATGGAATTTCACTGATTTTATTCCCGCTTCCCACAATCCGCCAAAATTTGGCGAGTGGGGGGGAATAAGGTGCCATGTTGTGCCATTGTTGGCAAGACTTTCCGACACTTCCTCTAAAATATCAGACTTTTCAGACGCAAACAAATGTTGTATCTCACGAGATGCTCCGACAAAATTTGTTTCGTTGTCACTCCAAATATCTGAGCAATGGCCTCGGCGAGCAACAAACCGTTTGAAGGCAGATAAGAACCCCTCAGATGTTAAATCGCTAACTGCCTCGATGTGCACGGCCCGTGTAACCATGCATACGAACAAACAAATGTAGCCCTTGTTTCCTTGTTTCCCTTATTCGTGTTTTTTTTTGTTTCCAATGACGGAAACAGATAATGCCATAGAGTTTTTAAGTAGGTTTAAATTTTCAGGCAGTCTTTGTTGCAGCTCATTTATTAGTTTAATAATAAAGTCAACACATCTCTTCTTCATTGCATTTTTTTCATCCTCATTTAATGAAGACTCGTTCATCTTTTTCTCAAATAAATAACCAAGGTATGGTGACATAGACAGATGTTCTTTCACATTAATGCTATCGAATTGCATTCTCGGTTGCGCTATTATTATTTTCGTTCACATGTTTCGTATCAAATCATGTAGCGTATTGTAGAGCAGACATGGGTCAGAAGTTTTGTTTTCAAAAGTTTTTATTGCCCCTTGTAAATTATTAAGTATTCCACACAAAAACTGCAAATAAATTTTGTTTCTTTCATCGTTGTACATGTTATATAATAATTCGGCTTGGTAGCAATTTTCACGAGTTCTCATTAATTGAAAGTGTAATTTTAGTTCTATCCATTGACTTAAGATTCTAGTTACCGCGGGTTCAATTGACAGCCATCGTGTACCACAAGCTTTTAAGATTATAAGTGGCTCCTCTCCACAGTTTATCTCTTCATATATTTTTTTTATATTCGTTTTTTCGTTTCGGTGAAAACTTGAACCAATTGTGAGTTTCTCTTATCATAAATTCTATATTTGTTGGTATAGTCTCACATGACGCATGTGACACTGCCAATTGAATCGAATGGCAGACACATCTTATCAACACTAGATTGGGTAAAGCATACCTTTCCTGCAATATTTTATGGACACCTGCGTTTACTCCAGTCATAACCGAATCATTATCCGTTCCTCTTCATTAGGTCCCTTACGTGGCCCTCGCCAGGCCTTAACGGGTTCCATGTCCCTTCCTGGAGGGGCGCCAGTGCCGGGGGGCGCGTCGCGCGCAGTGTTCTCTCCCCTCTCCAGGTCACGACGACCTTCCCTGTTATATTGGCCTGTCGCATTCCCCACGTCCTAGCCAACAGGTTGTGAAACTCACGGAGGTAGTCCCCCTTAAGCTCCACCCCTGCAACAGCCAATCTGGTAACCCATTGCCCTAGGGTTGGTCCGAGCCTGAGTGAGGGTGGATCCCCAGTGCCGCCTACCTTCGCTGCAATGCAGCCGGCGACGTCCTTCCGTCCGCCCGTTAGTCCTATGCCCCCTATGGAGGATGGTGTCAGACAGAAGGCAGCTGCGTGCCGCGGGTCTATGCCTGCTTGTTCGGCGTCCTCAAGGATGCATTCGGCGATACGTTTCGCGCACCCACCCCTCTGGCGGAGTAACATCCACAGATGAACTCGAGAAGGGAACCTCTCTGCTGCTGCTAGAGGCACCTTCAGGATAGGGTTCCGGAATCGCAGCGCCAGCTGGGTACGGGTTACATAACCCGTGATGCCTGTGGTCTCATAACTCCTCCTCAGGAATTCTCCTCTGTCCCGTGAGAAGTAGGTCTTAGAGGGGTGGACTTCATATCCCGCGTCGTTGTAGGCCGCGATCACAGGGACGATGTCGTCTAGGTTCTTAACCGTGAGTATGACATCATCCCCCTGCGCGCAGACCTTCCCGAAGGTTATAGCCCTGCCCAACGTAGCCTGGCAGTGACGCCGTATTACCTCTAGCGAAGCTAGGTTGAGCAAGGTGTCCAGCAACCCGGTCCACCTCCATCCGCTGGGGACGCCATTCCCCCACTTCCACCTCCCTTCGTAAAGGACCTCGACATCCCGCCTAGTCAGGGTGTTCTACATCGCTTCCCACACCCTAGCGTACTCGCTGTCTTTTCCCAGAGGCCGTATACACACTTCGCCGATTGCCGCTAGGACGGCGAAAATAGTACCCGCGCTCTGGTGCTGGTCAAATCCTCCCTGGTCTAAGGGAACCTTGATGGTGCTCGGATCCCCCACCTCGTTCAGCCATTGCCGGTCTATATCCTCGTTTCCACTCGCTCCCGCAAAGAGAGTGGAAACCCTCGAACCATCCAGTCCTATCTCTACCACCTCGCTCAAGTAGATCACTTAGATCAGCGCTCAGTTTTATTACACATTGATTTTTCAGAGAATTACGTATGCAAACTTAGCAAGGAAATACAATCGATACACTTTGGTTCTTCGAAGCAGCAAGTGACTCTTCATACCAGTCTTTTATATGCGACAAATGACAAGATTCCATTTGCATCAATTTCTCCAAATAATGACCATGGACCGGATGCTATTTGGGCTCACCTTCACCAGTTTTGGAATGGGTTAGAGAGAAATTCCCGACAGTAGATTCTATACATTTTTACTCAGATGGTCCTACGTCGCAATATCGACAGAAGAAAAACTTTTATAATTTTTCGAAAGTCACAAAAGAACTCAATTTTCCTTACTCTACATGGAACTTCTTTGAAGCGTCGCATGGCAAAGGAGCTGCTGACGGAGTTGGTAGTGCTCTGAAACGCAATCTGGATTCGATGGTTGCTTACGGCAATGACATTCCTGATGCAAAAACTGCGTTTGATCTGTTGTTCAACGAAACTTCAATTAAGCTTTTCTATATTCCCAATGATGCCATTCAGCAAACAACTGTTGAATTGATACCAGTTCAGAATACCATGAAACTGCATCAACTAAGAAATACTGACATGCCTTACACAATTATGTACCGTAGCCTCAGTTGCTTTTGTCCAGGGGATAGACCAAGATTTTGTGACTGTCTAGATGTGAAGCAGTTCAATTTGATAAAAAAAGTAGAATTAAGTGCAAATAAAGAAAACGCTACTGGCCAAAAGAAAGTTAAATTGGTAAAAACACCTGTGAAAATATTATCGGAAACAAAAATTACAGCAGAAAACCAAAAATATTTTGATTTGACTAAATACGGCCCATTTGTGGTCACGAATATTGACAAAACGTTTGATATAAGTCGTGCAACAACAAGTCACTACGTCGAACAACCATCCACTTCTGACACAATTACTGTAGTAAAAACAAAGAAACGAAAAATAGCAACACTGAAAACACAACTAAAAAAATGAAAACTTCAGGAAGATAGTATGATAGTACAGATGATGAAGCATATTCTCTAAGAGAATCTGATGAAGAAGATTATAATATTT
The DNA here is from genome assembly GCA_905404285.2 of Erannis defoliaria. Classification (NCBI taxonomy): domain Eukaryota; kingdom Metazoa; phylum Arthropoda; class Insecta; order Lepidoptera; family Geometridae; genus Erannis; species Erannis defoliaria. The sequence continues at coordinate 16,945,286 of FR990082.1, read as the reverse complement.
CGGATGAAAACACCAGCGATGACCCATTTTTAGAAGATGAAAATTTGCAGAAGGGATTAAATTTGTGTCCAGTAAGAAACAAAGAACTAAATAAAAATGCGGGGAAAGTGTTGAAAACCGAAACAATTGATGATAAAGATATCATTGACTACATTAACAATTGCTCTAACATAGAGAAATAAAGTGGTTATAGGGATTATGACAATAAGGAAACAGTAAAAGAGAAAGACGACAATGAAGTAAGCAAAACTGATAGTGTTCTGGTCAGATATTACCAAAGAGGTACATGGAAGTATTACATAGGATTCTTCGAGGACTTAACTGAAACGAGTGGAGAAATACAATACAAGATAAATTTTCTGAAAAAAAAAACAACACATCCGAAATTGAAATTTGTCGAAACAAAAAAGAAGGACTGGGATTAGGGAATGCAATCTCGTTCTCGAGATCTCGGCCCTTTTCTGCGAGATTAATCTCGGCCTAAAAATGGGCGAGATCTCGCGAGATTAGCGAGATTGAACTGGAGCATGAAAACGTCCTATTTAGGTGTTCGAGCCTTCGCTTGACCCATTGTGAGATTAACACCCCGATTTTTACCTAGTTGCAGTGTATGTTTACATTCAACCTTCGTGAATACTACCCTCTTTTGATTCCACGATCACGTCACGTGGTCTCCCCACTCCTTGTCTATGACCTGTTGCGGCCCCTTTGCCGGCGGGAGTTTCTTTCGTCAGTACGTCTTGAATTTTTACGTAGTATAAAGCAGTGTGAAGAAATTATTGTTAAAAGTGAATAAAAATATTGGTAAGTACATTAACATGAAGCAAATAATTGGATTGCCGATTGCCCGCTCGCAAGACGGCAAATTCGTGCAATCTTTTCGGAGAAGCTTTATTGGTGTTAGCATTATCCGTTTTGGGTAAGCCCCAAACTGGAAAAGGCACCAAGAATTTTCTTTTGGGAAAGCCCCAGCTTGATTCGGTTGTAAGCATAATTCAACAACCGAGCTCGCACATTGAAGAAAATCAAATGATGAGCCGCCAATCGGCGCTCTAGTTTGGTGTCGGCTGCACAGCAGACAGTCGCCTGCACAGCCCACAGTCGCCTGCACAGCCCACAGTCGCCTGCACAGCCGACAGTCGCCGGCTGCACAGGCGACGACGGCAGTCGGCTACTAATACTTTGATACCTTAACATTGGTAGTGGAACTCAGTCCTGAATATCGTTACAGATCATGGATCGCACAACGATGGGAGAGTTGGCAAAATGGGAACCACCCCCAGCGGAGAAGAAATACTTTAAAAAACTGATAGAAGTTCTGGATGAACATTATCCGGAACAATGGCGGCTTTGGGAAGTTTTTAGTGAAACCTATACCGACCTATTTGGTGAAAAAATATCTGCCGACGATGAATGTCGTTTGCGGTTTGCCATACCGACAATTAAATTTGCTCAAATCTTCGGAAACTCCTCTCTGAGTGAGCGAAGATATAAGTCTTTAAAAAGAACTCTTTTGACATGGCCACTAGGTCGAGCGATAATTTATTCTCCATTTTCAACAATGAAGAAGATTCACCCAAATGAAGCGTTTAACGGCTTCTGGTCCACAATACAAGAGCTCAAACCTCTCTTCATCTCTCGAGCCGAGGCAGAACAGAAGCTCAGAAGGTCTGGTTCACCAACTTCTTCAGCATCTTCAAAGAGCTCTCGAAAACGGGCGCACAGCCCGGAAACTATAAAATCCAAAAAAGCAAAACGCGGCGAAGAACCAATAATAAACTTTATGAAGCAGAATAACTCTCTCTTAGAAAAGTTGACTAACACTATCGAATCTCTACAAGAGAGATTAGAAAACCAAGACAGGTGCCGCGATTCAAATTCTGGCAATGAATCTAATGACTGGAGTAATAGCTGGGCGGCCCCAGAATATAATCAGGAGCGCGGAGAAGCTCATAGTGAACAAGATGAGCCATCCGTAAACGACGCAATGGCAGACACTCTCCTCGACTTTGCACCTGAAACACAGGAATCAGAAGCTAAAATAGGTGCAGCTGATGAAAACCTATCACAACAAGGAATACAATGCCAACGACTGGGGACGGAGAATTGGCAAAATTCAGGCTACTCCAGTCTTTACAAATCTAAAAACCAACAATAATCTGGCAACCGTCACACCATCATGGCAATTGGTATCCATACTTGAAAAAATGGACCTCTGTCTAGGAGCAATCACACACGGATTGCTGCAACAACGCAAGGAGTTCCAAGACATATATCAAAAGGCATCACTTGATGTGAAACGCGCAATCAGTGCCAACTTCCTAGCAGCGGATACCACATTTCGTCGAACTTCGGATGCCCTCCTACAGTACGCCTGCGGGAAGAGGGCGGAAGTGATACAACAAAGACGAAATATATACAAACCAGTAAATAAGGCTCTGAACGAACTACTACATTCGATTCCGCCGTCTCCAACACATCTATTTTCCGAACCGCAGCTTGCGGATCTAGTAAAAGAACAGGGTGGCATCAACAAGTTTTTTCCGGCCAAATCTAAGTTCAAAACAAAGACTGCGAACAGGGACATGTCTCATCAAACCAATCGCCAAGATCCGAGAGAGAAAACACGTGCGTCGGATACTTATAGAAGATCGCATAACAGACCACAGGAAAGACAGTCTTACACAGCGACCAGGGCCGGAAATCGACGTGGTTACAGCGGGAGGTCTAGAAGACCAAGATATGAGGGGAGAAAAAACTAATTTTACGGCAGGACAGGTCAGTCACTATATAGACACCTGGGAGCAATTAGGTGCACCTAAAAGCATTTTATCTATATTAAAAGGGTACAGAATCCCGTTTTCTGCTCCTCCTCCATTAAAATTGTTTAATAAAGAAATATGTCAAAGATTAGAAGCGAGACCCTCAAATGAAATGACAAAGGAGTTGAACAAGCTATTGCGCGATAAAGCGGCTCGCAGATCAAATAGTAGATCAGGGTTCTTATCACCATTATTTCTCCGGCAAAAAACAGACGGTTCCTATCGCCCTATTCTAAATTTAAAGATGCTAAATTTGTTTCTAAAACCTCCTAAATTTCAATTGATAAACCATCACAGAATCCCAGCTTGTCTCAACGTAATGGATTATATGGTGAAAATTGACCTATCACAGGCCTACTTCCATCTATCTGTAACGCCTTCCCATCGTAGATTCTTATCTTTTGCATATAATAATACCATTTATGAAATGACATGCTTGCCCTTTGGCCTTGCCACGGCGCCATCAATTTTCGCCAAAATAACTAACTAGGTTGCAAACCTTTTCAGGGAGGAAGGCATCAGAGTGGTGGTCTATCTAGACGATTTTTTAATAATTCACTCCAACAAAGAAATGTTCGGCCAACAAACTCAACATGTTCTGCAAATTCTCAGAAAATTGGGCTGGTGCGTAAATTTACGGAAATCCTGCCTCATACCATCACGTGCAGTCGAATACCTGGGAATTGTGTGGAACACAGAAACAAACACCAAAATCCTCCCAGAACCGAAAATAGTGAAAAACATAAACATTATAAAACAAATACTAAGAAATCAACGATGGAGCTGGTGGTCAGCCAAGGTTCTTTTGGGAAACATAAATTTCGCGGCATTTGTAGTTCCTTTAGTACGACTGCACTGCCGAAGAATACAAGTGGAAGCAAATCGCCTCCCAAAACAACTTCGACACAAAAAGTTCCCTCTACCAAAAACAGTTACACAAGAACTAATATGGTGGCTAAGAAATCTCGAGAAGACCTCTCCCATTCACGAAAAGGATGCCACAGTTTTTGTCACTACAGATGCTGCAAAAAACGGATGGGGGGCCACAATAAACGGAATGAGATTCCAAGGCTCGTGGAACAAGATCCAACAAGGATGGCACAGCAACCAGAAAGAGTTATGGTGCGCTCTAGAAGTTCTAAGAAAGACCGGCCCTGCTCTAAAATATCAAACGGTAATGTTGCAAACCGACAACAAGACAGTCGTCGCACATATAACAAAGGAAGGCGGGACCAGGTCCATAACACTTTTGAACACAACTTACAAAATTTTGAACCTAGCGCATCGACATCGACATCACATAAGGCTCATCGCACGCTATCTCCCAGGAAGGTACAATCTCGCGGCGGACAATCTTTCACGATCCACCGGGCTGTCGGAATGGACTCTCAGCGAAAACATCCTAAGAGTTATCTTTACGAAATGGGGCAAACCCTCCATAGATCTGTTTGCCAGCTCCAGGTCAGCGGTCCTCGACACATATGTAAGCGAAGACGCTATGGACAAACATTGCCTCTTCGTGGATGCATTCAGCAGACCGTGGGATTGCCAACTCGGATGGATATTTCCTCCTCCAGCCATGATACCGAGAGTACTTCGCCATCTAATAACGAGCTCCGGCACTTATCTCCTAGTCGCTCCGAAATGGGAACGGACATTCTGGAAGGCAGAACTCAAGCAACGAGCACTGAATCCGCCTTGGACCATAGAGAATCTCCGAAGTCACCTTATCGACCTGAGAACAATGAATCCACCTCCAGCGGTGGACGAGCTTTGTTTGCAGGTATGGAGGGTTCGGGCTGGGCCTGTCTAGTAAATACGTGGCCTCCAGAGAACCAAGTACTAGTTGAGGCGTCTTGGCGGAAAAGTACATTGAAAACATATAAATCAGCGTGGGAACGATGGAAAACATGGGCCACAGAAAACTGCTGTAAAGTTAATGACCCAAGTGCTGCAGAACTTGCCAGATACATATGTTTGTTGCACAAAACAGTTAAACTGGCACCAAAAACTATTTACCTGCATAAATCTGTAGTTGTAACATTCGCAAACCCAGAAAACACGGATAAATTGAACTCTCACCCGCTAATAAGGCAATTGCTAAAAGGAATAAGTTTAACTAGGCCTCTCCTTAACAAACCACCAACATGGAACATATATGAACTAATGGATTATTTACAAACATACTCACTAGACATAAAGAGTCTTTTCCAAGTGTCCCGCCATGTTTCGGCTTTGCTTCTCTTGGCGACAGGCCGGCGAGTACATGATTTAACACTTTTGGAAATAGGTCCAGACTCTTTCGAATCTTACGAAGATCACGTGATATTCTGGCCAAAGTTTGGGTCGAAAACAGATTCGACTACCTTCAGACAATCTGGTTGGAAGTTCACGACCAGTGACATACAAAGGCTCGACATCATTTTGTGGATCAACCGTCTACTCGATCTGACCAAGGATAGAAGAAGACCCCGCTGTGGTTTAGCTAATCTCTTCATCACCACAAGAGGCAAAGCCAAGCCAGCGTCTCGAACGATAATCGCAGGGTGGTTACGCACATTATTTCGTGAAGCAAATATAGTAGCCTCTCCTGGAAGCTTCAGAGCAGCGGTAAACTCAGACAATTGGTCTAATAGGAATCTCAATCTTGATGATATAATGAAACGGGGAAACTGGAGATCCAAAGATACTTTTATCAGGTATTATTTCAAGGAAATCCCTATTAGAAGTATCAATACTCAATTATATAGTGTAGCTCATTCGTTCTCCCCAATATAATAAATAATATAATGATCATTTAAGTAAATTGTACGAAAAAGACTGATTTATTATAACAATAATTACTAGATACAGAAATAAAACAACATTATTACATATTAGATTATCCTTTATTTTCATTTTTGAATAAATTGAAAATGACATGCAATCTTTACCCACACAGTACGTCTGTCCATTGCCGGCAGATTATAAACATATCTCACAATGGGTCAAGCGAAGGCTCGAACACCTAAATAGACCCGTTTTCCCCCCGAAGGGTAGAAAACGGATATTTAGGTTTCAGCCGAAGCTTGACCCATACCGGCTGGACTTGCCGGCCTTCTTATGTGACTACTGACGAAAGAAACTCCCGCCGGCAAAGGGGCCGCAACAGGTCATAGACAAGGAGTGGCGAGACCACGTGACGTGATCGTGGAATCAAAAGAGGGTAGTATTCACGAAGGTTGAATGTAAACAAACACTGCAACTAGGTAAAAATCGGGGTGTTAATCTCACAATGGGTCAAGCTTCGGCTGAAACCTAAATATCCGTTTTCTACCCTTCGGGGGGAAAACGGGTCTATTTGACGCGCAGCAGCGCGCGAACTGACACGACCGACACGGACGGAGCGAACTCCGATCGGTTTCGGTGCGCGGGCGGCAGGTCTCGCTCACTCAAATTTCGATGCGTGTGATTGGTTGAAATTTGAACCTGCGGCGTGCGTGCGTTTGTTTACTTACCAGATTTTGTTGTCACTTGTTGTCAATCCTTGATTGAATTAATTGTGTTATAGTGCTATTGTCGCTTAAAAAAATACGAAAAAGTTGTTTGTGATTCACGAAGTATTTAATAACGGACTATGTCGGCGAATATAGTTTATAAGGACTATAGAAGTGTGTCGGTAGTATGGAAATACTTTTCAAGAGCAGAAAATGGATTGAGTGCCAAGTGTAAACTTTGTAAGAAGATTCTGAAAACCAAAGATCGATCTACGCGTGGATTACATGTGCATTTAAAATCTATCCATCAAATAGACACCAAAACGAAGAATGTGGAATTGCCGCGATTGCCAGGACCATCGTCTACTGTTCAAAACATGGAAGTAGGTACAGCAACCACCTCAACTTCGAGTGGTAGCACGGAATCACCAGAAACATCGGCACCAGCGCCACCAGTGAGCGAAAAGAGGCAAAAAATAACTGATCACTTCGTTTTGTCTGAAGATACTTCTATGGAAAAAAGAATATCAAGAATGGTGGCAAAAGACGGTCTACCATTCCGTGTATTTTGCTCGTCTAAAGATATCAGAGACCTGTTCAATTCTTCGGGTTAGAAACTTCCCAAGTCTCCAAACACAATTAAATCTATAGTTATGAACTATGGCATGACATTAAAAATGAAAATAAAGCGTGAACTGGCTCAGCTAAAGGAGAATGATCACAGATTTACGCTTACATTCGATGAGTGGACTTCTTCTATGAACAAGCGATACATGAATGTAAATGTACATGGGAATAATTTTTTCTGGAACTTGGGGCTGATTCGCGTCTATGGAAGTATGCCTGCTGAGAGTGGGGTCAGTATTTTGAACACAAAGTTAACCGAATTTGGACTTATTCTAGAAAAAGATATTGTCAATATTACTACAGATGGGGCCAGTGTGATGAAAAAGTTGGGTCGATTGATAACGCCTTTACATCAGCTCTGCTATGCCCATGGAATCCAGCTCGGCATAATCGATACTATTTATAAAAGACCAACTAATGTTGATGAGCAGCCTGAAATAGAATCAGAAAATGACGAAAACGACGTTGAGATTTCTGATGAAATAGACGAAATGCCCTGCACAGACTCCGAAGATGAAGCTTTTTATTGCTCTATACCAAGAATAGAAGTGGACCTAAATGAAGAATATGCTGGTATTATTGAGAAAGTTAGAAACGTGGTGAAACTTTTTAAAAGATCACCGACTAAAAATGACACTTTGCAAATATACGTAAAACAAGAATTTGGACAAGATATAAAATTACAACTTGACTGTAAGACACGATGGTCGAGCCTAGCTGACATGATTTCTACATTCAATAGAATCAAACTATGTGTCAGCAAAGCTTTAATCGATCTTGGCCTGGAAGCTAACCCAAACTACTATTTGAGTGCAGAAGAACATGCGGTTTTAGCGAACTTAGACAAGGTATTTGAACCCGTTAAGCTGGCAGTGAAGGTGCTATGTCGTCGAGATACCGACTTGGCTACTGCTGAGAAAACACTTAGGTTTATGATTCGTAAACTGGAAGAGCTAAAAACTCCATTGGCAGAAAAACTAACTGATTTCTTAAGAAACCGCATTGCTGAGCGTCGGACGAATTTAACGGCATGCTTGTTATATTTAAGAAACCCAGCTAAGTACCAAGAAGATAAAGAAGAGTTTGCGAGAGATGAAACCTTTAAATTACTTCCGAAAAGTGTAGTTCGCACTGAACTTAAAGCATTAATACAGCGCCTGCATTCGCAGCATGGTATAAAACAGACTGAGTCAGTCACATCAACATCACCTGCGCCTGCTGCCACTGCCACACTGAGACTCTGGTCTTTGGGGAGACTCTGGTCTTTGGGGAGACTCTGGTCTTTGGGGAGACTCTGGTCTTTGGTTAGAACAGACGTGTGTTTAATTTATGAATATATATATAAAGCAAGTAATCAATTGCTGACTTGTGACCTCGTTTTCCCTGCAGCGGCATAAACTGGGTCATAGGTATAGCGAAGTTTGGCAACATGTGCAGTGATTTGGTGAATTTGGACAACTGTTAAAACTATTAGGTGTTTTGATTATATAATAACATAATGGACAACAGCCCTTTCAACCGGAGCAGCAGGACAGCTCGCTCGCCGCCCCCGACGCCCTCGCCTGCACCCGCACCTCTGCCTCGCCCGTCCGCACCGACCCAAGGGGATGGCAATGTGGAAGTCATATCTACACCCGAGCTCCAGAATTGGATGGGTTCCATCGAGCAGTACTTGGGTGAAGTGTGCACTATCGCAGCAGAGGGGAAACTGAACTCGGACCAGAAACTTCGCATCAACACTTTATGTCGCAAAGTAGGCCACGGAACATCCCAGATGGCAGTGCAATATCAATCCCTAAAAGTACGAGTAGTGCAAGCCCAATCAATGAACAAAATGCTAAGTGATCAACTTGACCTATCTGAGCAGCTAGGAGATTTAAAGCGCAGTATTCAGGAGTCCTCAAAACCTCCCGCCGAGTCTACTTTCGCCGACATGGTAAAAAAGGGCACCAATTTTATTAAGCCGGTAAAGCAGAACTCGGTGACCATTTACCCGAACGATAAGCTTAAGACCAGCGACGACACGAAATCACTCGTACAAAAAATTATCTGCCCTGAACAAATGAAACTTCATGTAAGAGGCTTGCGCAAGACAAGGAATGGTGGAGTTATAATTAGCACAGAGACGGAGAATGACATCGAGAAGTTGAAGAATTCGGTGCAGCTCACTAATTCTGGCCTTACGATCGACGAGACGCGTAAAAGGAAACCCAGAGTGGTAGTAGTTGGAGTGCCCTCGTCAATGCAAGAAAAAGATGTTTTTACCTGTCTGTACCACCAAAATTTAGCCGAACTTTTACTGGACTCCAATCTTGACCTTTTTCTGGCCTCTATAAGACTAAGTCATAAGTCAGGAAAGAGAAACGCAGAGACCCGTAACTACGTCATAGAGGTATCGGCAGCTATACGTAAAGCCCTTATTAACAAGGAGCGAGTGTTCGTGAACTGGTCATCCTGCCCTGTACGTGATTTTACTCTGGTGACGCGGTGTTACAAGTGCCAGCAGTATGGTCACGCCGCTAAGTCGTGTCGGGAAACATCCTTGACCTGTGGCCACTGTGCTGAGCATGGACACTCTATCAAGGAATGCACAAAGAAGACCAATGATCCAGTATGCGCCACATGCTTGCACTTTAAAAAGCCTAGTAACCACAGTACGGGTTCTGACGACTGTCCGGCCAAAATTATGGCAGAAAAAAGGTATATTAACTCCGTAGATTATGAGGGCGCCTAAGAGCGCCGTTTATCACCGTTTTTGCTGGTCTTTTTATTTTTATTTTATTAGTTTTTTTTTTCTCGCCTTTATTTATACAAAAAATGAATGACTTTATACAATATTTAGATACTTTCTCTGTATCAGAGTCTAAGATCTGTGATGTTGAAGATTGCGAACAACTTATTATGTCCTCTTTCACTAACCCACTAACCATACTAACCCAAAATATTCGCAGTGTCTTTAAAAACTTTGACAACTTCAGCATTTTTCAAAAAAGATTAGACATTAATTGTGACCTTATTGTCTTTACAGAATGCTGGCTTGCTAAACAGTATAACGTGCCGCTTATGCCGGGGTATAATATGTACAAAAGTAATATAAGTTACAACCAAAACGATGGGGTAATAGTTTATGCAAGGAATCATCTCAATGTCTCGGTCGATGAACCAAATATACTCGACTGTAACAGCCTTCTTATTAAATTTGAATCAAATTTTGCGATCCTGGCATTATATAGGCCCCCGTCTTTTAGAAATTTAGGCAACTTTTTTGATTCTCTCAATGAAACCTTGCAATCTCTATCGTCTTTTAAGAACGTTATTTTAATTGGTGATATTAATATCAATATTCTTCCAGAAAGTGGCGATCCAGCCACCCAGGAATATCTCAACCTGTGCTCCTTTCATGGCATGCTCCCTGCGCATACGCTTCCTACCCATCAAAGTGGCTCATGTTTGGACCATATCATGCTTAAGTCGAATTTTCCATCGCTTGCACTTGTTATTAACTCGACAATAACCGATCACGATGCTGCCCTACTGACCCTAAACTGCAAGTCACCTAAAGTAAACCACACTCGCGCAATTTCTAAATTAAATACACAGAAACTCGAAGAAGATTTATGCAACATAGACTTTGACCGAGTTTATAATTCTGCTGATCCACAGTTTTGTATTTCATTTGTTATAGAAAGTGTTCAACAAGCAATTAGGAAAAACACAGTTGATATTCGTTTGAGTAGTAAAAATTATAGCATAAAACCATGGATCACGGCAGGTCTTATTCGGTGTATGAAGCACAGAGATAGACTTCATAAAAAAGCTAAGCTAAATCCAAGCAACTCCGTATTGCAGTTATCGTACAAACGATATCGTAACTTTTGTAATGATCTCTTAAGAAAAGTAAAGATCCATTACGATAAATCTGCTCTAGAAAAGGCTGGAACGAATAGCAAAAAGATATGGAAGTATATTAAAAATGTAACTCATACCTCGAAACTGCGTGAATCATCTTCAGGTTTATTACAAGCTAACTCATCACATTTGTCATGTGCTAACACCGCAAATAGTTTCTTTGTTGATATTGGTACGCCTGGCGGAAAAAGTGCAAGGTCAGACAAAATTGCATACAAGCACTTGTTTTACGGGTAGCACTATCCAGTCTTCCTTTGTTTTATTAGATACTGATGAAGCAGAGGTAGAAGCGATAATAATGGGCTTAAAAAACGTCTGTGCTGCTGGATGGGATAATATCTCAACTAAAGTAATTAAACAATTCAAACACATTCTGATCCCGCCATTAACATATATTTTCAACTGCTGCTTATCAACAGGTTTTTTCCCCAAATCTCTTAAAAAAGCTGTTGTTATACCAGTGTACAAATCTGGCGGAAAAGATCAGGTCACTAATTACAAACCGATTTCTTTACTACCTTCTATGTCAAAAATATTAGAAAAAATTATTAATAAAAGGCTGGTCAAATACTTAGAAGAAAAATTGTTTTTTTCTGAGAATCAGTTTGGGTTTAGGCCCAAATTATCTACTGCTGATGCTGTCCATGAAATGACTAACTATCTTGCACAGGAACTTGATAAGGGCAACCACACTATAGGCATTTTCCTAGACCTAGCAAAGGCCTTTGACACCGTTTCCATCCCTATCCTATTGCGCAAGCTTGAAACTTTAGGTATTCGAGGCACTCAGTTAAAACTTTTTTCAAACTATCTAGAAGGGCGTACCCAATGCGTAAGGATTGGTAATATCCTCAGTGATGAGCTAGAAAATACGACCTTTGGAGTCCCCCAAGGAAGTATACTAGGCCCTACCCTATTTTTGGTTTACATAAATGACCTTTGTAGTCTAAAGCTAGAAAATGGCATTATCATCTCTTACGCTGACGATACTGCCCTCCTTTTTTCTGCTGATTCTGAAGATGAAGTCTACAAGCGTGCGCAATCCGGATTCAATATAGTAAACAAATGGCTTCAGCACAACTTACTAACATTAAATGCAGACAAGACAAATTATATTAACTTTTCGATGCGCAAAATAAGATCAACTGAAAGTATCTCCAACCTGTATGCGCATAACTGTAAATACCCCACTGATAAACAGTGTACGTGCTCCGTCATTAAACATACTAATAAAATAAAATATCTGGGTGTAATACTTGACGAAACTCTTTCTTTTAGGCCACACATAGAAACTCTAAATAATAGGATCCGTAAGCTAATATTTGTGTTCAAAAAGCTACGTTACATTTCAGATCTGAAAATAATTAGGCAAGTATATTATGCTCTTTGTCAATCGGTTTTATCTTACTGTATATGGGGGGTATACTATATGGGGGGGTGCAGGTAAAACATTGTTACTAACAGCCGAAAGAGCCCAAAGAGCAATACTCAAAGTGGCCACTTTCCGCCCTTTCATTTTTCCCACTAGCCTCCTGTATAAATCATGTGGTGTACTAACAGTTAGGCAGCTATTTATTTTAAACATAGTATTAAAGCAGCACGGAGCCCTTATTTATAACGCTGAACATACTAACAAAAGGCGGAAGTATCACGTTTGCCCTCAACAAACAGGCGCTAAACATGCTTTTACTTCAAAATTCTACATGTTTCTTGGTCCCTTTCTTTACAATAGACTGAATAGTTTAGCTAATATATATCCTTTAAATTACAATAATTGCAAAAAAATGCTTAAGACTGTCTTAGGAAATATGTCATATGATGACACGGAGAAATTATTAAATGTGCAAAAATGAATATTGTTTGTTAACGTAATCGGACGTTGACTTTGTTATTCGATATACCTATTGTTTCTACATCATATTATGTTTTATGTTTTGTACCTGTAGTTACATTGTGTTAACGAGGCAATTGATTAAACTGTTTTATTTTTAAATTAGATTATAATATAATATTCGTAGTATTATTTTTCAGTTATTATTAAGCTCTTTTCGCCTGAAACACAGGATTACCTAGTTCAGGCTCACGTGTTTTATAGACCTAATTAAGTTTACTTACGTTTTGTATTTTTGTCAGACCTTTTTATATTTTTGAATAAATTATTATTATTATTATTATTATTAACTGCCACCCCTGATGAGGATGATGAACCCCTCTCATCCCTTTCCCAGACTCTGAATGAAGCAGGCAAGCTTTCTTTGCAAGAAGAACTGGAGGAAGCAATAACTTCCTGCAAAGACCCTAGGAAAGCAAAGATTTCGCTGAGCCAATTGTTGAAGAAGGAAATGAATCTATACGAGTCCGGGGGGTCTAAAGGAGAACTTTTGCAGTTCGCTGATAACTGCCTCACAACTATAGTACCAACAAGTGTGGAATCTGAAAGGGCATTCTCAGCGGCTGGCTATCTAGCCTGCAAAATAAGGTGTAGGTTAGGTGACGATACCTTAAATACGTTGTGCTTTCTAAGAAGCTACTTCCAAAACAGTTTGTAAATAATTGTATAGCGAGATGTTGCTAATGTTCCTAATTTGATTGTTTTTATTTGGTTTTCACTTTATATTCTATTTCTCTTTTTAGTTTGGCGAAATGAGCCATTGATTTGATTGATCTTAACTCAAATTCTATTATTTTTGTTAATAAAATTAATCTTTTTGACTTGGTAAAAATAAATGTTGATTTCAAAATACCTATGGTTCTTTTTCTTTCAATGTCCCGGGAGTTCTATATCTATTTTATTAGTGAAATTATTTGCAAAAATTGATACTCTTAACTACCAATCTCGCGAGATCTCGAAATTGCCGAGATCTCGCGAGATTGATTTTCATAATCTCGCGAGATCTCGTCCGATCCTCAATCTCGCGAGATTGCATTCCCTAACTGGGATATTGTACAATCAAATACAATTATCAAAAAAAAAAAAATTAAAGCGTGACATATTTCAACAGTCACAATACTACCTCATAAACAGTTGTGATGAGATTTATTTTAATGGTGACTGAATATTAAACTTTTAAGAGTAAAATAATTAATTTACGTCCTTGTATAAAAAAAATTCAAAATTATTTATTTCAGGAATTGGTACATTTACACTCGTATATCGCACTAATGCCCAAACTAGGTGTGGAATACACCCGTATCTTGGGAATTAGGCCTACCCGTTTATAAAACAATTTTATGTACACTTCGTCATTTAGTTAGTTATTATTATTTATTGAATGTAAATTTATATTTCATAGTTAATTACCTACAATCTAAAGTTAGGGTTATGTAATACAATTAATGCAAGTTAACAGATAAGGGCATATTCAATTTAAGATTTAGTTCAGAATATTATTATAATAGAATGTAATGTTAGTATTAAAACAGTAATAATGTTACTTTGATGTCATAATTATCAATAGTAAAGTCGATTAAGAATGTAGTTTATACCTAATGTTAGTCTTAGTATCTTAATGTTAGTGTTAGACTTAGAATTAGAATTACATGCGTTAGTGATGTGGTCCAGAAGTTAAGTGAGTACATGGTGTATGTGAATGTATAGGTGAGCGAATGAGTGGGTGAGTGAACAAGTGACTGAGTGAAGACGCCGGTAATTCTGAGTGGGTGTGTGATAACTATTTCGTAATGTGTGTTAAGTGACGATTGTCAGCAGACTCTCTGTGTCATTGTACGTTAAGCTCTTTAACCATCTGTCAAGCGCCATTCTACAATTCACCAGATTCATACTATAAATATTTAAGGATTTGTTGACTTTGTTATATAGACGGGAGCTTACAGCATCGAAATGACGGTTCGCGAGGGATGTCCTTGTGCGTTTTGTTGCACAAACGGAATAGTTCCTACGTTTATTGGTTGGGTTGTATGGTAGCGATAAGTGTTTACGGACCAGTACCTGTTTCACATACAACTGTCTCACTGTGAGCACAGAGCAGTCAGCGTACAGCTGTGTCGTTGGATACCTCCAAGGCTTACCACACATGACCTTCAGTACAGCTCTTTGCGCCCTCTCCAGTGAGAGCATGTTGGTAACGTAGGTTCCGCCCCAGGCCGTGATACAGTATGACAACACCGATTGCGCAAGAGCACAATACAGGGTTATAAGGAAAGGGTATGCTAAGCCGAAAACCCGTTAAAGTACTCATCATTCTGAACAACTTTTGTTCAGGCAGTTTTCCGGAAAACCTAATCGTTTTTGAGATACAGCCTTTCAAAGATCTCGTGAAAAAACTACGTGTTCAACCCTAGCATCAGCTGATCTAAAGGTCAATGGTCACGAAACTCCTCAAAATGTAGAAACAATGCAGTGCAGTAACCCAACTTTGCTGTCGGAGCAGAGTAGGTACATGTCGCCGCGCCGCGCCGCCGCTGTCTCAACGATGACTGTATTTATTTCGCACGAGTCACTTAAATACCCCAAGACCCCTTTGATTCCAGGACTCACATAAACTCAGACTAAAAAAAATCCAAGATAAGATCAGATATCAATCGATAAGATTGAACGAGAAAAAAAGAATAAAAAAAAGAGAAATAAAAAAAACCAAAAGTAACAAGAGAACTCATGAATATTTTGAAGAAATGATAGCTCAGTTGGTTATGCGATCCACTTCCACTTGAGCTTTCGGTGAACGAAAACACCGTGAGGAAACCATAGCATCATGATAGGATACTTTCTACTACTGCTCGCCTGACTCAAGTTACTAATCTGTCACCAAGCACCTAACAGTGTTTGAGCAGCCTCACTTTAGAGCCAGTTCCCATTCCAGACTAGGCTTGCTACAAACTTCCGTTACTGTGTCGCTTACCTACTATCAGGCGATCCGATGTTCAAATGCCTAATCTGCCAGTCTGGCATAATAAAAAATAGTAATTAGTTTTTTTGTCGTAAGTTGGGCAACTGTTTCGCACTGTACTGGGACACTGAGATGAGCACACTTACATCTTTATTGTTATAAAACGCACACATATGGGCATACGCACGTGTGTGCAAAATCCCAATTAAAGAATAAAAGATGTAGAGATAAGACAATGTTTGAGCTTTGCGCGTTGGAGTGATGCCATGACTTAGAAAACATGTAAATGTAAATCTCGATTGCTTATTCTATCTATCAGAATCAGACAGTCTATCAGCTGACGTTAATGTAAGACGCGGTTGTTGTGGGTGTTTCATTAATCTAGGATGTATGCATAGATGGAGGCCCTTAGGTGGCCTCATGACTTGCCCTGATGGCGGGGGATTAGAATACGGCATCGGTATCCCCTGCCTTTAGAAAGTGCTTACTAAAAGGGGACTTCTGGGTTCGGGGCTAGCTAGCGGTGAGGTTCTAACCACCTGCATAAACGTGCCTGGGAAGGACGACAACGTCGAATGGCTGACGTTGTGGCAGGCGGAAGCGTCTCAGGACAGCTTGTAGCTGTCCCGAGAGGATCTGAAGCGCGGTGCTGAGGGCTCCGGTGCGTTCCCTTGGAGATCCCGGAGCCCTCGGTCAAGCACCAAGGCAGGCCACCGGGGGGTGGGGGGCTTTAGTGGGTATAATCCCACATAACCCGGCTGCACCCCAAAGCAGTCTGGTATCTTACGAAGATTTCCCCCTCGTAAAAAAATTAAAATTGGCCTTATGACACTAGGGCCATCCACTCCACTCTCAGGGAAGGAACGTTAGGTAATTACGTGGTTTAATACTTTGTGATTAATTTGTCACTTCTGTAATGTTTTTGATCACTACTTGGCGGTGCGCGTAAACACATGTTTTAAAAAAGCCGCAAAAGAAAGCCGGTCTTTGGCGGGCGGGCGGCATTTTTTGGAAAGAAAGAGAGAAACTACCGGGAAAATTTACTCACCTGCTCATCAATTTGTATTTTGTTTAATTAGATTATTTAGGAATGCAGTCTGTTGCTGGCTACCGATTCGTGCGTATATCGACAGCTTTTGTTAACGGGTTTTTTTGCGATTACTTTTGTTATTTGTTAATTTCTTTTGTTACTTGTTAATTTATTTCGTTACTTTGTTTTGTTGTGTTTGTGATAGTTTTAGTTAAAAATGGTAGAATACTCCAACGCGGAGTATTACAATATGATGCTTTGCGTAGGAAAATGTGACGGTGTGCTGACAGCAGCACGGGTACTGTACGGAGAACGTTTTCCCAATCGTGCGTTACCCTCTTACCACTGCTTTCGTAATTTAACCCATCGGTTATTTAGTACGGGCTCTGTTCGAGCGCCGCATTCGGAAGGAAGACCTGTACCATCCAGTCAAACACGTACAGCACTGGAGGACTGTGTGCTCGAATACTTCCAGGAAGACCCAAGACGCAGCACTACCCGTGCCGGTCTTACCTTTGGCATTTCTCAGCCGGTCGCGTGGAAGATAATCCGTGGCGATGGCCAGCACCCGTACCACGTACAGCCCACGCAGGAGCTTCTTCAGCGAGATTACGCCCCACGGGAAGATTTTTGTCGTTGGTATCTGGAGCAGCTAAATGACGATGAACTCGGTTTCGAGAACAGAGTTTTGTGGACGGACGAGTCCACATTCACGAGAGGCGGGATAGCAAACATCCACAATGAACATTTCTGGGCTCATCACAATCCCCACGTGTCGAAAGAGAATAGTTTCCAGCAAAGGTGGGCCATCAACGTATGGGCGGGGATAGTTGGCTCTCGCCTTATTGGTCCGGTATTTCTACCGAGTAGGCTTAGTGCCGAAAACTACATAAGATTTTTAAGGACGGAACTAGAAGATTCGCTGGAAGAGTTTCCTCTATCCGAGTATTACAGACTGATCTTCCAGCACGACGGCGCACCAGCTCATTATGCTCGCGACTGCAGGGCATATCTGGATGAAAGATTCTCCACCTGGATCGGCCGCGGAGGACCGGTTCCCTGGCCACCTCGCTCTCCGGACCTCACTCCACTGGAATTTTTTTTATGGGGCCACGTGAAGTGCATGGTGTATGCGGATGAATGCAGCAGCGAGGACGACATGCGTGCACGAATTGTGTCCGCCTTTGAGAGCATACGGACTACTCCAGGGATGCTCTCAAAGGCAACAAAAGCAGTTCGTCGCCGCGCTGCCCTCTGCATCGAGATGCAAGGACGCCACTTCGAACCGTTCTTGTGAATGGACCAGGTAAGTAGTTTAGAGATTATTAAATCATTAAGCTTTAGGTACTTGTGGGTTTGGTTCCAAGTAGGCAACGGTGTGTGTTCAATTTTGTTTTCGGTCGCGGGACGCAGCGCGGGCGCTGGGGAGTTTCGGGGCGGGCGGGCGGCGCCCATCGCCCGTCTTGGGGATGTGTGCGTGTCGAACCGCGCGTGCTAGTGTGCGTGTACTGATAGACCGCGTGCTAGGGTTGTGCAATTTTAGAACAGATTTTTTTTTTTTAGTTTTGTATGTAAATCAAAATATGCTCTTTTCCTTTTGAAACTTTCAGGATATAATGGTTACAATGTATACATTCAAGGGTTTTTGGCTTAGCATACCCTTTCCTTATAACCCTGTATACAGCCCTCAAGAGTTCTAGTGACGCAACTGTTTTTAGTCTCTTGAAGACAAACATTAGTTTTCTAATGCGAGCTATTAGAGTCTGTAGGTGGAAACTCCAGTTCAGGGTGTCGTCTATTGTCACTCCTAGGTATTTGGCGTTATTGGTACGTGAGAGTTCCTGACAAGTGCAGTTTATATGTAATTGTCCACAAACGTGAGCTCTGATCGTCAGGGAGCTGATTGGTGGTCGCACATTCACACTTGGTGAGAACGCGATGTACTGCGTCTTGCTAATATTTAAGGTTAGGATATTTTCCGACAGGTACGACATCACCATTGCTAGGGCTTCCTCAGCACGGTTTTGAGCGACCGCCCAAGTGCTACCGTGAATTATTAGAGCTGTATCATCAGCATATACCAGAATCTTACAGTTTGGTATGCTAAGCTTACAAAGATTGTTTATATAGCCAGTAAAGAAGGTAGGCCCCAGCACACTGCCCTGCGGCACTCCGCACGTTAGCTGTAACTCGGAGCTTAAACTGTTGTCAATCTTAACTGACTGTGTTCTTAAAAAAAAATATAAAAGCGTGACATATTTCAACAGTCACAATACTACCTCATAAACAGTTGTGATGAGATTTTTTTTAATGGTGACTGAATATTAAACTTTTAAGAGTAAAATAATTAATTTACGTCATTGTATTACTAAGTGTGCGAATGACTGCGAGTGACGAAATATCAACAGAACAGCAACTTACGAACATTCATTTGTGTTACTTAAAATACCACACGAGAAGCTTAATTATATTTTAGTGTCACGTCCTTAGTTTTATCTTGAACGAAGTGTTATGTTGGCGGATGCCAAATTATGGATATCTTAATATTTAAGTTGCTTTCTCTGTATATCTAGTCAGTCACTTAGTAATTTAGTCGCACGCCTATAATTTTAATATAGTAGTAGTAAATTGGGAATAATCCGTTTAGAATCTAAACGGATAATTCCCAATTTACTTTTTGTAAGCTCGTTTCGGATATTATTAATTTTCTTTGTTAGTTTAGAACGCTCAAAATAAATAAATAGAAAATAAAAAAATGCTTCATTTCAGACAACATAACCCAAAATTAATTTAAAAACTGAAGCTGTAGCTAAAGCTAAAATACATAACGATAAGGTCAATTGCGATTTTTGCTCTTATGGAATTTGAACCAGAACCGATAGATATGGCTGTAGGTATCCTCAGAAAGGCACTGCAGTATACTATTATTCAATAAGAAAAGAATTTTAGTATTTGTTTTTTTTTGTATGTAAATTATATTTTAGAATCTTACGGGTAAAGCCGCGAAAAATAACTAGTTTTATCATTTGTACATATAAGTGTGTTAATGTGTGTTACAGTTTCCAGTGTGTTATTGAACAATTTTTTGTGGCCTTACGCGTATAGGTTAAGTGGGTACCATAGAGCCGGCGTTTTATATTACCGCTTCGGTATACCATAATTAGCGTAGGTTAATACCTGAGTTGACTGAAAGGAGACTAGCCTAATCTCGTGAGTCAATAATGGAATAAAAAGGCTTTCCGCTATTAGATCGGCCTAAGCATGCTAAAGGAAACTACTAACCTACTTACTTGTTGTGGTTTTAGATGACTTGCTACAAGCTAGACGAAAATGAAGGCAAGCTGAAATCGAATCTGAAATTGGGACAGATTGAAATGAAACCCCTTATAATAATAAACAGCAGAGGAAACCACGTAAATTGTATGACAGCGATGATTTGTTTATACATGATGAAGATTCAATAGAACAGATTGATTTTCCGAAAACTCCTGAAGAATTACCAAGTAAGTACCTAATAGATACCTACTTAGTTTGATTTTATGTGTATACATACTTATTTATTATTTACTACCAGTCCATCCGTGCGCTTTATGTTAAGCATTTATGTTTTAAAAAATAGCCTATGTTACTCAGGGATAATATATCATTCTAATGTTGAAAGAATTTTTGAAATAGGCCCTTTAGTTTTTGAGTTTATTCATTACAAACATACAAAAATACAAATCTTTCCTGTTTATAATATACTAGCGACCTGCCCCGGCTTCGCACGGGTATGAAATATAGCCTATGTTACTCGCTAATAATGTGTGTATTGGGAAAATAATTTTTAGGGTTCCGTACCTAAAAGGTAAAACGGGACCCTATTACTAAGGCTCCGCTGTCAGTCTGTCTGTCTGTCCGTCTGTCACCAGGCTGTATCTCATGAACCGTGATAGCTAGACAGTTGAAATTTTCACAGATGATGTTGTTCTCTTGCCGCTATAACAACAAATACTTAAAATAGAATAAAATAAATATTTAAGGGGGCTCCCATACAACAAACGCGATTTTTTTGCCGTTTTTATAGATAATGGTACGGAACCCTTCGTGCGCGAGTCTGACTCGCACTTGGCCGGTTTTTATTGTTGAAATCAGTCCAGTAGTTTCGGAGCCTATTTAATGCAAACAAGCAAACAATCAAATCATTCCTCTTTATAATATTGGGATAGAAGTATGAGGATTTATACCTACCAATCAATAGAATAGATTGTAGGTGTTTCGAGTTGATATTTGTAGCATTTCATTGTTTACAGCTATACCTTTCGCCTCTACATCAAAGACCAAAGGTGCGGTACCAAAGGGCATTTCCCTTACCTCAACAAAGGAATTGGGTCTACACCAAAAAACAGCAATAGGCATGTGGCCTAATGTTTAATTTATGACAAATATCAGGCTTAGTGATGAATATAACTAAATACATTACAAATGCTGAAAAAATAAATTGTATTGGCTGATAAATCTCTGAGATATGAGCGTTTAAAGTTTTAGGTGGGGATAGAGAGGGGATGCTTTATCCCTTTCTCGCATAGCACGTGTTAGTATAGCATTTGTATGCCGCGCCTGAGGCTTCACGTCATGTCTCAGTATAACGCGCTCTCTGTCTAGCATGAAATTAAAATACTTAGAACTTATTTATTTTTGAGTTATTTTAAATTTTGTTTTCGTTGATAGGCTCTATTGATGATCAGCTTTTTTATGAGGTAATAAAAAAATAGTAGTCATCATGCCTATTGATTCTAGTGCAGTTCCGAAGGCTTCTCCAACCATGTTTCACACTGACAATGGTGAGTACCTATACTTGCCTTCACATATTTTTTGCTTAATTTTTTTGTTTAGTGATAAAATATATGGAATTATATAAACTGTTTATAGTCCCGATAATGTAGGTGATGAAAATATTGCGTCTTTTCTTATCTCATGGTCTCACAAGCACAATGTAACCCATTCTGCTCTGGATGATTTATTGCACAAATTACAATTACGTTATCCAAGTTTGCCATAAGACTCGCGAACACTATTACAAACACCAAACAATATTAACGTTGTAGAATGTGCTGGAGGTTTATATATACATTTTGGACTTGAAGCACATATAATAGAAAGAGCATTACGTCGGTGATACTGCAAATAGTGCTATGTCACCATGAACTAATTTTATAGGAGAGAGCAAAAACTGTTTTACTTGTTAAATATTAGCCAAGTGTATAATATTTATGTCGTGGTGTTATATTATATCGTTAGTCGTCGTCAGCCATAAAACGTCCACTGCTGGACGAAGGCCTCCCCCTTTATAGAGGGGTGTTGCCATAATCCCCACGCTTGGCAGGCGGCTTGGAGATCGCAGAATGCTCACCACCGTTAGGCAAGAGGAAGCTGCTGCCCGTCCTCCGGTAGGTCTGGTTGCAGTTTAAGGACATGCCCAGGTCCAGATATATCGTTAGTAAGATACTTATAATAATATGCAAATCAATTCTATAATCGAGACCTTTTTGTCTGTCATAGAACATATTGCAATTAATAGCAATAATAAATTAATAAATTAATTAATTAATATTATTTATAGTTGCTGATATCATATAATGTTATAATATTGACACAGGACAACAAAATAATTGCCACCATAATTAGATAAGTACATTAAATAAAAACCTAGTTGGATACAATGTTTTATTTTCATTAGGTTTCAAGAGACATACATTTCTAATCAAATATTGTTTGCTATTTGTTAACTTTTAAATCTTATTTTTAAGTGTACCTACTTAACTTAAACTTATAAAAAATCTGTAGTTTCTAAACTAATTTACGAATATGTTGACATGTTTCATTATTTTGGCAGCCATGTTCTAGTGAATCATAGAAAGAATGATGGTCTGATGGAATGAGGACTTTCATTTCTTGAAGAGGTCCAAATTTGGTTACTTCTATGCTTCTGTGGCTTCTGATACAGGGCAGGCAGGCAGGGCGTTCACTGAAATCTAATGAAGCAGTTGCCAATGGTCTTCTCGGTAAATATTCCCAAGCTTGATCAAATACAGTTTTGTATTTTATTTTTCCTTCGTTTGCATCATACTGCAGTGCAACAATATCTGTCACGTAAGGGTCACCTTTCTTATTGCCCGGTCTCAAGCTTGATCAAAACGATTAAAGTCCTTGTAAGTTAAATAAAACACTTAATAAGGCTCGGGAACTTGCCTTGCTGATTTAATTATGCCTACATTGTCTGCAGGAACAAAAATATCTCTCTTTCGGCCCCGCAACTTCTTTTCTATCACACTATGAATGGAATCTACTTCCATCTGCGTATGGCCAACTTCGAGGTATTTATGTTCGATGACAACATTATTTGCTACCGCCAGATCAAGTAAAGCATTAGCCAAAGTTAAACATCTGTTTTGATAACCACAACCATCGCTCCATAGTATGGTTTTTGTTGGGTTATATTTATCGATATCATTTTTTAAGATGTCTCGTTAAATTAGACGCAAAAACGTCACTCTCTAAACCACCGTTCCCTTCGTGCCAAATATAACATGCAGCTTCTTTGTTTTTCATGTTATGAATGGTGTAATTGTGTACTTTAGACAATAGACAATAGACAATAGTTTATTCGTGGCAAAAGTATAAACAAAAAATCAGTTACACAGAACACGGAAAAGTAAAACAAAAATAAATAATAAATTGTTTACCTTTTGCCACAAACCGGCCCCAACTCAGCAAGATGCCGGTTGCGAGCAACCGGCGCTGGTCTTCCGTTGGGCCCGGCAGGTGACGTCACGCACGCGAAAATCACGATACACATACAAGGCAAATGAAAGATTAATTACATACACAAAACTAATATCACATCACACAACCAGGTACACGACACAAAACAGATAATATAAAATATACTTACAACAAAAACTTAAAAATCATTATCCAATCCGACGAAATTCAACAAATAAAAGGATAAAAACCCATCACTACGACTCTTAACTGGCAGCACTTATTGAAATTTAAAAATTTGAAATGAAATTAAAATTCTATTATTTTCTTAAACTTGTGTTTTTTCGCGAATTAATGCTTAAAAGTGGTGGTGTTTTATTCATTGACTGTCGAATTACATGCACGAGTGTGGGCAAGCGACATAACGTGGTGAAACATGTCTTTTCGTGCTCTTTTCAAAATGACAAAAGAGATAAAGTAAAGTCACCACAGCTTTACCACGCTGGCAGAATGCATAACGTGCAATGCCAATAATAAAGAAAAAATAATAAGGAAGTGAACATTTAAAGCTGTCACTGTCAGTGCCCACACCACCAAACAAAATCATAATAAAAGAAAAAATATACATATATATTATTATAAAACAGAGAAAAGTAAAACAAGTTCGCATTGAATCTAATGGCAATGGGCAATCATGATCCAATAAAATTATTATACCTACCATGTAGACAACCACAACGCTCCCAGCAGCATATTAAAAGACATAATTACATTGCATTTATACAGCCAAAAGAGAAGATAAGAAATTTACGACACAAAAAACTAACAGTAATATTAAGAAGTAAGTACCCACAACAATATCGTTACGCATTTTTATATAGCACTGGTGTCATTTATCATGAGTTCTTCCCCCTTCTGATGTGCATAAATGAAATTTTTCAGCTTAAGTTTAAAACCATGTATACTTTGCAGGCTCTTTATTGGCGGTGGAATATTGTTCCAGCATTTAGTCGCTGCATAACGAAAACTACCTCTGAATGCAGCAGATCCGTGCCGCTCCGTCTTGAGCTGCGTAGAGCATACACGAGCAGGGTTACGACTCGAACCCCAGGACAACTTATCGTACAGATAATACGGAGTTTTGTACTTAATGACCCCAAACATCAGACATGCCAAGTGAAGTTTTCGGCGATGCGTCATTTTTAAGAGAGAATTGCGATTTAAGTATGGGGTCACATGCGACCTCGGAGGTATCTCAAAACAGAAGCGAGCACAAGCATTCTGCACCCGCTGTATTAGTTTTTTGGTTTTGCTCAAAAGTCGCGGACCAAACACAGTATCCAAGTAATTTAATTTTGACAGAACCAGTGATTCAGCAAGTTGAGTGCGAAGTTTTTCATTTAAAAATGGCCTGATTTTGTACAAAACCTTTAATTTATAGAAGCAGTTTTTGAGACAGTTTGCTATATGTTTTTCATAACGCAGTTCGCTATCCATAAATAAGCCAAGATTACGTGCCTCATACACACGTTCAACGGGCTTACCCATGAGAGTAACACTATTTGCTGTATAATTGAGTGAATTTAATTGATGCTTAGTGCCGAAGATCATATATTTTGTTTTATCCGGATTAAGCAAAAGGCAATTATCTGTAGACCATGCCGCTATACCTGCAAGATCATCGTTGAGTTTCCTAATAGCATTGTTAATGTCTTGTGGCTTGCACGAAATGTATACCTGAATGTCATCTGCATAAATGTGAAATTTGCAATTCTTGATATGGGAAACTATGTCAGCCGAGTACACAGCAAAAAGGACAGGCCCACCAATAGAACCCTGCGGAACCCCCCTACCTACTACCGACTTGCTTGATGACAAAGTAGAACCAACAATGCTACTAATCTGGACAGACTGAGAACGATTTGTAAGATAGCTGTCGAACCACTGAATGGCTTCATGATCAAAACCATAGTAATTTAGCTTAGATAGGAGAAGATTTATATACAAAGATTCGAACGCCCTAGAAAAATCAAGCAAAACAAGTATTGTACACATGCCTTTATCTTGAGCGCTAAGGATGTTATCAGTGACGTCGAGCAATGCGGTAGTAGTACTACGGCCTTGCCGGAAACCTGACTGAACCTTAGGTAAGATATTATTAGTTTCTGAATATTCAGTTAATTGAGTGAATACAGCTTTTTCCAAAATCTTAGACAGGCATGGTAAAATACTTATAGGTCTAAGATCCTTTAATTCGACTGGATTAGAGATTTTCGGCAATGGGCGCACAATAGCATGCTTCCATAGATCAGGAAATGTGTTTGTAACAATGCAAGTGTTGACAATCGCCAATATGCTATCTATTGTGTATGGAAAAGTCATTATCAACATCTCAAGACTAATACCATCACAGCCTTCAGCATTCGATTTCAAACTTCTAATTAGTTTAAGTAGTTGGTCCAGGCCAACTGGTTCGATATGGAATACTGCGTTACTAAATCTATGATGTTCAAAATATGTTAAGTGTGAAATTGTTGTGACAGAACTACCTGGAATGTTAAGAAAGTGGTTGTTTATAACGTCAGGGTCATTGAATAAAGATGGTAACTCAGTGTCATTGATAGGTAATAAGTTATTTTTTAGGTTTTTCCAAAGTAGTTTCGGGTTCCGCAAGTTATTAATTATATTTTGTTTAAAATACGCAGTTTTCTCATGAAAAAGCGCTTTGTTTACTGTTGATTTTAAATCTTTGTAGTATGTTTTCTTAATCTCCGAATTAGTTCTATGATACTCCGCTGCCGCATCGTCACGTAACCTCATCATAAGCTTTATAGTATCGGTGATCCACGGGTAGGACCGTTCTTTGATGACAACAGAAGTGATTGGCGCATGATAATTAAAAATGGTAACTACTGTATGAGTGAAAGCAGTAACCATGTCATTCACGCTAGCAGGATGCGAAAGCAAATCCCATCTAATACTCGTAGCCTGTAGATCGGCATTGAACTTATCCATACAAATCTTATTCTTAGGCCTATACGTTATGGTGCGAGGAACAGGCTTAGTATGTTTAATATTGAACTCACACACTATTAGGCAATGACCAATAAGTGTCCCTACAAGTCCAGATACAATTTTTTTAGGATACAAATCAGTACAAACCAAATCAATTAAGGTTTGACTAGAGTCAGTGAAATGAGTTGGCTCAGTAACTACTTGTTGCAAGTTAAAACATAACAAAAACGAATGAAGCTTGATAGTAAGGCCGTTAGCAGTCTTAAAAAAGTTGATATTAAAATCACCCAGAAGAATTAAATTATCATAATGCGGGCTAGAACTAATGGAGACCGTAATGGCGTCGAAGAATAAATCAGCATTGATCCAGTGTGGTCTATAACCCGTGCCGATCAGTAGCTTTTTCCCATTGATAGTCAATGTGAGCCACATTTGTTCTACCGCAGAGTGCAGTGGATCCACCGGGTGGCGCCAGGTTCGTGCGGTAACACCCCGCCGGACGTAGAAACCGACTCGGGCCGCCTTGCCCGTCTCTCGACGCACGAAAATACGCCCATCCTTGGTCCAGGCATACTTCCAACAGTGAGCAAGAGCTCTCTGACGCGCCTCGTAAAAAAGCATTTTGTTATGCTTTGAGAGGCGCTCGTTGACATAGAACCTGCTGGCAACAGTGCTAAGATTCATGTCAGCCGTCGTAGCACCCCGTCGGACGCGGGCCGCCTGGAGGAAGGCATCACGCAGCCGGCGACGCGCCAGACGCACCACGATAGGCCGCGGCCGCGGGGGCCCCGCCGCCTCGCCGCCTGGGGGCGCGCGGCGCCCGCCCGCCCGCTCCACGAAGACGAGGTCGCGCTCCTCGCAAGACACGCCCAGCTTCTCTACCACCAGTGTCACCAGGTGCACCACGTTCTCCCCCGGCTCCTCCGGGATACCGCTTATCTCTATATCGTTGCAAAGCGACTCCTGGTCCCGCTCGCACACCTGAAATCTAAGCGTCTCAATAGTAGAGAGAAGGGTGGTCACATCCGACCCAGATTGCAGCTCAGCGTACTTCTTCTCGGCCCCGTCCAAACGCACTTCTAAGCAGTCAATACGAGTACTAAATCCCTCGACGGCGCTACGGACCACAGCAAGACTATCTCGAAAGACATTGAATTCGGTCCTAAACAACTGCATGTCTTCACGCATTAATTTAATTTCCTTTAAAAGCTCTAAGGACGCCGTCTGCGCGGAACCCTCCTGACTCTGAACATAGTCCGCCCGCTGCCCACGTACTGGATTTTCTGTATTATCCTTGCGTGGAGTCTGCGCCTTGCATTCAGGACATATCCATGTGAACGCGGCCTGAGCATCATTAGGTATTTTTACGCAGGCTTTATGAAAAAAATTCACACATTTAGTGCACGCAACGCCATCTGCCGCACTCGCAAAGCGACCGCATCCATTGCATTTCCTCGACATTTTTGCCAAGCTTCTAAACGCAGTATCAAATATCTAAACCCAATTCGAAGCGATGTACACTATAAGTTAGCAGGATATCAGGTAGATGGCGCTAGTTCGGTTAAAGCCAGAATATGGCTAAAACGGTTGTGCAATGAACAGAGTACCCACTTTTGAAAATCAATAATCAGAAAA
The DNA here is from genome assembly GCA_905404285.2 of Erannis defoliaria. Taxonomy (NCBI): domain Eukaryota; kingdom Metazoa; phylum Arthropoda; class Insecta; order Lepidoptera; family Geometridae; genus Erannis; species Erannis defoliaria. The sequence goes on along the minus strand of FR990082.1, from coordinate 16,917,181 downwards.
TAATCTACACAACGAAAATTAACTATGTGATCATTTGACAATTACTCGACGCCACTATTTACTAACACAGGCACAGCTGCCCTGCAAGCATCTGAACACAATGCAATCACTGCAATAACGGTTGACACTGAATTTGTATTTCGCCATACTTACAAACGTAATAATGTCTGCAGATGTGGTTGCAGTTAGTCCAATTGAAACTGACCTGTGACTGTGACTCATTGTTAGTTGTACCTGTATTATATGAAAAAAAATACTGTTTAGTACCTAATATGCGTATTTTTTTCATTGATTATAATTATTGCTTGGTTATAGATTTTTATAGAATACATACCACTTTTAAACAAAACATTTTCTGCTTGTGAAGTATTCTGTGTTTCGGTATTACTACCACAAGCTGAAAAATATATAATAAATAATAATAATATATAATATATTACCATAGTGTTTCCAAAATGTTATAACTAAAATGAAGTATTGACATAACATAAATTAATATTCACCTATGATACAAGTGCCATCAGAGTCAAAGCAATTGACAAAGACATTCTGGCTTGGATCAGTTCAAGAACTCTGTTAATTATTGGGTGTTCATTATCTTTTCTTGGTGGCCCTCCTCCTTTCCTTCCTATTCTTTCCTTCTGGAACAAAAAATTATATATAAGTAATTCTTAATATAATGTGATGAAAAACAATGTCTTCAGAATGAAAGATATAAAATATTTGCAGACCTGTCCTCAGAAAATGCTGGTTGCGCGAAGTCAGCTCAAGATTTGCCCTCTTTTTTAAATTTTCCCAGCGTATTTTCAAAACTGTCCAGTCTCTGGGATGAATGCTGGCATTAAATTGCGTGGCGATTCTATGCTACTCTTCTATTTTATTTTTCATACTGACAGCATCCGTCTTCTTCGATTCCACAATCGAAAAATGTTTATCCACTATTTCGAGTAGAGCGTTCTTTTCACTGGTGGTGAAGGTAAGATCTCTCCTTTTTGACATGCTTCTAGAACCTTACAATCACAAGGTAATATTAATCAAAAGTCCGTAGTAACACGTGGGGTTATTTGCAACAGGCTTATTTTTATTTCATATAGGTATAACCTACCCACATTATTTGCTTACTATAATTTAACACACTACCCTAAGAAAATAATGTGCAAGCAGTAAAGTTCAAATATCTTGGATGCCCATAATTTTATGAACACCGACATGCTTTTCAAAACCAAAGCTCTTGGTCAGTATGTCTGCCACCATATTTGAGGTGCATATATATATTAATTTAACTTTGCCATCAGTTAAACAATCTCTAACAAAATGATGTCGCACATCAGTGTGTTTAGTGCGTTTACGGAAGATTGGAAGAGCCAATCTTATTGCACTTTGGCTGTCGCTGTATAAACACATTGATGCAGACACATCATATTGAATCAATTCACATAGCAAATTTCGCAAATAAATGGCTTCTTTTTTTAAGTTTGTTAAATAAATTTAACTTCTCAGCTGAAAACACTCGAACGATCTCTCCTTCCAATATTCTTTCAATGCTGGATTGCTCCAGAAGTATATTCTGTGTCTTTGATTTTAGTTATATCTATGTAGTCGGGGCCAAACGGAAAGAGGCCACCGGCTCTAAATCCGTTTTTAATGCATTCGGTTGTAAGTTGTGTGACAGCTTTCTGAAGCAAAGGCGCAAAATGCTCTTTCCTTAGATTTTTCCCCAAATTTTGTAATTTCCATTCAGTTAATCTTCTTCCAAAATACTTTTAGGGGTCTGAATACGGCCAAGTCTAAAGGTTGGAGAATATGCGTAGAATTTGGAAACAACTCTATGATTTCTATTCCATTTTCAGAACATAAATTTGACAAATGTAATGTCAGGTGAGATTTATGTCCATCTACGAAAAACAGTACCGGTTTATCAATTTTCATTTCTTCGAGCCAAGGGTTTAAAATGTTCGTTATACATTCATAAAACGTACTAAGGTAAATGAAGCTATCACCGACCCAGTTAAGAGGGTTTTGAAACCGATGGCTATTATTAAGAATAGTGGTTGACAATAGACTTATTGTTTTCATTTAATATACATAAATATCATTTTTTCTTTATTATTATTGTCGTGTGTGCTTCGAAATAGAAGAAAGTTATGAAGTTACAAAGTCAATTGTTTCTATTACCGACCCATAGCGACGGCCATGAAGCCATTACCGATTTTTATGAAGCCGTTACCGAAAGATTTTAATGGAATATTTGTAATTAAGCATTCACTCCTAATTTTGTTTTTTATCCCTTAAAACAAAATTAACTAAGTTGAATCTAAATAATTGTTCTAAAAAATACTTTAGTACCCATTTCTCGTTTTATGTCATGGCGGGTACAATAAGGAGTAAAGGCTATATTATTAAACTAGCTTTTGCCCGCGGCTTTGCCCGCGTAGTAATGTTGAATACTGGAATTCGGTTAAATCGGGGCCCAACTCAATTGAATCACTAAAATACGTATATTATTGCATTTTTTCCAAGCCGCTTGCAAGTCTTTAAGTTTTCTTGAGGATGACCAAATTTGGCATGTCGCATTTGCAATACTTACTTCAAAACAAAGCCGTCTTGTTGAATTTTAAACAGACAGATAGATGGACATGACAAACTTATAAGAATTCCTCGTAGTACTACGGAACCCTAAAAATTTCTGCTAATGACGCTATAGTTGCCGGGGCCTTTGACCCGAAAGATTACAATATTTCTTTGTAGACAACGTTTTTGATTTTTTTGTTGGAAGGTGCTAAAATAGCCAGGCTTTCAGGGGAGCTAACTCGCGAGCAAGCCACATAGAACTGACCATGCGAAAAACAGTCCTGCCTTAAATCAATACCAGCGTATTTTAAAGTTTGACCCTGAGCCTTATTGATCATGGTTGTATTGATGATATTGGTCATGGCAAAACAAACTTTTAGGGGAAATTGAAGCCTTTTGGAGTCATAAGGTAAGTCACTGGGAATCATGGGAATACGCGGCACAAACACTGTTTCGCCATGGGCACACCCAGTCAAAATGATGGCCTCAACCAGATTACGATGCAGCATTTTTACTTGTAACCTGGTTCCATTACACAATTTGGGTGGTCTTAAATTCCGAAGGAGCATGACGGGTGTACCTTTCTTCAGGATAAGCCTCTGATATGGTAGCCCCGCTGGTCTTAATGAATTTAAAAACTCAACTGGATAGTTTACAGCATCATCATTATTGCATACCGTATTAACAGAGTCAATGAAATGAAATAAGCTTAAGCAGAAAAAGTATGATAACAAAGAACGTAAAAAGATTACCAAAATATCGCAAGAATTACGAAACTTCGATAAAATACAGTGCTGCACTGATCGCTTAGGTAGACTCGGTGTGGGTTGGAGTGGGGCGCGCTCGAGGTACAGCGCATCATACTCGGGTTTTAACGTATCTGAGCCGACGCGGGATGGACGTTTCGAAAGCGCTGTGCTTGGTGCGTGCACCGGATCAAGTACATGTGTTTAAAATATTTATCTTCTTACGCATAAACACTCGATTAGCTAATCTATAAATATAATTTTTTTTTTCAAATGAATAACTGACCCGTGGCCTTCCAGTTTTGAAATTGTTTGAAAATTCTGAAACATGTTTATGTTTATTTTATCTTATCTATTAAGTCAAAAAACTTAACAGCCTTAAATGAATGGTTTCGACAAAATGGTATTTTAATGATACATTGAACCCCTTGCTAATTTTTCAAAAACGTTGCTGAGTGTGCGTTTCTCTGCATCAGCCCTTAACACTAATGGTATATCGGCCTACCCTGATTGGGCCATATTCACTACGCTGGCCCAGTGCAGGTTGGCGGATTCACATACACTATCGTATTTCTTCTCCGGAAATATGTAGGTTTCCTCATGATGTTTTCCTTCACCGAAAAGCCAGTGGTATTATCCATGCGTAAGTTTCAAAGAACTAATTGGAACGGGCTCGCCCGGGTTCGAACCCGCGACCCCAAGAATGTGAGTCGAGTTTGATCTCACTGAAGCTACCACAGCTTGAGCTGAGTGTAAGTTTACACCACTCAAAATTTAGTTTAGGCATTTAAAAGTAAGTTAATTTAATATTAAAAATTAATTTAGCAGCTTAGGCTGTACAGTATCTATAATAATTATGTCCGTCAAACAGTCGTCTGCGTGGACCTACAAAAAAATAGCCTATGTCCGTTTCCGAACCTTATGCTATAACTACCTATCCAAAAATGCAGCTCCATCTGTTCAGCCGACCAATAAATACGCCCATCCCCGTCCCCATTCCCAGCCTCATCCCTATAAGCGCCCCCTTCCCCATCCCCATCCCGATACCAAATGTCATTTTAATATGAACACGCCCATCCCCGTCCACATCCCCGTTTCCCTCTCTCATCCCCATCCTGAACCCCATCCAATCCCCACCCCCATCCCGATTTCAACTTTCATCTTAATATGGACACGGCTATCCCCGTTTCCAGCCTCATCCACATCCGCATCCCATCCCCACCTGTCCCTACCAAATCCCCACCCATCCCCACCCCATCCCCATCCCCATCCCGATACCAATTGTAATCTTAATATTAACATGCCGATCTCCGTCCCGTCTCCGTTCCCAGTATCATCCCCACCCCCACCCCCATCCCCACATCTATCCCCATCCCTATACCAAATTTAATTTTAATATGTACAGCCGTTACAAAGTTAAGGAGAAACAAACGTACTATCACTAAAACTTAGTTTTTTTTTTATACTAACGGGAGCTGATTTTGAAAAAACTGTGACACCCGTATCTTTTTATTTTTATAGTAGAATATGTATACCAAGTTTTGTATCAATCGAACCAGAGAATAAAAAGTTTCATACAAACTTTAACACCCCATTTAACCCCCTTCGGGGTTGATTTTCGAAAAATCCTTTCTTAGTGGGCGTTTACACCTCTCCAAAAACATACCCTCCAAATTTCAAGTCTCTACGTTTAGCGGTTTGGGCTGTACGTTGTCTATATGTCAGTCAGTCAGTCAGTCAGTCAGTCAGGACATAGCCTTTTATAGTTATAGATTAATATAAACACGCCCATCTCCGTCCACATCCCCGTTCCTTCCCTCATCCCCATCCCGAACCCCATCCCATCCCCACCCCCATCCCGATTTCAACTTTCATCTTAATATGGACACGCCCATCCCCGTTCCCAGCCTCATCCACATCCACATCCCATCCCCACCTGTCCCCACCAAATCCCCACCCTATCCCCACCCCATCTCCACCCATCCCCACCCCATCCCCATCCCCATCCCGATACCAATTGTAATCTTAATATTAACATGCCTATCTCCGTCCCGTCTCCGTTCCCAGTATCATCGCCACCCCCACCCCCACCCCCATCCCCACATCTATCCCCATCCCTATACCAAATTTCATTTTAATATATACAGCCGTTACAAAGTTAAGGAGAAACAAACGTACTATCACTAAAACTTAGTATTTTTTTTAATACTAACGGGAGCTGATTTTGAAAAAACTGTGACACCCGTATCTTCTTATTTTTATAGTAGAATACGTATACCAAGTTTTGTATCAATCGAACCAGAGAATAAAAAGTTTCATACAAACTTTAACACCCCATTTAACCCCCTTCGGGGTTGATTTTCGAAAAATCCTTTCTTAGTGGGCGTTTACACCTCTCCAAAAACATACCCTCCAAATTTCAAGTCTCTACGTTTAGCGGTTTGGGCTGTACGTTGTCTATATGTCAGTCAGTCAGTCAGTCAGGACAAAGCCTTTTATAGTTATAGATAGGGTTCCGTAGTTATTTTGTCTTTACTGTGAATAATATCGTAAAAATTAACTTACTTACTTACTTTTTTATTAATATCCTGTAAACTTAATTCAATTTAAATAGAAAACTGATTAAACCTGTTTTTTTTAATTTAACCTGAATGTAACCAAAGATTTTAAAGTGATTTTCTTGTATAAATATTATTATTTACTCTAAAGTAAAAGTTAGTTATTGATATATCATTCAGTAGTATTATCCTACCTAACGCAATAATCCTGGCTTATTTTTTAATTTTAATCTGTATCTACGGCTACGTACCAAGTAAGGATCATAAATGAAGAAACTTAAGTAGAATATAATAAGCAGCTGGAAAAAAATGAGCAATTATTTAATTAAGATTAGCTTGCCGGATTGTCATACAGTAAATAAAAAAATATATAAAAATATCGGTGTTTTTTTTACAAACAGTGCCATCTAGCCTAAATATGTACAATTTGAGTTAAAATTATAAGGAGGTAATAAACAATTTCAAAATATGGGTTCATCTTCAGAGCCACTGCTAAAAAAGCATCGTCGTTTGACAGCTTCTCTTGCATGCACAGTATTATAATCACTGGCACCACAGTCTGAAGAATTTGTACTGGTTATTGTCTGAGGAGAAATGTAGGTACAGGAGAATGATCAGGGGCCTTACCGTGAACTGCTTATAGCGGGACCGAATAGGTTCAGCTGCCGACACTGCGCGACCGCGAACCTTAGTGCGAGGCGATAAAATTCACAGTCGCGCAGCGTCGGCAGCTGGGCGTATTCGGTCTCGCTATAAGCAGTTCACGGTACGGCCCCAGGTATGTTAGCATTTATGGATCGTCCAAGCCTCTCCTTAGGAGTTTTTGGAATAAATTCCGCTTCTGAATGCCTACTGTACAAAAATCGACGTTTCATTGTTTCTGTTGCATGGGTAGAAAAACGAATTCCACAATCTGTTTGACCTGTACTTGTTCCTGCTTTAGGCAAATCCTTGTCAGGTACTATAGTATTATCAGAATAATCAAGGCCTTGTTTATTATTTTCGCAGATAGGTGTAGTAGGAACATTTTTAGTTTTTATATTGACCATATCTTTTTTTATAGATTTCTTTTTGCATTTGTTCTTTTCTTTCAGTGTTTCTTACTGTTCCTTTTTTTCATTAATTCTTGTTTGTTTTTTATTTCCTGTCTTTTGTCATCCTTTTCTTTAATTATTCTTCTTTGATACTCCATAAATTCATCAGCTATAGCTACTGTGGGTGTAATTTTTTTAGTTTTTGCCTTCTTTTTGTCGTCTGTTTTGGTACATGGAAAATAAAGAGCATTTTTAAAAGGAGTTTCTATATTTTTAAATGGTGTAGGCAATGTAGTTTTAGCACTTGTTCTTGGTTCAGCTTCTTTGGATGATGTCAAACATTCTTGGATTACGTCGTTTTGTCGTGAGATTGGCATAGTAGACACAGGTATAATGTTTATGTCATAAGCTTCTAGTACACACAGCTGGGAACTATTTTCCTGCTGGGGGGTCAAGGTCTGCAAAGATTCTATTTTCTCTCTCTTTTCTTCTGGAAATACTTTATACTAGATATTGCAGTGGGAGAGGGGTTTTTCATAGTCTGGGACAAATTGGACGTTCCTTCTTCTAATCCCACTGGTCCCTTTTTCGATTTCTAATATTAGGTTGCAATTAGATGATAGATCAAAGTTCAGCATTGTCTCGGATATGTTACACGTTTCATCTACAAAATAATTATTGAGTGTCGTTTCGCCTAGCTGGAAAATGTGTCCATCGTCCTGATTGTTTGCATTTTCGGGAATAATGCTCTTCCAATAGTCAAATAACTTTTCATAGCTTGGAGCTCCCGTCCATTGGTCACCAGAGTTCTGAAATGTGAGTAGTGTGTGTGGAGACAATCTATCCTCGAAATCTTTTTTGAATTTCAAAGCTTCTACAGTTTTGCTTTGCGAAGGATTGCTTGTTTGATCGTTATTTACAGGGTTTTTGTCTTTTGATAATAAATAACTGTAGTCAACGCTATCAGGATCAAACTGGTACAGGCCACAACATTGAAACCAGCTTTTGATTGTAGTCGGGTTTAGACACTGATCTAAACACTTTTTTTTACTTCGGAAGCAAAATCAGTACGCTTGAGCTTGGCATAGTTATTTTTTATTCTAAAATCATGGACAATATCTTTCCAAGTTCCTTTGACTGGTCTGAAAGCTGCTACGTCAAGTGGCTGTAATATGTGAGTTGAATTCGGCAGCAAAGCAACCGGGATGATACCTTTTTCTTTACAGAATATTGATAGCGGAAGAGATATGTGAGAAGTGTGACCGTATAAAAACAAAACTACCGGTAGTGTTATTTCATTTGTCACAAGCCATGGGTAGAAGCAGTTGGTGACACATTCAAAAAAAGCTTCTGTATTCATCCACCCCGATTCGGTGTTGCCAAGTCCCCATTCACTCGGTATTGTGGGCACTAGGTTTTTCGGTAAACGTTTGTACGGGAAAAGTAGCATTGGTGGAGCAACATTTCCATCAGCTGAGACGTAAACCAAAACAGTTAAACATTCTTTTTCGTCATTTGCTACACGATTATATACTCTCTTGCTACCTTTTCTGACCAAAACTTGTTTCTGTTTTGGGCACAAAAAGAAGGCAGTTTCGTCACAATTAAAAAATATTTTAGGGTCTTGCAACATATCGATCAGATCGTTCGTCTGAAAGTAATTGTTCACTGTGTTAAACCATGCTCGTATAGCTACTTCTGTGACTTGATTTCGGCTTGTAGGAAGATTTTGAGCAACACGTTTGGATACTGATGGATGTCTTTTTATAAAATTTTCAAACCAGTATCTGCCTGGTACACCATTCTTAAATCGATTTGCACGATTTAAATTTTGGACCAGCTTAGTGACAGCCTCTAATAATTGTTGTTTAGTTACTGGAAATCCTGACTTTCCTGATCCATTCGACAAGCTGGTTTTCTTCATTTAAATTTAATACTGGTTGATTTTCACAAGTCTCGTTTTTATATTTCCCGTCCCGTTTATCGCGTAATGTAGTTTTCGGTATACCAAAACTTTTTGAGGCTTCGTAGATGATCATCTATTATGGATCGCTTCCATTGCTATAATGAGTTGGGCTTCTGTGTAACCTTTTTTACGTTTTTCTGAATCCATGTTTCTGAAATAAATAATTTTATTTTTGTCAGTCATATTTTATTTGAATAAACTATTTGAGTCTTAGAGTATACTGGGACCAATAATACTACGGAGGTGGGCTCACGGAATGTCGATGAGTTGAGAGTAGGATCGCATGGATATGGACAGCGGAACCAGAGGGGTCAGCGGTTGGTCGACTTCATGCTGATCACGGAGACATCATTGAATATTCGCTTCTTGGTCGTCATGATGAAGTCAATCTCATTTCTGGTTGAACCATTGGGGCTTATCCACGTCCACTTCTTGGAAGGTCGCTTCTCGAAGAAGGAGTTCATCATAAAGAGTCCATATCCATGCGATCCTACTCTCAACTCATCGACATTCCGTGAGCCCACCTCCGTAGTATTATTGGTCCCAGTAAGACCCAAAGACTCAAATAGTTTATTCAAATATAATATCACATCCGTAATATCACATCCATAATATCACATCCGTAATATCCCATCCGTAATATCACATCCATAATATCACATCCGTAATATCACATCCGTAATATCACACCCATAATATCACATCCATAATATCACATCCATAATATCACATCCATAATATCACATCCATAATATCACATCCATAAATATCATAGCCAGAAGACGTCCGCTGCTGAACGAAGGCCTCCCTCTTTATTTATTGAGAGGGAGGCCTTCGGGGATTATGGCAACCCCTCCCTATTGGGAGGGGCCTTCGGGGATTATGGCAACCCCTCCCAATAGGGAGGGATTGCCATAATCCCCACGCTTGGCAGGTGGCTTGGGGATCGCAGAATGCTCACCACCGTTAACCGAGAGGACGCTGCTGCTCGTCCTCCGGTGGTTCTGGGTGCAGTATTAGGAAATCCCCTGGTACAGGGAAAAAATATACTAACGCACAAACACAAACTTTTGCGTTTTAACATAAGTCTAATCATGGTAGCAACATGAAGTTCTAAATTAATAATAAACTAACCCCCCCAATCGCATTTTATTAAGAAAATGTAGTAACGAAATCGTCACTTGTCTCCTTAACTACATAACATAGCCCAGTCTAGCTAGCACAATATCAAATAGTCGCCTTTGTTACTTGTCCCACAACCCGGTTAGTCGGCAGTCCCGTCGGCCTATATGGCGACTACTAGGGATGTGCTTGCCGTCTTCTTTTATTTTATCCGGATATTTAACCGGAATTGCCTACTTAGTTTATTAGACTCGGAGACTTTTGCTTTGTAACAATTTGTTGACAATAATTTCTATACCCCGGGATGAAGTGGATGATGAAAATTTGGAATAATGTTACAATCGTTTTAGATTTCAATAATTACAATAATATCGTAGGTACCTCAAAATAAGTCGTAATATCGATAATTATATCGCTACTATCAACTCTTGTTGTCTGTTTGTTCTTTGTCTTGTTTTCTGATATACAATATATACGTAAATGCTAGACAAACAAGAGAACAATAATTAAGCTTAACATTTAAAATTAGTATTCAAACGACTTCAATTTTTTTTTTTAAGTCATTTTCCTCTAGGTACAATTCAATTTCTTGAAACCAGTTTCGGATGCCAGCTTCAGTTACATTATCACGAGCACTTGCAATCTAAGAATCGATAAAACCTAGTGCCTTTTTATATACGCCAGGAGCAGCTTCTATTTCACGCATGGCTTCATCACAATAATCACTTATCGTTCCTTCAATTAAATTATGGGTAAGATCAGGATCACAGACATCCAAATGAAGTTTCAACTTCATAATGTTTTGGCTCTGAAGCAAAAAATATAATGGAGTTAAAGAATCAGCAGGTACTAAAACTTCAGTAAATCAAAATAGGTAAACTTATATCTCGACCAGAAAAAAGATAATTATCTGCTTTCTGGGCTCCGCCCAGAACCCGCGCTGGGTATCTTAATAGCAAAAAAACACTCACCGAGCATACTGAATCCATCGTAGTCCCCAGGACCACGAAGGATTCAGTATTCAGTATGCTTTACTGAGATTAAAGGACATAAAGTTACTGATCCAGTACATTTCAGTTTGAATGCTTTATAATTTTCACAGCGCCAGAGACTGGTGCCATTTTTGAAATGGACGTGTTTATGACCTGTAACCACTACATAACAGCACGGTTCCCCGTCCACTTTTTATGAATATAAACATTCTGAAATTATTGCGCAACAGTGTATTTTCTATTTATGCAATACCACTGTCAATGTGAAGTTTTGACATTATATTTTTATTATTTTCCCATAAAGAAATTTACGATTTGATGTCAAAACAACAATGTACAATTCATAGCAAAAATCGTTTGTTAATAATAGATCTACTCAGGAAAAAAACTCATTAGATCTAATAAGAAAGAAAGTTCTCATTAGATCTACAGATTTTAAAACTGTATCTTATGGGGAAAACATATTTCACTAGATCCATCGTAATTTAAAATAACATAAAGTTGATCTATCGGGAACATTTACATACATTTATACATTTTCTGTCATATCTTCGAAAACAGATCTAATGAGGACTTTTAGATGGCCTGCATATGCCCATCTACTGCATGAGCTGGAATTCAGCTTTGACCTTTTTGTACCGGTCCGGCGGTAATGGCCTTGATCGCGCATGCACCGGTGGACCGGATGTTTCTATATGATGAAATACCGCGTTCGGTGGCGTTTCCTGGAATGAAACGGGCTTTGTAATGTTAGAGTACTTACTTAGCAAATCGTTGAACGGGTTTCCGCCTTGTATGCTTGATATTGGTGGCTGCTCGTATCTGCTAACAATTCCACACACATGCAAACTTGTTACAGTGTCGATTAGTTTCTTATTCGCTAGATCTACCAACAAATTATGAGTCTTTAAAAAGTCTGCTCCTATAATTGCTTGTTTCACGTCACAAACCACAAATGTCCACACATAAGGTCTGCGTAGACCCAAATTGAGCTTTAACGCAATGGTTCCGTACGTTTTGATTTCCGTGTTATTAGCCGCATACAATTTGTATTCGCACTCACGACTTTTTTTTACGCCTACATCCCGCACTGGAATAACCGAAATATTAGCTCCTGTATCAATAAGATATTTTATTCTGGATTCCCTATCTACTACGCACAGGCGATGGCTGATCCCGGGCACGAAGTCACCCGCCTGCGAAGACTGCACCGCCGCTAGTTTTCCGCCGGCGACGCTGTTTTGTCCCCTCGCCACGGAGATGACCTCCATGCACACGGCTTTTCGCATGCCCACGCCCTGCTCCGGTATCTGTAGTGATGCTGGCACAACCAATCTGCGTCGTTTGGTGTTCTTCGTGATCTTGACTGCGACCACGACTGCGACCTTGCCGCACCCCAGCCGCAACCGCGACTGCGTCCTCGTCCTCTAAAAGGGCTCCTCCGGTACTGATGTTGCTGCTGCACCTCGTCCCGTAACGCTGCTACCTCTAAATGCAACTTTTGCAACTGAGTCACGAGATCCCCTTGCATGCTGCCGTTACTGCTACAACTCTGGATTTCCGAAATTTCACTACCTTTCATCGTTTCCATGATCTTATCTGCTAATTTGGACAAATTCTCCACATTTTGATCCTGACTTACCGCTAACACTGCACGAACAGCGGATGGTAGACGTCCTGTCCATAGCGTTTTTAATGTATGCTCGCTTATCTGCGCGTTCGAGCTAAATCACGCATACGTCGCAACAACTGCGATGGTTTTTGTGCTCCTAAGTCCATCTCGCTCACCAACTTCTGGAACTGGCGCTCTGCGCTCTCTTCATACACCGTGAGAAGTCTCTCTTTTATGGCTTTGTATTTTTCTGTTTCCGGCGGCGAAAATACTATGTCGCTGACTTGCTGCAACGCATCTCTGCTCAGCTTTGAAACTACGATATTGAATTTAGTTTCATCTACCTGTTTCTGCGGGGTCAAAACACTTTCTACTTGAGCGAACCACAGCCGAGGCATCTCCATCCAAAATTCTGGGATCCTCGACGTCACCGTAATGGCCGCTAACTCTGATGAGCTAGCGTCCATCTTCTTTTCCATGTCCACTGATGTGGTGGCCGCACCAGGTTTAACAGGTGTTTGAAAAATTTTTTATTCCTTCATTATTACGCACTATATTGTAACCTAAAACTCCCGAGGCCCCACTCGTCAGGAGTGAGTCGCCCCCGTCGCAATGTGCTTACGCAGCACTCTCAACCAACAGTTTGTAATATGCAGGAAAATTCCACCATTAAAATTTGTTTGTTGAAAATTATTAAAATTGTGTGTTTCTTTCAATGTCACAGGTCACCACTTTGCCCATATGGGTTCCTAAGGAGAGTGCCTATTATTGGGAGTGTATATTATTAGGAGTTCGGGTACTATTAGGGACAGTCTATGAAAAGTCATCACTTCAAATACAAATCGTTTATTGATAACACCAAAGTTACACACAAATTTCATTAAGTATGTCACAATAAAATGAAATAATAATTATAAAAAATATGTTAATAATCTCTTATTTTAAAATAAGCTTCAATGTCATAAAACAAATTCTCTTGCAACACGCTCTGAGCTTGGTTTTGAAGCACCCGGTGGAAGGAGCATCCCGAATGGAAGCTGGTATACGGTTGTAGATCGCGGGCCCCAAAATATACACTGACCTCTCCGGCTTGACGAGACGGTGCGTCGGGGTTATCAGTTGGTCTTTCTTTTTATTGCTTCGTAAAGCTAACGTGCTGTGAACGCCCCTACGTTGGAACTTTTCTAGGTTAACATGGGTGAATAAGGGCTATCTGGTAAATAAACTCACATGGCAAGGGCAGTATCTGAAGTTCCCTAAATAGCTCTACGCATGAGACATCGTTCTGGACACCACATATAGCACGTATGGCTCGTTTCTGCATGACAAAGACTCTATTCCGATCGGCAGCGCGGCCCCACAGCTCCAACCCGTACGTGATGTTACTGTGGACGGTCGCGAAGTAGCAGGAGCGCACCACGCTGCGGGTGGCGGTGCTCGCAAGCCGCCGGAGCGGAGCTTCTGTAAGCACTTGTAATTACCACTTGACTGTACACAACGAGGGGGTGGGGACGACTGAGCGATGCGCTCGGCTCTGCGTGATAATTTGCTGACATAGCCTTCTGTGCGCACCGCTACAGTGTAATGCGCGTTAACAAACAAAAAAATATTTGAATTGTGGAAAAGTAACTAAAATGTACATTTGCAACCAATTTTGCAACAAATTAACCAAGTAACATAATATATTTACAAAAGTTTTGGAACAAATTTAGTGTAACTATTGTAGTAATCGTACCTATTATAAAACAAACGGTAAAATACAAAAAAAATATGTAAGGAAACATTTTTTTTACGTGTACGGTTTAGGTACTATTTATCATTGTAATTTAGTTAAATTTTATGTTTTGTTCCATATTTACATTAATTTAAATATGTACCTAATTACTATATTAAGACAAATGTTTTGCACCACATTACTTTACATATATATATTTTTTATATATTTTTTCCCCACTCCTCTGAGGTATATAAACGCCACAAAACAAAAACAAAAACCGAATATTTAAATAGACCGCTAGTAGAGTATTTCGAATGTACAAGTGTCTACGTTAACGTGACTCGGTAGCTTCACTCGACGCAGCTCGAACCTGTGCGTGGCCACGAGACACGCGCCGTCCTGTTTTCTCCCATCTGTACGGTCACATCGTAGAATTTGGTAACCCGGTGAAACAATATCTGCATCCTGTATAGATTCATTGCAACCCGTGTCCTTAATTACAAATAAATCAGCCGTCAACGAATCAAACATTCTGATAGAACAAATTTATAATGCTATACCTTGTCGATATGTTTATTTGTTGGTCTCCGAAACCAAATCCACTCCGCAAATGCTGCATTTACAGGCCAAGCTTCGGGCTGACACAGTTTCTCGTATAGCTTCTCGGAAATTGTAATAACAAATGACGTATAATCTCTCTCCGTCTTATGTTGAACTTTTTCTATTTTAACTATACTGTCCGGACCACAGATACCTTTTACATGAGATTTTCTACAGCGGTGTCCAATGCCAGACGCCAAACATTAAGACGTTTCTTTTGCTCCAGGGCTTGGATATCTGTGAAACTAGAATTTTTACCTCTCCGAACTTGCTTAGCTTGCACTGCCTTCGTGGTAGTTTGTTTGACCACCGTTTTCCTTTCATCACTTCGGATCGAGACATGGTGATCATACTGGGACAACCCACCTGAAGTACCCTTAGTCACATCCGAGTATTCCCGCTTTTTCTGTCGTTTTCTGGGACTCCCAGGTGCTTTTCTATGAACTGTTGTGCATTCACAGTCAACAACAACAACTTCTTCCACCTCCGTAATTTGCTTCTCGTTTTTATGATATCCTAGGTCATTTATAACTATCGGTGTTTTTGTTGACTGTTTTGACTCGTGTTTATTTCTCCCTGGGTAGGCGTCATCACCGCGTCATTGGAATTATGGTTTTTATTACTTTTACATAATATCGTACTCTGTTCTAATACCTGAATATCCGATGATTGATTTGATTCTATATTAGCAGGATCCGCTGTTGTGCTATTTCTAAAACTTGCAGCATTATTGCATAATAGCGACTCAATCTTCTGGTTTCGCTCACATAGGGTTTATAACTGATTCTATCGAAGTAACACTCCCGCAGGATGCGTGCAATCCTGGTATTGTAGTTTTTAATTGCTGTACTTCTTTTTTATTTGTATGACACATCTGCTGAATACTTAAAACATACTGTTTCTGCATGTCCAATCGATTTCTAACTTCCTACCGAAACTCTTTCAACTCGGCCAACGAGCTGTCTTCCTGATCCTTCATGACAAATTCAGGTTGCTTGCTTCGGCTACCCCGTTGAGTATTCACATCATAGTACCGGAATCGCCCATACTCTTCCTTTGTTCTGGTGTACGAATCGGAGTATCATTTCCCAGCCGTTTCGGTTTCAAGATAACACATTCCGGACATACCCATTGGTGTTTATATTCCATAGTTAATGAATGAAAATCTTTCTGACTCATTCCAAGACACAGTAAATCAAAATTTTGTCACAGCTAGCTTTAGAACACTTCATGATTAGTTCACCGGCCACTTCTTTATTACACGCTCGACAACAAATAACCATTGCGACGAACGTAAACAATCTATTCAATCGCAACAAAAACAACGTAGGTAAACACGACGGCTCTGAGTGGGCGCATGCGACTATATGTGATCACGCGACTATTTATGATGTTATATCTAATTGTATACTTAAATATAAATAACAAAATAGCTGACTTTTCTAATATTACTGATTTAACTATTACGTATGCTATGTTTAAAAAAAACAACAAGAGTCTAAAATATGTAAGAATATAAACATACTTAAATTATATTATTTCCACTCTTCTCGCTTTTCTGTTTGCGAAATCCTTAATAATCTCGTGTATGTCTATATGGTCTAATATGGCCTCCTCTATGGATATTGTTGCTAAATTTGTTAATCTTTCCTGGCTCATTGTTGAGCGCAGGTAATTTTTTAGAAGTTTTAAATTAGAAAAAGACTTATCCGCGCTTGCTACGGTAACGGGCATAGTTAGCAAAATTCGTAATGCTAGGCAAACAGCTGTCAAATTGTTTAAATATATAAATTTGAGAATTTTCACCACATCAATATTTAATTTTTTGAAAAGAGACTGACACGATACAATTTCTTCACACAAATCATCGACGTTAATATGATATGACAGTGATTAATTTGCAGAATGGAGAATGATTCATTTTGGGTTCCACCTCCCGTTTCGGCGCCTAACAATAGGAAACATTTATTTTCTGTCATTTACCCGTTTCATAAAAAAGCTGCAATACACTTTTTTGTTCCTTATAAGCTACATAATTGAATTTCCAAAAAAAACTAGCATTCGTTTGACTATTCAAAATGACTTGTTTCTATTTCGAGTACTACATTTCCAAAATAATAAAAAAACAAAAATTTTTCAAACATTCTAGCATTCAGTTGATTATTCAAAATGTATCTATTTCAAGTACTACATTTACCTCGATGTATAAAACACATATCAAGCATTTAGGAAGTAAGCACTTTTTGGTGGACTGTACCAGAAACGACCGACCGCCTGCCGGGTTTTTGGCCGACTCAAAAGGGCGGTCACATTTTCGAAAAATGCCTGTGATGCGATGTTATTACACTCAAATGCATAAACTGTTTATCAGGAAATGTTCCTTGATAAACTAGCTACAAGGTCGAATAACAACATTTCACAAGAAATTATAGTAAAATAGAGGTCACGAAATACCACGACGCCAAACAAATCGCAGCACGGCACAAGTTCTAACTAACGTTTGTTTTTTACAACGCGCTGTGTTAAAAGTTACTTTGTTCTTACCCTACAGGCACCCGACAACTGATGTTTACAAAAAAGCAAATGTTCTAAGTGTCAGAAAAATTTTTATATTTGAAAGTTTGCGGCGGTTCCACAGAAAAGTTGTACCTTTTCTACCTACTACATCCAAGCGAATTAATCGTTGCCCAGTTCCCCAAGCTAGACGAACATTTAAACTTAAGAAATACGAAGGCATTGTTCCTCTTCTTTATAACACTGTTGACAAAAAACTTAAAATTAAAAATCTAGGTAATAATAAAATAAAAAAGGTTCTACTAAACTGGCTAAATAAATTTGATTACGACGGTATTGAAGATATGCTTGACGCTTTATATATATGTTAAATTGCTATTACATTAGAATTCCCTGACTCCACGATCTGCACATATAACTCATTATTATAGGTTATTTTTCTATAATATGTTTCTTTTTATATAAGTGTAGAAGGTAATTATATAAGTGTAGAAAGTATTGTACAAATATTATTATTGTTATTTATAAAACTAATTGAAGTGTGTATACAAAGGCAATTATTTATGTAAGCATGTAACCCTTTATTATATGTATAATGGATATAAGAAAGTATTTTGCTCTATTAATTATATATATATATATTTCTTATTGTTCTATATAAATGTAAAACATTTATAACATTAATATTTTTTATATAAATTGTATAGAGGCATAAATTTTACAGTGTCCTAATATAGGAGAGGCCAATGGCTCTGAAATACAGTAAATACTAGTTTAGAGCCACTGGGTTCAAATCTAATTTTGTACCTACTTATTTATGTCAAATAAATCTATTTGTATTTGTATTTGTATTATCAGGCACAATTACGTATACACAAAACACTTAGTAGCACGTTTACTGTTTTTTTTAGTTGTTTTATCAAGTTTTTCTTATATTTTATGCACATTATCCTTACAGGCGTGCCTAATGCGATAGTGAAGTCCAATATTAGTCATTTATTGACATTTCTGTAGCACAGTGTTATAGTGCTGCCTTTGTTGACTCACTCAAGAGTGCAATCAAATAAGTCCGTTTCAGACGCGATAACGTTAAGAATGTGCAGTGCTCGCGTCGGAGGCGCCTGGCTTAGCAGGTTGGTCGCTCGGCCAACTTGCTTAGCCAGGTTGCTGTTCGGTGCTCGGCACGCGGTTTTGCCACGTGCCGCGGCAAAACGTGCCGCGGCCGCCGCCGGACGTAGCCGTCTTAAACGTTAAAATATATTTGCCCTAATATGTCGCCATTTTGCACCTTGCGGCTAAGCACTTTAAATATATACGAAACTAGAGCGAGTCCTGACCCTCAACTCTTTGTACCCAACCATGCCTTCGTATAACATTTAACGTTTTGAAGATTAAAACTAGATAATAGATACATCTTCTGACTCCAATCGGAACTTATGGGCTCTAGAATAGGAAAACTTTTCTATATTACTATTTACATAATATCACACACTTTCCAATTACATAGTGGTGCAATACTGGGACTAACAGCAGAGATATTAATAGCAGAAGAATAACGAAGCGGGCTATTTACTGTCGTGGGACTATCATAATTTAAAATGCAAAGATTGAATTCATCAAAGATCTCAAATACATTCTTGCCCCTAGATTTTGTTGTATCGCATCCAAATGCAATATGACGCGCATTGAAATCTCCTGAAATTAGACGTGGAATCGGCAGACTCTTTATATTTTTTAAATATATTTTTCCTACATTTTCTTTTTCAGTAAACACAAAAAATACCAAGAGGACCTACATCAGCGTCTACCGATACAGCAGTATTTTGGATATCATGATAGAAATAAGTTTTAATCTGCTTAAACTTAATTGGATCCCTGATCAAAATTCCTACACCACCATGTGCATTGTCAGCAAGAATGCCTATGAAAATAAACCAGGTTTTTTTTATTGGAGAAGAATTGTTAAGCCAAGTTTCATTAAATAAAAATGCTTTGAATATTATGAAGAGCAATCCTGAGATTACTCATTATGCTTCGCAGATTTAAAAAAAAGTTTCTCTGATGTGGTAAACGGTTGTCGCGGAATTTGAATTTCCTAATGAAATTAAGGTTTTGACAATAATATCAATTAATTTGTCATCGTTAATAATGTCATTAATTTTACTTATTTATTACATTAAGTTTTGAGCAGGAGTGTTCACCCTAGGCGGTCGTGCTACTATATAAGCAGGAATTCTTTTTCAATCGGTACATTAGATGGCATTATACGAGCAACCCAGGTGGATGGTAACGGTGTCGTAAACACTGCTCGTGAAGTCAATGCCGGGAAATCTTATTTGTCTACTAGCTGTTGCCTGCGGCTTCGCCCGCGTGGGCTGTGTAATTTGCAGAAATTCGGTCTACGAATACACCGTGGCTTTAAAAATCAATATCAAAATCAAATCAAAATATATTTATTGCAGTTTGTTGGTAAAACTAGATGTGACATACAGAGTATAATCTGTTTTTAAAGAGCACCGAAAACAAACTTGTCTCTAAATAGACATGCAATATTAGCCCTGGCATATTCATTACTTGCTAATTATAAGTTATTAGTATTGTTAGTGTACAAAGAAAATGTCATAATATAGTAGTTATGTCAAGTTAAATACAATGTCCACAATGTTATAATGTCATTATTAGTATTCCAATTAAATCCCTTATCATTAATAAATTCTTTTACGGTGTAATAGCACTTAGTCAGTAGTATTTTTTTAATTTCAATTTGAACAGATTAGTATTTAGATCTTTAAGGTTTCTTGGCATCTTATTATAGATAACCGGTCCCATACAAAAAATGCTATCATTTAATAATTTCTTATTGCGGTTTACTATGAGAAGATTGTGTTTGTCACGTCTATTACGTTTAGATTTATCATTTGTAAGAGGAAAATAGTTCGGGTTATTTTTAGCAAAGCATGCTACTTCAAAGATGTGAAGTGACGGAAGTGATAGAATTTTATATTCAATAAATTTTGGTCTACAGCTATCAGTGCTGTTAAGTCCAAACATTACTCTAATGCATCGTTTCTGTGCCTTTAAGCTTATTATAGGCTACCGCTTAAGCCATGGTAGCCTAATTAGGAGACCGCTCGGCCTGAAATCGTGAAGTCAATCGCGGTTTCAAATCCTGGGCTCAACCAATGAACATATCGCTGAGCTTATGTACGAATTTTTATACCAAGTATATTCAAGTTTTGGCGAGGGGAAATATCGTGAAGTCCTGCATACGTCCGGCGAGAAGAAATTCAACCGCGTATCGCCCAATCACCCTGGAAAGGTGTATTGTGAAGTATCTTCGAGGGTATACCTAACTCCAGCAGTGGACTATTAAAATGTTGATTAGCTTTATGGTATGTTATAATACCACACCAAGTTCGATCATTCAATTCGTAATTTTTTTACGATATGAGAAAAACAAAAAAACTCGTTTAAATTTTGATCGTTATTATCATTAACCATTTTCTACCTACTGCTGAGTAAGTATAGGTTTCTTCTTCAGTGCACTATCTTTTCTGCTCTAGTGCCAGTCTCACCCGTTGCTTTCTTGCCGTTTTAAAATTATGTCGTCCGACCAGCCGGCTGATGGACTACACGATAATCGCTTTTTGTTCTCGGCCACCATACTGTAAATACTCCAAAGCACCAGTCCACCATCCATCTGCTTCTCTTATCAAGTGATACACACACACACAGTCTCGCTGTCTGTTTAACCACGTCTTCGACCTTCGTTCGCCGTCGCATCTTAACGTTTGGTATACGGTCTAGGATACTGACGGCTAACATGGCCCGCGCTATTGTACTTTGGGCTACTTAGATCTTTTGCGTGGTCTCTTTATTGAGGGTTCACGTATCAGCACCGTATGTGATGATAGATAATCAGTCATTCGTTTCAGGCACCTTGGTCCTCAGACATTTTGGACATAAAAGATCGATTTTCAAAAAACGCGGATGTTGATACTTATCATGATCTAGTCTTGGTCTTGTTTATCCCGTTGAGAATCACCCATAATAGATGATCAAACGAACTCACAGAGTGAAGTTCGATCATTATTATATGAGTCACTTCATTTGAAGATATAGTATTATTTCTAGCTTTAACTTGGTAGTTTCTTTAACCTACAGGCAACTTGCACGTTTTTTAGAGTAAATTAATCGATTATTAAGATTTTAATCGATTCCTGTCATTCGTATTCTACCCCACCCCAAGAGCGGCCATCTTTCTATACTCATTCTCTTCAGAGATTTGCAAAACAATGCTTCATACTGTGGGCTTAGAATACCGTCATTATGGCTGTGTTCTTTGGGTGGGATCGGGTAACTATATCTTCAAATGAAGTGACTCATATAATAATGATCGAACTTCACTCTGTGAGTTCGTTTGATCATCTATTATATTACGTCACTTCATTTTTCAGATATAGTATTATTTCTAGCTTTAACTTGGTAGATATTTAGAGAGTGAAGTTTTGTTTTGCCGACCGTTAAATTTCTTGTATGTTGAATACAAAAGGTTAAGTCAACAAAAAATAAAAACTTAATGTCAATCAAACGTTTTTTAATTCTCCTTATTTGCTTAAATACTAATCATTGCATATATGATATCGATAATTAACACAATCAGCCTTTGGGTTCGAATCAAATATTATGCAACACAAATTTATAATGATAATTTTAACTATTTTCTTGATTACTCTGGCGGAAAACAACGGTTCTGGCGAAATCAGATTCGTTTGTACTGACAATTGGTCTATTATAGAAGCGAGCAAAGCTGCTCGACGTAGTTGTCCAGCCCGCTGTTTTTCTGATAACATCCACACTAAGTCCCGCAGAGCTCGCGGCGGATGTGGAAGCATGACGCGTACTATGCGCGCTGAAGATGCGAGTGTCTACGCCACTTTCTGACAACACCAACTTGATCCAACGACTGATGGATTGAGCCGTAGCAACCTTATGTGGCCGTTTTGTTGTCAATAATAGCTTTCCTACGTTCGCGGCCCTCAAATCTTTTGTAACAAAGATATAATCCTCGAGGACTGAAGCAGGACAAATCCTTGGGTTTTCCCGAAAATACGGTAAAAATAGCACTGGTTGATTGCGACCGGGTGCAGAGGTCTTAACTGGATCCAATATAGCTATCTTGATCCCGTTCTCCGAAATTGTAATATTCTCCAGTTTTATCAGTGATAGAGTTTGAACCCTGTGCGCTGTACACAGTGCTAAAAGTATCACCAATTTCTTGGTAATTTTTTCTATGTTTAATTCTTTATTCGGATACCAATTAGATATGTAATTAAGAACCACTTGTGGGTCCCACGTCGAAGTGTATTTGGGATAATTAGGTTTAATTTTATATGCTCCTTTAAGCGGAGACGCTTGACCCGATCGTCAGATCCGATTTTGTTACCTAACAGTAACGATAGTGCTGATCTGTGACTATTTAAAGACCCATATGAGCAGCCTTTGTTAAACTGCTCCGTTAAAAATGACAATACTAATGATATAGAATCATTGTACACATCGGTATTATTGGACTCACAAAACTGCCACCAAATGTTCAACGTTATATTGTACTGCTTGACGGTGCAGTGACGCCATCATTAGGTCAAGTGCGGCTGACGGGACGCCGCGGTGCGTAAACGCTGTCCGCAGAGCTTCGCGGCACCCAGGGTAAGAGTGGCGTGCAGAGGATGATGCTCTCTGAAATAAGATCGCAGTAAAAACCTACTGGGGCTAAAAATATGTATTCTGGTTACAAGCAAATTTTTTTAAAGAGGAAACCATGGTTGTGGCGGCCAGTATGGGAAAACTAAAATGCCAGTGGCTTCATCGTCAATGATTTTCCGTAAACATTTTAAAATCAAAGAAAATGGTGGGAAAGCATAGAAATATGTACGCTTCCAATTTATGGTAAAGGCATCTACGGTGAAAGCATCTGGATCTTGTTTCCAGGAAATGAATGTACTACATTTGGCATTGTTGCGAGAGGCGAATAAATCGATTTCAGGACATCCAAAGATCTCTGTTATGTCATGAAATGCGTTATCGGATAGCTCCCATTCAGTATCCGGATTGATCTTTCTAGATTCTGCATCGGCGCAATTATGTTTAGTATTGACATACGATGCAAATAACCATATGTTGCGGCTCTCACACCATTGCCAAATGTCTCTAGTAAGGTTACTTAAATGGGGAAATTGAATGCCTCCCATTCTATTAACGTAGCTTATCGCCGTGGTATTATCAATTCGCAACAATATTGCACAATTGGAATGATTGTTCACAAAACTTTTAAGGCCCAGAAAGACCGCCAGCAATTCTAGATAATTGATGTGGAACTCTTTTTCTATTTCTCTCCACCCACCGTTTACTTTTTTGTCACCGCAGACAGCCCCCCACCCTGTTAGAGAGGCGTCGGTAAATATTTCATATTTGTATTCTGTTTTCATTAAGCTGTGGAATGTTGTGAGAATATTTTCTTTCCACCAATTTAGGTCTTCTAAGACGATATTTGGAATTTTTATTTTAGCTTCAAAGTTATTGTTATGTTCCTGTAATGCAAGGAATTTTTGTCGTTCTAAAATTTTTGTATACAGGAACCCATACTTTGTTGCGGGACAGGCTGCGATAAGAACCCCAATTAATTTGGCAAAATCGCGAATTGTACATCTCGGTAAGTTTGAGAATTTCTGAACCAGTTGAGCAATATTGTCACGTTTTTCTGAAGGCAAGGACATGGTGAACTCTTTAGAGTTGTACATAAAGCCCAGGAATCTTTTAGTTTGTTCTGGATATAACGAGCTTTTTTCAAAGTTCACTACAAAGCCTAAACATTGCAGTAATTTTAATGTCGCCCGTACAGTATTACTGCATTCATCAAAATCGTTTCCTATACATAGTATGTCGTCAAGATATATGACCGATTTATGACCTTGACTTCTAAGGTGAGTTATAACTTCCTTCATAATTTTGGTAAACGCTCTTGGAGCTACAGACAATCCATATGGCATCGCTGAGAATTCATACGTAACTAGTTCCCGTGAATTAGGAGGTTGAAATTCAAATCGCAGGTATTTTCGGTCCATTGAAGCTATCGGTACTAAGAGATAGGCTTCTTTTAGGTCGATTGTGGCTAAAAATCCATTTTGCGGTATTGATTTGGATGCTGTCCTGTAATCTTCCATTTTGAAATGTGTGTTCGAAATAAATTTATTCAAACATTTTAAATTCAAAATGAATCTTTTTCCACCATTGGGTTTAGGGGCCAAAAATATATTTGAAATGTACTGGTCCTTACAAGGAGCGCAAATAGTTACTGCTCCAAGCTGAATAAGTTTGGCAATAGCGCTGAACATTTCTCGGCGGTCTTCTTCGTTAAGTTTAGACCGAGGAATGACCGGTTGTACTACCGTATCATTAAAAGGGATTGTATAGCCTCGCTCAATCCATGTCAAAACGGTCTGATTGCTAGTTATATTTAACCAGCAGTTATAAAAATAGGTAAGTCGGGCCGCATGTACCTGCACTAGTGTTGAACGTTGGCACGGGTCTTGGGTTGGCTCGAAGTTTTCGTTGTTGTTTGAGCCGTTGTCATGGGGTAAGGTCGACGAGCTGCCGTCGATGCTGCTCTGCCTCGACCTCCCCGTCCCCCCCTGTATGACGTGTAACGAGGAGGTCTGGTCCAGTTTCCCTGTTGGGCAGGTTGGGCGGCTTGTGCGGGACGGGTGGCCTGAGTCTGGGGAGTAGCACTCTTCTGATTAGCCTTGTTACGAATTTGGTGGCCTTGCCTTTCGATAGCCTTACTGGCTTTAATTTTTTCGGCCAACGTGTTACCAAATAATGTATCATCCCGTTCAGTTTCTTGAATTACGTGTAAGAAACTTTTTTCCAGGCTCGGTATAATCAGCTTCGTTCTATCCTTACTGAAGCAATAATGTAAATTCGATAAGAGACGGCAACCGTCGCTTAGGTTCTTCAGGGCCTGAGCTTTATTATCTGTTTTTAGCATAGTGTCCATTCCTCGATTAATGGCTGATATGCCAGCTCCGAGTTCTTGTTGAAATCCGGTAAGTTTTTTATCGCGACCTCTTACAATATCTGAGACTGCAGCAGATATCTCTGCATTCAGTTTTGGAGCTTGTAACAGCTTGCAATTAGTCGGAATTAAATATTCTTTCATAAGATTATCTTTTTCATCTTTAGACAGCCCTTTACGTAGTAAAGGGGGCCACAGGTTAGCTAAGCTGTTGTGTATACTCTTGTGGCATACTTGCCAATGCCCCAATAAATATATGATAATAAATAAATAAATAATACTTACCTTACGACATAAATGTCGGGAGCGAATCGTCGAGTTTAAGCCACTCCAACACGACACTCTCGCCAAAGTCTGGAATGTACATGCACCTAGTGCAGATAGTAGTTCTGGATCTAAAGCTGGTTCTAGCATAGCATCGGTAGAAAGCGAGCTGTCTTTAGATTCCGCTTGGTCCAAAACAGGATCCGCAGCCGGTTCCGGCTGCAATGCTGGTAGTTGCGGCGTTGGCGGGGCCGCAAATGCCGGTTGGAGCTCATCTGTCTGATTTTCCGGTAATTCTGCCGGTTGCTCGGATAGTTCATTCATCATATCCGTGTAAGATGCGGCACGACTCACATCTGAAATCACAGATGGGTACTATATTAAAGCATTTTTATAAATTCGTTACGAATTTTACGGATATTTGGCCAAAGCCGTTGATAACTTGTTATATTGCGCAATAATTGCAATGCAATCATTGTATTTTATAATTAATTTTAATCGAGGGTAGCTCGCAGTTACTCCCGTTATCGTGATAGACTCGCAGTCAATCCCGATTTTAATAATCACTTTTATGTTCACATATTATTGCAAATGTATGCACGCGGGTAACTCGCAGTTACCCACGATATCGCAATTGACTCTCAGTCAATCGCGATGTAAATTTGCGAACATTTAATATAGTTAAAATGTAGGTGGGTACCGTACCTTCTAAATTTCCATCATCCGAAGAGTCTGAAGATCGTATGACATGACGTTTTTTCTTCACTTTTTCTTTTATTTTCTTGATTTTTCGTTGGTAATGCGCTAGTTGTTCTTCAGCGCTACGTTTCGGCATTTTTATGGGAACGTGCGCTCGTTGCCTTTGCACGAAAAAGAATGAGTATAGAAAGATGGCAGCTCTTGGGGCGGGGTAGAATACGAATGACAGGAATCGATTGAAATCTTAATAATCGATTAATTTACTCTAAAAAACGTGCAAGGTGCCTGTAGGTTAAAGAAACTACCTGTAGGTTAAAGAAACTACCAAGTTAAAGCTAGAAATAATACTATATCTGAAAAATGAAGTGACGTAATATAATTAGGTACTTTGCAATCTTTTATGAAGGGTTTTCTTTACCCAATCAGGATTATGATTATTTTTACTCTTTACTATGTCTACGAGTATTATGACATGTTTGTTATTATCTTAAAGACTATTTTACTTTTATTATCTATTTACCCTGTTTATTTATAATGCTCACATGAAGAATGCTTCTCGTTATGTCACTAGACATTCGTTCAAGGAATTTAATGTCGGTGATATAGTTTGGAGGAAAAACTATGTGGCAAAACTAAGATGGCCGCTCTTGGGGCGGGGTAGAATACGAATGACAGGAATCGATTAAAATCTTAATAATCGATTAATTTACTCTAAAAAACGTGCAAGTTGCCTGTAGGTTAAAGAAACTACCAAGTTAAAGCTAGAAATAATACTATATCTGAAAAATGAAGTGACGTAATATAATTATTTATTTGCTCCGCGGACTGTGGGTCCGTGCCTTTTGTCAACTTTTACATTTTTTTATAAACTAAATTTTACACTTTGTAAGGATATGCTTCCCTACGGGTACCTATTGACTTACTATTTTATAGGTAATTCCTGTGTTTAGCTTCCTAATAGCTGAACATGCTTGAATAACACATGTATTACTTTTCTTTATTTGGATAATGTTTCTCACATCTCGTTTTTGAGGCATGATGTTCGTCTTAGAATAGGCCCTTGTAGAAAGTTAGGTGCCTTCTTTTACCTTGTATGTTTAGGGCAAGCTGTTATAATTTTCCTTCTTTCGTGTTCACACGATTTCTCCTGCTAGGAACCAATGTTTTCCTGGTTTGTCGGCATACGGGCGTTCTTTGGGTCTGTATGCTGAATCTTTCATGCTCTTCTAGTGCCGGGATCGACGTCTTCTAGTGCCGGGATCGACGCTTTCGGATTAATTTTGGAAATAATAAATTTTCCTGGTACCTCTTCGATCTGCATGAAACTTACATCGATCGGAGAGCAAATTTTTGTGATTCTTCTGGTGTAGTTAGATTGTGAAATAACTTATTGGTTTTGCTTGAATATTGGTTTAAAATTAGGTAAACAAAGCGCTGTCAATCTTGACAGTTGTCAAATTTGACCGTCTGTAGTCTCCATGTAGTTTCGTGAGTAGAGGTTTGCCTGGAAATCTCGACTACATGGAGTATTTTTGGGTAAGGTCTTTTATTTTATTAATAGGACCTCTCCGCTCTGTGAACAAAATTTCAGGCTGCAGAGAATTTTTAGAAATGGCTCTAGAATTCTTTCAAAATCCGTATATAAGGGAGACTTCCATCCCTGGTGGGGATTCTGTTTTTGGATTCTGAATCTACAACTAATACTGAGATCAAGTATACTTATGATAACCCCTATTATCGTGATTGGATTTAACCCAGTCTTAATTTTGGACGAGTTGGTCCGATTTGGTCTCTTACTAGGCAAACCTTAGGCCCTTCATTGTTCCTTTTCTTTTCTCACCACAAGTTATTTCAGATTCCCTAGACGGTTGCCAGCTCCAGTTCTTGGGGAACTCTGCCCCAAGACCCGTATTCCTGCTTCGGGGAGTTGAAATTCCGAGCAACCCTGGTGCCCTATGTCGTGCCTACTTCTGGTTGCGAGAATTACAAGTAAATCTGGTGTCCCGTGGTTGTGTCTGCTTCTGGTACAGAAGCTCCCCAGTGAACGTGTCGGCTTCTGGAAGCTTCAAGCAATCTCTACTGCGGGAGTCTTCATGGTGGCTAGATTTCTCTAATAAAATATTCTTCTTTTGACTTTCAATATTAGGGATCCGTAAGGTTACCACTTCTATATAGGAAACTAGCTTTTGTCCGCGGCTTTGCCCGCGTAGTAATGTTGAATACTGGAATTCGGTTAAATCGGGGCCCAACTCAATTGAATCACTAAAATACGTATATTATTGCATTTTTTCCAAGCCGCTTGCAAGTCTTTAAGTTTGCTTGAGGATGACCAAATTTGGCATGTCGCATTTGCAATACTTACTTCAAAACAAAGCCGTCGTCTTGTTGAATTTTATACAGACAGACAGATGGACATGACAAACTTATAAGAATTCCTCGTAGTACTACGGAACCCTAAAAATGTCTGCTAATGACGCTATAGTTGCCGGGGCCTTTGACCCGAAAGATTACAATATTTCTTTGTAGACAACGTTTTTGACTTTTTTGTTGGAAGATGCTAAAATAGCCAGGCTTTTAGGGGAGCTAACTCGCGAGCAAGCCACATAGAACTGACCATGCGAAAAACAGTCCTGCCTTAAATCAATACCAGCGTATTTTAAAGTTTGACCCTGAGCCTTATTGATGGTCATGGCAAAACAAACTTTTAGGGGAAATTGAAGCCTATTGAAGTCATAAGGTAAGTCACTGGGAATCATGGGAATACGCGGCACAAACACTGTTTCGCCATGGGCACACCCAGTCAAAATGATGGCCTCAACCAGATTACGATGCAGCATTTTTACTTGTAACCTGGTTCCATTACACAATTTGGGTGGTCTTAAATTCCGAAGGAGCATGACGGTTGTACCTTTCTTCAGGATAAGCCTATGATATGGTAGCCCCGCTGTCTTAATGAATTTAAAAACTCAACTGGATAGTTTACAGCATCATCATTATTGCATACCGTATCAACAGAGTCAATGAAATGAAATAAGCTTAAGCAGAAAAAGTATGATAACAAAGAACGCAAAAAGATTACCAAAATATCGCAAGAATTACGAAACTTCGATAAAATACAGTGCTGCACTGATCGCTTAGGTAGACTCGGTGTGGGGCGCGCTCGAGGTACAGCGCGTCATTATACACGGGTTTTAACGTATCTGAGCCGACGCGGGATGGACGTTTCGAAAGCGCTGTGCTTGGTGCGTGCACCGGATCAAGTACATGTGTTTAAAACATTTATCTTCTTACGCATAAACACTCAATTAGCTAATCTATAAATATAAAAAAAAAATTCAAATGAAAAACTGATCCGTGGCCTTCCAGTTTTGAAATTGTTTGAAAATTCTGAAACATGTTTATGTTTATTTTATCTTATCTCTTAAGTCAAAAAACTTAACAGCCTTAAAGGAATGGTTTCGGCAAAATTGTATTTTAATGATACATTGAACCCCTTGCGAATTTTTTAAAATCCTTGCTGAGTGTGCGTTTCTCTGCATCAGCCCTTAACACTAATGGAATATCGGCCTACCCTGATTGGGCCATATTCACTACGCTGGCCCAGTGCAGGTTGGCGGATTCACATACATTATCGTATTTCTTCTCCGGAAATATATAGGTTTCCTCATGATGTTTTCCTTCACCGAAAAGCCAGTGGTAGTATCCATGCGTAAGTTTCAAAGAACTAATTGGAACGGGCTCGCCCGGGTTCGAACCCGCGACCCCAAGAATGTGAGTCGAGCTTGATCTCACTGAAGCTACCACAGCTTGAGCTGAGTGTAAGTTTACACCACTCAAAATTTAGTTTAGGCATTTAAAAGTAAGTTAATTTAATATTACAAAATAATTTAGCAGCTTAGGCTGTACAGTATCTATAATAATTATGTCCGTCAAACAGTCGTCTGCGTGGACCTACAAAAAATAGCCTATGTCCGTTTCCGAACCTTATGCTATAACTACCTATCCAAAAATGCAGCTCCATCTGTTCAGCCGACCAATAAATACGCCCATCCCCGTCCCCATTTCCCAGCCTCATCCCTATAATCGCCCCTTTCCCCATCCCCATCCCGATACCAAATGTCATTTTAATATGAACACGCCCATCCCCGTCCCCATCCCCGTTCCCTCCCTCATCTCCATCCCGAACCCCATCTTCACACCATCCCATCCCCACCCCCATCCCGATTTCAACTTTCATCTTAATATGGACACGCCCATCCCCGTTCCCAGCCTCATCCACATCCACATCCAATCCCCACCTGTCCCCACCAAATCCCCACCCATCCCCATCCCATCCCCATCCCCACCCCATCCCCACCCCATCCCCATCCCGATACCAATTGTAATCTTAATATTAACATGCCTATCTCCGTCCCGTCTCCGTTCCCAGTATCATCGCCACCCCCACCCCCACCCCCATCCCCACATCTATCCCCATCCCTATACCAAATTTCATTTTAATATGTACAGCCGTTACAAAGTTAAGGAGAAACAAACGTACTGTCACTAAAACTTCGTTTTTTTTTTTATACTAACGGGAGCTGATTTTGAAAAAACTGTGACACCCGTATCTTCTTATTTTTATAGTAGAATATGTATACCAAGTTTTGTATCAATCGAACCAGAGAATAAAAAGTTTCATACAAACTTTAACACCCCATTTAACCCCCTTCGGGGTTGATTTTCGAAAAATCCTTTCTTAGTGGGCGTTTACACCTCTCCAAAAACATACCCTCCAAATTTCAAGTCTCTACGTTTAGCGGTTTGGGCTGTACGTTGTCTATATGTCAGTCAGTCAGTCAGTCAGTCAGGACAAAGCCTTTTATAGTTATAGATTATCAGTATAGGCAAATTCTTTAAATCACTAGGTAGCACATCTATTTTATTTGTAAATCTTTGTAGGAAAATTATCTTTAACAACAAGAGAGAGATTAAAATTCATATAACCTATTCTATCTTTTATTTTTTTTATTTTAAAAACTGCATTTCATTGCAGTTTTTGGCGCCCAACGTGGGGCAAATCATTTCTGTGGACCCTTTCAATCACCAACAAATTGGACTTGTCTGTAACCGACCTTGTGTGATGGGGCCCTCTTATAGCTATCCCAGTCATGTATCTTACAGTTGTGTCATTGTTCTTCACATTAAATCGCAGGGGGATAGCTGCTATCGATGAATGAGTTGTTTTGTTACCAATTGTGGTGTTGTAACTACCAGAAATCCTACTGTAAAAATTCGAAATTTGGTCAATCAATCCCCCCACATTTCTGGTTCCTATTTCGTCATAGAATTTGTTGAGCCACTGACCTAAATGGTTGTAAAGTGGAATGTGGCTATGAGATTCTATGCTCCCTATTTCAAATTTACTATAATTAGATTTTGCTGATAAATCCCTATATAACTTTTCAAACCAATCAGGGTAACCTAGTTGTTTTATAGGTTCTCGTTCGGGCTGTTTGGGATTTTCCGCTTCATAATTAAAGATTTTCCCTTTCTTTCCTATCATTAGGGCATCTTTTATTCCTTGGCCTAACCTCTGTTTAGATTCTTTGGTTTTAAAATCCACAAATCCGAACTGTTTGCTAGGGACGTTTGATTCGATCCACTTTTCTTGTAATTCGGTAACAGCTGTGAATAAAGTGTTATCGCCATCCACCAATTGTAAATCATCATTCATATCAATAAACATGGTATCAACTGCATTAATGTCTATTTCATCATCCAAAGCTATGGGGTTGCAGTACATAAATGGAGTAATTTTGCCTTTGAAAACGCATTTTTCAACATGATCCTCCAACATTGGTTTTCGTAACTGATCAAACATCTTTTCTTGGGTTATATTTTCTATTTTGAACCCATCAGTCTTTATCCCCTTTATATCCACTTTTAGATCTACTTTTTTCATTAAAAAATCTTCTATAAAGTCACAAGTAGTATTAAGGTATTCTGATTTAAATACTAATTTTGACAGATCTACCTCATCATATGCTCTGTCTTCAATCCCCAACGTTTTCATGAAAGCTTTTCTTTGTAATAAGAAATTTGTGGCTTTACTAACACCTGGCATTTCCTCCACTTTATTGTGAGCGGTTATTGATGATTCATTCATGTCCACTATAATTAAACATGTGTTGGGCCCTGTTGTTTGATGGAAGGAATAATCTTTTAGTACATCTGCCACACGAGTGGTTGTTTTTAGTTCAATAAGGAGCTTTTCTTTTGTGTCTAGTATATCAAAAATCTTGTTAATGCCACTAATGCCCCATTTACTACAAAAATGCATTTGAATCTCTGAAGCATTAAGTGAACCTTCTAATACAATATATCTATATTTTAATAAATCAGAGTTCATTTCTTCAAACTCTTGGTCAGGATCATAATTATCATCAGCACTATCACTCCCCTCACTATCACTAAGGTCACTGGCAGCATCAGTGCCACTGGGGAACTCAATATGTTGGTGGGAGGTGCCCTCTAATGAATCTTCAGATGTCTTAAATCTTTTGACGGGACCTGTCCTGGCAGGTAGTGCAGATCTTTTTAGAATGCTCTCGGTAACTGTTTCTGAAGGCTCCAAATTTGCCAATAAAACACAAACCATATCATGACATAGTGACCTCTCTCTCCTCTGCCAATTTTCCGTCTCCCAATTTGGTACTCCCTTGAGACCAAAATTGGATATAAATTCTCTGGGATATAATGACTGATTGTTAAGCAACTGTTCATATTTTGCGTCCTCCATCTTCTTTTTTAAAAATAACTATCTGTTACTGCAAATTTAATTATTTTTATTTATCTTTAACAACAAGAGAGAGATTAAAATTCATATAACCTATTCTATCTTTTATTTTTTTTATTTTAAAAAATGCATTTCATTACAGTTTTTGGCGCCCAACGAAAAACCCACAAATTTTACTCTCTTTCTTTTCTCTAAATTCCAAAAAAAAAATACTTACACAAGTAAAAATTTTGTTTGGTTCTTTTCCTTTTTAGTCTGTTACTTTTCTAATAGATGATCAAACGAACTCACAGAGTGAAGTTCGATCATTATTATATGAGTCACTTCATTTGAAGATATAGTATTATTTCTAGCTTTAACTTGGTAGTTTCTTTAACCTACAGGTAGTTTCTTTAACCTACAGGCAACTTGCACGTTTTTTAGAGTAAATTAATCGATTATTAAGATTTCAATCGATTCCTGTCATTCGTATTCTACCCCGCCCCAAGAGCGGCCATCTTTCTATACTCATTCTCTTCAGAGATTTGCAAAACAATGCTTCATACTGTGGGCTTAGAATACAGTCATTGTGGCTGTGTTCTTTGGGTGGGATCGGGTAACTATATCTTCAAATGAAGTGACTCATATAATAATGATCGAACTTCACTCTGTGAGTTCGTTTGATCATCTATTATAATACGTCACTTCATTTTTCAGATATAGTATTATTTCTAGCTTTAACTTGGTAGATATTTAGAGAGTGAAGTTTTGTTTTGCCGACCGTTAAATTTCTTGTATGTTGAATACAAAAGGTTAAGTCAACAAAAAATAAAAACTTAATGTCAATCAAACGTTTTTTAATTCTCCTTATTTGCTTAAATACTAATCATTGCATATATGATATCGATAATTAACACAATCAGCCTTTGGGTTCGAATCAAATATTATGCAACACAAACTTATAATGATAATTTTAACTATTTTCTTGATTACTCTGGCGGAAAACAACGGTTCTGGCGAAATCAGATTCGTTTGTACTGACAATTGGTCTATTATAGAAGCGAGCAAAGCTGCTCGACGTAGTTGTCCAGCCCGCTGTTTTTCTGATAACATCCACACTAAGTCCCGCAGAGCTCGCGGCGGATGTGGAAGCATGACGCGTACTATGCGCGCTGAAGATGCGAGTGTCTACGCCACTTTCTGACAACACCAACTTGATCCAACGACTGATGGATTGAGCCGTAGCAACCTTATGTGGCCGTTTTGTTGTCAATAATAGCTTTCCTACGTTCGCGGCCCTCAAATCTTTTGTAACAAAGATATAATCCTCGAGGACTGAAGCAGGACAAATCCTTGGGTTTTCCCGAAAATACGGTAAAAATAGCACTGGTTGATTGCGACCGGGTGCAGAGGTCTTAACTGGATCCAATATAGCTATCTTGATCCCGTTCTCCGAAATTGTAATATTCTCCAGTTTTATCAGTGATAGAGTTTGAACCCTGTGCGCTGTACACAGTGCTAAAAGTATCACCAATTTCTTGGTAATTTTTTCTATGTTTAATTCTTTATTCGGATACCAGTTAGATATGTAATTAAGAACCACTTGTGGATCCCACGTCGAAGTGTATTTGGGATAATTAGGTTTAATTTTATATGCTCCTTTAAGGAGACGCTTGACCCGATCGTCAGATCCGATTTTGTTACCTAACAGTAACGATAGTGCTGATCTGTGACTATTTAAAGACCCATATGAGCAGCCTTTGTTAAACTGCTCCGTTAAAAATGACAATACTAATGATATAGAATCATTGTACACATCGGTATTATTGGACTCACAAAACTGCCACCAAATGTTCAACGTTATATTGTACTGCTTGACGGTGCAGTGACGCCATCATTAGGTCAAGTGCGGCTGACGGGACGCCGCGGTGCGTAAACGCTGTCCGCAGAGCTTCGCGGCACCCAGGGTAAGAGTGGCGTGCAGAGGATGATGCTCTCTGAAATAAGATCGCAGTAAAAACCTACTGGGGCTAAAAATATGTATTCTGGTTACAAGCAAATTTTTTTAAAGAGGAAACCATGGTTGTGGCGGCCAGTATGGGAAAACTAAAATGCCAGTGGCTTCATCGTCAATGATTTTCCGTAAACATTTTAAAATCAAAGAAAATGGTGGGAAAGCATAGAAATATGTACGCTTCCAATTTATGGTAAAGGCATCTACGGTGAAAGCATCTGGATCTTGTTTCCAGGAAATGAATGTACTACATTTGGCATTGTTGCGAGAGGCGAATAAATCGATTTCAGGACATCCAAAGATCTCTGTTATGTCATGAAATGCGTTATCGGATAGCTCCCATTCAGTATCCGGATTGATCTTTCTAGATTCTGCATCGGCGCAATTATGTTTAGTATTGACATACGATGCAAATAACCATATGTTGCGGCTCTCACACCATTGCCAAATGTCTCTAGTAAGGTTACTTAAATGGGGAAATTGAATGCCTCCCATTCTATTAACGTAGCTTATCGCCGTGGTATTATCAATTCGCAACAATATTGCACAATTGGAATGATTGTTCACAAAACTTTTAAGGCCCAGAAAGACCGCCAGCAATTCTAGATAATTGATGTGGAACTCTTTTTCTATTTCTCTCCACCCACCGTTTACTTTTTTGTCACCGCAGACAGCCCCCCACCCTGTTAGAGAGGCGTCGGTAAATATTTCATATTTGTATTCTGTTTTCATTAAGCTGTGGAATGTTGTGATAATATTTTCTTTCCACCAATTTAGGTCTTCTAAGACGATATTTGGAATTTTTATTTTAGCTTCAAAGTTATTGTTATGTTCCTGTAATGCAAGGAACTTTTGTCGTTCTAAAATTTTTGTGTACAAGAACCCATACTTTGTTGCGGGACAGGCTGCGATAAGAACCCCAATTAATTTGGCAAAATCGCGAATTGTACATCTCGGTAAGTTTGAGAATTTTTGAACCAGTTGAGCAATATTGTCACGTTTTTCTGAAGGCAAGGACATGGTAAACTCTTTAGAGTTGTACATAAAGCCCAGGAATCTTTTAGTTTGTTCTGGATATAACGAGCTTTTTTCAAAGTTCACTACAAAGCCTAAACATTGCAGTAATTTTAATGTCGCCTGTACAGTATTACTGCATTCATCAAAATCGTTTCCTATACATAGTATGTCGTCAAGATATATGACCGATTTATGACCTTGACTTCTAAGGTGAGTTATAACTTCCTTCATAATTTTGGTAAACGCTCTTGGAGCTACAGACAATCCATATGGCATCGCTGAGAATTCATACGTGACTAGTTCCCGTGAATTGGGAGGTTGAAATTCAAATCGCAGGTATTTTCGGTCCATTGAAGCTATCGGTACTAAGAGATAGGCTTCTTTTAGGTCGATTGTGGCTAAAAATCCATTTTGCGGTATCAATTTGGATGCTGTCCTGTAATCTTCCATTTTGAAATGTGTATTCGAAATAAATTTATTCAAACATTTTAAATTCAAAATGAATCTTTTTCCACCATTGGGTTTAGGGGCCAAAAATATATTTGAAATGTACTGGTCCTTACAAGGAGCGCAAATAGTTACTGCTCCAAGTTGAATAAGTTTGGCAATAGCGCTGAACATTTCTCGGCGGTCTTCTTCGTTAAGTTTAGACCGAGGAATGACCGGTTGTACTACCGTATCATTAAAAGGGATTGTATAGCCTCGCTCAATCCATGTCAAAACGGTCTGATTGCTAGTTATATTTAACCAGCAGTTATAAAAATAGGTAAGTCGGGCCGCATGTACCTGCACTAGTGTTGAACGTTGGCACGGCTCTTGGGTTGGTTCAAAGTTTTCGTTGTTGTTTGAGCCGTGGTCATGGGGTAAGGTCGACGAGCTGCCGTCGACGCTGCTCTGCCTCGACCTCCCCGTCCCCCCCTGTATGACGTGTAACGAGGAGGTCCCGTCCAGTTTCCCTGTTGGGCAGGTTGGGCGGCTTGTGCGGGACGTGTGGCCTGAGTCTGGGGAATAGCACTCTTCTGATTAGCCTTGATACGAATTTGGTGGCCTTGCCTTTCGATAGCCTTACTGGCTTTAATTTTTTCGGCCAACGTGTTACCAAATAATGTATCATCCCGTTCAGTTTCTTGAATTACGTGTAAGAAACTTTTTTCCAGGCTCGGTATAATCAGCTTCGATCTATCCTTACTGAAGCAATAATGTAAATTCGATAAGAGACGGCAACCGTCGCTTAGGTTCTTCAGGGCCTGAGCTTTATTATCTGTTTTTAGCATAGTGTCCATTCCTCGATTAATGGCTGATATGCCAGCTCCGAGTTCTTGTTGAAATCCGGTAAGTTTTTTATCGCGACCTCTTACAATATCTGAGACTGCAGCAGATATCTCTGCATTCAGTTTTGGAGCTTGTAACAGCTTGCAATTAGTCGGAATTAAATATTCTTTCATAAGATTATCTTTTTCATCTTTAGACAGCCCTTTACGTAGTAAAGGGGGCCACAGGTTAGCTAAGCTGTTGTGTATACTCTTGTGGCATACTTGCCAATGCCCCAATAAATATATGATAATAAATAAATAAATAATACTTACCTTACGACATAAATGTCGGGAGCGAATCGTCGAGTTTAAGCCCGTCGCGCCGCACCAGGCGCATGACCTTGAAGGCTTGCGAGGCATCGGCGCCGGCCGCCAGTTAGTAACTCATAGACTTTGCGCACTGACGCACGCTCGATCGCCGCTCCATCCAGTGGCCCGTGTTGACATTGCTGTTTCGTTATTGTGATTTATATTGTTGTGTTTACTATTGAATAAACACCAGAACTTTAATAGTGAGTATTTGTTACCACAGTGGTGACCCCGAGACAAGGAAAAATGAGCACGTCAACCAACGAATCCGAAAAAAGCTCCTTTACACCATACGATTTATGTCGTGTCGGTGTCCGACTGCCACCATTTTGGCCGGAGGAGCCGGCTGTCTGGTTCGCTCAGATTGAAGGCAGCTTTGCCTTGTCGAAAATCAAAGACGACGACACGAAATATTATTACGTCAGTGCTCAACTAGAACATCGTTTTGCGGCCGAGGTGAAGGATATTTTAACGAACCCGCCAGCAACTGGTAAATACGAGACTCTTAAGGCAGAGTTGATAAAGCGCCTATCAGCGTCTAGAGAGAAGGAGGTAACACAGTTGTTAATGCATGAAGAACTGGGAGATAGGCGTCCTTCACAATTTTTGCGCCATCTTCGTCATCTAGCCGGCAAGAACATACCAGACGATTTCATCCGGACTGTTTGGGCTAGCCGATTGCCGACCAGCCTCCAAACCGTTATTGCGTCCCAGCCAGCATCTACCTTGGAAGCGCTCGCGGACCTAGCGGACAAAGTGCATGACCTGGTACCATCAACCCCCCAGGTTGCATCTGCAGACGCCGTTCCTGGATCACTATTGGAAAAACTTACCAGGGAAGTCGCAGCGCTGACGCGCCAGGTTCAAGCCCTCGCTGCCAACAATGCAGGAAGATCCCGCTCGAAAGATCGAGGCGGCCAGCGAGACAGAAATCGCGCACGGTCAGAATCGAGTTACCGCAAGTTCCCGAACTGCTTCTACCACAACAAGTATGGTGACCACGCAAGAACTTGTGTCAAGCCCTGCGATTATCAGCCGGGAAAAGCCAGCGGCACTCGTTAATGGCGACAAACGATTGCCTATCCTCTTCAGGTCGCCTGTTTATATCGGACCGAAAAACGAAGACGCAGTTTCTAGTCGATACTGGAAGCGACCTCTGTGTTTTCCCACGTACGGCTTGCAAGAACAGACGGCTAAAGACCACTTATGAACTTTTCGCAGCAAATGGTTCACCGATCGCGACTTATGGTTTCGCCCAGTTAGAACTCGACTTAGGTCTCTGTCGCGCTTTCCCTTGGCGTTTCATCGTGGCCGACGTCAGTAAGGCGATTATTGGTGCAGACTTCTTATCACATTACGAGTTGATAGTCGACTGTCGCAACCGACGCCTCATCGATAACCGCACAACGCTTTCGGCAATTGCAACACCAGCTCTGTCATCAGACGCCATCTCCTCTGTCAAGACGATCATTGGCGAGTCCAAGTACACTGAACTTCTTCGTGAGTATCCAGAAGTTACTCGTCCACCAGGCACACATCGAGTTATCAACCATAAGACAGTTCACTTCATAAAAACTACGCCAGGACCACCTGTCTATTGCACTCCCAGACGTCTGGCACCCGAGAAGCTCAAAATAGCCAAGCAGGAATTCAACGATATGCTGAACGCTGGAACTGCTAGGCCATCAGAGAGCCCATGGCCATCACCCCTGCATCTTGTTCCAAAGAAGGACGACGGCTGGCGACCATGTGGCGATTACAGGATCTTAAACGCCCGCACTGTTCCTGACAGATATCCCATCCGGCATATACAAGACTTCACGCAGAACATCTCTGGCTGCCAGGTCTTTTCAAAAATTGACTTGGTGAAGGCTTTTAATCAGATCCCAGTCAATCCTGAAGACATACCGAAAACGGCAATAACCACACCGTTTGGAATGTACGAATTTCCATTTATGACATTCGGTCTGCGAAACGCTGGACAGACGTTTCAACGGTTCGTCGATGAAATGACGAGAGACTTGGACT
The DNA here is from genome assembly GCA_905404285.2 of Erannis defoliaria. NCBI lineage: Eukaryota > Metazoa > Arthropoda > Insecta > Lepidoptera > Geometridae > Erannis > Erannis defoliaria. The sequence continues at coordinate 16,877,274 of FR990082.1, read as the reverse complement.
TCTGCTACGCTTACTTGGATGATTTCCTGGTCTTCTCCAGGGATACCTTCAGCCATTTCCAGCACCTTCGTCAGCTATTCAATCGGCTGAAAGAATTTGGAATGGTTATCAACCCAAGCAAATGTGTAATTGGAGCAGAAAATGTCAGTTTTCTGGGATGCATCGTATCTGCAGCTGGAATCAAACCAATCAACAGCAAAGTAGAAGCCATCCAGCAGTTCCCTGTCCCGAAGACCGTAAGAGAACTAAGGCGATTTCTGGGAATGATAAATTTCTATCGCCGTTTCCTCAAAGACGCAGCTAAATCACAAGCTCTACTCCACGACATGCTGACTGGAACAGTTAAAGGTTCTCACCCCGTGGAACTGATTGGTGACACGCTGGAAGCCTTTGAAGCCTGTAAACGAAGTTTATGCGATGCTGCTCTATTAGCGCACCCAGACATTAACGCAGAGTTGGCCTTAGTCACAGATGCCTCTGATTCGTCCATTGGTGCGGTTATCCAGCAACATGTTGGTGAAGAATGGCAGCCTCTAGCTTTCTTCAGTCGAAAACTAAGTCCAGCACAACGGAAGTACTCTCCATATGACAGAGAATTACTCGCAATATATGAGGCCATCAAGCATTTCCGTCACATTGTCGAAGCACGGCATTTCACAATCTTCACAGATCACAAGCCGATATGCTTTGCCTTCCACCAGCGAAAGGATAAATGCTCACCACGCCAGTTTCGTCACTTGGACTACATATCACAGTTCACTACAGACATCAGACATATCGCTGGCAAAGACAACGTTGTAGCTGACACTCTCTCACGGATAGAGGAACTGGTACAACCTGTCGACCTGGAAGTCTTAGCAAAAATACAAATCACCGACACAGAGTTAAGACAGATTTTGGAAGGCGACACGTCACTAGAACTCGTAAAAGTGGCTATACCTGGAACACGGACGGAGTTGTACTGTGACCAATCTACGCAGACACCTCGCCCGTATGTACCGGCTGAGTTAAGAAAACAAATCTTCGGCAGCCTGCACTCTCTCAGTCATCCAGGAGCTAACGCAACATCAAAACTTGTCACACAACGTTACATCTGGCCAGGTGTAAACAAAGACTGTCGAGAATGGACTAGGTCATGTCACGCCTGCCAGACCACCAAGATTACACGCCACGTGAAACCACCTGTAGGCAATTTCAGCTTACCACGTGCCAGATTTCAATATATTCACATCGATCTGATTGGCCCATTACCTCTGTCAGACGGCTACCGATACTGTCTCACTGCAGTTGACCGATTCACTAGATGGCCTGAGGCAATACCACTGGCAGACATCACCGCCGAGACAGTTGCTAAAGCTTTCGTGGCTAACTGGATCGCTAGATATGGTTGTCCAACTGAAATAGTTACAGACCGTGGAAGACAATTTGAATCGGCACTGATGAAACAACTTTCTGAACTTGCCGGATTCCACAGAAACAGGACCACATCTTACCATCCTGCCAGCAACGGATTGGTTGAAAGAATGCACAGACAGCTGAAAACGGCAATAAAGTGTCATGAGAATCAAAACTGGACAGAAAACTTACCACTTGTTTTACTAGGAATGCGCACAGCATTCAAACAAGACATCCAAGCATCACCCGCCGAACTCTTGTATGGTGAAACGCTGAGGTTGCCCGGAGAATTTCTTGAAACCTGCAAAAATACACATACGACGGATATTACAGACTTCACAGCACGACTCCACTCGCTGATGAATAATATCCGTCCCCAGCCAGCATCTCATCACTGTAAAAGAAGCATATTTGTTTTTAAAGACTTACCTTCCGCAACTCACGTATACGTTAGAGATGATAGCGTACGTGGACCGCTGCAACCAGCATACTCCGGACCTTATAAAGTTCTGGGAAGAAGAGAAAAAGTTTATAAGCTACAAATGAAGGGTAAAGAACAAACAGTGTCGATAGAAAGACTTAAACCGGCGTATTTACTTACCTCCGAAGAACACCTCACGAAGACAGAGACGGCAGCACCTGAAAAAGAAGAGAAGAACATTAAACTTACCTCTGCAAAACACCTCAGAAAGACAGAGACGGCAGCCCCTGAAAAAGAAGAAGAGAATGTTAGACTTAAAATTACGAAGACACGTTCGGGGCGACATGTTAGATTTCCAGACTACTATCGTCCGTCTTAAGAATTAAGACGGCCTCTGGAGGGGAGAACTGTGGCATACTTGCCAATGCCCCAATAAATATATGATAATAAATAAATAAATAATACTTACCTTACGACATAAATGTCGGGAGCGAATCGTCGAGTTTAAGCCCGTCGCGCCGCACCAGGCGCATGACCTTGAAGGCTTGCGAGGCATCGGCGCCGGCCGCCAGTTAGTTACTCATAGACTTTGCGCACTGACGCACGCTCGATCGCCGCTCCATCCAGTGGCCCGTGTTGACATTGCTGTTTCGTTATTGTGATTTATATTGTTGTGTTTACTATTGAATAAACACCAGAACTTTAATAGTGAGTATTAATTACCACACTCTCGCCAAAGTCTGGAATGTACATGCACCTAGTGCAGATAGTAGTTCTGGATCTAAAGCTGGTTCTAGCATAGCATCGGTAGAAAGCGAGCTGTCTTTAGATTCCGCTAGGTCCAAAACAGGATCCGCAGCCGGTTCCGGCTGCAATGCTGGTAGTTGCGGCGTTGGCGGGGCCGCAAATGCCGGTTGGAGCTCATCTGTCTAATTTTCCGGTAATTCTGCCGGTTGCTCGGATAGTTCATTCATCATATCCGCGTAAGATGCGGCACGACTCACATCTGAAATCACAGATGGGTACTATATTAAAGCATTTTTATAAATTCGTTACGAATTTTACGGATATTTGGCCAAAGCCGTTGATAACTTGTTATATTGCGCAATAATTGCAATGCAATCATTGTATTTTATAATTAATTTTAATCGAGGGTAGCTCGCAGTTACTCCCGTTATCGTGATAGACTCGCAGTCAATCCCGATTTTAATAATCACTTTTATGTTCACATATTATTGCAAATATATGCACGCGGGTAACTCGCAGTTACCCACGATATCGCAATTGACTCGCAGTCAATCGCGATGTAAATTTGCGAACATTTAATATAGTTAAAATGTAGGTGGGTACCGTACCTTCTAAATTTCCATCATCCGAAGAGTCTGAAGATCGTATGACATGACGTTTTTTCTTCACTTTTTCTTTTATTTTCTTGATTTTTCGTTGGTAATGCGCTAGTTGTTCTTCAGCGCTACGTTTCGGCATTTTTATGGGAACGTGCGCTCGTTGCCTTTGCACGAAAAAGAATGAGTATAGAAAGATGGCCGCTCTTGGGGCGGGGTAGAATACGAATGACAGGAATCGATTGAAATCTTAATAATCGATTAATTTACTCTAAAAAACGTGCAAGTTGCCTGTAGGTTAAAGAAACTACCTGTAGGTTAAAGAAACTACCAAGTTAAAGCTAGAAATAATACTATATCTGAAAAATGAAGTGACGTAATATAATTAGGTACTTTGCAATCTTTTATGAAGGGTTTTCTTTACCCAATCAGGATTATGATTATTTTTACTCTTTACTATGTCTACGAGTATTATGACATGTTTGTTATTATCTTAAAGACTATTTTACTTTTATTATCTATTTACCCTGTTTATTTATAATGCTCACATGAAGAATGCTTCTCGTTATGTCACTAGACATTCGTTCAAGGAATTTAATGTCGGTGATATAGTTTGGAGGAAAAACTATGTTCTTAGTAATGCGGGAAACTATTTTAGCGCTAAATTAGCGCCTAAATTTATAAAATGTAAAGTTTTGGAGAAATTATCGCCTCTGGTGTATGTCTTAGAAGACAACAAGGGTGGCAGATGCAAATGGCATGTCAAAGACTTTAAGTTGTAATATAATTAGTTAATTAGTTGTAAATAATGAAGGATGAATTTCCTTTCTTATTAATGTTAAATTAATTATACCTTAAGACTTAGATTTAGTGGTAGATATTAATTGTATTATTATTGTTAATATTAGGATAGGTGTTAGGTTATATTATTCCTGCTTATCTGCTTATCTTCTTATCTTGAATACTTACTTACTTGTAATCTTATCTTATCTTATAGAGAGAGATTAAAATTCATATAACCTATTCTATCTTTTATTTTTTTTATTTTAGAAACTGCATTTCATTACAACTTAATAACTTAAAAGCTGAAGGCTTTACAAAAAGAATATACCAAAGGAACCTAACTAAGTATTACTAATTATTGCTAGAATTGCGTGTATACTCCGAGCAGTCCAGCTCCCGCAAGCAGCACCCGTTCACGAGTTGACGCATGTGCCAGCCATCGCTCTCCTCAACCATATTGGAGGGAAGAGGGCGACCCGACACACGACGCCGCCACAAGAAGAAGCTTTTTAGTGAGCGTGAGTGCTCCGGGTATACACGCAATGCCTACAACAGTACGATTACTATACTGTTTTACTCTAGTTTTTTTTTCCTCTTGTCAATTAAAGCAATCACCAGTAGATCCAGTCTTTTCTTGACTCTATCAGTGGTCACTTTAATATCGTCTGATTCGTCGCCTCCTCCCGGCCCAGAGCCTCCATCACCGCCACGTTCCGATCTTTTATGGCCATTTGGAGGTTGTACTCCTTGATGGTCTTCGGTGACGTAGCCGACGCTCGCCGCACGAATCGACTGATGGCATCGTCTTCGATGTCGTCGGCGTAATAAATGAAAGTCCCGGTGTGCCGTGATATCGCAACGACTGCGTGCGGGACGCTTTCGTGCAGCTTCATTTTGGCCTTGGTCTTGATGGCGATTACCGACTCGTACGTTAGTCCTTGAGCTTCACGAATGGTAAGGGTTCGCGACCCAGTGCCTGTCCCATATCCCTGGCTTATGAGGGTCTCCTTTTCTTCCTGCGTGTGCACTAGAAAAAGGGTGTTGGGGAGGGTGCTAGGTATTTTCGCTCCTTTGTACCGTTTCTGCTCAAGAGACCTAATACGGGTAGCCGAGGAATATATACCGGAATATATTTCTCTCAGCGCATACGCGACGTCTATTGGGTTCCTATGTGTGCAAAGCAACTCTTGGCTGATGTTTGTGACCAAATTTGGGCGATGGTACCTCATTTCGAAGAGATTTTCTCTGTCGATGTAAGGTAGCTGATTGACGTCTCCGATGAGGACAAGTTCGCTGGCACCAGACAACCGTACGGCCATTACTATGGCTCCAAAATGATTCATGAGAGCTTCGTCTACCAGAAGGCGACTGAATCTCTCCCTTCCGAAACCATTTACAAGAGAAGAAGCCATGGTCCGCACCCTGATTTTCACCAAGTTTCCGATGCGGTGCGATAGCTTTTCCCTCAGATCTTTTGCTGCCTCTGTTGTTGTGGTGATAATAGCGTCCCGGTCCACATCGAAGTGTCTGATCACCCATGTTGTCTTGCCACATCTTGGAACTCCGTTGACCCATTGTATCTTTGGTACCACCCAGTTCTCCCATTTTGCCTCGACATCTGAGTTCCCTTCGATAGGCTTAGCCATCTCGAGGATCTTGTCGTCCAGCATTATCTTGGTGCACTTGGCGGTGACTACAATTGGGTCATTCGACGATATCGCGTATTTCGGTCTGCCTGTTCGCCCCGTCTCAGTCTCGTTCAGAGCCACAAAGCCACTTTCTGCGCTGTAAGCTGCCATATATTGTCCTTTCATGGTTCCTCTGATGACCTGGGAAGTGACGTTATTATATATGGCTGCTTCGGCCTCCTCGAGTCCGTCTTTTAGAAGACTTTCGCTTTCTAGCCTGAAGGACTGCAGGATGTTTTGGCAGTTCCTAAGATTGACTTGTCTTGTCGCTCTCAATGTGGCTAGAAATTCAAGAAAGGCGTTTCTCGCGTGGCCCTGTGGCTCCTTGGCCGAGATGTAGCGGGGCGGGTCGACCTGTCCCATGTCGGCTCTCGTCCGGACTGCCTGAGCTTGTGAAGCTGCTCTCGGGGACACTGCTGTTGGAGGAGGTGGTGACTTGTGCGTGATTCGGAACAAGCTCTGCGCCGCAGCACTAAACGCCGTTGCAAAAGCCGCTATGTGGCCTGCCCCTTCCCGGCTGCCACTTGGATGGGCTGCGGCTTTTCCGGCGGCTGCTTTTTGTTGTGCTCTTTCTGAACCAGATTGAATGTTTGCACTCGGAATGGGGTGTCCCCAGCTATCTGTTGCACTTGTGGGGTCGTGTGTTGGAGCTTTTAGGAAACTTAAATTTTCTCTGTCTTCATACACGACAACCTCATGGTGTTCAGAGGCATTGGTGCAACCCAGCCGGTCTCCGACTTCCGCTTTCGAGTATTCAACCATCATCGCGTCCACGCTTATCACTCGGGGCGTGCTGTCTGCTTTCCTGCTCAGATACTCGAGCAACGAGCTAGCTTGCGCAAAAGGTGTCTGTGCATCCCACTCAAATAGTGCGATCGTTTTGTTTTTCGATCGCACTAGTCGGAATCGGTGCCCGTCTACCTCACACACTGGCATAGCGTCGTACGATTTCCGCTTCATGGTCACTTTGGCGGTGCTTCCGTTAAGCAGACATGCCAGTCCCGGCGACAAGCGCACGCGTTTCTGGATCCGAGCAAGGCAAAAGCTTATTCCGAATCTTTCTCTGTTGCTGTCCATGAAGAGAGCCACACCGCGAATTCGAATTCCTGGCACTCCTTTTTCTGCGTTTTCCAAAAGCTGGTTAATGGATACGCTTTTTGAGGAAGTTTCTCGGCTGGGGATCGTTCTCTGTGGGGCTTCAGTGGACTGTGTGTGTGTTACTAGAGAGGAGGGTAGTGCATGGAGGGTGGAATTTCTCTTGGCCGCTATGCGGAAAGACCTCTCTACGAAAGACAAGAAGTGTGGCCTGCTATCTGGATCTGCTAAGATGTTGGGAAGATCCGAGACCACTAACTTTCTATCTATCTGTGTTTCGAGGTCCTGTCGTGCGGCCATGAATCTAGGGCAATCTCTCTCGGTAAATTATATTCGACGATGTTCGCCAGTATTCACGTATTTCTCTGGCACTATTTCGCACGTGACTTTCGGTTGTATATTCTGCTTCGTAACCAGGACTAAATTTTACATATGTACTGTCGGAGCGCTCCCAAAGAGCATTGACCTTTTGTTCCGCGGTGAGTACTTCGCTGTTGACTTTGGCAATTCTTTGATAATGGTCTACTACATATCTTCAATCATTTAAAGATTCACCAATGGTCAAAAATTTGTGTGGGTAAGAGCCCAGAAAATTATCAAAAACGGCCACCACCGAATCAACGTTCATTAATTTCGTAAACTGGTTCACATAAAAGGAACGTGTATCAGGATACAAACATCCCATGATTTTAAGGAAATTAGAGAGTTCCAAGGCCAAATCAGCAGTCATCATCTTAACAACACAGATCATTCTATTTTGTGAAAACAGAGTAAAATGTTGGAATATTATATCTGTGGGTTTACCACCTCCCTATTTAAGTCTTATTAGATTTTAGGACGTCTCTAATAGACTCCATGAATCCTATCTCTTTCCGGTTGATCCTTGAATGTTTAGGCTGTGTGTGTGGTATCCAATAAATAAAATTAATACTAGCAAAGCTTTCTTTAATTCAAATATCCAGAATAAAGTTCTCATAGGTTATGGGCCTTCGACGCCTGCTAGTTAAATTCATCGTAGGGAAAGTGATAGAAACAGCATTTCTCGATTTTTAGATGCACGCCATTGCAATAAAATATGGCGGAGCAATTGCACAAAGACTTTCGTCTATTCCCGCAACTCAATGCGGATGCCTACGACAATTGGAATTTCCGAATAAAATGCCTTTTAGAGGAACGTGGATTAAACAATGTCCTAACATTGGAAACGCTCGACGACAAATCCAAGATAATGGATGCCAAAGCCAAAAGCGTTATTGTTCAATGCCTCACAGACCGGCATTTAAATCTTGTAAAAGAATGCACTAGCGCACGTGAAATGCTTCAAGTATTAAACAATACATTCCAGTGGAGAAGTGTTATATCCAAAATATCATTACGCAGAAAATTAATCCAACTAAAACACGACGCAAACGCAAGTCTGGAGGAACATTTCGAAAAATTTGATAATATAGTTCGCGAATTAGAAGCCGCAGGTGAGAAAATTGCAGAAAATGATAAAATTTGTTATCTTATGACAGGTCTTGGAGACGAATATAACCACATAATCACAGCAATTGAAACAATAAACATGGAAATAAAGTTGGAATTTGTCAAGGCTAAACTATTGGATCATGAAATGAAAAAAGTCACTTATAATACAGAAACAGATCCACAATCATCATTTGTAAGTATAGTATGTTATAAATGTCACAAACGAGGCCATAAGTCATTCCAGTGCTACAGCAGAGGCCGAGGAAGAGGCCGTGGCTACAGAGGTCCTAGAGCGAGGGGAGCGGCCAACCCAGCAGAAGGTAAAAGCCCAATGTTTCTAGCTTCAGACCAAGCCCTAATTGGAGATAAGCAGGATGGAAACATCACCTTTGTAGTCGACTCGGGGGCCACTCAACATTTCATACAGGAAAAGTATACAAAATATTTATCAAATGTGACAAACTTAACCACTAAATTGGAAATTAAAATTGCAAATGGAGAAATATTGCAAGCTACAAAGCAAGGTTACCTTGACGCCAACTATAAAAATGAAGGACTAACATTAAAAATAAAAAAAATATAAATATATACTGTTCTAGCGAACTGTGGTCTCTGTGTTTTATTTCGTATTTCGGTAAATATGTCGTTTACCAAGTTGGAAACTGCTTTCGGCGACTTGTCGAAGAAAGTGGCGTCTTTGACAGCTGGAGTTTTGACTCAATCAGCGTTGATTGAAGCTCAAAATAAGAAGATTGAAGATCAACAGCAGATAATTGAAAATTATTTTTCGATGATACAAGAGTTGAAGAGGGTAATCGAAGAATTACCAGCGAAAATTATCGACCTTGGGCATACATGTCAGTCAAAAAGTGAGACAACGGTATCGGCGGAGATCCCGGCGACGTCGAGTGCGAGCGTGGGCAAGATAGCATCGGAGGCGGCTGGGGTGTCGCAGAACAATGTGACAAAGCGCGGGCTCCGTGCAATGAAACGGGCGAATAAGGCTACGTCCACAGCGAGCGGTAATAACGCTGGAACCGTCGCCGTCGAAGTGGAGACATTAAGGACTAATGACGCGTCGGAAGAATGGAAAATAGTAGGGAAGAAGTCTAAGAAGTCTCATCTTAAACAAGTACAGACTGGAGGGAATGTCCTGATTGACTCGTTTCAAGCTATACAAAAGAAGAAATATTTACATGTATGGTCTCTGCATCCCGATACTTTTGAAAATTTGATAGCTGAACACGTCAAAAAGATTTGTGGTTCAGATGATATAAAACTAGAGAAGATTATCCCAAAAACTAAAAGGGATTACTCCTCATTTATGATTGGAGTTCCTGAATCTACATTTGGAAAATTGAATAGCGCTGATAGCTGGCCGGTAAACACTAGATTTAATGAATGGGTGTGGTTTCGAATCCCCCGTAAGTCCACAATGGATAACTAATAATAGTCAGAAGAACATTCAGGTCTATTATCAGAATGTCCGTGGACTTCGAACAAAGTTGAATGAGTTTTACTCGAATATCTTAGGATCATCCTATGACTTATTTGGTATTACGGAATCAAGCCTACATAGTTCGATACAGGATGGCGAATTGATTCCACCCAACTACCAAATACTGCGTTGTGATCGAACGGATGGACGTAAACACGGAGGAGTATTTTTAGCTGCGTCGTCGGCTCTGGAGTTAAACCGCGTTCCTATCGCCGACGTGGACGCCGCTTTATTTGAGGTCGTGTGTGCGACGGTGCACCGGGGAAACAGATTCTTGTTTTTATGTTGTGTTGTTTACATTCCGCCGCAAAGCGGATCTAGGGAATATATGCAATTATTTAATATATTAGAGAATGTGTGTGTGAAATATCATAACGTATTAGTGATGGGTGACTTCAATATGTACTCAGCACCGTTGGAAATGCATTCCTATATGGAATATGTGAACACCTTCTGTGGATTTTGCCAGGTAAATAACATTCGTAATAATAATCAGCGTATTTTAGACCTAGTGCTGACTACGTGCCTAGCGTGTGACGTGGAGGTACAACTGTCGGACGAACCATTAGTATGTGTTGATAACCATCACCCACCCTTAGGTATCAGCATTCCGGTAGGTGCCCCCCGCGTACGGGGAGCGCAGCCGCAGCGCAACCAACATCCTCAAGACGAGGTTAATAGTAAACACAGATGGAATTTTAATAAAGTCAATTTTGCGACATTATACTCTAGATTGGGACAATTGAATTGGGATAATTTATATGAACTTGAAAATCCAAAGGAAGCTTTAGTATGTATGTACACGCTGATGAATACAGCTATCGATGAGTGTACTCCTATCAAAAAACCCAAGGGAAATACAGTGAATGCTAGGTATAACTATCCAGAATGGTATTCTAAAGATTTAATACGAGATATCAAATTAAAATGGAGATATCATAAGTTGTTTAAAGTTACAGGTACGCAATGTGATTACGAAACGTTTTCTCGTTACCGCTCTCAAGTTAAAAATAAGTTAAAAAGCTATTATGAAGCCTATCAGGATAGACTACAGCTAAACTTTAAAAAGGACCCTAATTCTTTTTGGAGCTATATTCGGTGTAAGCAATCCAAACGCAATAAAACAAAAATCACAAAGAACGGTGAAGAGTTAAATGAGGCGGAGTGTGCGGAGGGTTTTGCTTGCTATTTCCGGTCGGTATACAGCCAGAAGCAGCCGGAGCTGGACCCAGCGGCGGCGGAGCGCGCGGCGGGCGCGCGCGCCGGCGCGGCCCGCGTGCACGTCGGCCAGCTGAGCGCGCGCGACCTGCGCGCCACGATGCGCCGCCTCAAGCCCAAGCGCTCCGTTGGGCCTGATGGAATACCACCTTACGTCGTCAAAGACTGTCGTTCTGTTTTTGAGAAGCCTCTGCTGCACGTTTTTAATCTCTGTCTCCGGGACGGTCACTACCCGGATGATTGGAAGGTAACTCGAGTGATCCCGGTACCGAAGGGAGGTCCGGGTTCTGATATAAGTGGATACCGACCGGTGGCGGTACTGTCGTCGTTCGCCAAGGTATTCGAATCCGCATTACACAGTTGTATCTATGCACAAGTCAGTTCACAACTGTGCGACTCTCAACACGGCTTCCGGCCGGGTCGCAGTACGGGGAGTAACCTGCTTTCGTTCATGGGGTATCTTACGCCAGTGATCGATGCCGGTGGGCAGGTGGACTCCGCGTACTTCGATTTCCGGAAAGCCTTCGACACAGTCGATAATGACATCTTGCTAGAAAAATTTGCTGCGGTAGGTTTCACCCAGCACTTACTGAAATTCTTTGCAAGTTATCTGGGTGGACGGCGGCAGTATGTCGAGTACGCAGGATGTGAATCCGACCCATACTTCACGTTCTCAGGAATTAGCCAGGGTAGTAATCTGGGCCCGTTAGAATTTGTTTTAATGATTAATGACCTCCCGGAAGTCGTTAGGGATGCGAAATGTTTGCTGTTTGCTGACGATCTTAAGTTGTTCCTGTCGGTGGCAAACATTTCGGATTGTGAGCGACTTCAGCGAGATATAGATAGTGTCGTGCAGTGGAGTGCTGATAATAGATTGTTTTTTAACGCGACTAAGTGCGAGGTAATGAGCTACGGGCGCAGGCTCACTCCGCTGCAGTACGCGTACGAGGTCGACGGCGCGGTGATGCCGCGAGTGGCGTGCGTGCGGGATTTGGGAGTACATATGGTACCCGAGCTAACGTTTCGTAAGCATATTGTGGATATCTGCGGCAAGGCTTTCAGGAATCTGGGTTTCCTCTTAAGGCAATGCAAAGCATTCCAAAATACGACGGTTGTTCGAATTTTGTACAATGCGCTGGTTCGTAGCCGGCTCGAAACGAGCGCACTTATTTGGAGTCCCCATGAAGATAAGTACGATAGCATGTTGGAAAAATTGCAAAATAAGTTCATACGCTTCCTGTACCTAAAGGAGTACGGCGTCTACCCGTTCTACCCGCTGATGTACCCCACCCTGTTCGTGCTCGGCATGGTGGGGTACAGCAAGCTGGGAGTGCGGCGCGACGTCGCGCTCTGCAGTTACGTGTGGCGCGTGCTGCGCGGCCTCACCCACCACCCCGCGGTGCTGGAGGTGCTGCTGCTGTGCGCGCCGGACGAGGCGGTCAACAGGAGACGCAGGTTCCCTATCTTCAGCGTGCCTACTTGTAGGACGAACTTGCTGAAGTTTGCCCCCATGTCTCGCGCTATTACGTTACTGAACAAGATTGCTGAATCTCACGATATTTTTCTCTGTGGACTGGCAGAATTCACGGAAGCGGCTCACAGAGTTAGTGAAAATGTTTATATTATATAATTAAGTATATAATTTACTTAATAATTAATAATAATATATATTTAGTGTAGCATCGATTTGGGCGAACTGTTAAGGTGTTACAACTGTTTTTAGTAAATAAATAAATAATAAATAATAAAAGTCATAATAGTTCCTGGATTGAGCAATAATTTAATATCGGTCAGTAAATTAGTAGAAAATCAGAAGAAAGTTATATTTATAAACAATAAATTGATTATAATAGCCCCAAACAGAAAGGTATATTATGGAGAGAAGAGCGGGCAGCTATATACTCTAAATTTAAAACTAAAAAGAGAAGAATCATGTCACCTTATAGAAAGTAATGATCTATGGCATAGAAGAATGGGCCATATGTGCAGAAAGAACTTAGGTATTATGGGACTACCATATAGTAAACAACCATGTGAAATATGCTTGACAAATAAGTCTACGAGACTACCATTTAAAAGAATTCAAGGAACGAGATCAAGTAAAATTGGAGATTTAATACATACAGACATATCAGGACCAGCAAGGCAATCCACCAGGGAAGGATACAGATACTTCCAAACAATAATAGATGATTACTCGCACTTTACACAGACATATCTATTGAAAAACAAATATGAAGCAACAGAAAAACTGATCGATTTTATAAAAGTAATGGAAAGACAAGAAGAGATAAAAGTTAAAAGGATAAGATGCGACAATGGTGGAGAATTCACAGCAAAAAGATTAAAAGAATATTGTCAAGAAAAAGGTATAAAAATAGAGTACACACAAAGTTACAGTCCGCAGCAGAACGGGAAAGCAGAACGGATGAACAGAACGATCTATGACAAAGCTAGAACCATGCTTGATGAGTCTAACCTACCAAGATGGCTATGGGGACAAGCTGTTCTGACAGCTACATTTCTGATAAACAGATCACCATGCTGAGCTATAAGAAATAAAATACCAGCAACAATAAGAAATAAAGAATTAAATTTAGAAAAAGTAAAGATATTTGGAAGTAAAGCATGGGCGCACATAATGCCAAAGAAAGACAAGCTCTCAAGTCGTGCACATGAATGCAGAATGGTTGGCTATTCAAATAATGGGTATACATTATGGGATCCTTATACTGATCAAATTATAGTATCAAGAGATGTGCGTTTCGACGAAAATAATATAAAATATGAAGATAACAAAAATAACACAATAAAGCAAAATAAAGAAAAATTTAAAATAGTAAAAGAAGAGGAAAATCAAAGTGAAAATGAGAAAGATCAAAGTGAAGAAAATAATGATGAATTTTATGATACCAATGATGTACCAAAAACCACAAGAAGTGGAAGAGAAGTTAAAAAACTAAAAAGATTCAATGAAGACGAAATAAATGAAGCATACTGCTTAATGTCAAGTGAAAACGATCCAGCTACATATAAAGAAGCGATAGAACAAGGCCAAGATTGGCAAAAAGCAATAGAAAATGAAATAAAATCTTTAACAGAAAAAGAAACATGGATAGAAACAAAGTTACCAAAGAACTCAAAACCAATAGACACGAAATGGGTTTTTCGCACTAAAAGTGATGGATCTAAGAAGGCTAGACTGGTTGCGAGAGGCTTTCAGCAACAGACAGATAGCTATGTATATTCACCAGTAGCAAAAATGACAACTATACGACTAGGATTATCTCAAGCGCTGTATAATAATTGGGAAATAATACAACTTGATATACCATCGGCATTTTTAAATGGAAAAATTGAAAGGGAAGTTTACATAACAGTTCAAGAATCAAAAAGGAGAAACTGTTCTAAAACTTCAAAAAGCGCTTTATGGGTTGAAAGAATCACCTAAATATTGGAATAAGAGATTTAATGACTTCTGTACAAAAATTAATATGAAAAGATCAGAAAATGACATATGCTTATACAAAGGAAATGGAATATGGCTAATATTGTTTGTTGACGATATACTACTCATGGGAAATCAAGAAAATATCAAGAGAATTACAGAATTATTAGAAAAAGAATTTGAAGCCAAGAACTTAGGAAAAATACAGAAATATTTGGGATTAGAAATACAAAGAAATGAAAATACATTAAAACTATCGCAAAAACAATTTATTATGAACCTTCTGAAGAAATATAAAATGAGTAATTGCAAAGAACTGAAGACTCCGATGGAACACAGCTTTCAAGTACCTGATAAAGAAGAAATTATTAATAATGTGCCTTATCGAGAATTAATAGGAAGTCTGAACTATCTTTCTACAATCAGTCGACCAGACATAACGTTTGCAACATCATATCTGAGCCGATACTTGGACAAACCTACTCAGAGTACATGGGCAGCAGCGAAAAGAATCCTGCACTATCTGAAGGGCACAGTAGATAGACAATTAACATACAAGAAGAAAGAAGACCCTAATATACCTCTCATTTCAGCTTTTTCAGATGCCGACTGGGCAAACAATAAGTCTGACAGGAAAAGTGTCAGTGGCATGCTGACCTATCACCGAGGCAACCTGATATCTTGGTCATCCAAGAAGCAGCAGTCAGTCAACTTATCAACTGCAGAAAGTGAATATGTATCTGCAGCCACATGTATAGCTGAAATATTATTTGTTCGAGGATTAACATTGGACTTTCAAGAAAAGTGTGAACAGTGTGTGCTTTATGTGGACAATCAAAGTGCTATAAAAATGATAAAAAACAGTGAGAACACGCGTTATTCTAAACATATAGACATTAAATATCATTTTGCAAAAGACATTGTGAACAAGAATATTGTGATAGTGAAATACGTGTGCACCAACGAAAATACAGCAGACATTATGACAAAAGCGTTGTGCAGTGTAAAATTTTGTTATTGCCGAGACAATTTAAATATTACGTAAGTTTTTACATAGTTTATTTAAGTTTTTCATTTTTGTTTGATAAGAAGTTTTTCTTATGGTTTATTCTAGAGGTTAGAATTTTGTTTTGTTTACATATTTACTGTCAACGTCAAATTTGAACTTGTCAAATAGGACTTTACTGTCATCTTAGTGTTGCCATTTAAATATTTTAAAATTGTACTAAACTTCAATATAAGTAAAAATGTTGCCATTTAAAAACTATAAATTTCTACCAAATGCAATTAAGTTTAATAATAGATCAAGATTTTTTTTAGAAACTTAAATTGAGAGGGAGTGTTGGAATATTATATCTGTGGGTTTACCACCTCCCTATTTAAGTCTTATTAGATTTTAGGACGTCTCTAATAGACTCCATGAATCCTATCTCTTTCCGGTTGATCCTTGAATGTTTAGGCTGTGTGTGTGGTATCCAATAAATAAAATTAATACTTTCAAAGCTTCTACTTTCTTAATAGCTAAAAAGAGGTTCTAAGTGTAATTAATATGTGTATGAATAATAATCAATATGCATCGGTGTTAGTATCCATCTCGCTTACTCATGTTATAGAAGGACCTATCTGTCTCGCTCTATCATAGCCTTTTATCGCGGTATTTGTCGGTGACCACCGCACACTATTCATGTTCTATTTCTCCGAATTTTCTATGGAAAACAAGTACTGTGGTGACCTAATTTGATTTTTAAAATGAGTATGTTTTGCGATAAAAATTGGCAAAAAATGTTATAGGTAGAAATATTAAAAGTATTATATCATTTAGAAATTTTGACTAAATGGGCCATCTTTTGAAGTAACTTGCCTGGGGTGGTACCATGTTTTTTTTTTCCTGAAGCATCAAAGTTAGGTGATATTATTTTTTCAACCACAAATCAAAGAAAATGCGATAGTTTTAACAAACATAGCAATTATTTTTGTTTGATTTGTGATTGCAATTGATAGCATGTTTATTAAAGACTATGTTAGTTAAAAAAAACACTGTATAATAATTAAATTTGAGGTCAGAATAACTAAAGATATGAATAAAGGTGTCGATTTTCCTCTTTTTCATGAATTCACCAATTATAACTTAACCAACTGATATGGAATTTTATATTTATTTTTCCTGGAACTGGTATGACCCCCCCTCTTGCCCCGTGCCCGCTTGACGTTGAGTTCTGGGACACCCTGTATAGTACCGGTGTGAGACCAAGAATGCTTAGGTTTGTACATGTCAACGTTACGAAATAGATTAGATAGAATACTCGCCTCTATATCCACACGCAAGATATCGGCCCAATCAGAAAAGCGTAAAACCAGAGAATCACCAGGGTTGAACATATCCGGTGTAGCGGCACCTGACCTCGATACATATCGCTGACGGGGCGATCGGATGTATGGGGGTTCAGTGGTTGCGCGCCCGCCGACCGATTCAGTCTTGTACAATAAATAGTAACTACAAGGAAGTGAACATCTTATTATTTATAACTCCCAGTAGGAAGACACAGAACCATAAGTTAGCATTCGCGGGCATAGGCGCTCACCACCAAACCCCCATACATCCGATCAACAACAACTGCAACTTAGGTAACGATAAGGCGAGACCTTATTTGCCTAAAGAATTTAGACACTTAGCTTTCCAAAGTGTTCACGATCTTAGCCATCCAGGGATTCGAACGACAAGAAAGCTTGTCACTAGTAGATACTTTTGGCCGGGAATGAACAAAGATGTAGGATTATGGGCTAGGGCGTGTATACGTTGCCAACGCGCAAAGGTACAGAGGCATACAATGTCAGCGCTAGGGCAGTTCGCGAAGGTAGAGAGGATGTGCCATCTGCATATCGATATTATTGGGCCCCTGACCTTGACAGAGGAAGGCTATAGGTACTGTCTTACTATGATAGACCGACAGACAGGTTGGCCGGAAGCGTTTCCGCTAAAAGACATATGTGCCAAAACCGTGGCGAAGATCCTTTACGACGGCTGGATAACACGCTACGGATGCCCTGCACAGCTTACCAGCGACCAGGGACGGCAGTTTGAAAGTGGCTTGTTCAGTCATCTGGCAAAGTTTTTAGGTATCCATAAGATAAGGACTACAGCATTTCATCCACAAGGGAACGGAGCAGTCGAAAGGTGGCATCGCTGCTTAAAGACCGCTTTGATGGCCAGGCTGGACGGCAGTAAATCCTGGATTGACGAGATCAGTACCGTCATGCTAGGGTTACGGGCCGCGCCGAGAAGCGACACTGGGGTAAGTGGGTGCAGAACTCACTTTCGGCAGAACGCTCAGACTACCAGGTGAATTTTTGGAGAGTAGCAATCACTGCATAGCGGACGGAGAGGAATACGTTCAACAGTTAAGGCAAGTAATTAGTCAGTTAAGACCTAGACCTTCGGTTCAAAGTGATTCCAGGAAAATTTTTGTCCACCCCGAGTTAAGGGTATGTAAGAAAGTATTCGTTAGAGTCGACATGTCAAGGAAATGTCTCCAACCACCTTACGACGGACCCTATACCGTAGTAAAGCGGTTGGACAAAGGTTATATTGTACAATTACCACACAGACAATCGCTGATATCTATCGATCGTTTGAAACCAGCGTTTGTTCTTGATTTGGAAGCTTGTAAAGAACCAAGCCCACGCGAAGTAGTTGATAAGACTAAGTTAAGTAGTGATAAGGTCGTTACAGGTAGCACGAAGGAGAGCTCTATACCCAGCAGTGGTTGTAAGCAGGATGACAGTAGCACTCAAACGAGCGTTAAAGTCTCGCGACGGGGGCGCGTCATCAAGTTACCTGTAAGGTTTCGGTGCTAACATACGAAATCGAATCGTAGGTTAAAGTAAACAATGCAGCGAAACAACGACCTACTTACACGCAATTTGCAACATTGTAAAAATGTAGTTAGGATTTAACATACCGCTAGCTAGGCGATGTGACGCGGCGATGTTTAAGAAAATCTGGTTCCAATAAAGAGTAGCGCAGCATCGCATCGCATAGCGTAGCTTACGGTATAACATTACGTTAGCTAAATTTCAGTACTAGGCAGTAGCGTAAGAATGTAAGTTCTTAAGATGAGGTATTTTTAAGCTAATACGATCATTATACTCTCGGAAACAGCACCTCACGTTACATTTAATACCCGCTGGAAGTATGGGCAATCCTGTGAGCAAGGAAGAACACAGGGAAGAGGAAATTATAATCGCCCAGAATGGTGCTAACGGGGCAAGCCAAACCAATTGGGAGCAGAAAATTGAGGTCTACGGTGTGACAGTCATCACTCTCACCACGCTACTGGTCCTCATCGCGATATACCTGTTGTACAGAAGGTGCAACAGAGGAGTAAAGAAATGGGCCCGCAACGAGCTCAGCGCCAGAACCGTGTTCCCGACTGAGAAAGTGCCAGGGCTTCCAGGGATAGCCCAGCCGCAGACAACGGTGCAGTACGCGTGACGGGGCGGCAACGTAATTACAGTCGGGCGAGGTATACTCACTAGTATTATATAATTAAGGTTGTTTTTGAGCTAGTATACCCTAATTTTTAATTCTTGTTATTTTGGTGAAATCTCGACTATAAATTTGGTGTAGTTCACCTATAAATTTTGTTTAGTAATAAGGAACTTAATAATGTTGCGAATAGCATGGTAAAATAAATGTAACATGGTTTATGTCATGCTATAGTTAAATTGTTATCGACGTGGACCAGGGCATAGACTCATGCCACGGAATAAATAATAGTAGGCACTTCCAAGTAGCGGCCGATCGCGAACTGGAATGCTACATCAGCATCTGGGTACGCGGCGATAACAATGTGTGCTTAGGTACTTAGAATTAGGCTAAGGAACTAGGATTAAGTAAATACGTAATAATTGATGTAAAAAATTTTATTGTGAAAATTTGGGTGGTGTGGTGTAGCGGCACCTGACCTCGATACATATCGCTGACGGGGCGATCGGATGTATGGGGGTTCAGTGGTTGCGCGCCCGCCGACCGACTCAGTCTTGTACAATAAATAGTTACTACAAGGAAGTGAACATCTTATTATTTATAACTCCCAGTAGGAAGACACAGAACCATAAGTTAGCATTCGCGGGCATAGGCGCTCACCACCAAACCTGATATGAATGATTCGACTCGGATGTACAAAAGAAAGTAGTGTTACCGTTTTCCGGGAATTCATGGAAGACATTCCTGAAACCCATTCGGACCAGAGTAGCTTCTAAACCCATACCAAAGGCAGCATCCACCACAGCATTCTCAAGAACTATGTCACCGTATTGATGTAAGATCTCAACGACCTCAGCAGCTTGGGAATTGGGAATGTCTCCTGAAAAGTCGCAGATCGGTTGCGAAATGTTAGCTATATATTCACGCACAGGATCAATCAAACGTTGCTGAGTGTTTGGTGGAGGAACAACACTACAGACTCTACAATCAATTTGGTACCCACCTTCATGACGCGTCCTAATCGGTGTAAAGTGGTTATCGCTCAACAGAAGATGCAAGGCGATTTCGTCACGTTCATTACCACGAAAGAAGAAACACTCCATCCCGTTAATCGACTTATTATGTAAACAAATATTTACACCCTGCTCACGACAAAAGAGTAACACGATGTCATCGTCACCCCATTTGCAATCAGCTGTCAGTATGTCCACCGCAGTTGCAACATCGACACATGATGTTAAGAATTTTGATTTCAACAATCTTCTCTCTTCTTCTCGAGTCTTCAATTCCGACACCGTCTCTTCGGTTAACGTTCGAAGACAGTGGAACAAACAATTACCATCACCTGGAACCGGGACTACCTCTTCAAGAGCCGCATACTTGCACTCAACGATAGTGTAGGGTGCTTCCTCGGTTAAAAGGATATCCCTATGTGGTTCCTCGGGGATCACATCCGGTGCCTCTCCCTTTTTGACGTCCAAAACTTCTGTCACTTCAGTTAATGTTTTCTTCGCAATGGCATTTGCCATCGTTTCAACATCTTCGGAGAACTTCAACGGTTGAATACCTACCGAAGGATCACGAGGATTGAAGTCCGTTTCAGTATAATCGTACCATATCTCAGAAACGTGATTGCGCACCTCAAGAATGCGGGTTGCGTCCGATATCTTAATGCTAAAATATTCAGGTGCAGCAGCCCAAATGGAAAGCTTCTGTAACAGTGTAAAATCCGATGTTTCAACATAATCATCAAGATTCAGATCATGCGCCTTAATATGGGAATCCGCAGTAGGCATACCATCAGAAACCAAGGGCAAAGACTCGTACGCTTTGGTGAAGATCTTCTTGATCACGCGCATGAACAGTGACTCCTCACGAACCTTACGGTACCTCTTAATAAAATCAGTGATTAGAGTTATCGCAGTGCTACTATTATACCTCTCATTAAAGGCCATCAAATAAATGGCATCTTCAAGATGATACAAATCCAACGGTCCCAGATCAGTCTCCTGAAGACTGGCATCCATACCGTTGACAACGAGACGGGTTGAGACAGATCTCAGATACTCAAAAATAGCATTATTCGAAAATTTTGCTTGGGTTTGCGCCAATGCATACTTGAGACCGGCGTCGTACAGTCTCCTAGGTACTAACATACTCTTCTGAGAAAAGTTCACTTTAAACTCACCGGAAGAGTCCATCATCAGAGGTTGGTAAGTGTAATACTGCACCACAAGCTTAGAGAGCAAACGATTGCTCAAAGGAATGACAACCGCAATTTCACTTGCAGGTGAATCATAAATGGTCTTTACTATTTTTAAGACAAGGTAAGGACCGCGCGCTTCGACAATTTCTCCGAGATAGAGAATTCCGCGTTCGCTAACGTAACGCATGTCCAATACAGATTGGGTATATGTTTTGTAATTGTGTTTGTAGCTGATGGAATAATCATTTTTAAAGTAAAATTATATGTCAGTGACATATCGTTTACCTTCGCGTACAGCGTTTTTTGAAAGGCAATTTCCGTAGTGTTTTTTCCAAACCATGCCCACATCCTGCAACTCCCCACAGTCAAAGTCTGCGATCAGGATTTCAGGTTCGAACAGAAAAGTTGCGTACGCAATTTCAGCGGCAGACGCGTCCATTGCGTCAGCAACCTCTCGATTACACATATCATAAATACTATCGTTAAACATCAAAAAGGGGGCCTTGACATTACAGTTTTGAGCCTTATCGTTACAATACAATCTTCCCGGAACCCGAAGATGTTCACGCACTTCATTACTCTTTTGAGCCAAACGATTCACTGTCAACATTTCATTCGAACGCCTCTGGTTGTCACGGGCGTCAAGGATAGGCAAACATGCGTGAATGGTACATATCGTTTAGCTTCGCGTACAGCGTTTTTTGAAAGGCAATTTCCGTAGTGTTTTTTCCAAACCATGCCCACATCCTGCAACTCCCCACAGTCAAAGTCTGCGATCAGGATTTCAGGTTCGAACAGAAAAGTTGCGTACGCAATTTCAGCGGCAGACGCGTCCATTGCGTCAGCAACCTCTCGATTACACATATCATAAATACTATCGTTAAACATCAAAAAGGGGGCCTTGACATTACAGTTTTGAGCCTTATCGTTACAATACAATCTTCCCGGAACCCGAAGATGTTCACGCACTTCATTACTCTTTTGAGCCAAACGATTCACTGTCAACATTTCATTCGAACGCCTCTGGTTGTCACGGGCGTCAAGGATAGGCAAACATGCGTGAATGGAGAACCAACCACGATTCAAATTCAGGAGCAGATTTCCTCCAACGTCTTTCACCCAACAGTCATATCCATCTGGCACGTTTAATTTATTATTGTAAGCAAATCTAGCGATCATTAACTCAACGTTACACAATCGAAGGTTAGCAGCCATAGCGTGTCCTCTCAATGATCCAGACTTGCTGAAATCTAACTGAAACTCGGGATATAATTCCGCAAGTCTGCTTTGCTGCAGTGGTGTAGCACTGGCTCGAATGTACACTTTCGGACGATTCCGACTAAGTTGCTCACAGGTAATATCAGCCAGAGCTTTCATTAAGTTCACCACTTCTTCAGATTTCGGATCCTTAAGTCGTTCAGCAAGCAATGACTTAACAGCTTCGTCCTGATTCACTCCAGCCATCGTTAGCATGGTTCGCACCAATTCATTGTTTAATTGACTAGGTGTTGCTCCAATTATGAATCGTTGTTTCATGAAACAACGAGAGACATGTATCAGCATATAAAGCGGTCGCCAGACTGTTTCAGACGCAGAGACATGAACGAGTCCGTACCTGGTGGTCGGTCTAAAAATTCGCACGTTACTGTAGAGCGTTGGTGCTTCTCTCATCAACACAGCAAAAACATCTTGAAGAAGAGGGTATGCTCCCAACCTTAGAGAAAGCTGGTGTATCTTCCATTCGGGAAAGGAAAGGTCTTTAAACCACTGCTCGTAACAAAATCCCTCATAACCGATTCTCATTTTACTAGCAGCAAATTTCAAGAAGATATGAGAAAGTGTGGTTCTCTGATAATCCTCTTCGATATGCAATTGTTCTGGGGCCACGATGATCGGCATTTGCATCGAATAATCCTCGTCGTAGTCCACATAGAGTTGTAACAATACGTCTGAAACGTAAGGATTGGCACCAAACTTGTTTTTGGCGTATCGTCTCCTATGAACAGGAAACCAGTACAGGTAACAATACATAGCGAAAATATACAAATTTCAATTCATTGGTAAATGGTAAATGGTAGTTGGTAGTGGTTAAGAATAACACTTTATTTTAAGAAAGACACATAAATTGATATTTGGTATATCCTATTTTTAAAACCTATTTTTAAGTCTTCTGGAGTTCTTTGAGCATACTCTAGAGGTCAGCAAAGTTGTCAGCTAAGCAGGTCTTCTTCGAAACGGAGATGCGTTTTGTGTGTGCTATTTATATTAGAACCTTTGTAACTCCATTCAAGAGTCTTCACTAAGTCATCTAGTAAGTTCGTGAAGAGCTTGGACCTTAACTTAAAGACCACGGAATTAATTGGACATAGAATTTATACTTTCATATGACCGTTGTAAGAAATCTCTGGAAAAAAGAACTTAACCTCTACATTTATTATTTAACCTGACCGAGATAATAATGAAAGTTATGTAATGCAATTTTTTCAACAGGCGTTCAACTTTAGGTATTTGAAAATGTAAATAAAAATGTAATACTTGTTTAAGTTTTTTTTTTACAATATTTTGTTATTTTCGGGTTTTAGTTTCTGGTATAAACATTGTTAATAAGATTGCTATTTTTGTTTTCCAGGCGCCATATTCAGATGAATATGCAAATAAAAAATAATATGAAATTTTTATTAATTTAATTAATTCTGGCCGTATCTATTCTAGAGTAATAAATTCGATTGCTTTTAAAATCGATATAAAAGCCGGTCTACGGGCCACTTTTGGAGGGAGTCCGAATTTAACTTTATAACGTAGAGGTGTAAAGGACGTATCGGTCCATGAACGCAAGGGAGGCACCCTGGTGAAGTTTCCCTGTGGGGACCGGTGCCTCCTCCTACAAAGACGGCCGTGATTTGACCACCTATATTTCCAGATACTCCACTTCTGGGATTTCTCTGACGCCGTGTGGCCCACCTTCATGGGTCGCGGGTGCTGGCTTCCGCCTTTGGCCCACGACAGCCAGCAGCAGCAGCTGGTGGCAGGCTGCTGATGTGTGAGGCTGCTCCGGAGTCGCGGTCTTCCGGGTGGTGTTGCGCTTGTGGCGCAGAGGCCAACCATCCACCGTGCATCGCTGACCCTCCGTGCAACCATCGAGCGTTGCCGGCCTCCGCACGTCCACCGTGCATCGCTGTCCCTCCGTGCACCTACCGTACGTCTTCGGTCGCCGTTCAGTCCCGCCTATTCCTTCGGCCAGCGTGCTCCATGTTCTTCTGCTCAATAAAGAACGTACCTGTTCCGCCTTTTCCTCTGCAGATACCTTAGGACATATTAGGAATTAGGCCAGGAGTTAGGATAGGGAAAGACTTCGACTGACTAACCTACATTTTAAAAACCGTATAAACTGACCTGTTGTAGACCTCAACTTTAGTTTCTTTTTACTAACTATTTAAGCTGTAGCTGCTTCACTACAAGGTGTGTACTTCCCCAGGCGGACTCTGTAGTAGTCTTACCACTACATTTGCCGCCGAAGCGGTCTTGAATACCAGCATAATTTTGTGGAAATTAATTCTACGTGGCTCATGTATTCCCTTCATATTTTTTAAAAATCTTTGAGAAAGACAAAGGATTTCTGTTCCCTGTTTTATCATCTTTAGAAATTCCCTCAATGAACAACGGGAATCCAATTGCAGTTTTTTATTTTTATTTTTTTATTTATTTCAATTGGGTACATTTAACAGTACACTAATGAATGGACACATTGATGATAACAATAAAAATTATAAAATGAATACATAAAGAAATTGAAAAACTAACATGCAACATAATGTTGCCAAGTCATCGAAATGGTATAAAATATAAAAGGTACAAACTTAGTTTGGTAGGTACACACAAAAAAAAACGAAATAAAAATGAAATAAATATATAATATCTTTAAAATAATGTCAATTAATGTACAAATGCTTCATAAAATGTCAAACTAATAACTATAAATTAAAATCAGAAATATTAACACTAAACTAAGGTAGAGGTTATTCCGAGAGGTTCTGGAATTGGCACCATATCCCGATGCATTTAGAAAAACGGCGCTTACAAGAGTTTTTTTATAATTAATGCAAGATCTTTCATTCAAAACATATCTTTGCGTAGGTATTTCATCAAAAAAGTGGTGTCATGTGTAAATGGTTTGAAATAATCAGTTAGTATTGGGTCAGCAGCTGGCCCGAACGCACGCTTCATACATTTTGGACCCTGTGTACGTGAGTACCATGTTTTATCAAATAGTGTTATATTCCTATATATAAAAAAATATAAAATAATCTAAATATTCCTGTATTATCTTCAAATAAATTACCATAATAAAAAATAAAAACATGTGTTATTATCGTTATTTTTGTACTGCGTATTTACTTCATTGTGTTAAGCTACTGCAAAATTTATGTTTTTAGTCAAAAACACTTTACTTTTGTGTATTTTTCTGAGTAAATAAGGGCAAAATGCATTTCGTATATACCGCGGAATTAGGTGCGAAATATTTTAGTCAGTTTCTTATTCCGGAATATATAGCGGAATAGCAATTTCATAGAATTGATTTATGTTTTGATTTTCAAGGTTGTTTTTATGATTAGGCATATTTCGGTTTGGATTTGACAAATGAAATAGTAAATCGATATTAAAATCTATTTCCGAGGTATATTTTTGCGTCACATTCACTAATTATAACATCGCACTCCTAGATCAAAACTGTAACAACTCAAAGAGGGTCATTATTCAGGAGACGAAAAAAACTTATAACTGCGTTTTTTGTTCGAAAAGTAATACAATTTAATTGAATTCTAAATATTAATTAGCTTGTGAAATCGTACTTTCGAAAAGTAGGGGCTATAGTACAATGATATTTATCAAAAATCGCTGTTTTTGAATTGTTACACTTTAGCGTGATGACTATGTAAAAAAAAGAAACACCAATTTGACTTGAATCAGTTTTATTGAATCATTTTGAGTTATACTTATTTACTACAAGTAAAATAAAAACAATTATTCAAACAAAAAAGTTCTAAGAGTGGAAATATTTCTCAAATTAATTAGGAGTTACCACTAATTAATAAAGAAACATCCAAAATTAAAAGTTAACAAGTATTGAGATATTAGCCTCTCATAATTAAAAACATCTAATCCTAACATTAATTATAAATCTTCCAATGTAATAAACTTATTATAAATCACAAAAATCAGTCTAAAAACAAATCAGGCTAAAATCTAATGTAAGCCTCGTAATATTAAAAAATGACACATCTTACAAATGCAAATAATAGAATTAACAAATAATACAAATAGTTAACATTATTTTACGAATTGGTACCTATAAGAATAAGATTTTTACAAAACTTACAGAACTAATTGAGATGGCATATTTGAGATCAACAATTATTAAAAACCTCTACCCCTTGCAATCAAAACACAAATTATTTAAAATTATTGCTAAACTATAATAATTTCAACCAACCAAAATAAATCCTCAAAGAATAGTAAATCTTAGGCTATAGGAACTTACATAAAAGGCACGTCAGAATTATTTTAAAGAGCATAATATTTTCAAAATTAATCAGTTAATATCAATAAAAATTTTAAAATAAGAATCTACATACTGTTGTGGGATAGCGTTTTTGGTTATAAGTTCCTTAATATCTTTTACTTTTGCTTCAGAGAGAGGTATTTTTTGAGTGTAATATACATATACAGGGTTATAAGGAAAGGGTATGCTAAGCCGAAAACCCGTTAAAGTACTCATCATTCTGAACAACTTTTGTTCAGGCAGTTTTCCGGAACACCTAATCGTTTTTGAGATACAGCCTTTCAAAGATCTCGTGAAAAAACTACGTGTTCAACCCTAGCATCAGCTGATCTAAAGGTCAATGGTCACGAAACTCCTCAAAATGTAGAAACAATGCAGTGCAGTAACCCAACTTTGCTGTCGGAGCAGAGTAGGTACATGTCGCCGCGCCGCGCCGCCGCTGTCTCAACGATGCAGGCGCGGATACAGGGGGGGGGGGCAATGGGTGCATTTGCCCCCCCCTGACGCCATCATCAAAATTCCTCATAGAGACTTATTTACAAAAATCGACCGAACAATGTTTATCACTTGAAATTGCTGTTAAAAAACATCGGTAATGTGTTATTTTCACCTTTTCAAATACCATTTCGGCATTGCGTTCGCTTGTCAATCCGTGCGCGACTGAAAATCACCGAGTGCTTGGAATCTATATATGCACTGGTTATCTTTGCCATTTTTGTCAAGGCAATGCAATATATCTATAGTTTTCTGATTTTTTATTTTGTATTGTCTGTTTTTTTTGCTTGGAAACTTACGGAAACCGGAAAACTTTCTGTTATAATTATGCTTTTTTGTATTGAAAATTTGAGACTCGCCTAGGGTTACCATCTGACAGGCATTTGCCGCATTTGACAGGCATTTTACGGTTTAGACAGGCGTGCGGCCGGCGCTAAGCAGAGACAGGCATTTTTGATTTCCGCGTTACCGCGGTATCACGCAGAACGGTTACAGTACACCTAAAGTATTTTTTACAATAGACAGGCATTTTTTTGAAAAATCAGGCATTTTATACGTCCTGAACAGGCATCCTCCCTTACACAGATGGTAACCCTAGACTCGCCATACATTCACTAGGGGCGCTTATTTTTTCTCCATACAAAAAAAACAAGTGTTGGAACGTTATCCAGTTTCCAGTCAAATCGTTGTCAAGTTCTGAACAAAGCACTGGGATTGTTCAAAGCCAGTGCTGATTAAACTTGACGACGATTTGACTAATTACGGAAACTGGATATGGCACTGTTGGTATTCCAGCCATTGTTCTGAGGACATGGAAGTTTGATAACCTGCAACCTGTGCCCAAAAAAGGTAGTTCTGCCGACCATGCCAACTACAGGCCTATCCCAGACACGTCCACACTCTGCAAGATTATGGAACGTGTCCTCAACAATGGGCTCCTGGCATAATATACCTAGAAGCTAATAACCTCCTCAGAGATTGGCAGTATGGGTTTCGCCAAAACCAGTCTACTGGAGATTTTCTAGCGTGTGCTATTCGCATCTGGAGTGAGGCCATCGAGAAAAACGAGGAAGCGGTTGCCGTTTCCCTCGACGTCTCGAAGGCCTTCGAGAGGGTGCGGCATGGCAGCCTAAATAGCAAGTTCTCCTCATATGGCTTGTCTACTGGTTTCATTACTCGGATTTCATATTTCCTGATGGACCGATGGATCTGAGTGGTCGTTGATGGCCGCTCGACCGAACAAATGGCTTTCAATGCCAATTCAAATTATTATTATTATAATGCCGGGGTTCCTCAGGGGTCGTTGCTCTCTACGACTCTTTTCCTGCTGCACATTAACAATCTCCTAAAGCACGGTAGGTACCTTTGCACACGACAGCACTGTTGTAGAGGTCTCTACAACAGTGCTGTCGTGTGCGTACCCATACGTATGCGATGCACGAAAAAGTGGGCTAGAAATCCAGTGCGCTTGAATTTGTCCCTTAAGGCAGTCTCGGATTGGGGTCATGCCAACCTGGTCAAGTTCAATGCAGCTAAGACCCAGGCGTGTTTCTCTGCCAAAAAGAGGCCATCCGATCTGGCTCCTACTTTCCGAAATGAGTATCCGTGCTGACATCAGAGGGCTTTAACCACTGGACGTTAATTGACCCAACCCTCAACTTTGGATCCAATATTGAGCAAAGTTGGCTGCTAAAACACAAAAGGTACAAAAAAAAGGTTCTCTCTCAGGTGCGACAGCACTTCACGCCAGAACAGTTGCTCAAATTATATCAAGCACAAGTTCGTCTCGTACAAGGATTACTGCACGCACCTCTGGGATGGATCGGTCGAGGCGACCAGCTCGAGGCGTAAGAGTCCATTGAAAAACGCGCCAAAAAAATCATAGGCTAAGGAGTCAATTAAACAAGTGCATTATAAACATAAAAATTATTACAGAACACGGACGAGAAAGTGGCTGGTGCCTAGGATATGCAATGATTTGCCAGATAATTTTGAGAAACAATTTATAAACAAATCTACATTTAAATTAGCCTTGAAAAAACTACTGTTAAATAGAATATCTATGTAAATAACCCGTGTACCTATAAGTTAACATATATTGAGTTATAAGTTTATTTATCGCTAAAATGACAATACCTACTCCTACATACTCGTAGTAAATAGTAATGAATATGAGAGTCGATGTCTGCCTACAAACTGCTATGCAGTTTGGCAGAGTTATAAATTGAGCTATGTAATTAATTCCCTAAGACAAAAAAAAAAAAAAAAAAAAAAAAAAAAAAAAAAAAAAAAAAAAAAAAACAGGGGTCATTTGTTCAGGCTAAGCTCCAAAGCCTTGAACATCGACGCAATGTTGCTGTCTATCGGTTTATTATCGGTTACATTTCGGAGAATATGTTTTGGTGCTGCATGATCTGATCCCACCCTGTCCGTTCTACTATCGGATGGCCAGGAGCTCTAAAAAGCGGCCTGCTTTGTGATTTATATTTCAAAAATACGCACAAAACGGTTCGATTCCACCCTTATTTTGCGATTTGCTAAACAGTAGACTGCGCTTCATTCTTAAAGTCGCGAATGAATCGGTTTCTTCTAGGCAAGCTTGCAAAACTTTAGACTGCATCTTCGCTTAACATCAGACGAGATAGCGGTCATTGCCATTGCAAGCCAATATTGAAATAAAATAGTATATTACTCACCTAGGGAGCAAAAGTAAAGGATGTCTCAGGCCACATGTCAGGCGAAGCCGAGGGTGACAAACATGAGATCTGAGGCCTGTTTACTTCCACCAGTGGTGTGTATACGATTTTACGTGCTGCTGCGGAGAGGAAGTGGTTCCTTTCGCTCCGCGTAGCGGGGCTTAAGAGTAGACAAGTTGGTCACTTCTCCATAGAAACGCGGTAGTATTACTACTCCACTATATAATTTTGTAGGTCCAAGACTAAGTATTATATAGATTAATCTCTTCATTATCTAGGATTGTAAATTATTACGAAAGTAAAAAGTTAATAAATATGAAAGTTATGAGCCAGGAAACATCTTGTATTTTAGCTCAATTTTAACGCCACATCGGACGTAAATAAATAACATAAGGAATACGAAATCTCTAAAATAATTTATCAAGCGGCATAGTTTAGTCCATAAACATTTCAAATAACTTAAGTTGGAATAAATTAACTCAGAGCTTATTCAACCAGATAACTGCAGCCAAAGGTCGACAAAAAAAAATTGCGCGCTCATTTATCTTTCTTTCTCCCTTTCCCACAGTTTGTTTGATGAAGAGAGCATGCTTTTTAGCCGCGCCCACCGATGAGTTCGAGCCGTCAACTTGTCGATCCTTAAGTAGCCACTTTAGCCCTGCAGGCACTTAAAAATACAAGTACTATAATAAAAGTTTTTTTTTAAATTTTGTACTATTTTTCTGGAAGATAGGGGGGAGGGGGAATTTTGTGTGGTTTTATCACCACACAAAAATTGCCCCCCCCTCAACGAAATCCTGGATCCGCGCCTGCAACGATGACTGTATTTATTTCGCACGAGTCACTTAAATACCCCAAGACCCCTTTGATTCCAGGACTCACATAAACTCAGACTAAAAAAAACCAAGATAAGATCAGATATCAATCGATAAGATTGAACGAGAAAAAAAAAAAAAAAAAAAGAGAAATAAAAAAAAGCAAAAGTAACAAGAGAACTCATGAACATTTTGAAGAAATGATAGCTCAGTTGGTTATGCGATCCAC
This sequence comes from Erannis defoliaria, assembly GCA_905404285.2. Lineage (NCBI taxonomy): Eukaryota > Metazoa > Arthropoda > Insecta > Lepidoptera > Geometridae > Erannis > Erannis defoliaria. The sequence goes on along the minus strand of FR990082.1, from coordinate 16,846,428 downwards.
TTCCACTTGAGCTTTCGGTGAACGAAAACACCGTGAGGAAACCATAGCATCATGATAGGATACTTTCTACTACTGCTCGCCTGACTCAAGTTACTAATCTGTCACCAAGCACCTAACAGTGTTTGAGCAGCCTCACTTTAGAGCCAGTTCCCATTCCAGACTAGGCTTGCTACAAACTTCCGTTACTGTGTCGCTTACCTACTATCAGGCGATCCGATGTTCAAATGCCTAATCTGCCAGTCTGGCATAATAAAAAATAGTAATTAGTTTTTTTGTCGTAAGTTGGGCAACTGTTTCGCACTGTACTGGAACACTGAGATGAGCACACTTACATCTTTATTGTTATAAAACGCACACATATGGGCATACGCACGTGTGTGCAAAATCCCAATTAAAGAATAAAAGATGTACAGATAAGACAATGTTTGAGCTTTGCGCGTTGGAGTGATGCCATGACTTAGATAACATGTAAATGTAAATCTCGATTGCTTATTCTATCTATCAGAATCAGATAGTCTATCAGCTGACGTTAATGTAAGACGCGGTTGTTGTGGGTGTTTCATTAATCTAGGATGTATGCATAGATGGAGGCCCTTAGGTGGCCTCATGACTTGCCCTGATGGCGGGGGATTAGAATACGGCATCGGTAGAGTCCCCTGCCTTTAGAAAGTGCTTACTAAAAGGGGACTTCTGGGTTCGGGGCTAGCTAGCGGTGAGGTTCTAACCACCTGCATAAACGTGCCTGGGAAGGACGACAACGTCGAATGGCTGACGTTGTGGCAGGCGGAAGCGTCTCAGGACAGCTTGTAGCTGTCCCGAGAGGATCTGAAGCGCGGTGCTGAGGGCTCCGGTGCGTTCCCTTGGAGATCCCGGAGCCCTCGGTCAAGCACCAAGGCAGGCCACCGGGGGGTGGGGGGCTTTAGTGGGTATAATCCCACATAACCCGGCTGCACCCCAAAGCAGTCTGGTATCTTATGAAGATTTCCCCCTCGTAAAAAAATTAAAATTGGCCTTATGACACTAGGGCCATCCACTCCACTCTCAGGGAAGGAACGTTAGGTAATTACGTGGTTTAATACTTTGTGATTAATTTGTCACTTCTGTAATGTTTTTGATCACTACTTGGCGGTGCGCGTAAACACTTGTTTTAAAAAAGCCGCAAAAGAAAGCCGGTCTTTGGCGGGCGGGCGGCATTTTTTGGAAAGAAAGAGAGAAACTACCGGGAAAATCTACTCACCTGCTCATCAATTTGTATTTTGTTTAATTAGATTATTTAGGAATGCAGTCTGTTGCTGGCTACCGATTCGTGCGTATATCGACAGCTTTTGTTAACGGGTTTTTTTGCGATTACTTTTGTTATTTGTTAATTTCTTTTGTTACTTGTTAATTTATTTCGTTACTTTGTTTTGTTGTGTTTGTGATAGTTTTAGTTAAAAATGGTAGAATACTCCAACGCGGAGTATTACAATATGATGCTTTGCGTAGGAAAATGTGACGGTGTGCTGACAGCAGCACGGGTACTGTACGGAGAACGTTTTCCCAATCGTGCGTTACCCTCTTACCACTGCTTTCGTAATTTAACCTATCGGTTATTTAGTACGGGCTCTGTTCGAGCGCCGCATTCGGAAGGAAGACCTGTACCATCCAGTCAAACACGTACAGCACTGGAGGACTGTGTGCTCGAATACTTCCAGGAAGACCCAAGACGCAGCACTACCCGTGCCGGTCTTACCTTTGGCATTTCTCAGCCGGTCGCGTGGAAGATAATCCGTGGCGATGGCCAGCACCCGTACCACGTACAGCCCACGCAGGAGCTTCTTCAGCGAGATTACGCCCCTCGGGAAGATTTTTGTCGTTGGTATCTGGAGCAGCTAAATGACGATGAACTCGGTTTCGAGAACAGAGTTTTGTGGACGGACGAGTCCACATTCACGAGAGGCGGGATAGCAAACATCCACAATGAACATTTCTGGGCTCATCACAATCCCCACGTGTCGAAAGAGAATAGTTTCCAGCAAAGGTGGGCCATCAACGTATGGGCGGGGATAGTTGGCTCTCGCCTTATTGGTCCGGTATTTCTACCGAGTAGGCTTAGTGCCGAAAACTACATAAGATTTTTAAGGACGGAACTAGAAGATTCGCTGGAAGAGTTTCCTCTATCCGAGTATTACAGACTGATCTTCCAGCACGACGGCGCACCAGCTCATTATGCTCGCGACTGCAGGGCATATCTGGATGAAAGATTCTCCACCTGGATCGGCCGCGGAGGACCGGTTCCCTGGCCACCTCGCTCTCCGGACCTCACTCCACTGGACTTTTTTTTATGGGGCCACGTGAAGTGCATGGTGTATGCGGATGAATGCAGCAGCGAGGACGACATGCGTGCACGAATTGTTTCCGCCTTTGAGAGCATACGGACTACTTCAGGGATGCTCTCAAAGGCAACAAAAGCAGTTCGTCGCCGCGCTGCCCTCTGCATCGAGATGCAAGGACGCCACTTCGAACCGTTCTTGTGAATGGACCAGGTAAGTAGTTTAGAGATTATTAAATCATTAAGCTTTAGGTACTTGTGGGTTTGGTTCCAAGTAGGCAATGGTGTGTGTTCAATTTTGTTTTCGGTCGCGGGACGCAGCGCGGGCGCTGGGGAGTTTCGGGGCGGGCGGGCGGCGCCCATCGCCCGTCTTGGGGATGTGTGCGTGTCGAACCGCGCGTGCTAGTGTGCGTGTACTGATAGACCGCGTGCTAGGGTTGTGCAATTTTAGAACAGATTTTTTTTTTTTTAGTTTTGTATGAAAATCAAAATATGCTCTTTTCCTTTTGAAACTTTCAGGATATAATGGTTACAATGTATACATTCAAGGGTTTTTGGCTTAGCATACCCTTTCCTTATAACCCTGTATATACCCCTAAACTAGCCATTTTGTGTAGGAGCGAATCGAGGATAAGGTTCCAAAAAGTTGGTCCACCAATGGATCCCTGGACACAACCTTTCGTAGTACCTTTCTCACTCGACGCTCTGGCATAGTTGACCCTGATCTTACGGTCTTCTAGGTATGAGGCTGCAAGAGCAAAGATGTTTCTTGGACATTTCTTGGCGATCATCTGCTTCTTTAGGGCCGGCCACCACGCGTTATCAAAGGCCCCCTCTATATCAAGCGATACCAGAAGGACAAGTTTTTTGGACTTGACCTCTGTCCGTACATGCTTGATGAGATCGTAGAGGGCGTCTTCGGTTCCACGCTGCGGCATGAATCCATACTGGCTAGGATGCAAAGTTGGGTTGAAATGCCACTGGAGTCTGCCAACAAAGAGTTTCTCAACGATCTTTCCAAGAACCGATAAGAGGCCTATCGGTCTGTAGGACTTGGGATGGGTGTAATCTTCCTTACCCGGTTTGCGGATAATGCACACGTGAGCAATCTTCCAATGCTTAGGAAAGTGTGGCAGCGATAGGCACTTATTTGCCAGCGCCAAGAACACTTCCCTATCACATTGGATGACTGCTGTGCAAATATCGGCTGTCAATCCATCAGGCCCAGGAGCTTTTTTCGGATTTAAGTCCCTAAGGACCTTATCCAGCTCCGTACCTGTAAATGGTGGATCGTCGTCCGACAGCTGATGTATATCCGCAGAGGTTTTCCCATCCGTGAGCCCTCTGACCAGCTTGTGGTGTTCACCTTCCGTATCTACAGAATCATCAGGATAAAACGTTTTCGCAAGGAGATCCGCTGACTGTTCAGGGCTCAGTGTTTCCCCTGCGGTGTTTCTCAGGAGCAAGTCGTCCTGTCTCCTTGCAGTTTTCCTTATGACTCTGTAGATTCCGTCCCACATACTCTCTCGGTCCTGTGTTGAGCAAAACTCCTTCCAACTCTCCGTGGCAGCCTCAGCAGCACTCTTTTTAAGGAGCAAATTAAGCAATTATATTTATTGCAAGTGCCTCCTCGTTGATGCTATAAATTTCTCATAATTATATCTCTAATGTGTTGTCATACATATACTTTGATTATATAGACAGGTATAATTATCATTTTACATATAAAACTTTATGTTATATATATTAGTTTATTATAAATATTGTAGGTATTTTAAGTATTAGTATGTATTTTTACTATTACATATATAACGTCGTGTGATTTTCTCCGGGATAGGCTGGTAGGCTGCAGTGCAGGTACCCTTCCCCTTGTTTATTGTTTTTCTAAATTGCTACTTCGAATCTATTTCAAGTACTCTTTTGTTAAAAGTTTAAAATTTACATTTAATTCTTATTATATTGAACACGACCAAACGAACCACCCGTCCCTTCTGTTATTAATAAACAACACTACTAGTATTTCAAAATTATCTTAATCTGGTTTACTAGGAACTGAAAGTGTTAATTACTTACAATAAATAATTTGCTTTATATAACCAAGGTAGCAATAAAAAGTGTTAATCAGATACTTTGTTGTTTTCTTAATACTAACCCTTTAGGATTTAGGAATTCATAGGAAACCCTAGAATAAGCATTACAACGACTCCGATCCTAAACTTGCCAGATCTTATCAGCACTGCCGCAACATTTTCGGTCACCAACTGTGGATCATGAATAACCTCCAGTTGGTCACCGAAAACAACGACTGCAGCTTTCACCTGCTTTTGGCGATTCAGGGAGCACTGAACAATTCTAGTGCCTGGGTACTGTTTCATTACCCCTGTTCTACCAACATATGGCTCCTGAACAAGGGCAATGGAAACTCCCTTCGCCTGTGCCGCCTGAGCAAGCTCTGCCGTAGCAAGCCTAGAACGTTGCAGGTTTGCTTGTACAAAGCGCAACCCGCAACTCGACCCGTCCATATTTCGAGGGTGAACCCCGACCACCCCGCTTTCCCCCAGTGTGCCCTTAGCAAATGTAAGAAACGCGCGACCTAGCTATGCTGTCCCATTTGTGCCTTTCTTGGCACACATCGCTGAAGGCGTTGTGCGCCAGATCTTCCGGTGTTCTTCCGGCTTTTAAACAATTTGAGCATCTTGGAGGTTTTTCCGAAGCCCTCGCAGGACAGTCTCTCCCCATGTGCTCCCCGCTGCAGTAACTGTAGACGTTTTTCCGCACGTCCCTGCATACGGCCTTCGTGTGGCCGTACCCAAGGCACTTCGTGCACTGCACAAGGGGAGACTGGTCCTCCACATGGCTCCTTCCAACCCCCAGATGGATTTGTTTCGCCTGCGTGAAGCGCTTCCAGATTTCCGGAGAGAGCTCCACAACAGGGTGGCACTGTAGCTGGTTCCTCGCACGTTTCCTAAACCTGACTCTGACGGTCTCCTTTGCCACATCAACGTCTTTCAGAAGGTGTTTGTTCTGAGACAGGAGACAGTCTTCCATCTCCTTGTTGGTGTAGCACGAGAGAACGCCCCTTACGCACACTAGCGGGTTCTGCTGTCGCGGCTCCGTCACCGTAAGGTCTGTTCTATTCTGGACCCTGCCCTTAACAATCTTCAAGTCCTCAGTGCTCGCGCAACTGAGGACAACTTTTTGGTTTCGGGTTTTCCTGACTCTATCCACCCTAGCCCCTGTGTTCTTCAGATCCAGGGCCAACCTTATCCTCTCCGCAACGTTATCGCCCGTATGGAGCGGATTCGTCGAGGAGACGATAAGGGTGTGATTTGGGAGTCGGGGAGGCTGCGGTCTTGCTGCGATTTGAGCATACGTCACCGGTGGCTTTTCCACCGTACCGTGACCGAGGTCTGTCACTCCCTTGCTGATGGTCGCAAGGGAACGTTTCACCTCCGCCAACTCGAGTTCCGCTCCCAGGCTCGGCCCCGCAGGCAGGGTCGGCTGAGGTTTGGCATCTCTAAGTTGGCGGACATCAGACGACATCTCTTTAATGCTCTCCGAGAGTGGTTTTAGCTGTAGGGTCAGGTCCAGCGGTGATTGCGGTGTTACAGATGGTGTGGAAAATTCTTTCAGCTTTTGTTCTATTTCCCGTAATGTGTCTTTTATGTCCTGAAGGAGCTCTTCTCCGGCTACGTCCTGAATTCGAGATGGTGGTGTAAGAGGTGGGGTCGTCATCGTCACCGGAGTTTCCGAGGGTATTTGAGGTTTTTCCACAACCAGCCTCCGCAACTCGTCCAGCTGGTTGGAAATGGGCTAGCCGGACCTCGACGCCAACGAGGCTTTCGTTTATGGAGCTCAATTTCGGCTCCATAACTACACTTCCAGCTTTCCCCCCCCTCCTGTTGTAGTTTACCCTCCAGGGACTTGACGAGTAGCCCCAACTCCTTGACTCCTTCGAACGGTTCCACCATCTCGTGGGCGAGCCACGAGCGAACATTTTTTACCTCCTTCAGGGTCTCCCTGATGTCCTCGCGCGATCCCGACATTTCCGCGATGAGACTCTGCCTCATCGCCAGCAACTCCCTAGAGTGAGCCCTCTCAACACGCACAAGCTCTTGGGCGTGTCGGGAGCGCTCCTTACTTATGTCGAGATCGCGAGTCCGACAGGGAGAGTACGGTCTCGTAAAGGGACTGCAAACTGTCGTGGACGACCACCTTGCACTCCCGCTTCATGTTGCCTGCAGCCTCCAGTGCGCTTTTTCCCTTCTGAAGCTCCTCGTTTGCGACAATGGTAGCCTGATCCATCTCCACTCCCATGCCCCTCCGCGGGGTAGTGAAGAGCATACTCACCCGCTTTTGTACGGATCGGCCTGAACCAACCGATGACTCATCAAAGTCATCTTCGGTCTCGGCCGACTCGCTAACGGGACGAGGGGGGGCGCCCGCCTCTTCCAGGAGCTGATCCACCTCTGCCATGAAATTTGTCTCACTGGCAGCCTTTGGATCCTTCTGTGAAAAAGGTGGGCGCCCCTGGGTGCAGGACTGCACCAGCTGTGTCACTTTTTGACGCAGGGGAAGGGGATGGGGATGAACGCGCAGACTTCGCGATTTGGGCTCCAGATACGATGTAGGCTTTTGCGATCGCCTTTTCTCGGAGCGTCTGCGCTCTGGTCTTTATGAATGTGGGGACTACCTTTGCCGACCTACGCGATGATACAGATGAATTCTCGCTCTTTTGGCTTGACATTTTGCTTCCGGTAATATTGTCTGTTCCGATTATTTTGTATTTTCACTGTTCTTATTTTTTTTTTTTTTTTTGCTTCTTGTTCACTTCCGATATTAGTTTTCCTTACACCTAATCCAAATCTAAATAAAGCTAAAAACACACTTAATTCTAACTTAAATTAGGTATAAACTAGACAAAATTTCTAAAAATCTACATTAAATTATGGGCTATAATAAAAACTTGCCGGTGGTCTGCAAGTATGACGCTGGAGTGAGTAACTTGGGACTAAAGATATTATTATAGTCTCTATTGAAGCACTTCAAATCTGCGCGCACGAAGAAGGAAGCCGCTGAAGAATGTTGGCAGGTTCAAAAACCTCGAGAGGGGATGGAGTTATGGTTTGACCCAAGACAACTCCGTCACGGATGGTGTTATGACGTTTCTGCCAGGGCCAAATGGTAGGAAACTTCTTCACGATTTCAGGGACAGGGAAATCAGGATTCATCAGGAATCAGAATTCAGGGAAACACGGCGGTGTAGCCCTTCCCGTTCAGAAGTTAGGATGAGGGGGGGGGTGAGGAAAAAATTTTTGCGGGGGGGTTGGGTGATAAAGGTAAAAGGAAAGGGGGGAAGGGTTGTGACCCAAGGCAACTCCGTCAAGGATGGTATTACGACGTTTCTGCCGGGGCCAAACGATAGGAAACTTCTACTACTAGGGGGGGCAACAAAAAGGGGGGGTGGGGGGTGTGGGTAAGTTAGGGTGAACGGTAGGAACCTATAATACTGGACTATACTAACTATGCCCCAATATTGGGTTTAGCCAGGATAGCCAGGAAAATAAAATAAAATAAATTTATGATTTGAGGGGTAAGGGGGAGGGTAAGACAAAGGTCTGAAGGACCTGTTTGGAAAAAGTCCAAACTCGGCTATTTTAGGACAAGGGCCTAAGGAGTTCTCTCGAGGTTACCTGATGGGCAGTGAAGGTGTCCCCAGCGCTGGTCTGCTGAACGATGACGGAGTCTTGGGGCCGGCTTCGAAGTCTCAGCTAAAGGCTGCCTCGTGCCGACACACAGGAGGTCAACGACGTCTCGTACAAGGTTCACCGGATCTAGGGCAACTCGTGGACCGCGTGGCTTTCGAGGTTATTTCTGCCTCAAACTTGATACCTTGTAACTTCGGAGGGCGCAGTCGGATTCCAATGGTGTTGGTGGTAATCGACGGGTCTCGTTGGCGCCTCTGCGGAGATATGTAGGTAGTTCCACTTTGACTAACCTCCGCAATGTTACAAGGTTTTCCGATGTTGAAGACCAGCAGCTCTGGATCCTGACGAGTTGGAAGGTTGCCCACACGTAACCGGCTAAGATGAAAGCTTCTTCGGAGCACTGCAAACTTTGAAGCGCGTAGTGTTTAAATTACTAATTTTAAGCAATTTTTTGCGCGGAGCAAGATGTTCTGCGTGTCGCGGTTGCAAGTGTGGTGTTGTTTAAGACCCGTAAAAACTATCTGATCGTCTTTGGTTCGGCGTTTGCGCACACCTTTTTATAGTTTTCATCTGAAAATGAGGTTTTATAAAAAAATGCTCCTGGATTCTCCTTTTCTACCCTTAAGACTTTTATATCTTGCCATTTGACTTGGTTACGATCTTCATCTAAATTGAAATTAGTTCCCCACTCTTCTTGTAACATTTTCGTGTCGTAAAATTGTTCATGTGTCATCTCTTCTAATTGGTAAGGGCTTCCGGTTTTTATCGCTGTCCGAATCAAAGTACAATACTGTTGCGGGGTATATATCGGGCCAGATTTTATGTGTCTTTTGATCTGTTTCTCTATAACGCTGTGAACGTTGTCACCCTCATTTTGAGAATGACCACGTATAAGAAATTTATGTGTTATTGATTTTACTCTTTTAGTAACAACAGCATAAGCATAGGCAGATAGTAAGTATTTATTTTTCTGCTGTCCACCACAGTTATCAGAATAGAAAATAATCTCAATGTCTTTATCTGGATGTTTTTGTTATAAAGTGTCAATATACCGCAAAACACAGGAGCCTATTTCCACTGCACCCCTTTTACCTTCTATTTCATCCCAAAAAAAACAAATTACGTCTTGTGCTCTTAAATCACTTATAGTGAAATTTAAACAATTAATCCGAGATTTATAGAAAAACAATGAAACCTGACCCTTTGGAACTTGCATAACTGCTTGTAAGTCATATACAGCTACGATAACTCCATCATTTCTATTCTTGTCTTTTTCTTTGTGGTCCCTTGCTAAATTTTTTTCTAGTAGATGTTGTTCATAATGCTCTCGTAAATTATTTTTTTCTTCTTCATTAGCATTTTTAAAGCCCTCACAAAGGTCACACAGATCTTTTTTCGGAATATAAAAACCGAGATTAAATTCAGTATTGAATATTCTATTAAAAGTTGACTTCGTGGCGAAAGATAATTGTTTAAGTTTACGAGCTTCTTTGTAGTCGCGATATAAATCAGCAAGAGATTTGTCACTGCAAATAAATTCTCTTGACGTTTGTGCCCTCAAGTAATGGGACTCAATCCTAGGGATACTGTTAATGAACTCTGTAACACTGTCTTTAATTCCTTGATCAATTTTCATTTGATTACCGTGTTTGCCTCTAAAATCGGTAGCGACAATGCCATTTTCATTTTTTTTAGCCAGTGCAGTTGTGATACTCGTATTACTCACGTCGAGCGTTGCTTTAAAAAAAGACTTACAAACGCGGATCTTATTGCCAGCTACTTCAAAATAAAAGGCTCTATTAAGATTTCTAAACTCCTGTGTACAAGAATATCTATACTTTGGTTTGATTTCTTGAGTATGTCTGATTATGTACTCCCTCTGTCTCTGTAGATCTGCTAGGCCCCAATAACTATCAAAGATGGTTTGTCTTGTTTCTTCATTGATTTTCAAACTACAACGTTGTCTACAACCTTCACCGCATGCCGGGCGAACTTTCCTTTCATTAAAAACTTTCTTGCTTTTTGAGAGATTGGTATGACTTACCAGAATTCCTCAGAACTTTAGAAATATTTGCTTTCCATGTCGATTCTCTTCTTAACTTCTTCTTTCCTCTTTTTACCTCTTCATTTGGCTGATCATTGCTCAATTCATTGACAACGTGACACTGTGGTTGTACAGTAGGATTATTAACATCCCTGAACTCAGTATCAACATCATTTTGAGTCTGAAACTGTCCAACAGTATCAATTACAGCCATAGATTCAATTGGAACAACGTTTTGGCTTCTAGACTGAGCTAGAGTGTCAGTGGTTTCAGTTTCAGAATCACTACTGCTACTAGAACTGTCGCTAGAATTGGAAGAGTTTGATGACGAAGCCTCACTTGAAGATGAAGAAGATGATGGGATTATTTTACGGGGAAGATTCTTCTTCTTTTTACGAATATAAGTTGGATCTGTGTCAGAGTCTTCAATAAAACTTTCTTCACTTGGAGATATAGCTAAATCGTTTTCAATTTGTCTACTATAGGCTTGATTAGTCATTATAATAGTGTTTAATGGAATATTTTCTTTGTTTATTTGTGCTTCTGTATCTAAATTTGTAGTTAAATCTTCATCATTAGCTGATACCAGGTTTTCTTTATATTTTTCATTGACAATATTGACGAGAAGTCTGCCTCTCTTCATGTTTATCTGAAATAGAGAAAAGTAAATTATTGTAAATTATAACGATCCAGCAATAGTGAATTAACTCAAAAAAATCCTTTAATACAACGGAATTAAGAGTTTTATCAAGAAAACTTCAATAGAAATCGACAATATTTATGATTACGTTCACGATTTTAATTCGATGCATGAAGAATATTTATTTTATTAATCGAAAAAATATCAATTTAAATTAGTTTCAACAATACTAAGACAACTAGAAATTTACATGTTGATCCATCAAAACTAAGTCAAATCTAAATAGTAATTAAATATTTACGTACCTTTTCAAACAAAACTGGAACAAGTCAAAATATCCTTAAAAAATATTGCACACCGATTCACCAATACCGTAACAATTCTAATTAACTTACTCTAATTGACTTATTCAATTCAACAAAACTGTAACAATTCGAAATGTCCGCGTTTTCGATTATCTTAATACGTGCTCTCGTGGTGACTAGTGAAGGTCAACTAACAATAAACTTGTTTAGGTGGGGGGGACCACGGGCATTATGATTCAACAATAGAAAGTCAACGCCATCCAGTTTTTTTTTTTGAAGCAATATTGTTCCGGTTATGTCGGGATAGTTGCGTGTGATCACCGGGCATTCGAATACAAGAATAACTCTAAATAAACGAATTTTGAGTTGTTACAGTTTTGATCTAGGAGTGCGAGTCATGTGATAGGTGGTTTATTTAACTATTTTATTAATTCGTTATATGGAAAAGATAATAAAGAAAATTAACGTTCATACACAATCCAATATAAGTGTTAGCAAGTATTTATATATTTACGACGATATTGCGAATAAGCATTTTTCTGTACATAAAATATACAAATATCATGTATATTTTAGCACTCGGAATTAGGAAACATGTTTTTTTAATATGAAATGCTATTCCAATGTCCAGTAGGTCGGGATAAGGTTCTATAAGAACGTTATTCCGCGGCATAGACACAACTAAAATACAGAGTGTTCACAACTTTATACAGGTTACAATGCAGTTTTATTTACTTAGTTTCAATAATGCAAAAACTACTTTCCTTTCATAATAATTAGTAAATATCACAAACTAGTGGAGCGCAATTTCACTTTAGATATTTCCCCTTCTATTAATTGTACTCTTAATAGTAATTTAAATAAACCGCGCTTTAGATGTCTTTGGTGATGGGTGCAGGCTTGTCCACCTGTGATGCCGTGGATGCCTGCGAGGACTCTTGTGAGATGGCGCTGGCTGTTCACGGATGCAATGCAAACTCGCTCGCTACTGGGCCTAGAAGAAATAATGACGTGATAGTTAAATCCGTCATTGGTCTATTATGCAACACGGGATAGACGCAATCGCATTGTGATTGGCGGACAGACTTACCGACGCCATGTGTTTTTCGCTATCGCTTCTCCTCGATATGTACTTGGCGTGAAAGTGTGCGGAACTTTCTTTTATCGCTTAAATAATATAAAAACATAGATTTTTCCTACAAAAAAGGATTGAATACAATTCCACACGCGAGTGGATTGTTTGTGCTGTGCGGTGTTGGTGTCAGTGATCGTAATTTTACGGATTTTGCATAATAATAGCCGGCCGGCTAATCTGGCCCATCAAAGGCTGGACTGGAGGACGTTCATCGTGAGAGTATCCCTAGCTGCTGTCCTCTGGAGGACGAGGAGGTGGAAGCGGGTATTCGCAGGTTAGTCAGCAATTTTGTGCTTTGTTGCCGAGACATCTATCGCATCTAAATAATCCTATTGTAGGTTTTTAATTTTTAATAATCGTGAGCAATCACATCTATTGGAGGGTCTATTTATACGCCCCTCCACAAACTAAGAGAGATAGCGGTATACGTTTGTGGATAATTTTCAAATACAAATACTATTTTATGTACTATCATTTTACATAATACCTTGCTTGGCAGAGAGCCACATATTAAAATGTTTGTATTAATGAATGGATTTGATTTGACTGATATTTAACTTAATATATGGCACTTATTTCTTTAATAGGTTGGTATAGTTAGTGGGATTACGAGTATATATGATCAAACGAACTTCAAAGATGTGAAGTTCGATCATTATTGCATGAATCGCTTCATTCGAAGATATGATTTGATTACCTACTGTAGTACCTCTACTTACTAGGCAACTTCCGCACATTTTTTTAAAGATATAAAACGATTTAGTTACTTGGAACGCATTTCCGCCTGTCATCCCTCCTGCCGTCGCCGGCATGTGGCTTGCTCATTTTTTAGAGTAATGATATTTGCATAAAACTTTCTTTACTGGGTTGCTTCAAGGGAGGGAGGGTGATCATATCTTCGAATGAAGCGATTCATACAATAATGATCGAACTTCACATCTTTGAAGTTCGTTTGATCATATATTGTATATTCATTCGCTTCATTCTTCAGATATGATTTGATTACCTACTGTAGATGTTAAGAGCAGTAAGTTTTGGAATTGAAAACAAATGTATTCATGGTTAAACTATGGTTTTATTATTTTAAACAACATTAGCCTAATATAAAAATAATAATAATTTTAGACTAACTTAAGCTTTTAATCATTATAACTGAGACACAATATAAATTTTATATTTAGATTACGTAATCATGTGCATAATCAACCATTACAACATGTTTTTATAATGATAAAGGTGTTACTAAACCTCAGGCATAATCAAACTAATTCTCTTTTTTATTATAAGATAATCTAACGCGTAGACCCTGAAGGTAAGCACACGGACCTGGCAAATTCACCTACGTCAAGAACGGTGCGGTGATAAAAGCGAGCGAATGAATTAGAGGAGCTCGACCAGCCCGCGGTTTTGCGGGATGGTTTCTATGCTAACCCCGGCGGAGCTTGCCGCCGAAGTCGACGCGTGTCTTGTGCTATGCCCTTTGAACACGCCGATGTCAACACCGCTTATCGACAGTACTTGCTTCAGCCATCGACTAATGGACTGCGTTGTTGCAGACTTATACGGCCGTTTGTAAGTTAATAACAATCTACCTGTACTCTCAGTTCTTATATTTCTAGTGTTAGAAATGTAGTCCGAAAGTACGGTGGCTGGGCAAATACTAATATTTTCCCTAAAATAAGGCAGGAAAAGAGTTGGCTGTTCCCTACCTGGACCAGACGTTTTTATAATGTCGTCAATGCTAATTTTTGCACCGTTCTCAGAGAATGATATGTTTTCAAGTTTAATTAGGGAAAGCGTCTGGACTCTATGAGCGGTGCATATTGCTAATAGAATGACAAGTTTCTTGGTTATCATTTCGAGAGCTAAATCTGTGTTCGGAAACCATGATGAAATATGGTTTAATACTAGCTGAGGATCCCATGTGCTGGAGTACTTGGGTCTAGTAGGTCTCGATTTGTAGGCACCCTTAAGCAGACGCTTAACGCATTCATCTGAACCTATATTATTGCCAATCAGGGCGGACAAAGCGGAGCGGTGGGAATTTAAGCTACCATACGAACAACCGTTCATGAATTGTTCCGTAAGAAAAGTAAGTACGGACGTCTTCGGTGGTTCGAATATATTCTCATTGTTAATATCACAAAACTGCCACCAAAGTTTAAGTGAAGTGTTATACTGTTTGACAGTGTTGTCTGAGAACGACGTCAGCATTAATGTCGACGCGTCAGCGCTGGCGCCTCGCCGGGTGAAAGATTGCCGCAGAGCTTCGCGGCAGCCAGGGTAAGCTTCTTGTGCATGGGATGGTGATCCCTGAAATGAGATTGCAAAAGATATTTTTCCGGATTGAAGTAAAGGACTTCTGACACGATTAGGTTCTGCAATAATGGAAACCAAGGTTGCGAGGGCCAATAAGGGTAAACTAAAATACCGTACGCTTTATCGTCGACAATCTTTCTGAGGCATTTTAGTATTACGCAGAATGGTAGAAAGGCATAGAAGTAGCTTGACTGCCAATTCAAAGTGAATGCGTCGAAAGACACTGCGTCGGGATCTTGTTTCCATGAAATGTATCTAGCAAATTTCGCGTTATCTCGCGAAGCGAACAAGTCAATGTCTGGTTGGCCGAAGCGGTGGACAATATTTTGGAACGCGTAATCGGAGAGTGTCCATTCGGTGTCCGGATTTACTGTTCTTGACGCGGCGTCTGCGCAATTATCTTTGGTATTCACGTACGATGCGAATATCCATAGGCCGCGCTGCTCGCACCACTGCCAAATGGCCCTAGCTAAGTCATTTAGATAAGTGTATTGGATACCGGCCATGCGGTTTATGTAACTGATTGCAGTTGTGTTGTCTATCCGCAGCAATATACGAGGGCGGCACTGAAAATTTCGGGAATCAAGGAAGTGACACAACATTACTATTTAAAAATATATTTATTGCTTTTCGAAGTATTCTCCGCGAAATTTGACACATTTTTCCATACGATGGAACCAATCATTGAAGCAACCATTCCATTCGGAAGTTGGGGTCTCCAAAATGGCCGTTTTGTAGGCGTCCACAGCTTCTTCAGGTGATGAAAATCTCTGTCCACGCAATTTATTCTTTATTTTAGGGAAAGTATAGAAATCATTAGGGCTTAGGTCGGGGCTGTACGGCGGATGGTCCAATAATTCTATGTTTTCTTGCTCTAAAAACTCTTTTGTTCTGTGCGCGGTGTGAGAACTCGCATTGTCGTGATGGAGGATGATGCGGCGGTTGCAGTTCTCTTTACGGAGTTCAGAAACGACCTGTGGCAAACAAATGCTAGCATACCATTCTGCATTAACCGTTCTTTGTCCCTCAAGAGGAATAGTCGTAACATGGCCGGTTTTGGAGACAAACGTGGCCACCATTTTTTTTGCAACACTCCGTGAACGAACAATTTTTGTTGGCTTTAACTCATTTTCGAACACCCAAACTCGTGACTGGTTTTTTGTTTCGGGTTCGTACGCGTATATCCAGGATTCGTCACCTGATACGATGTTGTATACAGCATTTGAGGATCCTGCGTGAAATCTTTCGAGAGTTCTGACGCACCAAGTAACGCGAGCCGCTTTTTGCTCTTCACAGAGCGAATGCGGTATCCATCGGGAAAACAACTTTTTTACACCTAATTTTTCATGCAAGATTATTTGTATTTGACTCATGCCAATGTCTAAAGTTGCCTGAATTTCGCGGTATGTCACATGTCGATCTTCCTCAATCAGCTTACGCACAGCATCAACGTTTTCTTGGGTGACTGCAGTTTTTGGACGACCTTGACGGGGATCATCACTGAGCTTGACACGTCCACGTTGAAATTCAGCAAACCAGCGATAAATTGTGGTTTTGGATGGGGCTTTATCACCAAATGCAGAAATCATCCGGTCAACACACTGTTTTTGTGTTAAACCACTTCGAAATTCATAATAAATCATCGCTCTTGAATTTTCTCGAGTCAATTCCATTTTCTCAACGACTAAACAAGTTTGACAAAACCTTGTGACAAGACCGAGAATATTTTTTTAAATAAATAAATGGTATTCGATTTTTAAAACCAAGGAGTTTTCAATTAAAAAGATTTTAATATGACAGAAACAGTGGAAATATTCCATTCCCGATACTTTTAGTGTAGCCCTCGTAGCACAGTTGGTTAGATCGTTAGCAAATGATTTGAGGCCCAGAAAAGCAGCCATCAATTCTAAGTAGTTGATGTGTCTAGCTTTTTCTGTGTCTTTCCACTTGCCATTGATCGTGTTGTTATTGCAGACTGCCCCCCAGGCGTTCTTGGAAGCGTCAGTATACATATCTCGAGGTCAAAGCTTGGTTGTCTCATAAAGTTGGACGTGGTTTCAATATTTGATGACCACCAATCTAACTCACTTAAAATTATACTAATTTGATTAGATTAATTTTGGTTTCATAACTATCGGTCCTAAGCAAAGCAAGGTACTTTTGTCGTTCTAATGTCTTAGTGTAGATCCACCCATATTTGACAGCTGGGCAGGCTGCGACCAGAACTCCGATAAGTTGGGAGAAATCGCGGATAGAGCAAGAGGGTAGTTTTGAATATTTCGTTACCATCTGCGCAATTTTGCTTCTCTTGTCTGAGGGAACGCCGATGACAAGATTCTTTGTATCAAACTCGAATCCTAGATACTTACAGCTTTGTCGCGGCAATAAATTACTTTTATCGTAGTTAACTACAAAACCTAGGTAATTCAGTATTTGCAATGTTTCATTAACATTGCTCACGCACTGGCTATAAGTATCGCCTATACATAAGATGTCGTCCAAATAAAACACTGACTTTTGACCGCGACTTCTTAAATAGCCCATGATTTCTCTCATTATCTTTGTGAAAATACGTGGGGCGACAGATAAACCGAACGGCATGCCATTAAACTCGTAAGTTTTAGTTTTGGTCGAATTATCCGGTTGAAATTGAAATCTTAAATATTTTCGGTCAATAGGCCGAATAGGCACGAGAAAAAAAGCATCTTTTATATCGATCGTAGCTAGATATCCTTCGCATGGGATTAATTTGCATGCTGTTCGGTGGTCTTCCATCTTAAAATGTTCATTATAAATTAACTTATTAAGTGGTTTCAAATTGAGTATAAACCGCTTGCTTCCGTCAGGTTTCGGCGTAAGAAATATCCTAGATAAAAACTGATCATTAGTGGTATTATTACATTCTGAAATGGCCCCTATAGATAGTAATTTATTGATTGCTTCTAACATACCCGTTTTTCGGTTTGTGAAAAACTGTTTTGGGGTATATTAGACTAACTGACGTTTTAAAGGGTATTTTGTAACCGTTTTTAATCCAATCAAGTATGACCTCATTGTTTGTGATTGTAAACCTCATCAACCAATGATTGTAAAAGTGGGTAAGTCTACCCGCGTGTACCTGTTTTAATGGCGAGTCGGCGGTGGCGCGCGGGGCTTGTCATGGTACGACGCACGCGGCGTTGGCGCCCTCGCAGCAGGCGCCATGTACGGGCGGCGCGCTCCCGGCGGCGCTGGCTTCCTGTAGGTTCTGCATATAAATATTGTCATCGTTGGAGACTCGCAGTCAACCCCGATGTTTCATTTTGTTTTGGAAACGTCATGTTATTGACTCGCGGTCATTCCCAAGCGCATCAAAACAGCCACTTCAAGTCACTTATATGTTTATCTATCACTATCAATGTTCACGAATAAAATAGTCCTTAACTTACCTTCATCTTCCGATGAAGAAATTATTGGAGTATAACTCTGCGCCGTAACTGCTTTTCCTCAATTTCTCTTATCTTCTTATCATAGCGTTCAATTTTGTCTTGTGCGCTTCTTTTCGGCATGGTGAAGTATGAAACGTGCGAAAGTCACCGCGCACAATAGAGGAATGAGCAAGCCACAAGCCGGCGACGGCAGGAGGGATGACAGGCGGAAATGCGTTCCAAGTAACTAAATCGTTTTATATCTTTAAAAAATTGTGCGGAAGTTGCCTAGTAAGTAGAGGTACTACAGTAGGTAATCAAATCATATCTTCGAATGAAGCGATTCATACAATAATGATCGAACTTCACATCTTTGAAGTTCGTTTGATCATATATAATCCCACTAACTATATCAACCTATTAAAGAAATAAGTGCCATATATTAAGTTAAATATCAGTCAAATCAAATCAATTCATTAATATCTGTACTACAGTAGGTAATCAAATCATATCTGAAGAATGAAGCGAATGAATATACAATTCATATTTTTAAATAAAAAAAATGTTGGTTATAGGATAATGAAGCCTAGAATAAAATATACAGAAGACGATCTCCAAAATGCTCTTACAATGATCAAAAACGGATGTAACGTTATAAAGCTTATCGAGATTTCAATATTCCAGAAACAACATTGCGAGATAAACGCGACAAGAAATATTGTACCAGTGTACCCGGCAAAAGAACGGTGCTCACAAAGTCAGAAGAAATAAAAATTGTATCCATTACTTAGGAAAACAGGGTTTTCCAGTTTCTAACGTGTGGCAAAACTAGTCGAAAATTTAGACCGACCAAACACATTCAAAGATGGCATTCTTGGTAAACACTGGCTAGCCAATTTCTTATCAAGACACCCCCAACTGTTGCAAAGAGAGTATAGCACAAAATCTTTCAAACATGGTTGCGTGAAAACAGGCGGTGTGTGCATCCGCGAACATGCCTGAGGCGCTGCAGAAACGGGGCAGCCCCAACAACTTCCTAAATGCATTGTTATACAGGACGCGGAGGTCACTGTACCTTCTTTTAGTATAGTCAGCCCACAGGCTACTCGTGTAGAGGGATGTACAGTACGCTCTAAAGAGCGTAACTTTGACCTCTGCTGAACAACGTGCAAACCTGCGGGCTATCATATTTGCTCTAACTGACAGAGACCTCCGCTCCCGCTCAATGTCGTCATTATCTTTGAGGTCGGTGGTGACCACATGCCCTAAATACTTGAACTGTTCAACCCTTTCCAGGGGAACACTTAAGTAAAACAGGAGGTATGGTCAAAGAACTTTTTTCACCGGCCTCAAAGACCATCCATTGGCTCTTTTTTACATTGTACTGTAATCCGTGACCACATGCGTACTCCTCGCATATTCGCAATAGACTCCTTAAACCGCAAACGGATGCACTCAGCAGCACCATGTCGTCTGCATAACTCAAGTTATTGACACAGATACCGTCAATGTGGCAGCCGACATGCTGAGCTCTGTGATCAACCCATTTACGTACAGGTTAAACAGGGTTGGAGATGTTAACCCGCCCTGCCTGACACCGCACTCGAGCTTATACAGGTCTGACATAGTTCCCGCCCACCTGACACTGTTGAACTGGTGCGCATACCAGAACTGGAAAATGCTTACAAGTTCCTGTGGCAGTCCAATGTTTCCGAGTTTCCTCCACAGCAGGTCATACGACACGAGATCGAAGGCCTTCGACAAGTCGAGGAAGCAAGCATACACTGGAGTTCTGCGCTTTGTATAATATTTGACGGTATGCTTAAGACACAGTATAGCGCTCTCCGTGGACAGTCGAGGACGAAACCCGAACTGGTTATCGTGTAGTGTCACGTACCTGTTCAACTGCGTGTTAAGCAAACCGTCAAACACCTTTGCTATAACTGTAGCTAGAGATATAGGCCTGTAGTTACTCTTATCGGCAAGGTCACCAGTCTTGTTTTTCACTACAGGCACAACTACCGTTTTCATAAAATCAGTTAGTAAGTACGAATGGCTCACGCACAGCGAGTAGAACATGGCCAACACCCTAGAAATGTGTGGGCCAGCGTGCTGCAGGTGCTCAATGCTGAGTCCATCATGTCCCGGAGACTTGCCTTTCGAAATAAGCTTTATGGCTTTCATTACGTCTTTAGCCAGAATGGTAGTCCCCACTACTTGACTGCTCACGCCAACATCAAGCACCTCCTCCGCTGGGCCCCGAGGAGACCTCACAGAGAAATGAGTTTTAAAAATATTTGCAATCTCTTTAGGGTCGTTCGCGCCATCGACGCTTACCGGGAGGCCAGGACGTGCATTTTCTTTACTGGTTGCCTTCCAAAAGCCGCGAAAGTCTCCTTTAGAATGTTTTTCAGCAAGAGCGTCCATTCTAATTTGGTCCTGATGATTTTGGCACCATTTTAACCTAGATTTGAACACTCTCCTGCTGTCGTACATTTCTTGGTACACGCAGCCCGATCTGGGCCTACCACAGTACACCCATTCCCTGAAACTAGACCTGGCTAACCGGTGAGCTTCGCTGACATGTTTGTTCCACCCTGCAATGCGCGCGCCGCGCACGCCTTCCCGTGTGCTACTGCTTCCCCGACTCGCGACTGCCGCATCACGAAGGGCGGTCACAATATCGTAATAAAGCTCATCCAGAATGCGCCTGTGGTCACAGTTACAACAAAAACAATCTGCACACGATACACATTCAGAAGGAAAGTCAATCAATTTTAGTTTATTATCACACTCTTTCCTGTACCTCGAGATTTGTTCTTCACTTCTCATTCCCCACACCACATCTTTATTCGCATCCATAGTTTTATGTGAAAGTTTTGGTGTGAGTACTTTTAGATTACACTCAATAATAAGTGGTAAATGGTCAGACCAAAGAGTGTCATAATTCACATATACATCCACAATAGACAGCTTTGCCGAGTGAGTTGTCACACAGTGATCAAGCCAGCTGGTCGTCCAGTGCACCTCACTAATAAATGTAAGAGTACCTGAGTCCAACCCAAGCATATCAATATCAACGCATGACCACTGTCGCTCACGACACATACTAGCTAATTCACTATAAAACAACTCACCCGGGTCCGCATTGAAGTCGCCCAGTATGAACACGGATTCAATTCCATAATCGACAATAATAGCATTAACTGCACTTAGGCAGTCCGTAAACTCGAGCAAGTTATCTACCGAGTTTGTCGGCAAATACACGCTCATCACTATCATTGAACTATCACCTGATGTAATTTTAATAGCGCATATACGTGCATTATTACACTGCAGCACCGACACCTGTTGGAACGCACTATAACGGTAAAGAACACAAACACCGCCATGAGCACGTCCCTTTACGATTCCTGCACTGGTGTCAACAGCTGAGATCGCCGTGTAGCCGAAACTGCTGTCTATCGTGCCCATGAAGGGAATGTCGTGCGGTAGCAGCCACGTCTCCTGGAGGCAGATGACGTCACACGTACGACATAACGTTCGCACGTCTTCTATTGAACGTTTTATATTCTTGCAGTTGAAACTTGCTATACGATAAGTATCTTTATCCATTATTAGGCTGTTTTAGGTCGTTAGCAGTACTCGTCTGTCTACGTTTAAAATTTATAAACCGCCTGAATATTATTCCTGCAGGCCAGATAGTTTCGTCCATATAGAGTGGCAGGTTAGTTTTTGAAGTTAAGAACTTGAAAGCTTTATGACCTCGCTCTATTTTCATGTGAATTTTCTCCAATACAACTGTTTCTTTTGTTTTATTTCTGATATAGCTAATAATATCATTTTCAGCCGTGTCACAGTGTATATTCGTTATAAAAAACGGGAATTTTCTTTTCTGCCGCTTTGAAACTACATTCTGCATCTCTGGCAACACCTGACCTACCTAGAAAACGATATTTCCCTTGATTCTTGCGATGCGATACTCTCTGCCATCCTTCATTAAAGTTATTTGCAGTTTTCACAAGTATTGGCTGCGCCAAAAGACGCTGCCCCGATCCACAGTCAGAACCGGTTTCATCAGTGTCGATTAGCTGATGCACTACCTGTGGCTTTGGCGCGGAGATCGGTATTTCCGACTCACTCGCAGTGGTCAGCGCCATCCTGTTCGAACCGGACCACGCGGGAGTTTCCTGACCCTGACTCACCGCAGCCGGCACCGCGCTGAACCGGGCACCCGCGCTGGCCAGTTCGGGTTCAGGTGACCGTTGCCGCTCATATAATTTGGTTTCAATGTGTTTATTTTCTTCTACCCTCATATTTCTGTATTGGTTGTTTACTGACTCGTTGTTATTATAGACATGTGATTCGTTCAAAGAAGAAAACTGGCAATCGTGTGACAACCCCGCAGGTCCGCTGTCCAGCCAAGCACCGCGTTTTGTGTTCACTTTAAATGCCGATGACGGCGGTAAAGAATCGTTCCGTATGCGAAGAACTTCCGTTTTTAATTCATTTACATTATCAAGTGTGGCATAATTTGTCTTTATGCTTTCGATTTCATTCTTCAATAACATAATATCTTTTAGAAGCTTGGTACAATCTAAATGATCGAATAAAATTGGAGCTAGTTTGTCTAAACTTCTCGCCACAAAGACTGGTATTATATCGGGCTCAGTTGATTTAAACAGACTCATAATATCGCCTAAGTCTCGTTCTTCTTTTCCTCTATTTTTGCGCAAAATTTTTCGTTTCTCTGTCGGGATCGAGTCGAACAGAAGCGACTTCGCAGTTTTTATTTCCTCAGCAGTGAACGCGGACGTACATATTCGCACTAGTGTTTCTTCATCTATCACAGATACTTTATTTTGAATATAAGACAACAACTCATTTATTACTATGTTGCAGACATTGCACTTTATCACGTTAATGTTCGTCATCATTTGTTACCCGCGAAACAACGTAACATTAGCTTTCAAAACTATATCTTATTGGAAAAAACCGTTTAACACGAGATCCATCAAAATTTACAATAACATAAAAATGGATCTATCGGGAACGAAAAAAATCAGTTAGTCGAAGCAATACATAAAAGCCATACTATTCCCCACAAAAATGCCACTGACGTGTTGATAGACATTTGCTGCGACCGACTGCGATATCTGTTCCGCTTCCGGTCTCCATGTTTTGATAGATGTCTCGTTACGGTGAATATAAATATTTGTTATATCATCCTCATCATTAGCAATGAAGATAAGTTTAATCTTGATAGATTAAACGGATGTTCGACTTACCTCAGTTGTGTGGTTTTATTTTGAGACTGAATACTTACCGGAATGTTCCTTCGTACTATCTCACGCAACCGAAACCACTGATGCTGCGGTACTGGAATATATCTGAGTACGTACCTACCTAATTCTGCTTGCCTGGCTAACGCTAGGCTTAACAGGTTCTACGCCCAGTAAAGAATTGCTAAGGCCGTCTTCATTATATGTGGGTGTTTTGATGCTTAACCTAAAAGCCATGGCGGAAGGCAATCATACGCACGAGAACTTTAATAAGATTGTTTTTTTTATGGCGTATCCAATTTCACCTCCTGGAAATGTTGTATCAAAAATATTTTGTGAAAAATTTGATGGCGTATCCAACTTCATATCCTGGAAATTTTGTATCAAACATATTTTGTGAAAAATTTGATGGCGTATCCAACTTCATCTCCTGGAAATTTTGTATCAAAAATATTTTGATAATCGAAGGTCTGTGGATCACGGTTTCTGATGATTCAGATGTGGTAAGGTCTCAAAGGGTATTGGCCCGATGTCGCTGTGCGTCAAACCGGCGGTCTATACGAGTACATACGAGTAGAAGGTAAAAAGCATTCAACAGAATCGTCATCATCATCAGCCCGGAGACGTCCACTGCTGAACGAGGGCCTCTCCCTTAGACCGCCACACTGTACGACAACCTGCCATTTGCATCCACCGGTTGCCCGCGACTTTTACAATGTCGTCGGTCCACCTAGTGGGTGGCCTTCCTACGCTGCGTCTTCCGGTTCGCGGTCGCCACTCAAGAACCTTTCTTCCCCATCGGTTGTCGGTTCTTCGAGCGATGTGGCCTGCCCATTGCCACTTCAACTTGCAAACCTTGCGAGCTATGTCGGTAACTTTGGTTCTTTGGCGAATATCCTCGTTCCGGATTCTATCGCGCAAAGTAACTCCGAGCGTAGCTGTCACGCAACGGGCAATGCCGTTGCGTGACAGAGCTATGCTATAGCTATCTGAGTTTCTCCAAAAGGCCAGCAGTTAAAGACCACGTTTCAGTTCCATGTCATTTGGGATTGTCAGTTCCATATGGGATTTTGGACGAGAAGATATTACGCAATTTTCCGAACGCTGCCCATCCGAGTTGGATTCTTCGGGCGACCTCTTTGTCGAAGTTGGACCTACCTAACTGAACAATCTGTCCAAGGTAGTTGTAGTGGATGTATTAAGGACGCAATTGAGCGGAATCCAACTTCATCTCCTGGAAATTTTGTATCAAAAATATTTTGTGAAAAATTTGATGGCGTATCCAACTTCATCTCCTGGAAATTTTGTATCAAAAATATTTTGATAATCGAAGGTCTGTGGATCACGGTTTCTGATGATTCAGATGTGGTAAGGTCTCAAAGGGTATTGGCCCGATGTCGCTGTGCGTCAAACCGGCGGTCTATAATGGACATACGAGTAGAAGGTAAAAAGCATTCAACAGAAGATCTACAGAACTACAGAAGCTAACGCCAAAAATATGCGACGGAAGCTATTCATTTAAATCTGAAATTCAGATTCTTTTCAGAGCTTTAACATTCCTAGATCTTTTGTACAAACCTTTGTAAAGTTAGTACAAGCAATGACTTTTAATGTATTTGATACAGACTATAAGCATTCAAAGTTTTTTACGGATAAGGAATATTATACAGGACCTATAAAAGTTAAGGTTGGAATTGCCAAGAAAAGAAACAAAGAAGACAATGAAATAACAATGGTTTTACAAGACCGAAGGTTGTACATTAATGGTGTATTATATTAAGAATAAGACTTAAAAAAAGTTTTTAGAGCTGTCTAGTGTATTTTCTGATTTCGGATTTCCAAAAATTACTTCTTGACGAAAGTAATAACAGTGACAATAATGTTATTCGGAACATAAATCAAGGAACTCTATGGAATGAGCTAACAAAAGAGAAAAACAGAAATGATAATTTAATACCTCTAATTTTATATTTAGACGATTTCGAAAGCGACAATGCCCTCGGAAGCCATGCCGGTGAATACAAATTGTAAAATGTATATGTAGGGACACAGGTTAGAATCAAGTTAGATAAGATAGTTAAGGCAGTCGCTGGCCGCCCCTCTTGTGAATAGGTTGTCTGGCCAATAAACCATCGTACTTAACTGTTCACTATTTCATTTATTATATCCCTTACTAGGCAGTCAGATTAGAGATACGTATGAACGACGTATACTGGTGACCCTAGTTTTGAACATTGTTCGCGGAGTGATATTTTTTTTTTTAAAGAACTGACTGCAGTTTGTGGACGGACTTAGAATAAATAACATACGAACATTTAAAGTGCGACGTTGGCGACTCCTTCCACGGCGTTTCAAGGTCAAGCCGTGGAAGTAAAAAAATACATAAATACACCTGTGTGAAAATGATGGCACAACAACTGCATCCAGTTTCTCCACCCGCGGCATCCGGTTGCCAGGTGGACATGGCACAGATATCGGTGGCGTCAAGGATCCCCGAATTTTGGTCGGATCAGCCCCGACTCTGGTTCGTGCAGGTAGAAGCAGTGCTAGCTCCTCAAAAGCTGGCGGATGAAGCAAGACCTGGTGATTACCAAGTTGGGTAAAGATGTTATTGCTCAACTTGCTGGATTTTTGGGTAATCCGCCGGACGCAAAGAAGTACGACCAGCTCAAAGAGAAACTACTAACTATTTTTGAAGAATCAGAGACTAGGAAGCTGCAGAAATTGATTAGCGAGATGGATTTGGGAGACCAGCGCCCGTCACAGCTATTAACTAGGATGACTGAGTTGGCGAGAGGTAAAGTTACAGATGAAACATTATCTCTTTTGTGGCAAGGTCACTTACCGGCCTCAGTCCGTGCCGAATTAACCGTTGCCGAGTCAAAGGACTTGGACCAGTTATCGAAGATCGCAGATAAAGTCATGGAGAGCGTGAAACCAGTTAATATTTCGGAGGTTTCCCACGCTCCGGGCCCTAGTGCTGACACAGCTATGCTCCTGATGGAGATTGCCCGCATCAACACGAAGTTGGCCGATTTGGAGGTTTCGTCTTCACACGGGAGACCAGGGTCATACAGAAATAACAGGAATAACCCTAGGAGCAGGTCCGGCTCAAGGAACAGAACAGGCAGTAAGCGGACTCCAGGAAGCCCTGACTGGCTCTGTTTTTACCATTACCGTTATAAGACAAGAGCGAAGAAGTGCATCGAGCCTTGCAGTTGGAAACCGAGAACGGGAAACCAGTAGAGGTGCAGTCAGCGGCGGGAGCCTGCACACTGTTGTCCAACAACCGCCTCAGCGTCACGGATCAGGATTCAGGTTTACGTTTTTTAATTGATACAGGTGCAAACGTTTCTGTTTTACCGTATCAGTGTAGATTAGTAAGAAAAAGTGATTTTCCGGTGACAGACTATAAATTATTTGCAGCCAATGGTTCCGAAATTAAAACTTATAGAACAAAGACTTTAATATTAAACTTAAAATTAAGACGCCCATATAGATGGACTTTCATTGTAGCGGATGTAAAACAGCCAATTATAGGTGCTGATTTTATTAAATGTCATAAGCTTTTAGTAGATTTGTCTGGACATAAATTAATAGATAGAGTTACGGAAATGTGTATAATAGGTTCAATTGTGCATTTCGATGAGCCCTCGTTTAAAACGATTGACATGAACCATCCTTACGTAGATTTATTAAATAAATATCCAGATATTTGTAAGCCAATTAATTTTAAAGAAAATCCACGTCATTCGATTACGCATTTCATCGAAACTAGTGGCCCTCCGGTGTCTTCACGCGCCAGGCCGCTGCCACCGGAGCGGTACAAAAAGGTTAAAGAAGAGTTTAAGATAATGCAGGAAATGGGCATTTGCCGACCGTCTAAGGTGCTTGGTCGAGTCCATTACATGTAGTCCCAAAGAAAGACGGTCAAATTAGGCCGTGCGGAGATTATAGAGCGCTGAATGCAAAAACAAAACCGGATATGTATCCGATACCTAGAGTTCAGGATTTTACTTACATTTTATCGGATAAGGTTATATTTAGTAGACTTGACATTTGCAGAGCTTATCATAATATAGCTGTCAACCCTGATGACATTGAGAAAACAGCGATCACTACCCCATTCGGAAATTACGAGTTTCTTCGAATGAGTTTTGGACTGCGGAATGCGGCTCAAACCTTTCAGCGGTTCATGACGAATTCCGTACTGCAGGACTTACAGGTATGTGACTCTGAAGGACAAGTTATTTCCAGCTCTGCTGGCGCAGACTTTTGTTTTTGTTATGTTGATGACGTCATCGTTGCAAGTAGATCTGAACGGGAACATAGACAACACTTAGACGCAATTTTAAAGCGATTTAATGAATTTGGTATTACTATTAACTTAGCTAAATGCATTTTTGGTCAAGAGAAAATCGAATTTTTAGGTTTTGAAGTAACTAAAGACGGTATTTTACCATTGGAGGATAAAGTTAAGGCTATTATAGACTACCCGAAACCGGACACCGTAGATAAATTGAGAAAATTCCTTGGATGTAAAATTTTTATAGGACACATTTGCCAAAGGCAGCTAACCATCAAGCGTGCCTCAACAACTTTTTGTGTGGTTCCAAGAAGAAGGATAAATCTCTCATACCGTATGAAGACTCTGAAAGCGCATTTTTGAAGTGTAAAGAGAATTTAAAAGAAGCAGCGTTGTTAACCTATCCAAGGGAAAACGCTCCTTTATCGTTAATGACCGACGCATCAGACTTTTGCGTAGGCGCAGTTCTACAGACTAAGGTTCACGGTAATTGGAAACCTTTAGGGTATTTTTCGAAACGGATGTCAGAGACCGAGCGTAAATATAGCACGTACGATCGCGAATTGTTAGCAATGTACCAAGCTATACAACATTTTAGGTATCTTCTGGAAGGACGCTCCTTTACAATTTTAACCGATCATAGACCGTTAATACATGCCTTTAACAAGAAGCCTAGCGATAAAGACACACCAAGACGCATACGTCAGCTCATGTTCATAAGCGAGTTCACATCGGACATACGATACGTAGCAGCTAGTCAGAACGAAACGGACTATCGCGCATAGAGACAATAACGTGTCCTACCAATGTCCAAACAATTTGAAAGTAGGTTGTTTGCGTCTCTGATGAAATATTTAGGGGTTGAAAACTACGAACGACGGCATTTCATCCACAGAGTAACGGAATAGTGGAAAGATGGCACAGGTCGTTGAAACAGGCTCTACGAGCAAAATTGGATAGCTCAGGGAGTACATGGGTCGAGCAGCTACCATCTGTCATGTTAGGATTACGCGTGGTACCTAGAACAGATAACGGCGTAAGCGCTGCTCAGTTGGTATATGGGTCAACTCTTAGGTTACCAGGAGAGTTTTTCGGTTCCAAACCAGCTCACCTGGCTAACAATGCAGAGTTCGTAACAAAATTAAGTGAAACGATTAGGCAATTGAGACCAGTACCCATTGCTAATAGACAACAAAAAAATATTTTCGTTCACCCTGACCTGTATGAGTGCAAGTATGTTTTTCTGCGTAACGAAGTAGGAAGATCATCATTAGATCCTTCCTACTCCGGACCATTCGAGGTATTAAAGAGATCGGCTAAAGTTTTTAAGATACAAATGACAAACAGACAGACAAACATAACTATAGATCGCTTAAAACCAGCTCATTTAATATTTGAGGAGAACAATGGAAATGAAATAAAATTAGAGGACAGTAAAGACATTACTATAAGTTTGCATAGAGATGACAGAAATCAAGTAGAACAAACTCGAACAACCAGGTGTGGTCGCGTCATCAGACCACCCGTGCGTTTTGAAGTAACATAGGTATTAATGTAATGTATAAGTAGATTATGTAGACCAATATAATGAAGCAATAACGCCCTACTTGCAGGCGTAGGTGAATGCTCTTTCGAAAAAAATAATGATATTGCTGAGATAGGTATATAGATTGTCATTATAAAGTAATCGAACTATAAATAATTACTCATTCTTCAGTTGAGATCGTTCCTACATGATACTTACCATGGGAAAGTACCAAAGTAAAGAAGAAGTAGTTGTGGTGGCACAGAACGCCTCTGTAGGCAGCCAAGAATTACAGGAAAACATGTTTTTTTTTGGATTTGGATTATTTGCAGTTTTTATGTTGCTAATTGTTATGGTTCTATATTGGATGTACAAAAGGTGCAGTAAACGCACAAAGTCTTGGATTACAAAGCAGATGAACAGTGCAAATAACGTGGAATTACCGAGTGGCTCGCGAAATCCGCAAATGTATACTGCGTAAAAATTGTGAAGGTTGAGTGTCTACATTATAACTGTCTTATTCTATGTTGCGTTATAATTAAGGGGTATGTAAGGAAAAACTTTCAATATTTTATTATTTTTCAAAATATATATTGATCAATGTTTATAACTATAATTTTGTTTAAGTATTCATTATTATAATAAGAGATATTACAGCTCAACTTAAATGTAATTTCGATAATTTCGACTTAACGTACTTTTACTGAAAGAAAGTACTTATAATTGTAACATTTTTGTTAACTTTTCAATATTATGAGTAGGATGGTGACCAAACCCAAATGTTCTTCAAAATTAATTTTCATTGTAATTTTTGATGTAATAATAATGTAAGTAAATTAATTCAGAAGTTAGAGTCCGGCCCTGTGTGGCATCTCATTACGTGCATCGGACGGCCCAGTTAAATTTGCTGACTTCGTAAACAACAATGATAGAGTGAAGACTTTGGTCACCTTTTAGCATTTATTAACATGCATTTATTTTAAACTTAAAAATATTCAATTATTTTTTTCAAAAAGAAAGGGGACGCTACTGTAGGGACACAGGTTAGAATCAAGTTAGATAAGATAGTTAAGGCAGTCGCTGGCCGCCCCTCTTGTGAATAGGTTGTCTGGCCAATAAACCATCGCAATTAACTGTTCACTATTTCATTTATTATATCCCTTACTAGGCAGTCAGATTAGAGATACGTATGAACGACGTATAGTATAGCACCAGAGAAGTCGAGTAGATTGCAAAAAATATTTCTAATACAATGATTTTATTCAAATGATAGAAAACTTTTTGGAAATAAGATAAAAATAATAATAAATGAAGAATAAAAATTTCTTGATGAGGTTGGCGTCAATTAGCAGTAAAATTTGTTTTAGTCGTTTTTTATCTGGTGATAACTTAGGACTACACAGTATCTTAGGATCATTTGAAAGTTTTATGGCTACGAATTTTATTAGATTCTGTTTAACTACCAAAACTGAATCTGAAGCAAGCTTGTTGGACAAAAAGGGCGCGCATCTACAGCGCCAGACGGTAAATTTAAAGCGGCATAAATGAAGGTGCCTTTGTTTATTTCTTAATGTTTACAAATAAACCAGTACATTGTTAGTTATGTAGGACTTCTACAGTAGGAGTTGTTTTAATGAGTAAATTGTTGATTACTTTTGTAGCATTAATACAAACTACATAGTTTTAATTGAAAATATTTTCACCCGCTAACCTGCAGGAATGTATTAACGTTATTTTCTTCGGGATATGAAGTAACCTTTGTGTTAATCCCGGGTGTAATCCTCCCATCCCATACCATTGTGGTAATCCTCCCATACCAAATTTTAACTTAATTTATTCGGCTGTTATGAAGTTGGGTCAAGGGTCAGATACAAAAGGCAGTGGTACTTTGACACGGCACGAATTGTTAGGAGGTTCCTCACTCTGCAGACCTAACCACGGGCAGCCCTGCCCCGCTGCCGGCGGCCCCCCTAGCTTTAAAGTTTTTTATAATTTGTATTTTTATATCTACATATTGACAATGGTTTATATAAACTACTTATTTAGTTTGTATAACATATTGAAATTATTATTTTTTTAAAATTAAATAAATAATGTTGTTATCTACATATTCTAAAAAACTTATAAATTAAGATAAGAAATAAATTAGTGAATAATAATAATAATATTTATTTGACTAAGCTTCGGGTCTTACGCATGAAAATTGCTTAAACATTTTCTTAACAAGTCTCTCTCTATCCTGTATTACGCGTTTTTAACTCATTTTAGCTAATTAAGCCGTTAAAATGTGTTGGTATGCATTATAATAGGTGCATGCATGGTTATAATAGGTTACTATTATAACCATGGTTTAACTAACAAACAGATCGATGTTGCCAGTCCCCTGTAAGATAAGTATGAATTCGCTTTACACTTGCTTTACACCATCAAACCACTCGTAATTCCACATCAAGTACATAATAATCTGTAGGGTTTGACATCGACAGTCGCAAATTTTTTAGTGTTTGTGTTTTTTGTTATTTTAGTTAATAAGTTAATTTTGTTTTCGTAATAGCAGAAAAAGAAAACAAACGCCAACAGGGCCAAAATTGGAAGAAGACAAGGTAAGTTGTTAATGGTTGAGGTTTCGGTCGGGTGAGGGTTGAAACTATTTTAATACAAAAAACATTGATAAGTAGCAGATTTTTATATAAATTATTGTTTTGATTTTATAATACATATTTACTTTATTTTCTTTCAGAACCATTTACCAGTAGCAGATGTGATAGAAGCCACCACACTTCCCTATTCCTGATGATCCAGACATGGCTGGGTCATCAAATTTGTTCATAACCACCGCAGATGCCTTTGAGTGGTCCGTCAGTAATAAATCTCATCAGATGTGCCCGTGGTTTCAGCCTCCCCAGGAGATTTAAAATGTACTTGAACCATCAAAGAAGTGCCCAGTAGCCGACTCTATCCCTAATGTATAAAGAAAAAAAAATAACAAGAAAACTTCCAATCCTGGCGTGGCTAATAAAATTGCAGAAAACGTAATAAAGTGCAGGCGTGAGCTTCAACAGATCCAATTAAAAATGGGACAGAAGCAAATCGAAAATGAAGAGCAGCTATCCAGCTCTAGCTCCTTGTTTGGAGGAACAAGTGCTGAAGGCCAAGCTACAATATTATACTAAGAAAACTAAAAAAAAAACTCTTGAGGTTCTCCTGGGATAACCTGGTTAGACGTGTTACGCCAGAGAAAGTTTGAAGGACGTATAGTGTAGAGATCCAGCTCCAATAGCAGACGACTATGGTATAGGACTCAATTTGACGCATATCGAGAGGTTGGGGCTGTCTTCAAATGATTTGGAACATGCGATCCAGCAGGGCTGGGATGCGCACCGCGAGAAAATTTTGTCGATGCCTTTTGTCGTCCGAAATAGAGATATGTCGATGTCTCGGTCGGCGCTAACATGGCAACGCTATCACGTCTTGCTCTCTACGACGAAGACTTCATTACATATGTTTATTATCTGTAGGACGTAGGACGACGTGCTGCAGGAGAATATCCTGTAGTAGACGTTCATGCAGGTTTTCATATAACGAGAAGGTGTACTTCTAGACCTTCAAGGTCGACTCGAGGTGCACTGTAAGTTTTTGGAAACTGAAGACTAGACACGCATAAAACCTTATCACGCTTGACACTTAAACTTCTTATCACGTATTACACATTTTACCAACGACCTATTAATGGTAGATACGTATCGTATCCGAAGCAACCAAATGCAAACCGAACTAAATCAAGTATCAGGATTTGATTTGATAAAATATCCGACTTGTATACACGGGGACGCGATCGTCGCGCCACGCTCAGCCTAGCCACTGCTTGAAATTGGTATTGACGACAATCTCAACATCGACGACAATCTCAACATCTCATCATTATTACGTAAGGAATAATGACGCATTTCCGGAATGTTTCCCACATGCACTTGTGCAAAAGCCATTACCAACATTGGTTGGAAACATTATGGGTGCTATGAGCATACGTTAAATATGATTGTGCAGCATGCCATAAGTGCAGAGCCCCTAACATCGACAACAGAAAAAGTTAAAAGAACTCTGCGTTTTTTTTAAGCAGTACTACTTTAGAGAAACTATTGAAGTATCAAAGTAATGAGCAGCCAAAGTGCGTTCCAAAGCGATTAAAAAAAAAGGTTCCTACTCGCTGGAACTAGCTTTTACATGATTACGCGTTTTGTGGAACTAGAGCAACACATCCGGTCTACCGTTGCAGTCATAAAAAAGGACTTGCCAATTATAACAAACGAAGAGTGGTCGTTGCTTGGCCAAGTAGCTAAGATTTTAAACCCGTTTGATGACGCGACCGAATAAATGAGCGGTGAAAAGTACAGGACGGGTAGCTCAGTCATAGTAATGAGACGATGCCTTATTACAGCATGCGACAAATTACTGGATGAAGAAGTCTGAGCTATCCAAAGAGCTCATATTTATCAAGATTAAGTTATTGTATTAAAATAATTGTCAAAAATGTAACATCATGATAATTACCAGTCCTGGTAATGTATAGAGGAAAGTTCATAAAATATTGATTTTGATATAATATATTACGGCAACAAAATAGCCGTGTCTCGTTCTTGAATGAATCCTTCAATTGAAGTTCTTCAGCTGTGTTCGTTCTTAATTCACTACTTCAGATAAAATGTAGCTACTTCTTAGTTCAGCTGTCTAGTTCACTCGACGTCGCGAAGTCGCGAACGATGAGACACGAACGAGCCCAGTGAGGAAAGATATTTCTTTGGGAAGGATAGATAATGCTATCACGCTCTGTTTTAGGTACTGAAGTAATTGTCTATTTCACTCAATCTTTGGCTCGTTGCGTTCGGTCCTCTGGTTACCTATTACGATAGTTCGAGAACGATTTTAGGAGTCCTCTAACTTTTATCGTACATTGCTTGTTATACAAAATGGCTAATATTGAACTAGGAAGGAAAAGGGCAATGTACAATTTACAAACACGTTTGTACGAGCTTGGATATAAAATGAAGCAATCATAGTAAGCGACCTGTTTTCGTTCGTAAACGTATCTTTTTAGTAGTTAGGTATCGAATGGCGAAATAAATCAATAAATAAATTTCAAATTAGCAACTGGACTAGTGAACTAGATGAGTGAAGTACTTCTTTTAATGAAAAGTTACGTTATGTATCTTTTCATTTTAGTGACACATTCTGCGCAAGCCTACAACAAAATCGTGAAACCAATATCAATACAATACATACACATTTTTGCATATATACGATAATACGCTCGTTAATATCTACGCTGTTGTTTTCACATCGAAATCGAAGCATATTTCAAAAATATATAGTTTCAAAATCTGATAACAGATATCAATAAATAGTTTCGATTTGATATTTGACAAACACGATATTACCCACTCCTACTATGTGGTGAAATGATTACTGACTAAACTAATTTAACGAGCACTAATCTAATTACCAGCATGTAGTAGCAGTGATAGTATGTAATTTAATTTACAGCAACAATGGTGAACGTTCCATCCATCTGAATGTAGTACAAGATAGCAAGAGGATTCCTCAGGACACAAAATGCTAGGCAAAGAGCCCGAACATTTTAGGAACAATTGCAGCTGCAGCTTAATAGTGTCGGTGGTGGCGCTGCTAAAACTTGGAAACAATAGATAAAGGTAAAATATTACTCATCATAATAGAATTACGTACTTTTGCATATGTTATCGGTTTCTTTATAACTTACCCTGACAGTTCAAGTTTTAACAATTACATTGTGTATTCCAGTATTGGACGGACAAAAAAGTGCAAGTAAAAAGAAAGCTGCATTACGAGCTTCCAACAGGCGCAGGACTGGCGATGGGACCGAGATGGGGTGAAGCTGGCCACAGTGGGATAACGAATTTAAGTTGCAACGATGGGTGGAAGGATTATACACCAGTGACTCTCTTGCGAATATCGCTTATTCACGTAAGCAAAACTTTAATTCATTTAAATATTGTGTTATTGTAAAATTTAATTCTAAGTAAATTATTCATTTTCAGGAGTCTTCAGATGCGCTTCCAAATGCAGAAGTTTTCGTGATCTTAAAAGGGATAGAACTTGGGGCAATTTTTATGAACGAAGACGCCACTGTAAGTATTACAATGCATAAATAAATTTTCTCTGCATATTGTATGATTAAAATGGAAAATTTTGTTAAAAGCGATGAAGTAATTTAGTTGGGAATTGGTTACAATTTGACAATGTTAAAACATGGTAAATGTTGTTCTTTTTAAAACAATTTATTTATATTTTATTGTCTCTTTACAGGAAACTATTAATACTCCTGAAGTTGTTCTATCCATGGACCACTCCGACACTTTCATTTTTCCTGTTACGCGTCACTTGTATGAAATTCAACAAACTCTATCTAAGAAAGAAATTCTGCCGTCCTAATAATAAATAACGCATTTGATTTTTTTGTCAAATTGAGTTATTTATATATCCGGAATGTACGCAACGAGATCTATCTGAATCTGTTACCCGTTTTTTTGTATCTTTTTTAGAAAGTGAAATCTTGTCAACCATAAACAACGTAAGAGCTAAATTTGCACGTTCGTCCTAAGCATAAACAACATATTGTTCATTACGTGTTCCGATTCCTACATTCAATCCTAGCCATAAATATCCTAAAAGCAGATGCGATGTTAATCGCTAGGATTATTAGATTGCGCTTTAAAACTTACTAAGCCTTAGTGTACTAATATCCACCTACGATGTTTATGATTAGTGTTTCATAAAATGGTATTTTAAAAATACTAGAAATTTAAACGCAATGTATTCTGCTGCTTTTATGCTTAGCAAGGAAACTTAAGAAAGCTTAACCGTCTCAGCCATGTCTGACATAAGTATCACACATGTGATGTTAATACTTAGTAGGAAGAGCAGGCATACGTGCATATGCGGGGGTGAAGGTAGGGGACGGGGGCAAGCGCTTTGACTTGATTTGCGCAGAGTCGATCGTCTCATTCACGCTCAGGCCTCCTAGGGGAACCTACGTCCCGCGCAATACGAGGAAAATTTTGGCGCGTAACGGGGCAATGGTAAGTTCAACTTTTAATATAATTAGCTCCCCATAGAAACATTTTTAATAATTTATTCTAGTAATTGGGTGCGCTTGGATTTACGCACTTTACAGAATCGGAAGGTAAGATCGCTTGAAACCTTGCCGTGCGGAAATCTCGCGGGTGTTGCGCGCGGGCGCGGGACATAGCCTCAAGTAGTCAAATGTGTTGTAGGATTTCGCTCGTATACAATTTTGCAAAATCGTTTTTAAATACAGTTTACAGTACCTGTTTCTAGTTCACGAAATAAACTTTAGTCATTGTCTGCAGTCAGTTATAGGTAATGAGTTAGTGAGTAAATCATATGGGACAGGATATTCAATAATTAAGTATGTAAAAACATATTATTCTAGCACATTCATACATAGGATATTCGGTTGACTATTCATTTTAATAAGCCACCATTCACCATCATCATCATCTCAGCCGTAGGACGTCCACTGCTGGACATAGGCCTCCCCCACAGTTTTCCACTAGCGAATCTTAGAGAAACAGTACCTTTTAACATATGAACAAGAAACCTTTAATTAAAAAAGCTTATAATTAGAAAAACGTACTTGTATTTAGAAAAAATATACTTTTACGTTTAATTTGAGTAAAACTAATCTAAATTTGGGAACTGTCCGGGTTTCATCATAAATTTTTTCTTTTCGACACCAGTCAGTATCACATCTAGCTTTATACCTCAGGCAGGTCAGTATCCTTGTGAGCTAAAAGTGGCGTTAAAAGTTAAATTTGTGTTAATGGATGTTTTTTGATATTTATTTACAGAAAAATGGCTAGGCGGAACAAAATCATTATAGGGATGGTGACGCAAAATCGAGACCTGAAAAAAACTGACTTGAATGAGTTATGGTCTAGGCCACTTGATATGAACGATTTTAATACGATATTTAATCACCAATATCGAAATGAGTATGACAATTCGTTT
Source organism: Erannis defoliaria (assembly GCA_905404285.2). Lineage (NCBI taxonomy): Eukaryota > Metazoa > Arthropoda > Insecta > Lepidoptera > Geometridae > Erannis > Erannis defoliaria. The sequence continues at coordinate 16,809,379 of FR990082.1, read as the reverse complement.
AGATATGTTTTTTTTTTTTTTTTTTTTAAATTATTTATTAGCTCCACGGACTGTAGGTCCGTGCCTTTTGTCAACTTTAACATTTTTTTATAAACTAAATTTTACACTTAATAACTTAAAAGCTGAAGGCTTTACAAAAAGAATATACCAAAGGAACCTAACTAAGTATTACTAATTATTGCTAGAATTGCGTGTATACTCCGAGCAGTCCAGCTCCCGCAAGCAGCACCCGTTCACGAGTTGACGCATGTGCCAGCCATCGCTCTCCTCAACCATATTGGAGGGAAGAGGGCGACCCGACACACGACGCCGCCGCAAGAAGAAGCTTTTTAGTGAGCGTGAGTGCTCCGGGTATACACGCAATGCCTACAACAGTACGATTACTTACTTTATTAATTATACTATACTGTTTTACTCTAGTATTTTTTTTTCCTCTTATCAATTAAAGCAATCACCAGTAGATCCAGTCTTTGCTTGACTCTATCAGTGGTCACTCTAATATCGTCTGATTCGTCGCCTCCTCCCGGCCCAGAGCCTCCATCACCGCCACGTTCCGATCTTTTATGGCCATTTGGAGGTTGTACTCCTTGATGGTCTTCGGTGACGTAGCCGACGCTCGCCGCACGAATCGACTGATGGCATCGTCTTCGATGTCGTCGGCGTAATAAATGAAGGTCCCGGTGTGCCGTGATATCGCAACGACTGCGTGCGGGACGCTTTCGTGCAGCTTCATTTTGGCCTTGGTCTTGATGGCGATTACCGACTCGTACGTTAGTCCTTGAGCTTCATGAATGGTAAGGGTTCGCGACCCAGTGCCTGTCCCATATCCCTGGCTTATGAGGGTCTCCTTTTCTTCCTGCGTGTGCACTAGAAAAAGGGTGTTGGGGAGGGTGCTAGGTATTTTCGCTCCTTTGTACCGTTTCTGCTCAAGAGACCTAATACGGGTAGCCGAGGAATATATACCGGAATATATTTCCCTCAGCGCATACGCGACGTCCATTGGGTTCCTATGTGTGCAAAGCAACTCTTGGCTGATGTTTGTGACCAAATTTGGGCGATGGTACCTCATTTCGAAGAGATTTTCTCTGTCGATGTAAGGTAGCTGATTGACGTCTCCGATGAGGACAAGTTCGCTGGCACCAGACAACCGTACGGCCATTACTATGGCTCCAAAATGGTTCATGAGAGCTTCGTCTACCAGAAGGCGACTGAATCTCTCCCTTCCGAAACCATTTACAAGAGAAGAAGCCATGGTCCGCACCCTGGTTTTCACCAAGTTTCCGATGCGTTGCGATAGCTTTTCCCTCAGATCTTTTGCTGCCTCTGTTGTTGTGGTGATAATAGCGTCCCGGTCCACATCGAAGTGTCTGATCACCCATGTTGTCTTGCCACATCCTGGAACTCCGTTGACCCATTGTATCTTTGGTACCACCCAGTTCTCCCATTTTGCCTCGACATCTGAGTTCCCTTCGATAGGCTTAGCCATCTCGAGGATCTTGTCGTCCAGCATTATCTTGGTGCACTTGGCGGTGACTACAATTGGGTCATTCGATGATATCGCGTATTTCGGTCTGCCTGTTCGCCCCGTCTCAGTCTCGTTCAGAGCCACAAAACCACTTTCTGCGCTGTAAGCTGCCATATATTGTCCTTTCATGGTTCCTCTGATGACCTGGGAAGTGACGTTATTATATATGGCTGCTTCGGCCTCCTCGAGTCCCTCTTTTAGAAGACTTTCGCTTCCTAGCCTGAAGGACTGCAGGATGTTTTGGCAGTTCCTAAGATTGACTTGTCTTGTCGCTCTCAATGTGGCTAGAAATTCAAGAAAGGCGTTTCTCGCGTGGCCCTGTGGCTCCTTGGCCGAGATGTAGCGGGGCGGGTCGACCTGTCCCATGTCGGCTCTCGTCCGGACTGCCTGAGCTTGTGAAGCTGCTCTCGGGGACACTGCTGTTGGAGGAGGTGGTGACTTGTGCGTGATTCGGAATAAGCTCTGCGCCGCAGCACTAAACGCCGTTGCAAAAGCCGCTATGTGGCCTGCCCCTTCCCGGCTGCCACTTGGATGGGCTGCGGCTTTTTCGGCGGCTGCTTTTTGTTGTGCTCTTTCTGAACCAGATTGAATGTTTGTACTCGGAATGGGGTGTCCCCAGCTATCTGTTGCACTTGTGGGGTCGTGTGTTGGAGCTTTTAGGAAACTTAAATTTTCTCCTCTGTCTTCATACACGACAACCTCATGGTGTTCAGAGGCATTGGTGCAACCCAGCCGGTCTCCGACTTCCGCTTTCGAGTATTCAACCATCATCGCATCCACGCTTATCACTCGGGGCGTGCTGTCTGCTTTCCTGCTCAGATACTCGAGCAACGAGCTAGCTTGCGCAAAAGGTGTCTGTGCATCCCACTCAAATAGTGCGATCGTTTTGTTTTTCGATCGCACTAGTCGGAATCGGTGCCCGTCTACCTCACACACTGGCATAGCGTCGTACGATTTCCGCTTCATGGTCACTTTGGCGGTGCTTCCGTTAAGCAGACATGCCAGTCCCGGCGACAAGCGTACGCGTTTCTGGATGCGAGCAAGGCAAAAGCTTATTCCGAATCTTTCTCTGTTGCTGTCCATGAAGAGAGCCACACCGCGAATTCGAATTCCTGGCACTCCTTTTTCTGCGTTTTCCAAAAGCTGGTTAATGGATACGCTTTTTGAGGAAGTTTCTCGGCTGGGGATCGTTCTCTGTGGGGCTTCAGTTGACTGTGTGTGTGTTACTAGAGGGGAGGGTAGTGCATGGAGGGTGGAATTTCTCTTGGCCGCTATGCGGAAAGACCTCTCTACGAAAGACAAGAAGTGTGGCCTGCTATCTGGATCTGCTAAGATGTTGGGAAGATCCGAGACCACTAACTTTCTATCTATCTGTGTTTCGAGGTCCTGTCGTGCGGCCATGAATCTAGGGCAATCGATGAGCACGTGCCAGACCGTCTCGGGCACATCAGGGTCGCACCCGCAGCCAGGACTGCTCTTGAGCTTGAACCTGTACAGGTATTCTGCTATTCCTCCGTGTCCCGTCAAGGCTTGTACCTGGAAAGGAGTCAATTTCGTGGCTCGCGTCACCCGATATGCGTTTGCGATATCAGGGAGGAACGTCTGTGTGACTCTTCCTTTATCCGATGTTTCATACCGGTCCTGCCACTTCCGGACTGATTCCTCGCGGATTTTCCTTTTGACGTAGGACAGGGGGATCCCTTCGTAGTCACTGGGGGAGCCGGTGAGTGCCGCCGATTTTGCGAGTTCATCAGCTCTCTCATTACCAGCGGTGCCCACATGCGCTCTCAACCAGAAAAGACGAAGAGATCTCCCTTCTGCGGTTATCGTTCCAATGTTTTCCTTAATACTTTTTACCAGGGGGTGGCTCGTTTTGGGATTTTTTAGCAGATCGAGTGAAGATCGTGAGTCACTTAGGACATTAACTTCTGGGTCCTGGCTCGTTTTCACCATTTGAGTCGCCCGGTAAATAGCATAAAGTTCCGATTGGAAGACCGTGCATTCGGAGTGTAGCTTGAAGGTCGAATACTTAACTTCTCTGCCATTCTCCCACCAGGTTAGAGCAGCACCTACTTGACCCTCTATCTTACTGCCGTCAGTGTAGATTTGGGGCCCTACTAGCTCTTTGGAAGCGTTCTCTAGGAACTCGAACTCCACAAATGTCTGGGTGGACGGATGTGGCTGGTCCAAGTAGCTGACATTTTGTTCGAGCTCCACTTCCGGTGGGAGGTATTCTTGGGATAAGTTTTTCTTCGCTCTGTACAGGCTGGCGGCTTCCTGTATTCTAATGTCCAGGGGGAGTAAACCTGATAGGGCGAGTGCTGACTTGAGGGAAACAGTACGGTACGACTTACAGATTTTCTGGGCAAAACCTCTTTGGAGTGCGTTCAAGTGTGACTTGTTTTCCTCGAGGTCTGCCGCTTGCGCCCATACGCTTGAAGCGTACATGATGATGGGTTCCACCACTGCGACGTAAATGGTTCTCGTAATCTCGCCGTTCAGTCCCCAGGTCACTTTCGCTGCACACGCAAGTTGTTTGTAAATATTGGCCACCTTTTTACACTGGGCGTTTACGTGTGCTTTGAAATTGAGCCTTCGGTCGATCAACAGACCAAGCAACTTGACTTCTTCTACGAAGCCGAGACGTACACCAGACATGACCAGGTTTGGGGGTTCGTACTTCAACTTTTTAGTGAAAAGCATCGCATTGGTCTTCTGCGCTGCAAAGTTGAGTTTATTACATTTTCCCCATTCCAATATCATTTCCAATGTGTTGTTGGCCTGCTGCTCGATGATGTTCGACTGGCCGGTGAACACGAGAACAACGTCATCCGCGAAGGCTTGACAGTATACTCCCTCTGTCTCTAGCAGTCGCAGCAACGAGTCTAGGATTAAGTTCCAGAAGGTAGGTCCACCGATAGATCCTTGGACACATCCTTTGGTGGTTTCCTTCTCGCATGCTGCTCTGGCGTAGTTGACCTTGATCTTCCGATCGTTGAGGTATGAGTTCACCATCTCATAGAGGTTTGTTGGACACCTCTTCTTCGCTAGCTGATATTTTAGGGCGGGCCACCATGCATTGTCGAAGGCGCCTTCTATGTCCAGGGAGACTAGGAGTACGATATTTTTACTGTTAACTCCTTTTTTAATGTGCTCTACCAGGTCATAGAGGGCGTCCTCGGTTCCTCGCTGGGGCATGAAACCGTACTGTTTCTGACTGATGGTTGGGAGGAGATACCATTGGAGTCGGGTTACCAAAACGTTTAGATATGTTACGTTTAGATATGTTCAATCCTACGATCTTTCTAAATTGAAAACTTGGTTAAAATCTCCTGAAAAACATCTTACACCGGACATCAACTACCTTCTATGTAGCGAAGAACTGCCTCCTTCTGTTACTGAATATGATGCTACTACACAAAATCCATATAGCTATCATGATTCTGATGATAGCTGTATGGATAAAGATTACATTCCTGATTCGTTAGAGAGCAGTAGTGAAGAAGAAAATGTACATAAAAACATGCCGACGAAGTTAAAAAGGGGTCAGAAGATCGAAGAGCTGATGAAGACCGGCAACAAACAAAATGAGAACACAGATTTATCGAAGGAAATAGGAAAGGTACTACTAATAGAAGAAGAGGCCACTGATGTACCAAGAAAAACAGTAATTGAACTGTCAACAGATGAACAGACTATCAACTTAGTAACAGAAACAGAAAATGAACCAATAGTGAACATAAACACGGAAACACTACGGGAAATAGGAAATAATCTCACAGACAAACAGAATACGAACATAGATAGACACACAGAAAACGAATTGACGAAAATTCAGGATGACCCAGTAATAGAAAGAGCAAACCAAAGTCCAATAAATCTAGGTTACACAAAATCGGGAAATCTTAGGAAGAGGAAGAGGTTTGAAGAAAGTTTGAATGACAGAAAAATTAAGAAAATGAAAGAAGAAAAGGAAAAACATTCACTAAAAGATCCATGCAATATCATGATATGCAAAAAAAATGCAGTTTAAAAATAAATGAAGACCAAAGACAAGAAATACATGATAAATATGTTAATTTAAATTTTGAAGCACAGGGCCTATACAGTGTCCAGTAATGGAACGATATCCCTGTAATGGCAGATAGCTCACATCGTGTCTAACTATTTGCCAAAATTTCGATTCTGTAAAAGTCCCTCCATTTTTGAGATATCGATATTTTTATATTTTTTTTCGAAAAATTCGATTTTGACCAATGATTTTTATGCCATTTCTACAAATGACGACTTTTTTTAACTCTGTTTTTATTTATTTGTCAATGAATACTGTATTCATCTAATGCATTGTACTTTTCTGTTTTAAGATGTTAAGAAAATTAAAAGAAACACATTTTTGCAAAAAACATAACGCACATTTATTTAAATGACTGACTTTGATAGCCTGTGGTATAAAAAAAATGTACTGAGTAGATCGTGACATTTGTTTTAAAAAGTTGCGTAGTTACTGCCGATTTCAAAATGGTACAATTGTTTAGCATTCCTTCAAAACTTTTTTTTTTATGGCACATAACGCAAGTTCACACCTGACATATTAGGGAAATTTCGTCTACGGGTTAGGTAGAGCATCCAACCATTAATGCAATTTGACGCTACTTTTGATAGTCGGAAGGTTGCACAATAAATAACTAATTTGAATGGGGTATCTATTGCAGAATAGTCGTTACTTTGAATTCCAATAACATAAGTACAATATTGAAGTGAAGTTACTATGCAAAATGTTGTCATTGTTTCAACAATGAATTTCTAGAAATCTGCCTGTCGCTGTTAAAGTGGCTACTTGAGTGCCAGCGCGTTATCTTAAAAAGAGATAGATAATTCAGATACAATGGTAGAGAAAGAGACGGGGCATTTGCTAGCTGGAAATGGAATGTTTTGTTCGAGGTGCGAAGGGTTTAAAAAAAGATTATTTAGTAGTGTCCTGCTCGACTCCGCTCGGTTGTGACGCGCTTTTTTCGTTAATTCGTTTGATTGGTGTTCTTCAACGTTTTGTGCTCTGAAATTGGACTTGTTTTGCTTTGTGATTTGGACTTTGGTATCGGTGATCTCGACGATTTGGCTTTTCAACGGACTTTTGGCTTGGAGTTTGATTTAGGCCATTATGCCTAGACACGTGTACACGTCTCGCGAATACGCGGACATCCACCTGATTTATGGGGAATGCCATTGCGTTGCTACTGCGGCCGCTGCGCTCTATCACGAGAGGTAAGTTTAGGTGTTTATTCCGGCTTTACTGTGATATGCAATTATCATAAAAACAAATTCTTATTGATAACCTTTTCATTCATTTATTACATAATTTTATTTTCTTGTTGTTGTAGGTATCCTAATCGACATCCTCCTGATTATCGCGTTTTTATAAACGTTCATCGCGCGTATTCCGAAGGCCGGATCCCTGGAAGAATCAGTAATGAAGGCCGGCCTAGTGCTAGATTAGGTGTCGATGAAGAAGTACTGGACGAAATCGAAGCAGATCCCACTACTTCTATACGAAAAATAGCTCGCAGAACGGGCATTCCTAAAAGCACGGTGCACTACACCTTGAAAACATACAAGTTGCACCCTTACCACGTGCAAAAGGTGCAAACTATGTTACCTGAAGATCACCCAAAAAGAGTGGAATTCTGTCGGATAATGTTAAGAAAAATTAATGAAGATAGTGGATTTCTTGATAAAATACTATGGAGCGACGAGTCTTCGTGCCGAAAAGACGGCTATTTGAATATGCATAATCTGCATAGCTGGCAACTGGAAAACCCCCACACTATTCGTCCGGATCGCTCACAAATTCAATTTAAAATCAACCTATGGACAGGAATTTTAAACGGGGAAATAATTGGCCCCTATGAGCTACCGCCAACCTTAAATGGAGATATTTTTTTAGATTTTCTGCAAAATAAGTTGCCGGAACTATTGGAAAATGTACCGCTCGGAACAAGACAGTATATGTGGTTGCAGCTGGATGGCTGCCCAGCACACTACGCTCGCGCGGTCCGAGAGCATCTGAATGAAAGATATCCGAGAAGGTGGATCGGGCGCCTCGGACCTATCTTATGGCCCCCTAGGTCACCGGACCTGAATCCGCTGGATTTCTTTTATTGGGGCTGCATGAAAGATTTGGTGTACGCAACGGAGGTCACTACAGTCACACACCTACGCGAAAAAATAAGAACAGCCGCGGAACACATAACTCGCGAGGGTTTTGCTCGCAGAATTAAGCGGTCGTGCATAAAAAGATTCAGAGCATGTATTAGAGCAAATGGCGGCCATTTTGAGCAATATTTGTAAATTGACGAAATAAAAAAGTAATTTGTGTAAAATTCTGTCTTTTTTTTACCCACACTATAGCATAAGCTCCAGGCCATTTTAAAATCATTATTATCATTTTTTGTACTACATGTTTAAAATCTATCTCTTTTTAGGATAACGCGCTGGCACTCAGGTAGCCACTTTAACAGCGACAGGCAGATTTCTAGAAATTCATTGTTGAAACAATGACAACATTTTGCATAGTAACTTCACTTCAATATTGTACTTATGTTATTGGAATTCAAAGTAACGACTATTCTGCAATAGATACCCCATTCAAATTAGTTATTTATTGTGCAACCTTCCGACTATCAAAAGTAGCGTCAAATTGCATTAATGGTTGGATGCTCTACCTAACCCGTAGACGAAATTTCCCTAATATGTCAGGTGTGAACTTGCGTTATGTGCCATAAAAAAAAAAGTTTTGAAGGAATGCTAAACAATTGTACCATTTTGAAATCGGCAGTAACTACGCAACTTTTTAAAACAAATGGCACGATCTACTCAGTACATTTTTTTTATACCACAGGCTATCAAAGTCAGTCATTTAAATAAATGTGCGTTATGTTTTTTGCAAAAATGTGTTTCTTTTAATTTTCTTAACATCTTAAAACAGAAAAGTACAATGCATTAGATGAATACAGTATTCAATGACAAATAAATAAAAACAGAGTTAAAATAAGTCGTCATTTGTAGAAATGGCATAAAAATCATTGGTCAAAATCGAATTTTTCGAAAAAATAAATAAAAATATCGATATCTCAAAAATGGAGGGACTTTTACAGAATCGAAATTTTGGCAAATAGTTAGACACGATGTGAGCTATCTGCCATTACAGGGATATCGTTCCATTACTGGACACCCTGTATATTCAATGTTTAATCGACAAGGTACCAGTACAAAGAACAAAATAGAAAAATCACCTACAAGTATTACATGAAAGCCAGCAATTTGGAGAGGACCGAAGTCTGTAAGATTTTTTTTTTGACGACACTCGGATACGATGGGAAAAACGACAGTAAAGTCAGAAATGTGATGAAGAAAGATATTGATCTGCAGAAAAATTGTCGTGGAAGTTATGATAGACCCAAAAAAAATGATAAAGACGCTATAAAAGATCATATCCAGTCTTAAATCCATGTATTTCCCATTATAGAAGAGAACTCGCCCCAAATCGCATGTACCTTCCAAGTGATCTTTCAATCAATGCAATGCACCAACAATTTTGTGAAAAAAATCCAGATATTAAGGTGTCTTATGAGTACCTATTACAGATTGGTTGTTAAGGATATGAATATTTCATTTGCCCACTTGGGCAATGAAGAATGCGAGCAATGTGCAATATTTGAAAATCATGATACTAATCATAAAAATTATCCAGACATAACATGCGACACTTGCAATAATTACATTCTTCACAAAAAGAGATATGAAGACAGCCGTTATAAAAATGATGTCGAGACTGCAGCTAAAGATACAGCTAACGTGTATTACTCGGCTGACCTTCAAAAAGTAATAATGCTGCCAAGAATTGATCAGTTTAAAGCTGCAATATTTTGCCCTCGCATTATAGCATTTAATGAGAGTGTCGTGCCGATGGGTAAAACTACATCAGCGCATTTGCCATATGCAGCTGTTTGGAATGAAACCATTTCTGGCAGAAGCCAAGAAGATCTGATTTCTACTATTCGATCGTTTTTATTCTATAAACGAGATGCTGAAAGCATTACTCTTTGGCTCGATAATTGCGCCGCTCAAAATCAAAATTGGGCTCTTCTATCATTTTTGGTAGAAATTATCAACAGCAACACTATTACGGCTAAAGTTATAACACTCAAATATTTTGAGCCTGGACATAGTTTTATGTCCGCGGATTCGTTTCACCACCAGGTGGAACAATCTTTAAAGAAAAAAGGCAAAGTGTACGATTTTGCCGATTTCGTTGACTGTGTTCGATCGGCAAATTCAGGTAAGAATTTTGTTAACGTGATGACGTTTCCAGATTTTTTATGTTTTGGAGATTTGTCATCCCAGCATAAGTTGCGCAAAATTGAGCCTCGCGTGTATTTAAAAGGCATGATGACAATAAGATTTGAGAGAGGGCTGTATAAATTACTGTATAAAAGCAGTCACGATCACGAAAATTTTAAAGAAATAGATTTTCTTCAAATAAAGATTTCGAAGACCCACGAATTTCCTGATGCAAAAGCAAGAACCACACCCAGAGGCATAGATCCAGAGCGCAAGGCCGCAATACTTGCGAAACTTGTGCCACTCATGCCAGCTAACAGGAGAAATTACTGGTGTGATTTGCCCGTTATAAATTCGTCTGTCGAAACCTTTGACGACTGAAATTATGAACTTATCTTCGTTAAGAATTTACTTATGTTCGCATGAGTAAATTCTTAACGAAGATTCATATTTGATTTTATTATTTGATTGTTAAAGATTACAAATTGATCTCATAGAGTTTCATAGAGTTTTTTGTTAGATTTTAAGAATGTCACTTTAATTAATGTTATAAATACGAAAGTTTGTGTATAATGTTACGCCAAAACTACTGAACGGATTTAGATAAAATTTGGAATAAAGGTAGCTTATACCTTAGATTCACTAAAACATAGGCTACTTTTGTTTCTAGTCCACGCGGGTGATATCGCGGGGCGCAGCTGCTAGTTATTATATAATTCCTAATAAAGACTAATAAATTTAGTACAAGTTCAAGAACTGATTAATAATAAGACATACCTATAACCACCATGCTAGGAGTATTTCCTAAGTCATTTGTTGAGAATAAGGTTTTGAAAACTGTGAAATTTTTTCGTTGAAGGGGTTTTTAAAACTGATTGTTATAAATACGTGTAAGTGAAATTCATATGGCACAAGGTGCGTTTACTGAATAAAGTTGTTTTTCTCACATTATATTTGTATTTTATTTACTCTTGCAAATAGAAATACCAAAATAAAATACATCCATAATATCGTATTTGCATGCGTGCCACTAAGGCAACTAGTCATAAACAGCGTATGTGGTTACTTAAAATTGTCATGGGTAGGAAAGTTTTTAATGTGATATACAGAAATCCTAGCATTAAGCATCATATTAACACTTTCTTAGTTATAAACAACGCAACTGCTCACTTTTGTAGTCATAAGCAACGCATTTGCTACACATGCGATGTACATGCCTAGTAAGTTAAAAAAACGTTATTGTACTTCTACTAGTCATTAACATTTTTTGAGCAAAAATTACATGAAAAATTATTTAGATAACAGCAACAAATTCCCAAATATAAAATATGTAAATCATTTCATTGTTTAAACTTTCAATGGTATGAATACGTCGATTAGTTAAGGCGTAACAGCAAAAATAAGAAAAAAAAATTAACCGCGTTTTTATCCACTTTTACCGCCGTGCACATGCGTTGTTTATGCTTATGGCGGCAGAATTACTGAGCTTGAAATGCTATTCTAACATAGCAATGCAGGAACATTTCAACAACTTCGACAAAATAATTAATGATCTGGAAGCGGCTGGCTATAAAATCAAAGAGAGCGGACAATGTGTTTGTTTTATAGAATTGGGTGACGAGACGTGCGTGATGTACGTGCCATTTATTGTTGACGTTACCCAAAGAACACAAGTTGTTAACCAAGTGTTAGAAAAGTGGGAAACAGACTACAACAATAAGATTAAATTTGATTGAAAAAAATCAAAGGAAAAACACCAACATACAAAATTTCCTTGCACTGAAATGTTATAAGGGATATAGATTGGTAAGAAGTAAAAAATTAAAAACATCCACATCTTGAAATAGATTACAACAATTTATACCCGAATGTAAACCTGTACTCTGCTCACTGAGAATGTCTAATAGGGAAATCGTTAAAATGCACGTCATTGGTCGCAGATAACGAACAAAGTTATTACCGTCATAGCTAGTACCGTCCTTTTCACTTACATACAAGAGAGAGCGCCCTATATTAGACATTCTCAGCGAACAGAGTATAGAACTTTATTGAGAGTGCCCATGGTCTCATCAATGAATGCTGTACAAGTGGTAATTATAATAATGTGCTATGTTGATAAAAAGGTAAAGCAATTAGGTGGTTAAAGTTGTTTGCCGTGCAAAGTATGCTTTTACATCCATTCTTCTCTTGTAAGTGTTTTTTAAAACCAGTCGTAGTCACTTTCAAGACAGGGTTTGTAATACTCTACGACGTAATACAGGACAATATCCTGTAGTAGACGCTTATGCGGGTTTTCATGTGACGAGAAGGTGTATTTCTAGACCTTCGAGGTCGACTCAAGGTGCACTGTAAGTTTATAAAAGCTGAAGTCTAAACACGCATAAAACCTTATCAGTTATCACACGAGATTCATTATCTTCTTATCAATCAAACTATCTTGCACATTTTACCATCGATTAAATAAATAAATATCGCAGGACATTTTTTCACACAGCGCCATCTAGCCCCAAACTAAGCAAAGCTTGTAATATGGAAACTAGATAGCTGATAGAATACTTATATAATATTTTTTTTTGTAAATACATTCTTATAATACATACTACATCCAGACACAGAACAAACATTTATGTTCGTCACATAAATGTTTGCCCTTGGTGGGGATCGAACCCACGCCCTACAGCTCTGAAGGCAGACACGCTACCGCTGAGCTATATGGCAGTCAAAATGTTGAATGCGGATAAATTGACCATCGAAATATTAATTGTGGATACGAGATGGCCACATCTCTTTGTTTTGTCATTGATACTGCACGGTGATCGAGAAATTATCGCCGCTTGTCTTCGTGCGAGGATCATAATAGCGCGAGAGGGAAATGGAATGTCAAAGATTTAAAAAAATTGCCTATTCTAATTACAAAGATATATCTCTGTAAAATGTTAAATCAAAATTCTTCCTATCCATTCTATATAAAATAAAATTGTCTATAGAACCACGAAAGTTCTTTTAGAGTGGTACGTCGTACCTAGGGCCACTGTAGATGTGACACTGCCGCCCAGTGTGTGACTAGAGACGAATTAAACGATCTGACGCACTCAGGCGTGGGCAAAACTGTTTGATTCGTAACAATACCAAGACAAAGACAATTACAAGAGAGAACTTAGAGAAGTAAATATACTTACTATTTTTAACCAGTCATGTTACTAAGTCTAGAAGAAGAGCTTTTAACCTCATGTATATATCTCTCTTTATCGTTGTTGATTATTATCACATCAACAGCCGGAAGACGTCCACTGCTGGACGAAGGCCTCTCCCTTAAAGGGAGGTGTTGCCATAATACCCACGCTTGGCAGGCGGCTTGGGGATCGCAGAATGGTTACCACCGTTAACTGAGAGGACGCTGCTGCCCGTCCTCCGGTGGTTCTGGATGCAGTTTTAGGACATACCCAGGTCCAGGTTGTTGATTATAAAGGTCAATAATTGTATAATATGTCGCATGGACTAATGATAGATGTCTCTTATATTTGGCCTGGTTCGTTTAGTTTAGAGCAATATTAACTAATCTGATCTTGATAAGTAGTGAGGAACAAGTTATGTTAACTAAGTTCTTCCTGGCGCTATCTCCTTCCATTTTGTATTACCGGTGAGTGAATACAGTACCGATACAGCTACAATCATATTGCCGCAAGGAAAGCTTACCTTATCTAATTGGCGCAATCCAATGTGCAGTGCCTCTGCTACCTACATACAATTATGCTCTAAATTAACTAGCGTCATTAAACTGTTCTTATTGTATTAATTAATTTGATATAACGTGTGTAATTTTCTGTTTTATAATTAATGTGTTGTTTCGTATTATGCAATAAAACTTCCGTACTTAGCCGTGTTAACTAACTATCAAGAATGTGTACTTCAGAGTACATTAAAGCTCAATCATTTGCATCCGACTAACATGTACAATGTAACAAGTAACTTTCAAATCCATTAAATCAAATCATCCTACTAATTTATATTACAATAAAATCATTTAACAATATTTTTCATCACACTTGCTCGTAAAGTAGATCTTATTACATCGCTTTTAGGCTCATAATCCAAGCTATTATACACGCGTGCTTTTTACTTTACATTACGGCACTTGTACTATAATAGGTATAACCCGGTAAAGTCAAGTTTGTACGTGACTGCAATTAGACGTACGTGTACGAAGCACTCTTAATATAGCCGGGTAATACTTACAGTTTTTTTGTAATACCAACAAAGAGTTCTTATGCCGCTGAAGTAAATGTCAACAACGCGCGCATTACTGATTTGGGCGCCATTTTCCGCAAATGTTTGTTGATGTTTTCGCTGTGTGGTTGATTATTATCAAAAAAAAATTGATTTTTCCTCGTAAGTGTGACGAAAACAGTCGTATGGAACTCTTGTGCTATTAGTCATTACGCTCTCGGCTTCCTTATCGCGCTCGCCTGCGGCTCGCGCGCATAATACCGCCTCTAGTGTAATGACCAAGATAGCACACTCGTATCTTAATGTACTATTACAAAATCACTACAAAATTATATAAATCTCTATAAAGCACTATCTGATCTAATAATTATTAAATATGCAGCAGGGTACGGAGACTAATATAATTTAATGTAGTTTCAAAGTAAATAATAATTCGTACAGAAAAGGGCGAGCGCGAGTTTATTTCTACGAACTAGGCGTTCCTCTACCAGTATTTGCTTAGATAATATTATACCAGAATATGGCCGGTATACGTTGTAATCACAACTTTGATCTAAAATGAATTTAAACATAACATTTTGATTATACTTACTAAATGTTAATTGGTTTTATGTACCGTTAGTCGGCTTAATAATCATGTAGGTACTTAATGAAAATAAAATGCCACGATAATCCTAATTTATTTAATAAGCTTGACTTTGTATATGATCATTTGTTACATTTTATTATGATTGTTTCACATTGGCTTTGCAGTAAGAAGACAAAGACGGCAAAACGCTGTAGTTTAGCTGCAAGAAATAATGACGGGGACTTTGCAGTAGCGGGTTGGCTGAGCGGCGTTGGCGGTTGGTCTAGCGAGTGGGAGTCAGAAGTAAGTCATGCACGTAGGAATCCACTACCGCCACTATCTACTTTTACGCGAGCGATCGTCGCACTGCGCAACAAGAAAGTCGGTTATTCGTAGAGTTGAAAGTTTACGAACTCTATCAAAAACGTTGATCCCAAAAATCGGTGGGACAACACATATGTGAACGTGCGTTATTGTTGTGACGAAGAAAAACTAGAGTATGTTAAGAAAAATTTAAAAATATATAGTCGTTATTCAAAGGTAAAGGAACTTTTTTCCAAATATGAAGTAGGTTTTCTTTTATAATTATTTAAGGATTAATGTTCTTTTGAATTTGATGAATTAAGTATGTTGCATTGCAAAAACCTTATCATGTTTTTGTGTTCCTCGACGCTCGGATGTATCCAGTGGGTTTTCTTCCATCAGTCGAAGAGGTTCCCCCGTTCGGGT
This sequence comes from Erannis defoliaria, assembly GCA_905404285.2. NCBI lineage: Eukaryota > Metazoa > Arthropoda > Insecta > Lepidoptera > Geometridae > Erannis > Erannis defoliaria. The sequence goes on along the minus strand of FR990082.1, from coordinate 16,793,993 downwards.
GAGCCCCATCGAACTGATATGGGCTCAAGTAAAAGCTAAAGTTGCATCCCGTAATGTGGGTGCAAGTAACATTAAATAATTGTTAGGGATGTTTTAAAGTTTTATATATTTTTGATGTTCTTTTATTTCTTTTCAAAAAGGACTTTTATTGAATATTTTTCACGCACCGAATCTCAAGTTATATTTTACTGTAAACAATTTGATTAAGTATCTTCTACACTCTATTCCTGAGTTTTAAATGGGTCGCTTCCCAACCTCTAAGCGGAGCACCCAACCCCTGACCGGAGCACTGATTTCTTACATTTATTGGAGAAATATTTTAAAATTTTATTGCTCAGAAATTTGATTTACTATAGTGCGCAGTACCCATATTAAGGGTCGTACAGTGTTGTTAATAGTGTCAGTGCACGCGTCTTGAGAAGCCGTACACGAAGATATTTTTTTCCGGGTTCGAGTGTTAAGCGGTTCGGAAGTTATCCCCAAAAAACCGAAAAAACCTCGCCCGGAACACCTAAAGATCTCGACGCTGCCTGATCCAGATCTGTGACCCCCACATTTTCAATTGTGGGAAGTTGGCCTTTGACCAGGAGCAGAACATCAGCATTTTTCCGGAATTTTCCAGATCACTTTTCCGAAGAAAAGTGTATAAATTCCAAAACACGTGAATTCGTGAAACCGCATCCCACGGGATATACCTGGATTTCGACACCAAACCCGAAGAGGAGTGTTGAGAGCAGCCGGGAGCCGCTTTCCACTTCCCGATTGGACCCGCAAGACCGGATAAAACGAACTATTAAAGTTAAGTTGTATTTTCCCTCTTCGTATCTCCTAAACTAAATCTATTGCAATACATTTTAATAACTTTTAAAAATTGCTTATAATAGTCCAAACAGATATACAAAATTTTAGATTTTTCCCGTGACTAATTACCTAGTTATTGAATTTTTAAAATTTTGAGTTTACTACGTGGAGGGTAGTAAAACCACCCCCACCACCCCCCAAAATGTTACCAACTGTTAATCATAAGCTCAAGTACCATTATACAGTTTTTCAGATTTTTATGATCACATGATTAGGAGATACGACCAGTGCTAGCTTTAAGTAACATTTTAGACATTATTATAGGTACGCAACTTCAGCGACCTAAATCTAATAGTTAACATCATAAATTGATCCAGGTCGAGCTAGGCTAGGGTAGCCGGCTTCACTGACTATCCATTGGTGGCTCACCTAGATTTTTAGAGTCATTAACAAGGGAGTAATCTGAGTTACTAACTGTAGTGGCACATCTCAGCAAAAAGTCAAATAAACCGAAAACATCAGAACTTCCCAGGGTTATAACTTCGGACCGGGGGGTCCAAATTGAATTCCGACGCCGTAGATCTCATTTTTTCCGGCAGACGATTCAATAGAATCCAAAAACTCGGTCCTAGTCCTAGGCCGTGTCCCTGGGGACCTCAAATCGGGATATTATTTACGCAAACGCAAATACCTACAGTTCCATAGCTACGAAACCGGTTGGAATTGTTTACTTTTTGCTTCTAAATTAAATAGTTCAGCCGTAATCATATACGTATTGTGCATGTCATTGTTCTACTGTGTATATTTAATTAGTTATTAAGTGACGAACATTTAGAAAATTCGGGTGTTGCCCGGCTCAACCCCAAAATTGTTAAAATTAATTACAGTGCCAGTGCATAAGCCGATACTATAAGATAGTTACGAAGTCACATTATTAACTGAGCGCAGTGGTACCTAAGCACATTACAAACATAACACGGGAGTTCGTAAACTCCTTTGCGCGGTACTTTATAGCGGATAGTACCCGCCCTGATAGTTTTAAAAATCTGAATCTAGTACCAGTAGACAGGTTGGCTCAGTAGCTAACTGTCGACACCAATCGATCCCACGCGACACTTAGGACGAAGTGGTACTTACCAAAAAACTAAAGGTACATACCTGACCTGAACTCTAAAAATTATTATTGTACTATCCCACAGTAAACAATATTAATATCATATTTATTTTTTAATCAAATTCTTTATAGCCCCCTTTAGAATATTTGCCATTTATAATATTTGAAAATTAATTAATATACCCCCAAAAAATAATAAACTCATCTGTACCCTCTATTGTAGTTTAAACCATTAGCAGCGCCCCTACCGGCGGCCAGCGACACTAACCGAGGCATAGCAACCGCCGCCCGGCGCACCACGTGACCTGACCCCGTCCCCCCCGGCCCCGGCCCCTCCACCCGCCGCCGCTTCACGGATCTCAATTTTAATTTTTTTACGCCCGCAGCGCCCCCTATCGGTGACCTCCGACACTAATCTTGTTCGACCAGTTCAGAGCCCGGTCCCGGCCCGACGATACAAATCGTCCTAGACCGTTTTTGTAATTCTGAATCGCATCAACTAACATACCCATACCCATACCCATCCCCAACTCCCCCCCACCCCCCCATTTCTAGAAATAATAATAAACTGACATACATACGTACATACATACAAAAGACTGGTTTGTTTGCCCCGTAGTACCTTTGGTGCAAAGTAGCCAGTTCCGTTCCCGGTCCCGTGATCATTCTATAGCCCGTAACTTCTAAACGGAGCGTCCTAGCCCGTTTTTGATCAAAAGGTTAGGTGGTTCCTTATTGGTGACCTACCGAAGCTTTTGGCACTATTACTTCAAAAGACTGGAAACGTTGCTGTGAACATGTAAAAAACATTGAAAAAGAATATTATGAGAGAGGTAGAACATTGTATCAAAACATTGAACAGTTAATCATACAAATAGGTGTAGAAAGCACTACCGTTAAGTCAGCCATGTCAGAGGCCTTCGGGCGGCACATTCACTCTGACACTAGGGCTGGCCACTCAGCCTATACGAACTTACTTACTTTTAGAGATTAAGTCTGAGTTTGAAAATTAGAATGTTGTTATGGAGGCTCGACCATTCCAATCACGAGGGTCTGTGGAGCAGGAGTACATGTCGGGTGTTGAATATTTAGATTTTGAGATATTAGATTGATTGATTGTTATTTCAGGGTTTTTTTTGTTAATTATACTGATATAATAAAATGTTTGTCCAGTATTTATTTTGTCCCAAACATACATTTATTTATAATAGGTCGAAGAAAATCAAGGTAAGTATAGGATATAGAATAAATATATAGAGGGTTAGTTCTAATCAGTTAGCATCCTTTTAAGGGCATGTTTTGTACATCAAAACAAACAACAATATCTCGTATCCTATCCGTAATCCGTATCCGTACGACCTTCTGTCGGAATACTGTAACGTAGGTTTTACACGTTACAGATTTTTATGAATTCCTTAACATTTATTTGCAATTTCTGACCGAACGGGCGATGTGAGACGCCAATATTTTGTTATTTCTTTATCTAGTTGAATGGGCGATGTGAGACGCCAAAACGTCTTTATTTTTTTTATAAAAAAGTTTCGTTTGTAGTTGACAGTTTTGGTTTGACGTTGACAGGAGTTGGTTTTATCTGTCAAGTGTGAGAATCATTTTAGGACACTTTCCGTCCATCTTTCGTCGGCATCTTCTGGCAAGATGAATTTTTTGTTAGAAAATTTAAATCTTTTTTCTTCAAGGCTTTTTAAAGCCCAAAGGCTATTTAAATCCTTTAAATGGATTGAATTATTGGTGAGTATTATGTCAGATCATGGATTTAGATCCGATCGGTGATTTTAATCAATAACGTGGTATTTGTTTGCGACATGGTTTCAATTGTTTTATCTTGTTTTAGGGAATCATGACCTGAATTCTCAAATACTTTAAACAAAATACTTTAAAAGGATGAAATAATTACAAATTAAGAAAACGTTGAGATTTTTTTGGTTATTTTTCGGTGAAATCAAAATGGTCTATTTTTAGAAAACCCAATGTTAATGAAAGCAATTTATTTTCCTTGCAGCCGTCATCAAGGCGTTTTTTTTTCTTTCTTTTCAAGCTTTTCTTTTTATGATTAGAAGCTTTCTTTAAAAGCTTTCTTTTCTTTGCACATTCCTTGCAAAAGGAATGTAACTTCAACAAGATGAGCTGAGGTCCGGCCTTTCTTCAGAGAACGCAGCTAAAAAATTCATCTTATTAAAAACTTTTTTTTTTTTAACTACTCTTATAGTGCAAAAATGACATATATTCAAAAAGATAATCACATATTAGACCTTATAAATTTAAATTTAAATTATGATCAAGATTTCAGCTTTACAAAATTGATGTACTTAGAAGCCCAGTTTTTCTAAATTAAAAATATTTATTTCCCCAAAAAACCAAATTTTATTTTTTAGGCTTTAATAATCCTCTGCCATTGTGATTAAAGGTCAACGCTAGCTGAACTATTCCGGTAATTTTTATTTTCTTTATTTCTAACTTTAATCGTTGGAACAGGCGCTCGATATAATTATACAAATATGGCCAACGGGACACTTTTCATTTTTTTCATACTTTAATTATCACAATTAAAAATAATTATATTACAATACCCGGACATTACTAAACCTGTCTCTTTTAAGGAACCTCCAAAGCTTTCAGTGTACCACCATATCGAGACCACCGGTCACCCGTATATGAACGCGCCCGCCCGCTGCCTACAGCCAGGTACAAGAAGGTCAAGGAGGAGTTCCGTGTCATGCAGGAAATTTAATTTAGTATGATAAAATGATGTGCCAAATACTTTAGTCATATTATTTAATGTGATTAAATAATATTTAGCCAACACTGATGCGATGAGCAAGTAATAGGTTTTATTAGGGTGTAGTGGTGTGTTTTTCTATAGTACCAACTCTCATAAGTGTTGTTAATTAAAAAAACACTTTAATGTTATCCTACTAAAACACGATTATAGAATCTTCTGATTTTACAGTAGTCAACATCACAATTCAACCATCACGTGATATAATTTTAAGTGATTCCTACAAAAACACGAACAAAGTTCATCAGATAAATGAACTTCATCTGCTCATCGTCCATTTATTCAGATTCTAAATTGAGTGCTAGCCAAAGCTTTGTCAAACACACGATGATTGTTAACTTCGTTTGGGTATTCTGTTCATAAGTCAGAGGTTTCTTTTTATAATATTAAAGTGACGAGACGAGCAAGACGTTCGCCTGGTGGTAAGCGTCACGCCACTGCCACTATCAGTAGTAGTGCCAGAACTGTGAACTTGCAACTTGTTTTTGATGAGTATGGCCCTCGCTTGAATTCGCCAAGTATCGAAATTTTCTTTTCATCACACTTGCTCGTAAAGTAGATCTTATTACATCGCTTTTGGGCTCATAATCCAAGCTATTATACACGCGTGCATTTTACTTTACATTACGGCACTTGTACTATAATAGGTATAACCCGGTAAAGTCAAGTTTGTACGTGACTGCAATTAGACGTACGTGTACGAAGCACTCTTAAGCCGCGTATAAATTAAGCGCGGCAAACCATCGAACATTGGTGCGCGCGGCGGCCGCGCTCTATGTAGACGGGACCGCCGCGCGCGGCGACGCGAACATTGCCGCGCTCGAACGTGCCGCGGGGCGATCCGCTCGCTGTCGGTTTTTTAGACCGCATCAAAGGAGCTTCAGTCGTTCGCTCGCGCGCAGTGGGGACGGTTGTAGTTTTGGTGATTTGGCTCGCGCGGCGAATACGTAAAAATGGACAACGAAAAGTGCCGTTTACTAATACAATTGTATAGCGCAAAAGAATTTTTGTGGAACAGCAAATCCTCCCAATACCACAATAAATCGTTGAGGTATGATGCGTGGGTAGAAATCAGTAAGAAAATGGATATACCTATTCCTGACTTGAAAAAAAAAATGACTACGCTTTTGGCGTCCTACAGAAGAGAAAAATCTAGAATAGCTAAAAGTTGTCGTACTGGTTCTGGTAAGTACCTATTTATTTTGCATTTACAACAAAAAATAAAACGCATTATTGTAATTACGTAAATAATTTTTATTTTTATTACAGCGACAAATGAAGTATACGTTTCGAAGTGGTTTGCGTTTGATGATTTTAATTTCATGAGGGATAAAGATCTACCCAATGAAACATTGGACACAATGTCTGAAAATGTGAGTACAAGTTTTAATATCTATTTTGCCAAGATATTGCACCATTGGTAACAAAGTGATGGGCTAGGTGTGAACGTATTTGTTGTGCAAAATTTCCCGCTCTTCTTGGGATATAGTTAAGAGGCAGTAGTGATGTAGGGGCAGTTTCATTTCTCCAAGTTCCAGGTATAATTTGCCCCTCGTTTCCTTCACTATCTATACATCCTTGCGGCGTGTACTGTGATCTTGTCAGAGTTCTTTTTCTCAAATAATTATGCAAATGTATTGTTGCTAAAACAATTTTAGTAGCAATCTTTGGTTGCAGTAACATAGGTTTGCGTAGAACTCTAAAAACTGAGCTCAGAATCCCGAATGCATTTTCCACACATCTACGTGCTCGAGATAACCTGTAATTAAAGATTCTTTCCTCAGAACCCCTTTCTAGATCTCCTGGAAATGGTTTCATAGTATATTCATTTAAAGCAAAAGCTTTGTCAGCTAGAATCACATACGGTACTTTGAAGGAATAGGGCACTTGAAGAATGGATGGAGGAGGAAGTCTCATAGATTTTTCTTCTAGTTTTTTGTATAAGTTTGTATTTTTGAAAATACCTCCATCAGATAGTCTACCTTGACAACCCACATTTACATACGTAAAACAATAGTCTGCATCGACTAAAGCTAGTAATACTAAACTAAAAAACTGTTTGTAGTTGAAAAATTCTGTGCCACTGTTTATAGGTGCTTGCAACACTACATGTTTGCCATCCAATGCACCTACTGCATGAGGAAAGTCCCATTTGTTTTCGAAATCGTGTGCTATCTGCAACCATTCTTCTTCTGAGTCCGGTACCTGCAACAATTAATTAAACATTCGTATTTTTTTTATAGTTGGCAACAGCACAAATAGCACAAAATAATGATACAGGACCAATTACACCTTCTGCTATGGAACAAGAAATAGAACCACCAAGTGACATTATGAACGCTCCAGATAATCTGAGAGTAAAGAAAAAGAAAAAGGTAAACGCTGAAGAAGATTCCCCTATGCTGAAAAAAGCATTTCAGGTTCTAACTGAATCCGCTGCATCATCTGCTGACCCATATTTTTCTTACGGCCAGCACATTGCTAATGAACTCCGTAAATATGATTCACGCACTTTAATTTACGTCAAGCAAGCGATTAACAATGTGATATTTGATGCTGACCTAGGAAAATATTCGAATTATGGGTATTGTACCCAAAATTATTCACAGTCACACTACACCTCAACGCCGTCTCCTCAGACTTCGACTCCGTCTTCTCAGATTCCAGACACTACTCCTACTGATGAACGTGAACCAACGCCATTGCCTATGGATGATTTTTTCCCCTAAATAATAATAAGAATTATATCAATAAATAAATATAATAATAAAAGAAAACTAGATATTTTATTTACTCACCTTTACCCAGTCTTTTAGTGCATCGCAAAGTGCATCACAAACTTCAGGAACAATTCTTGAAATTGACTGTTTTGATACTCGAAAAAGGTATTGCAGGCTAGTATACGAGTCTCCAGTTGCCAGAAATCTTAAAGTTATTGCTAATCTTTCAGTAACTGATATTGCCTCTCGAAATTGTGTGTTCATTTTCATAACACTTGGTTCTATTAATGATTTTATTAATTCGAACTCTGTAGTTGACACTCGCGTAAAATTTTTTATAGTGTTTGCAACGGCTTCATATCTTATGTCTTCCAGAAGTTTCGGGCCATATAGCGATCTATTTAGATATAATTTTTTCATCCACCAACGCCTTTTTCTTTTCTTTTTTTTACAAATAAGATGGTGAATCACAATGAAAGCGGCAGCCGCCCGACCACGCGCGTCCATACTCGCAGGTTTACAAGAGTGAACTGGTCTGTCTATCCGCCGCGGTTTGTTCGTGATGGATCGCCTGCCGCGCGCGCCTGCCACGTCCAACTAAATTTATATCTACATATTGGCTCGCGCGGCAAATGAACGTCAACTCTGGTCGAACATTGGCTCGCGCGGCTGCCGCGCTTAATTTATACGCACCTTTAATATAGCCGGGTAATACTTACAGTTTTTTTGTAATACCAACAAAGAGTTCTTATGCTGCTGAAGTAAATGTCAACCTGCGCGCGCATTACTGATTTGGGCGCCATTTTCTGCAAATGTTTGTTGACGTTTACGCTGTGTGGTTGATTATTATCAAAAAAAAATGTTTTTTTCCTCGCAAGTGTGACGAAAACAGTCGTATGGAACTCTTGTGCTATTAGTCATTACGCTCTCGGCTTTCTTATCGCGCTCGCCTGCGGCTCGCGCGCATAATACCGCCTCTAGTGTAATGACCAACATAGCACACTCGTATCATAATGTACTATTATTTAATGTCTCGATTTTGCAATGTGAGCTCGACGACATTTTTAATTATCGTAAATATTACGTTATTTTTGCTCTGCTACCATGTTAAATTATAATAAAAGGAAGGTTTTAAAGAAAGTTAGTACTCGTTTTAATTAATGAAATATTTGACAAGACCAGATCAATAAGAATCGTTGCTATGGCGACGGAGGATATATTATAGACCTCCTTACAGGAACATCTGCCAGAAAAGCTCGTTTCAAGTGGAAGTTGACACCAATTTGACCAGACATGTGAGTAAGTAATAAATAGCTTTTGAGAAGTAAAATAATGTCCCGGCATGCGGCATGTAAAAAATAAGCAATATGCAACTATTACTATAGTATACATTTTACTGTATTTATATGGTCATGATTGGTGATTGGTGTCAACGTATTGAGGAATATTACTGTTAACGCATAATTGGCAAACGAACTGTCGAACGAAAAAACGACACCGTTTTATGGTTGATATACCAAATACTCGTACGAAACGGTTTGATTCCACTTTCTGTATTCGAACTGGACGGCGATTCCGTTAATCAAAGCTGGACCACTTCCCATACGTTTCCGCTACTCGTCCTCTCTGTCGGCGCCGGCTAACGGCCGTGGTCCGGCCAAGCATATCTTAAGTTTTATAAACGTGTGATGTTAGAAGGCTGGACCTTTTCCGTAGCGCTACCAACGTTTCACCCATACTCTACCCATCGAAACCATAGACAAACTGCTCAAGTTCACTAACATGACGTCACTGCGACGCCCCGGTACGTAGCCAGTAGTTAACTCTGGGGCGCCGTGCCCCCGTTGGGTCTAGCCTAGCACTAACTTGTTGTAGATGTACTTACTCGTATGCTAAGGCATGTTTCATATATTTGGATAATATTTATTTTTTTATGCTGCAATGGCTATCTGATAAAATATTAAATTGATGATCGACTGCAGTAACAGTAGTCTATTTGCAACATGGGAAATCTTCGGCTTAAAACTGGCCCATGAAATTCTTTCATGGTGCTCAATTTGGTCCTTTTTGAGAGTTTTACCTAGTTTTAGGTAACTTTTGTAATTTTCAAGAAACGGGAAGACAATGAGGCTGCTGCCTTCCCCCATAACCTTCTACCTAGATTCACCAACGATCATTTGACAAGCGCTTCACCTTGAAAACGGTTGGGAAAGGCAGGGTAATTATGAATACAGGGGTGTCCTTACATATAAAATTATATTGTCACCGACAATATGGAAAGGTGAAATTTTCTATCGGTAAAACAAATGAATATAAACTTTAACCCTTATGACTCTGTTGTTAGTATGTCTGCCTTTAGACCTGTAGGTTATGGGTTCGATTCCCACCCAAGTCAAAAATGTTATGTGACAGTCGAAGGTTCGTTTCTAAACTTCACACTTCTCAGTGCACATTGTATATTATGTAGTTATTCGTCTGTCGTTGTTACCCGTTTCTACCCTTATACCGCCATTACAAAAAATATTCAGCCATTTATTTCAACTAACTGCTGTCAAATTTTTACTTATCAAAACTTATCAATCAACTTTGACAAATACTTCATTATAAAAGCTTTGTATGCCGATCATATGCCGTTATTTAGAAATCGTGGAGAAGATTAGGCGCCAACAAGAAAAATCAAGTCAACAATTTTTGTGGGTATTCTGTTTATTAAAATACATACCTATCATTATACTTAAATTATGTTTTTTTACTGAAGTCTAGGCATGCAATGTAAATTGGTGAAGCGAATCTTTTCGTGACAGATTTAAAAAAGGCTGCTTTTAAAATCTACCATTTTTACCATGATGACTTGAATTTAACCGTATCTTGCTTCTGGCTTGCTTCCAAGTATAATGCTTGAATTGCGTGACTTTGACTAAGTACAATATTTAAATTAATCATAATTAATGCAATCAATATTTTGATGATACCTAGCTAGAAAAATACAAAAACACTCGACAGTGGCAAATACACTATGTACAACGCCATACGCCATAATCCTCTAAGGGAAAAACAAAAACACAAAGTGAAACGTTCAACAGCTACGGTCCGCCTCATGTACATAGATTAAATGACAGTCAGTATTATGAACAAATTCCTAGAACGAAGTAGTTGGCAGCGAAGTGAACCTCGCGACCCCTAGATCAAACCCTCCAAGTCCCTTGATAAAATAAGCTCATATTCATGTTCAATAACAATATTGTATTTGCACGAATTGTCCCCTTAAACTCAGAGATCTCGCTTCGCTCAACTATCTACTTTACAGTTATTTTCCAAAAAGATTTAGGAGTTTGGTGTTATTTATTCATTATTTTCTTACCTTCTAAAATCAGTGTGTGCCTACTACCAGATTTAAATTAAACATAGGTTGTTTTCTTTTATAAAGTACTATTTCCCAACACAATTTTTCTTAAATTATTTCACTGGAAAATAATGATTACAGAAAGCGGCACACGGGGCCATGAGTTGGCGTACACGCCAGCCAACCTTGCTGGCGCCCTCAGTGGTCACTCTGCTTCAGTACTTAAAACGTTCGCTTCCTGCCCGTAGTCCGTAGTCCACCCACATAGTTCACCTGGCTGTTCCAGGGGCTTTTTTTATTCCTGTAGTCCACTTCAAGATTACTGGGTGTACCAGGGGATTTCTGCTACAATATACTGTTCAGTGGTCTGCTCTGCTATCGTATTAGCCTGCTCACGTCACCCCGCTAACGGGACGTTCGGCGCCGCCGTTTTCTGGTACAACCTTGCTTTAAATAATAATTTGTATTGTCATATTATGCACAATGTTAGGCTCGGCCAAGGCACGGCGATCACCTATCAGTCTTATCTATCTACTAACTAAGCGAGAACAACCTATTCACGTGGAATATTGAGTGCGGACCGGTGCAGCCAAGTCTGTGGGTGCAGCTTACTGTCTTATTGTATATCCTCTCAAATTTGCTTCTCTTCTTTGCCAAGCCTTATAAACGATAACGCCAGAAGCTTTGATCTTTCTCAAAGTAAGTTTTGGGTAGGAATCTGTGACTCTGTTTAATTTTTATGATTACTCGTATTTTCTGCGTGTTGTTTTTTGTGTGAAAAAATAAACGAATTTGACAAATATTAATTAATAATATTTTTTAATTTTAGGGTTCTCTATGCGAAATTGTTCAATCGAACTATTACTAAGCTTGCGTGTCGTGGGTAGACGTCTGTTTGTCCGTTTGACCTACAGAGACATTATAATGTCTTAAAATCATTCAATTATTTAATTTGACTAAGTTAGAGCGACGTTTTTGAATAAGGCCGTTAAAACCTAATAATGCAAGTATACTCAAAAATCTAAGTTTCATAAAAATAACCTTGATGTGGGGTTGATCCAGAGTATCTTAGCGGCGCCAACATCTAGCGCTGCTAGGATGCTCTGTCGGTCTGCCTATAGACTTTTCAAAGACAGAGTCTGTATTGTTTAAATTATTTTTGTGTGTATACTATGGGACTGACATAGTCAAAAATGACTCCATGTCCCTAAATAAAAAAAGATATAACAAAAAAAAAATTACATAAAGTACAATACAAAGTGACGTTAGACAATTATTTTGTGTTAACGTCAAATCGTGATTTATCGTCATAAAATAACCGATAATAAACGTCAAACTTGACATAATGACCATGAAAACTTTATAGCTATACGCCATAATAAATAATAAAAATCAGCCACGTAGAGCGAGCGAAAAGATACTAAATAAAAAAAAAACATTATGGTCAACATTGTATTGAAGGCTTTAGTTGACAGATTTAAACTAATTACAATATTGCTGTCCCTTTTTTATCAGACATGTTAGCTAAGGACAGCAATACTTTAGTTAGTTTAGTTCTGTTAACTTATAAACCTTCAAAATCAACCACATTGTGTATTAAAAACAAAATACAAATATATATTTACATTGTGTAGAACCCTCGGTGCGCAATGTCAATTTGTGTTTGCCCAATTTTCAAAAATATACCGACATTTATGACATTTTTATTATTGAATAATAACGTCAAAGTCACTTGACTTGAAGTATAGTTACGTCATCTGGGGAGTCTTCAGACTACGCTATAACATAAATGACTAAAACGAATGTTTTGTAATATAAGCTTGACAAAAAAGTCTTGAAATCTTTTTTCTCTCCTGGCATTACTGTGGAAAACATGTCAGGCGGAGAATTTCATCCAATCATCTTCCTCAGACTTACTACAGGGTTGCTATTATTGAGAACTACTTACAAATGTGAAACCCCATTTAAATACTTTTCTTTGCTTTATATACCTTCAGATTTTTACTTTTTATTACTAACCCACATATACTTACGTTAAATAATCCGTAACGTTATATGGAGATAGACATTGACTACGGTTTGTTGTGATCTAGGTTAAGTCTATCCAGACGGTAAAACCGCAAAAAGTTAAAGAAATTAAAATACTTTGTACTTTATCAGGCATATAATTATTAAAACATAGGTATAGGGAAACGTGTTCATGAATACATTATTATATGAATGCGGCATCCGTCTTGCGATGTAATTGTTAGGTTACATATTTTATAGCGCAGTCTGAAAATTCCTTCGAGGTCGACCATCGGCTGATAAGCGTCTCAGTAACGGCTGAGCAACGGATGAACAACGGTCGAACAACGTCTCACCTAGACATAGAAAGAGTTCTACGTCACTCAAAGTACGTGTGATATTTTTATTTGTACAGGATGTCCCTTTATAAATGGATAGTCTGTCAGGTGCACGAAGGAAATCATCTCGGAGGGTTCTGTTGTCACTGTAAAAAAAAAGACCACATGGCAAGTTGTTTGGTAAGAAACCATAAAAAATTGCCATATGACTAGGAACTTGTGGCTATGGTAAAAATAATTTAATATTTATATTTTACATCGACCCGCGGCGTGGAGCGAAGGTACCACTTCCGCAGCGGCACGAAAATCTTATACACACCACGGGGCAAGTAAATAAGCCTCAGATCACATGCTTGTCAACATGGGCTTCGCATCTGGAGACATGAGATCTGAGATATTCTTTACTTTTGCTCCCTAGGTTTATGAATCTAATTAAAAAATTAAACCGTGTTTCATGACAAGTCGTCGTATCTTTGTTGTTGTTCTGTAGATATCACACAGTATCTATGCGACTTATTAATAGCTTAATAAATTAATTATTACGGAAAACCGAAAAAACAACATTACACTAAGAAATGTGCACCTAACGATATTTATTTTCTACTTTTAGCATAGCTACGGAACATTCGAAAAACTTTTCTCACACATGCACTAGCCAAATTTTCCAAACATTAGCATAGGTATTAGATACTTTTGCTAGTAATGAGAATATAATGCACAGCTAAAAAAATATATTTCAGTATTAATTATTATTGTCAATCATTGTGATTTTGACAAGCATCTATCGGATCAACCTGTATCATGATCAACAGACATTTACGTCATTTAATGTGAAGGCTTTCGTTGACAACTCCTGACATACTCACGTCATTTGTAAAGGCTTTCGTTGACAAATCCAAACATGTATTTTTTTTAAATTGGCTACTGCCCTATTTCGTAACTTTGCCAGGAACAGTGAGGGAAGAGTCAACGAAAGAGGGCCGAAAAGAAAAATAGTTCTATTTTTTTAATGAATGTATATTCATTAGCTTACTAGGCTAGAGGACTGGTTTTTTTTACTGTCCTATTAAAATGTGGCCCATAAATATAGCTGATTAATGAAAAGAAAATTAAAATCTGTTCAAAAATAAGCAACTTATAAGCATTTTAATATCATGCTAGACAGAGGCGAAACAGCAAATCGTGACGTCACTTCTCTGTACGCCATATAAATTATATTCTGACAAGTAAGGCGTGACGTGATTTTTTGTTTTGTGGGAAAGGGACAGAGTTGTCTCTACCAAAACTTTAAATGCTTATATATCAGAACATAAATAACCGATTTAAATTATGTTTTCAATAAACATATTATATTTACTTAAATTCTGAATCAAAGCTATTGGTTTCAACGATTTAAATATCAGTCATCTACCCTATTGGCAAAGCAGTTGGGGCGGAAACCCAGAGAGAGATTGCTCGTATGCAGGTTCAAGTCCTGCCAGCAGTCATAATTTTTCTTACTATCCATGCATTAAAAACAGAAATACCCCAAAGTAATACTTCATACGAAATATTCAAGAATAATTCTAGTTGAGAGACTAAACAGAAGGGCTCAGAATACTGCGCGCCGCTAGCACTCGCGCTCGCGCATTTCAACACTTTTAAAAGCTGCATATAGTTAGCGACGGTGATAATGGAATGGACGATCCCAGCGCTTGCAAATCGATCAAATTTAACAAGACAACACAATCAAACATACCTAGCTAAAAGTATGCATATTACATTTGCCGGAAAATAGAGATAGCGAATCTAATGTATGTACATATTGTACATGTATTAGAAGTTTGTATTGTCGTATTGTACGGCTCGCATGTCGCAAAGGCAGAGTATAACTGAAGCGAGTGGAGAGCCGGCGCTCAACATATACTCTTCAAAATCCGTGCGCTTATTCATCTCCCGTCCATTCATCTTATCATTGTCGCTGCATATAGTCATGATAAATCGCAGTCAGTGAAATTACACAGGGAATAACATTTTACAATGGTTCGAAAGTTACAATTTCGATTCAGTCAAGTTTTCTTTTATTAAACTGGGCATAACCAATAATCATATTTTTAGTTAGGTGCTGCAAAAACTAGTTTAGATCAAAATGATTATTTTGCTGCACCTTTGTAATACAATTCTCAGCAATATCACCAATTGAGATTTTTGATAACTATATTCAATGACTAGCTGTACCCACGGCTTCACTCGCGTGGACCAAATAGTTTTATGCGCATGACCTTATTTTACTTTAAATAACAAAGTAACAGTTTAAGAGGGTTTAAATTCGGCTGATCATTTTGTAACGATATCTTCGTGCATAATAACAATGTTGTATATCGCACCATCTTACACTTGCGCCTCTCTAAAGATAGATACTTTCATTATGAGGGAATGCAGTCTTATGTTGTATTTTCTAGATAATCAGTATTCTAGGTCGGGTAGATGGGATATTCGTGTTGGTTCCGTGGCGACAAATGGCCCGCGCACGCAACCAAGAGGTATCACGATTTGCAATTCATCAATGTGACCGCAGAGCCTAATAAATAATTCAGGACCGCATGAACTTCAAATCGTGAGGTCACGAGTTCAAAACCCGGGCCCGTACTAAATGATCTCTTTGGCGTTAATGTTAATGTATATTATGTGAATCCACTAACCCGCAACTGGGCCTGCGTAGTGGCTTATTCGCCTTTCGAGTATAGACCTAGGTAAGTCCAGCAATGGACACCAAACCAATATAAGATTTTGAAAACAAATACTTTCTCCAATGAAATATTTGACAACAATTCGGAAAACTCTTGCGCGTCCTGACTCTGCCTTCTTTGGGTCCCCATAATAACCGTGAGATTGCATTTGGTAATAACGGGCAACGACTTTTTGACTTATTAGGCAGGCATTTATTTCATAACTTCTTCTGCCTTGTGATGCAATAGGTAAAGCGATCATCATCATAGCCCGTAGACATCCACTGGTGAACGAAGGCCTCTCCCTTAGACCGCCACTCTGTATTACAACACCTGCCATTTGCATCCACCGGTTGCCCGCGACTACCATCATCATCATCATCAGCCCGTAGACGTCACTGGTGAACGAAGGCCTCCCCCTTAGACCGCCACTCTGTATTACAACCTGCTATTTGCATCCACCGGTTGGTCACGACTTTTACAATGTCGTCGGTCCACCTAGGAGGAGGCCTACCTACTGTGCTGTATGGTGTTAAGTAGCTTATGACAACACAGTTTTTTTTTTTAGAAAATCGCATGTCAATCCATTCATCTTTCTGACTCGCAAACTCTCAAGATAAACATTAACCAGTATAAGCTGTTCCTCGGACCTTAAGGGCTCGGTATGTTCGGGGGTTCAAGTTATATTGGAAATGTATATTTTTTCATAAATTGCGTCATAAGTTCTATATTCCTGGGCCGATTTTGATAAAACATAGCCTATGTGAAGCGCCAGACTTCATAGATCATATTTCAAGAAACTGCATTCAAATTCGTGCCGTAGTTTCTGAGTTTATCCCGGACAGACAGACAGACAGACAGACAGACAGAAAAAAATTTTAAAACTGTATTTTTGGTTTTTGTTGCTCTCATACACTCCTAAAAAAAATGATTTTTAAATATATCTTCAATGTACAGTAATCGCCTCGTTACAGTTTTATTATATGTATAGATTATAAAAATTCAAAAATGTTGCAATGCGCGAGCGAAATAGCGGCATTCTGTACCTTAAAATATAACTCTTTTTCCGCAGACAAGCATCAGACAAGGAGAAACATATATATTATTAATAAGCTAAAATTTCCCAACTCGATTCCTCAGAATTGGCTTAGAATACTCACAATAGTAAAATAATAAAGATTTAAACCATAGAAAGCCTGCGATATAAAATATCCGGGGCCTACAATAAATAAATAACTATAGAAAAATGCATTGCAAATTGCATTTGCCTCCTTTAGTCCAGTCCATCCAAAGGTTGCCTGGAAGAAATCGCTTAAGGTAATAAGGTCGCCCCTTGTACTGCCAAATAATGTACCTACCCTGATTATATGTAAGTTGTTCTATATTTCTGGTGTGCAATAAAGATATATTGTATTGTATTGTATTGTATAGATGGTTTCTCGTCCTGGAATGTCGTTTGGAGCGGACATCTACAGAAGTGACCATCTTTATATCTTGGTCGAAGCAGTATAGCCGTTCAATGCTAGTATTTACTCTATGTTGTGCAATCAAGGGTACCTTTCCGTACCTCGTTTTTGCCATCAATTTTACTTTATTTCGTTTGGCAGTTTGCAGAAATTCATAGTTCTTAACGAGACGCACTGGAGAGCCCTGACGTTGGAGACTTTCTACGTTCAGCAGACACGAGCACCACGAGACTCGTCCAGTCTTTCTAAATGATAACAGTCAATTGACTGTTATCATTAACCTAGAATATAAATAAAATAAATCACAGTGAGCCAACTTGCTAGAACAAACATACTGTAATTTAGTATCTATTTGAACTAAGTATTTTCTTGTTTCTTTTAATACCTAAGTACTTTTTATTTTAAAGTATTTTATTTAATATAATTTTTGTTACCTATTTTAAATGGGTATACATAATTACAGTATTATTTTGAAAAAAATTGATATAATTACATTTATAATAAATCAATGGGAATTGTCTAAAACTTCTGGACCTCCATTTTCAATGCTAATATAAAAAAATGTGAAATCAACCTTACCCACTTTGATTATATACCTTTCCTTACCCATTTTATTTGTTTCCATTTGCTCAACCTTTGTGTCCTCTTTAAAAATATATTTTCCTCTTTCTCATCTGAAAAATTAGCGATTTTATTTTACGCTTTGATATTTTTACATGTCTCTGAGGTTCTGACAGTAGGTACAAGTCAATTATCAGAGTGACGCGTTTTTGAAATTGTTCCAAAAATAAAAGACAGCGTGATGCGCAAATAATAGTTAAGGGTTCTTTATAAAAAATTGCATTGATGAAGTAGTACTAGTAAAAAAAATTACACGTCGTCATTTTTATTTTTAAAAGTAGCCTGTATGCTATGCTCGGAAAGAATCTATTCCGAGTTTCATCCAAATCCATTCAGCTGTTTTAGCGTATTTGAGGTAACAAACACGCACACGCACAAGCTAATACTATAAAAATCACTGTCCTGGCTGTACGACTGAGTGACTCAGTTACTGACTGACTGGCAGACTTACTGTCTGACTGACAGACAACGTTCAGCCTTAACCGCTGATCATACAGACTTGAAATTTTGAGGGTATATTTGTCTTAATGAGTAGAGGTGTACTAAGAAAATATTTTTTGAAATTCGGGCACTAAAGGGGTTAAAATCGGTGAAACCTTTTGTCCTTTGTTTTTGAACTTTTAGTCGTGTTTTTTTTATTTGAATAGTTAATTTAAAATAGGAAATGCGGTTTTCAATATTTTTTTGGCAGGGGTGAAACGGGGGATGAAACTTTCTAAGGGAATGTCTTTTTTTCTAAGGTATAGTGATGAAAATTGATTTTTGGAGATATTGTATGTATAAATAAGCCTTGTTCCTATGATAGATAGAAACCTACACAATCCTTGAGTGCCATATTTTATTGTAATACCAAATAAATATATAATTCATATTATGAGCCGACAGCTACTTATGTATGCCTCTTTCCAACTCTAATTTTTCTCACTTTTCAACTAGAGAACCCAAATAACTAGTTGATATTTGTCTATGCAAATAACAAACCGGATATCCGAATAATTGTCTTCATGCATGGAGTACAGCATCGGTCTTGGTTAAGACCTTCTTTCCTCCTGAGGAGGAGAGGATTACATCGTGGAAAAAGTCGTGAAGTAAAACTCCGACCTATAGGATAGGAATAATGAAAAAAAGTGTGTATCCTTTCCCATCGTTGTTAAATTACCACGAATCAGATTGTTTCTATATTCTTATTTTAGATCTATGAGTTATCAAGAAATATTGTCAATCCGATCGTTCCTAATTTTTTTTTTATTTCCATAAGCAAGGTATCCTGTGCACAAACTACAAAGCCAAAAAACGAAGGAAAAAGTTGATAAATGTGCTCTGTGAACGTGGAACATTTACATAGCTCCTTCTTTCCAAGCAGGAAATCAATGTTCCAAGACATAATCTAAGGTTCGAAGTATGTTCCAAATCCCAGAACTCCAATATTTATTATGTCTTTGATTCAATAACTCAAGATTGGCAGAATGCAAAAAGTGTGATGCCAAAAATTAAGAAAAAATTAAGGCATCATAAACAAAAAATGTAGGGTGAACGTAAAGGGAGAAGACGGTGAAAAAAATATATTATGGTCTTATGTATACTATTGTGTGTGTGCCTGAGCACTGGGGCTCATTTAATACTCCTTCTTGCGGCGACGGTGTGTGACGGGTGATATAATTTTTGTACTCTCCCGCCAAAACCCGCTAAAAGTCTTCATGGTATCTATTGACATGATGATTGTCATTTTTTTTTCGTCTTAGTTATTGGCATCGCATGTTGTGCATTCTGCCAGTGTCAAGTTTATGAATTTTTAAGTTTTTTTTTTCTGGCGACTTTACTATGAGCTTCTACGGAGTTTTGAAAACAACACGAAAAGACATGTTTCACCACATTATATCACTTGCCCACACTCGTGCACGTAATTCAACACTCAATGAATAAAACACCA
This sequence comes from Erannis defoliaria, assembly GCA_905404285.2. Lineage (NCBI taxonomy): Eukaryota > Metazoa > Arthropoda > Insecta > Lepidoptera > Geometridae > Erannis > Erannis defoliaria. Next base: position 16,774,148 of record FR990082.1, on the reverse strand, counting down.
CCATTTTTAATCATTAATTCGCGATAAAACACAAGTTTAAGAAAAAAATAGAATGCAACGACATGATTTCAATGTTCCCGCCAAAAACAGATTATTGACATTTTATTATGCTGCCACGCGAAGCACATTCTTCACCAAGGAGGTTGGAAGCTCTACGCTTGCGCTATATTCTGCACATGCCAGGTGTCATTCAGTGTCAAGCATTTGACAACGTCATTAGAAATCGAGTCAATCCTGTGCTGCCAGCCTTTCTATTATACTCGTATATATACTTGTTTTTTTATTTCAGGTTACCTAACAATTCATCATCAACACCCAAAAGCTGTCCACTGCTGGACGAAAGCCTCCCCTTTAATATGGGGGTTTGCCATAATCCCTACGCTTGGCAGGTGGTTTGGGGATCGCAGAATGCTCACCACCGTTAACCAAGAGGACGACGAGGACCTAGCAATTATTTACACCCTATTACATAGGAAACAGAACTACTACATTAAAAAGTACCTATATTAAAATGTTTTTTGTAAGTTTGTACTTACCGGCGACCTCCTCAAATGCATGAATGTCCCCAAACTGCAACCAGAACCAACGGAGGACGGGCAGCAGAGCCCACTTGGTGGTGAGCATTCTGCAATCCCCAAGCCACCTGCCAAGCGTGGAGATTATAGCAAACCCTCTAGATGATGTAATTTTTTTCTTTTACTCACCGATATACAGGATTAGTTCTAATCAGTTAGCATCATTTGAAGGGCATATTCTGTACATCAAAATAAACAACTTTTACTATGGTGCCAATATTGAAATCTGCTGATGATGATGATGATGTACAATAAAATTATTCATAACTGTAATAGACTATCTTATTACGCTGTAATGTATAAAGATAGGTGGCACCGACTTCAGTAATAGCTAAGTATTTCACGATTTTTATGATACGATTAACTACCAAACATGATTGGCAACATCGATGAAGAAAAATGTATTCGGCTGAAGGACTAGTATCCATGGCCAGGAACTATTAAAAACAACAAACGAAAATGAAGCTTCTGAGTGACGTCATGTTGGTGAACCTGAGCAGTTTGTCTATGGTTTCGATAGGTAGAGTATGGGTGAAACGTTGGTAGCGCAACGGAAAAGGTCCAGCTTTCTAACATCACACGTTTATAAAACTTAAGGTATGCTTGGTCGGACCACGGCCGTTAGCCGGCGCCGACAGAGAGGACGAGTAGCGGAAACGTATGGGAAGTGGTCCAGCTTTGATTAACGGAATTGCCCTCCTGCTAAACAGTCGATAGCGCTGCCCGAGTGGGTGTTTCCCGATAATTATAATCTGGGTGTCTTCCAAGTCGCGAGTGAATCGGTTTCTTCTAGGCAAGCGTGTTCCATCATAGACTGCATCTTCGTTTATCATCAGACGATGGCAGTCAAACGCAAGCCTATATCATATAAAAAATAAAAACTGTGTGGAGCTGTGTACATGTAATGACAATTGTGTGGTGTCTGGGATGATGGGGTCGCTTTCAAGATAATTTTACTACCACCTGCCAGCTTTCTGGATGGAATTTTGGATATTCAGACTGATCTATCGAGCAAAAGAAACAAAAATGCCTATAAACGAATAATAACAAGGAATAAAAAAAATTGCCAGGTTGCTGCACCATCTGAATTTATACTAAATTTCGAGCAAGCGGCTATAGCAGCATTAAAAGAAAAATTCTCACAAGCTTAATAAGCGGTGCTATTTCCATTTCATTCAAGCTGAATGGAAAAGAGCTAAAGCTCATTATTGCATTGATATCAAGTGCATACATTGCATATAAAGTGCATTGATATCAGAAGAAATGTAGATCTCAGCGCTACTTCTAAAATAACATGTAGGTGAAGCTTGGATATACAGGATGTGGCGTAATGAATGGATAACCTTATACCTACAGTTAGGGGACACCATGATGGTACGGAAAATAAAAAAAATTGCCTCGTAAAAGTCTCACCGTTTTCGAGTTAATCGTCATTTTTTGAAAATGTAAGAAAATGGCACCCTTCGCCACTATTTTCAGTGGCAAAATTGCAAATAAAGGTTTTTTATCAATCTGTTTTTTGGATAGTAGTCTGAGATAAGTGTGCTTTCGAATGTAAGTTACTTTTTTTGTGCCACTGGTTAAGTTTTTTTCTAAAAAAATAATTCAGCTCAAAGTTTCATGTTTAGCTATATTTTTTTGAAAGTTTAACCTCTCGTGGTTTAAAAAAAATGTATGGTCACCCGAGTGCCCAATCAATAAATAAATTGTCTATTCCATTGAGATTCTAAAATGATATAGCACACTGTGTTTCCAGCTTTTAATACAAATATCATTGACATTAAACTGCGTGAAAGTAAAATTAATTACATACAAAACTAAAATGTATTTTATTAGTTGAAATAATTCCAAGAAGTTTGGCATTTGCGTAAAACCCAAAGTAAAAAGCAAAGATTAGTAAAATAACATTTATTTATTCAATCATAACTTACAATAAGTGTTCAAAGTGACCACCACGTGCTCTAATACATGCTCTGCACCGTCTTAAGAATGATCTTTTGATCTTTCGCGCATATCTGGCCTCAGTTATTTCCTGTGCAGCCCTTTGTAGACGCTCTCGTAAGTGCTCCACCGTGGTAATGGGCTCGCTGTAGACCTTCTCTTTTAGGCACCCCCAGTAGAAAAAGTCGAGCGGGTTGAGGTCAGGTGACCGTGGTGGCCACAAAATTGTCCCCAAACGCCCGATCCATCTTCGAGGATAAACGCTGTTCAAATATTCACGAACGCTACGGGCGTAATGGGCAACCGTCGTGTTGCAACCACGTCCTACTTCTCTGTTCCAAAGAAATATTTTCCAGTAATGTGGTTAGATCGTTAGTTAAAAAATTTAAGTAACTCTGGCCAGTCAGCGTGCCCGGTAACTCGAATGGCCCGATAGCGTTGCCATTCAAGATCCCAGTCCATAGATTTATTTTAAATTGGTACTGGGACCTGTCTTCTCTCGTCACATGAGGGTTTGTGAGTTGCCAACTGTGCAAATTGTGCATGTTAAAGTATCCATCCTTTTTGCAAGTTGACTCGTCGCTCCATAAGATTTTACTAAAATAATCGGGATCGTTGGTCATTTTCCTTAACATTTTTTCACAAAATGCGACTCTTGCTGGGTGATCACGTGACAGCAAACACTGAACACGTTGGTAGTGGTAAGGATGCAGTTTTTCTTTCTTTAAAATCCGGAAATCCGGATTTGAAAAATTTTACTTTCACGCAGTTTAATGTCAATGATATTTGTATTAAAAGCTGGAAACACAGTGTGCTATATCATTTTAGAATCTCAATGGAATAGACAATTTATTTATTGATTGGGCACTCTGGTGACCATACATTTTTTTAAACCACGAGAGGTTAAACTTTCAAAAAATATAGCTAAACATGAAACTTTGAGCTGAATTATTTTTTTAGAAAAAAACTTAACCAGTGGCACAAAAAAAGTAACTTACATTCGAAAGCACACTTATCTCAGACTACTATCCAAAAAACAGATTGATAAAAAACCTTTATTTGCAATTTTGCCACTGAAAATAGTGGCGAAGGGTGCCATTTTCTTACATTTTCAAAAAATGTCGATTTACTCGAAAACGGTGAGACTTTTACTAGGCAATTTTTTTATTTTCTGGACCATCATGGTGTCCCCTAACTGTAGGTATAAGGTTATCCATTCATTACGCCACACCCTGTATACACCGTGACTTTTTTACAATGAGGAAAAAATGAGGCACACCCAGGTTTATGTGGGATACCGAAGCGATACACAAAAGTAATAAATAGGGAATATGCGTGTGATTGACAAATACGGATCAAATGTTTGTTTTAATTTACTTTGTTATTTCAGAATAATGGATTATAACAAAAACCACCGCTTTAACACTTAACTCTTTGTTTCTTCTTCCACAGTCTACTATATTTATACTACTATAATTATAACGACTTACTCCTACTGCACCACAGAAAAGACTCCCAGCGCTACTCGCTACAACTACCTCCTCCTTTCTATCCCTACCCCTATCTTAAAGCGCCAACGTACCATTCGTACCGGATCTTGAAACAACCAATAGGCGCACACCGACAGTATTTTACAAATCAACTGACCGATTTATAATGGCCACTAATAACTTATATAATTTGACATTCTATATACACATATTAAATAATTTTAAATATTGTTATACAATTTTATTTCATTTATTAACTAATTAAAAATCACGCAATAAAAATTGTTATTACATTTTGGCTACAACGTCATTCTAGAATTAAATGAATTACTTTAACTGCTTGTTTGTCTTAAACATCCCTAAATTACAAGAATTAACTGCCCATACCTATTATTATTTACTAAACAGTATTTATAACTATAAAATAACACTATCAACTATACATTTTTATATAATTATTGGGTCAAATCACAACAGGATAGAACATTGTATTTTTAATTGAGTTCGATTTTTACTAAAATAATTATTATATATAAGTGCATAAAATTGGTGGGAAATGCAAACTAATTTTAAAGCAGCGTTATTGACTGACGTCACAGTCTACAGCAACATTTGTCAACAAGTGCGTAGTTCCTGGGTATTGGAGATTAAATGAAGTTAAAAAGTTATGTTAAGTTTATTATTATTTATATTTTTTATGTTTGAAGCAGGCTCAGCACCCTATATTTTTTATGTTTGAAGCAGGCTCAGCACCCTTATCATGGACGTACGCGATTCCGATTGCGATAGCATGCCATCCTGCTCGTACCAATCCACTCGCGCCATGCGCCCTCCTGCTCGCGTACGCTCGCAATCAGAATCACGAACGTCCATGATAAGGGTGCAGGTCACTTAAAATATTTATTTTTAAGCCAGTTTAATTGCCTGACGGCTCAGAGCTGCATATAAAAATGTATCAGGATATTTTTCATATGTGCGCATGGGGATTTTATTGTTGTTCCCACCACAGTGCCTGTTCAGTCTTTAAAAACTTCTAATCCGCGTGTGATAATATTCAAGACGCGGTTGCTAAGGCCGCCATCGCACAGTATACGATTTTCCCAAACTAGATAGACAAAAGTCCCCAAATCATGATGTTATAACTAGAGTTTTCTTAGTATTATTACAAACTTGGACAAACCCTTTTTCTGATAATCCGTTCATAACCAGTTTTTGCGCCCCGGTCCCGTCAATAACAATGGGGCGAAGTTGCCGTGTCGAATTCAGGTAGCCGATCGCTCAGTCAGTGCAACTGTAACCGTTGATGTGTGTGTACGAGTTTCTCTGTTTTGTGCAATTTCAAATAATTTTATGTGATGGATTCTTCAACTCAAGGTATCTACATAAAATAGATTTTTAATCAACCAAAATATTTATGGATACTTACTTACATTGTCTTAAAATATACCTTCCATAGAACAACAAAAAATAAATAAAAGATAAATTCACATACTTAGTCTTAAAGTAGTTAGTCAAGATGAGTCAAGGCGTGATCATGCTCTTAACGTATTCTCTTATCGTTTAAGTCTGTTATAAACATGATTTGATTGTGCGATTTAATGCGATTCTAAATATCTGGATTTATTTCGTTATAGGTGCCCAAATTCAACGAAAATCGCTGTTTGAGTTTTGGCGTTCTACTCCACCCAAAGGCAGATTAGAACAAGTTATGATGTTTGTCAAGTCAAAGTTTGTTGATTTGATCCTCCCACAAGATCAGGAGAAGCTCTTAAAGGCTTTCTTGAAAAAGGAATGCGAGAAAATTCGTTTTAAATGGCTTCGTAAACAGAGACGATTGGACTTATTTTTAAATGCTAACGAAGAATGGTTAAATGAAGAAATGGTGCTTACAATGTTCCATGTACAGTCCCCTAAACCGAGTTCCAGTATTGGCCGACCACAAAAGAGCTTTGAAGATAGTTCCACGAAAACAAAAAAGCGTAAAATTGAACATTTGTTGCAAGAATATGACGCTGAACAGCTGTCTTTTGCAGCCCAATCGAGTGTGCGAGCCAGTGGGAAACGTGACGCTGATACGAGATATATTTCATGTATGAGCAAAGAGAGATACGACTTCCTTCTGCGATGCTTGCGTTTCGATGACAAAACATTTCGCTTACAACGACAAAAGGACGATCCCTTTACACCTGTAAGAGACATATGGGAAATGCTTATGGTTCAGTGCCGCCAAAATGTAAAGAGGGGATGTAAATTTAGGATGTATATTCCAAATAAACCTGCAAAATATGGGGTCAAATTGGAAATGATGTGTGATAGTGGCACAAGATATATGATCGACAGTATGCCATATCTTGGAAAAGGTACCAACACAGGGGGTGCGCCATTGGGAGAGTACTTCGTAAAGGAACTTACTCGCAGTATACATGGTACAAATAGAAACGTTACCATGGATAATTGGTTCACGTCAGTACCCCTAGCGAAACAGTTACTGCAGCAGCCTTATAAATTGACGCTTGTAGGGACTCTGCGAGCTAATAAAAGGGAAATCCCAGAAGAAATGAAGAATTGTCGGTCCCGAAACGTCAATACATCGATGTTCTGTTATGATGGCCCCCTCACACTTCTGTCATACAAGCCAAAACCCTCAAAAATGGTATATTTACTATCTTCTTGTGATGAGGAGGGCTCAGTCAACCCCGAAACAAAAAAACCACGTATGGTTGAGTTCTATAATAGCACAAAAGGTGGCGTGGACACGTTTGACCAAATGTGCTCAGTGATGTCATGCAGCAGAAAAACTAATCGCTGGCCAATGTGTGTCTTCTACGGCATGATAAACATATCGTGTATAAACAGCTAAGTAATTTACTGCCACAATGCTTCTGTGATGGGTCAGAAAATAATGATTCGACGTGATTTTATGAAGAAGCTGCATACGCAGTTAGTAGAGCCCTGGCTCAAAATCAGACTGGAAATTCGTACTATGCCCACGCAGGTAAAAAATAAAATCAAAGAAATACTAGGAGCAAAGTCTGATGAGGGCCAAGGTGAAGGTCAAGTTGATGGTCAAGGTGAAGGTCCGTCATCATCCAGCAACCTTCAACCAGTCGAAGCTCCAAATGTGAGAAAAAGAAAAGTCTGTGGTTTCTGTTCCTACAAAAAAAGGCGCATGACAAAGTCATATTGCTCAAAATGTAACACCGCAATTTGTGGTGAACACAAAGTTGATTATTGCATAAAATGCGCCTCTAATTAATAGTTTTCATATTTTTTTCTAAATGATAAGACTGTTATTATTTATGTTCGCCTAAGAAAAAAAGGCTATTTTGTGTTACTTTTTTTAAAATTTTAATTTGTATAAGAGTACATCTCATTTGATCTCTAAAACCTAGTGCCATGTAATATAAGGTATAAAATAAATATTTCTATACCAAAATATATTTTTAGTGTTTTATTTACTAAAATAATACTTGCTTTATGTATTTAAGTAATAAAAATAACGGAAACATTTATAAATAGATAAATTAATAAGGGCTAAAAATTGCTCGTCGAATCGACGTATGGTTAGGTTTAAAGGAGTATATTGGAAGGTTAGGTGTCTAGGGTTAATAACATAAACAACGGATCATAACATGTGTCACTATATCTACAGTATATACAACTCTACGCAGAAACCGCAAAGTCACAATTGTACAACAATGTGAGACAAAAATTGATTAAAGTTATTTTGTTTTGTCTTATGGAAAATATTTTGTTTCTAGATACTACAAAGGCAGTTTTTATTACAAATTGTTTTTGCTTCAGATCCAAAAACACGCAGCATCATGATTGGAGCATCTCCAGATGGTTTATGTAATGATTCAATTATTGAAATAAAATGTCCCATAAGTGACAAAACGAAGAATTGTGTAAAAAATGGAGTCATCACAGAGAAATATAAGGCCCAAGTCAATGATATTATATATTTCTGGAGCGACATGTCATATCGCGCCCTAAAATGGCCCCGTGAAGACGGCCCCAGGGACTGTCTCGCCTGTCTGCGCTCATAAACGACACGCGCGCTATCCCTTTTGCTCTCATAAAAGTGCTTCTCCTTACGCACTCCGGCGCAACTCGTATACGTGACGGCACTTTCATTTTCAAACGTTGTTACGGGATAGCGCATCTTTCGTTATCTTTGGCCCAAGTGCAGCTACAGACAGCAGCTAAATGTATACTTCGGGTATAAAAAAGTGATAGTCATAGTCATAGTCATATAGTCATAGATACTACTGTGTTAATGATAACAATTTTGAGCAATCTAAAAATATAGATATTATTTTAGTTATTCATGACAATGACCATGTTACTAATTTAATTAATAAGTTGGTTTTATTCTGGACAACAAATATTTATACAATTTTGTACATGTTATCACAATGGCAACTGAAGTTTCCGAATCCGGGCTGTCTACGAGCTCAGGATTTTCAGGAGCTGCTGATATGACGGATCCTGCCCACGATATTATCTTCACTAATGGCGGGCCCTTTGATTAGCGACGTTTAAATACAGAGGAAATAATCGAAATGTGGAGTTAAGCAAAAGTTATTAAAACACTGGGTACCAATGATCAGTGTGTGGCATTTTGTGAAGCCAATGGCCTGGTGCACACACAGAAAATGCGTCGCACAAAAGCAAGGCATCCAGGAAGAGTGGAACAGTTTAGAATAGAGTTGGTGCATGTATTTTAGTTGATTTATGCCTGCTCACAAATGGAGCTATTTATTTATTTATTTATATATACATTCCCTTGGGTGAGCATTACAGGTTGCCCCCAATCCACCCACCCACGGATCAACCACGGATATGAAATTACAATGAATGAAGATCCCTTTAAAGAAGAAAGAGAGCAATGTTTAAGCCGCACCGCAATTTGTGATTGGTCTAGCTATTGTCGCGAGTCAATAGTTATATATCAATTAGAAAAAACAGAATACACAGGCGAAATTGGCGGCCCAGTCCAAATTTGGGAAACGGAAATATAACCGAACTAATTTCTTGTTTATTATTAACATTTTGTGTGAAATTATGCTGTTTGTTTTTATTTATGCAATGTGTTGAGTTGGTAAGATTTGAAACTTGTGACAGATTTAACGCAGACTACCCCGACTTGAGTTGGTTAGGTTTGAAATGGGTGACAGATCCGAATCAGAGCACCCCGACTTGAGTTGGTTAGGTTCGAAATGAAGTGACAGATCCGAATCAGAGCACCCCGACTCCACCTAGTCTTGTGACTGATACCCCTAGAGTGTATAAGTAGTAGGTTTTCGCCGGTACTGCCGCAGTGACGTCACTAGCCATGTCGTTAGCTCCAACATAGTAGATAAGGCTGTTATTGATTTAGCATTAGCTAATTAGGCATTAGGGTTGATGAGGCATTAGCTAATTATTAGTTTGGTAATTATAAACTAATTTACAAAGTACCTAATATAGATAATTTTTAAAACTGCTATAAAAGGCTACTTTGTTTGTCCTACACTCATCATTCTTGTAAAGTGCTTTCGCGCTAAAGTTTGTCTAGTCTACTATTGCTGTGGTTTTAAAACTAAAGAATAGACCTGGAAAAATGGAGGTACGTAATTTTTATTTCTATGAATTTTCTTTATATTATTTTGAAATAGACAATTTTTTTTTTTTCAGTATCCTAACAACCTAATCATTGATGAGGTTCAGCGTGCTGAATTGGACGAGGTGACGAAGAATATATTGGATCCTTATTATTTTACTCAAAATCCGTTACGAGACTACGAGCTAGATGAGGAGTAAATCAAGCCAATAGCCAAGAAAAGGAAAATTGAGCACAAAAACTTGTGTAAAACTAAGAAAACTATAGATATGTTCTTTAATCAAAAAAATCAATTGAAACTGAAGAAACCTATAACTTCAAGCGTGGGCCGAGCGCGTGATGATGGCATCGCATACATTTCGATTCCAGAAGATGTCAGTGGCACTCATCTTATAAAAATTGAAATGTATGATTCAAATAAAATTCGTGGAATTCCAGAAGCCGAAAAATGGAAGCACGCCGATGTTCGAATTAAATATGTTACTTCTAGTTCAAATGAATTGAAACAAGATTGTGATGATATCATCTTTAAGATAACTAAGTCTTTAGCTGAGAACCCTAAATGTAGTAGTAGTAGGTTTTCGCCGGTACTGCCGCAGTGACGTCACTAGCCATGTCGTTAGCTCCAACATAGTAGATAAGGCTGTTATTGATTTAGCATTAGCTAATTAGGCATTAAGGTTGATGAGGCATTAGCTAATTATTAGTTGGGTCCTTACTGGATTAGATAAGAAAGTGTAATTAAAAATACGTCCTTATTTTAATGACGCAAGGTAGGACCTTATTCCATAGGGTATAAAACCATTTGTCTTACTTTTAAAATAAATCACTCTTTAACTGACGCTCACTCGTTGCGCATCATGTCGAACTGCATTGATATCTCTTCTAATTTCTTTGACAGTAGTCAAGTTGATACCGAATTGTGTGAATTGGTAGAGAACTTACAAGTAGAGCTTGATGAAGCGGCTGCTGTAGATTGGGAAGAAGGAGAATTCATTCGTCTCTCATGTGAGAGCAACAAACGTGTAGCAGTGGAATCGGATAGTAAAAATAAAATCAGGAAACTATCGTCAAAAATCGGCGATTCACATAAGGCCGAGATTATTGAAAACGAAGATCTCGACAAAGAAATGGTTGCCATATCTGAAGTGATTGAAGACAGTTTAAATAACTTAACGCAAGAATTCAACATACCATTTAGCCATCAACGAAGAGATCAGTGTGTTTCCAAGAATATCGAAATTAGTGGCAGTGGTTATGGTGCCTTCGGTGAACAAGTTGATCATGGTGCCGCCGGTGAACAAGTTGGTCATGATGCCGCCGGTGAACAAGTTGGTTATGATGCCGCCGGTGAACAAGTTGATCATGGTGCCGCCGGTGAACAAGTTGGTCATGATGCCGCCGGTGAACAAGTTGGTCATGATGCCGCCGGTGAACAAGTTGGTCATGGTGCCGCCGGTGAACAAGTTGGTCATGATGCCGCCGGTGAACAAGTTGGTCATGGTGCCGCCGGTGAACAAGTTGGTCATGATGCCGCCGGTGAACAAGTTGGTCATGGTGCCGCCGGTGAACAAGTTGGTCATGATGCCGCCGGTGAACAAGTTGGTCATGATGCCGTCAATGAACAAGTTGGTTATGGTGCAGTCGGTGAATCAGAAACCAGGGAAGAACCATCTACTTCAAGAGGTCAGTCTTACAACGATAACGACTATATTTATTGCGAAAATTGTAAAATAAATGTAAAAAAAAGATATTACAGTAGTCATTTAATGTCAAATAGACATAAAAATGCTGCATCTGTTAGCTACTTACCAAATGTGAGTATTATAGAATCAGCATTCAGACAAAGGATTGTCACATTTAGGATTTTACCAAACATACCTGACACTTTTGCAACAACCAACGTATTCTTTGATAACATCAAGGACACCTTCTTACATTTGTTGAGTGATATGGTTGAAAGGCACAATACTATAAAAGTAAATTTTATTTTATCTGGTACCTTTGTGCAACCAACAAAAGATTCAGTTAATAATTTTGATTTCCAATCGATGAACAGTGTAATATGTGCGGGTGATAATCTCGAAACGATTTTCATATCTATGTGTGATATGTTTTCAATTAAAATCGAAGATTTTGAGCACAAAGACAGTGGATGGTCTTTGGAAAACGTATTACATTTAGATGTGAACATCAACAAGTACAATCCTTTCTCTGGTTCATCCTTTATTGATCTACCGGTGGACATAAAACACAAAAAAGCTGTTATTAATGTAAAGAATGATGATCATATGTGCTTCACATGGGCACTTTTATCTGCTTTGTATCCAGTTGATAGTAAAGTTGCTAATAGGACTAGTTCTTATGAACAACATTTTAATGAAATTAATATGGGGAATATACAATATCCCGTAGTCTTAAAAGATGTTAGTAAAGTAGAGATATTAAACGATATTAGCATTAACATTTTTAAACTAGAATATGATTGTAGCGCGAAAAAAAATGCAGTTGTTGGCCCCATATATCACACTAAAAACAGAAAAGAAAAACATATAAATTTACTCTTCGTATCCAATGGTAGTAATGGGCATTATTGCTACATAAAAAAATTAAGTAGATTAATTAGTTCTCAGCTCAATAATCATGAACACAAAAAGTATATATGTGATGGATGTTTGATAAATTTTTCTTCTGCCGAGAAACTTCATCATCATAATATGCAGTTTGACTGTGTTCACGTTAGAGTGGATATGCCCAATTCAGATTTGAAAAAGGATAGACTAGGTGGAACAAGTATGCATCTCGAACAGAGGTACAATCAAATATCTTAAGATTTGAAAACTATAACAAGCAGTTAGAAGTCCCTTTCGTTATTTACGCTGACTTCGAAGCGGTTCTAACACCTTTGAATAATGAAAATGATGCTTTGTATCAAGATAAGTCGTATACCAAAAATTTCCGAAAACATGGTGTTTACAGTTTTGGTTATTACATTAAATGCTCATATAATGATGAACTCTCTCAGTATAGGACTTATACAGGAATAGACTGTGCTAAAGTGTTTGTTGAAACCTTAAGTTCTGACGTAAATGAAATATGTGGTGCACTTCACAACAGCATACCAATGGCTGATCTGTGCCCTGAAGAGCAAAATAGTTTTACACATGCTATATCCCTTTATCAGTTAGAGGCGATATTTTTACCACCATGTTTTTTTTTTTTAGGCGCACTTTCAACTTGCCTTCTTTTTTTTCCATCCTGGCAACTTTTATGATTGTCTACCGACTTTTTAGCAGTGACAAGTTTGACAAATGTCATATGTATTTTTCTAATGGCGTCTTGTCAAACTTTCAAAAGTGCTCAATTTTGTTGGACGAATTTCAAGCAGGGTCTATCTAGAAAATCTTCGAATCCTACAAGGTAATTTTGTTTATTATTGGTTCATCTGGTTTTGTTCTACAGATAATTGAGAATATTTGCATCCCTGCTGTTTGGAATTTTGAACTGGCTTGAATTTTTGTGGTGGGTTGTATTTTCCCTCTGTCTGTTTGAGCTTTGCTAGTTTTTTCTTTGTTTGATTTCACAGATGAATAGGAAGGTGCTAAACGATGATCAAATAGAGGGGGCTCTTTAAGATTTATTTGGCTTACCAGAGGATCCTGACCAATCTGATGATAATTTGGAATCTGACGAAGAAAACGTAAATTATAGTGCAATCCGCCTGCAAAGAATCCTGGAAGACTTAGATGAACCTGGTCCTGCAAATTTACTACTGGATGATGTGCCAATGCCAAGTCCATCGTCTATTGACGATGAGCCTCGTTCACCGTTAGTAGTTCAGCAACCTGATAGCTGTCCACTTAGCCCAATAGTACTTCAGCCTGAAAATTGTAGCTCTGTTCCTGCTTCTGCTAGAAGATCAACACGAAAAAGGCCTGCTGCACCTGTGCCGCGTACTTCTTCTGCACAAAGACCAGTACCAGTAACACCAGTTATAAATGATTCTTCCGATGAGTCAGATGCCGAAGAGGAATTCTGGAAAAAAACTACTTCTTTTACTACTATTAGTAGACCGGATCCCAGTGTCTATGACGAAACCAAAATGCAACCAACACAGGGGTTCAATAGCAAAACAAGACCGATAGTATTTTTTGAAAAATATTTCACAGAAGAAGCTTACGACTTGATAGTTTGCCAAACAAACATATATGCTCGACAACATAATTTTGGATGGTGGACGCCCGTTGATAAGGATGAGATAAAAGCATTTTTAGGCATTATTATAGTAATGGGTTATAATATTCTGCCCAGCATAGAACTTTATTGGTCTTCTGACCCAGGATTCAGGGTGAATCAAATTGCAGAAATTATGACACTGACAAGATTCAAGCATATTATGCGCTGCTTGCATATCAACGACAACTCACTGACACCCGAGAAATCAAGCCCAGGATATGACAAACTATATAAGATTCGTCCACTTATAAATATTATCAATAACGCTTGCCAAGGTAACGCTAAAAGCTCCACGTCACAGAGCATAGATGAGTCCATGGTTCTCTTCAAAGGTAGATCGTCACTGAAACAATATATGCCACTAAAGCCAATAAAACGGGGATACAAAGTCTGGTGTCGTTGCGACAGCGCAACCGGATACCTTTACGAATTTGAAATTTACACAGGACAAACTGAAAATGCTGTTGAAGAAGGATTGGGTACAAAAATCGTTAAGAAATTATCGGAGAAGCTTATAGCGGAAGGGCTGCAGAACATACACCTGACCTTCGATAATTTCTTTTGCGACTATAAACTTTTAGATTACTTACATGATCAAGGTATTTATGCCACAGGAACTGTGCGCAGACACAGAGCAGAAATGCCTCTGCTCATAAAAAACATGAAAGGAAAAAAAATGAAACTAACTAAAGGACAGTTCAAATGGAGAGTGAAAGAAAACGTTGCGTTTGTGGTTTGGCAAGACAGCAAGGAAGTCCTACTTATGAGCAACGCATTCCACCCTAAAACTGGTCAAACACACGTAAAGCGAACAGAGAAAGACGGTACAAAAAATAATGTGCAATGCCCTCTTGTTATAAAAGAATACAATAATCGAATGGGTGGCGTTGATCATTTTGATCAGCTGAAGGGCACGTATTCAGTCGGAAGACGCAGCAAGAGGTGGTGGCTGCGTCTCTTCTATTTTCTATTGGACACGAGCATAACTAATGCATTCTTATTGTGCAAAAGCAACAATAATTGTAAACTTTCCCATCTTGAGTTTCGGGTTGGATTAGCAAGAGGGCTGATATGTGGTTTTACGATGTTACGCCCTGCTTTTTGAATATGCCGCGTTTTTCTACAACACCGGAGACACGGCCGATTCGGCCAAAAGCCGTGAGGGACCGGCCGTCATATATTTTTTCAACCAACTTCACACTTACCGTCTGTCAGAGTCAGATTGACACCGACAGTCTGTCGGGTTGACACTTGACAGACCTAAGTGTTACAAGTGGGAACATTGGATGGGAGAAATTAGTTTTTCCCAAAACAAAACCCACAGGAAAGATCACCGTCTAATTTTCTCGCTTCCCTCTCGTTGTCGGCGGTGATAGGGAGAATTTTTAGACCCACTCTCTTCCAAATCGGTCGCGCCGTGTGTGAATTCTACTGAACGCGGGTTACGTGAAACATTGGGAGTTTAAGTTGAGCGGAGCAGACAACCCTGGGATTGCAAGTCTATAAATAGCTCGCGGCAAGAATTTGTCGACCTATTTCTGCATTCCTGCGAGTCATCGCCTGCCAAATCAAGCCCCAAGGTCCGGAAAGTCCAGGTAGGCGATGCCTTGATTGCGACGCACTTCGCAACAATCACGAACGACTGTGGTCCCGGGCCTTCCCTACAGTATTTTGGGGTTGCCCCAGCCTACCCGACGGCCTGAGCCGACCGAGCCGCGTCCTGACTTCGCTTCGCACGCGTGCCTTCCAACCCGTTTAAACGGGTTTTTTTAATTGGCCGGTATTCACCGCGTACGGGCTCCCTCTCGGGGCTGCCGCGTCGCTTCGTGCCGCTTCGCGCCGCTTCGCGACTCGCGCCCCGGCCGCAGCACGCCGGCTCCGAGCCCCCCCGTACACCGCGTGCCGCCCGTGACCGCGTGTCGTCACGGCGACACCCCACTTCAGCTACGAGCGCCCGCTCCCGCGCGCTCGTGGATAACCCCAAGTAACTTCTCCTGTCTCTACGGATCGACAGGTGGCGCCCATTCTTTTCTTTTTAACACATATAATGCCGTAGTAACATAATGACCTAACTGTATTTTTTTTTTGTTTCAAAATTTGTTTACAGGGGTGATACGAAGTCATATTACAATGTTTATTAATATTTATATATATATTCTAGTAAAATAAATAAATAAATATCGGCGTCAACCACATATGGCTGACGCGGCGCTACAGTAATAAAATTTCCATTGGGGCCGCGTCAACCACATTGTCAGCCATCTAAATTCAAATTCAAAAGCGCGCGAAAACTCGTTTTTGCTTGTTCCCGCCGCCGGCGCCATTTTGGTTTTATAGCGTCACTGGTGGCGTGACGTGCTCGTGCGCGCGTCAGTTGTTGCTCCGAAGTCACCGTGTATCGAAGTACAGTGCATTATATGATTATTCAATGGTTGTAATTTTATGTTTTGTTACTGATTAGGCAGTTATTTCAACGTGAAAATGGACGACGACTTAGATTACGAACTGTCACAACTAGATTTATCAGTGTTTGATCAAGAATTGAACTCTTTATTGAATAGTGATGCTCCACCTATACTCGACATTGATATCGATGATACTGAATCAATACCACGGACCAAAAACAATCGTCGATTGCAGATATTATCCGACAGCGAAGACGAATCGATTCCGATTCAGGATTCAGGATCTACACATGTATGGTTTGATCCATTGGGTAAGCAAACAAGTATTATTCCATATACTGAATGTCCAGGGATAAAGCCATTTCCGTTGCGATCTAGCATGATTTCGGCTAAGCCAGAAGATTTTTATTCATTGCTTGTACCTAATGAAATATTTGAGTACATAGCTGAAGAAACAAATCGTTTTGCTTCACAAATCTTGAACAAGAGTGCAACACAGTCATACAGAATGCAAAAATGGGTGCCTACAGATTGCCATGAAATAAAGCGTTTCTTTGGCGTTTTGATTTGGATGGGGTTAGTAAAACTACCTCAACTGGCTATGTATTGGAGCACTAATAAGTGTTTTGAGCAACCATTTGTTAAGTCCATTATAAGCCGAAATCGCTTTGAGGTCATTTTGAGAATGTTGCATTTTGCTAACAATGAAATGAATGACGATAAAAAAGACCGATTGTTCAAAGTTAGACATTTGTTAGATATGCTGAATGATAAATTTAAATTTCATTACACACCAAATGAAGAAGTGTGTGTCGACGAAAGCTTAATCCCATTTCGTGGACGCGTTATATTTAGACAGTACAATAAAAATAAGCGACACAAATATGGAATAAAACTTTTCAAACTGTGCTCAAACCCAGGATACACTGTAAAAGTGCAAGTTTATGCCGGCAAAAACTACGATAATGTAAACACTACACCAACTAATGTCGTCCTCGCTTTGTGTGACGATTATCTACACAAAGGACATACGGTTTGCACCGACAACTGGTATACCAGCTTGGATCTAGCACGGAAGCTGCTAGCAGGACAAACACATCTCATAGGCACACTCAGAAAAAATAGGCGAGGTCTACCTCAAACAGTCGTTCAAGCCAAGCTGAAAGCAGACGAATTCTCAGCTCAAGAAAATGGCGAAGGAATAACAGTTATGAAATGGAAAGACAAACGAGATGTGTTGCTTCTGTCTACCAAGCACTCCGTAGGCTTCAGAAGGATCAGTAAAAGAGGAAAAGAAAAAATAAAGCCGAAAATTGTGGTTGATTATAACCATGCAAAATCAGCGGTTGATCTATCAGATCAAATGTCATCGTACACGACCCCTCTTCGCAAGACAATTAAATGGCCCAAGAGATTGGCGATGGAGCTATTATTGAATACAGCTGTTGTGAATTCGTATATATTGTATAAATTAACAACTAAAAAAAAGATCACAGTTGTTCAGTTCAGAACTGCATTGGTAGAATACTTAGTGCACACAGGAGTCTCAGAAATTGGTGCCCCCGCTAGGCCTAGACGATTAAAGCATGAATTAAAGAAGAAGCAAGGGCTGGCTTCTGCCTGTCGTAAATATTGTTTCAGATGTTACAAAGAAAATTGTACCCAATTTGGAAGAATGCATGCGAGAAACAAGACTAAAAGAGTAGTAACATACTGCGAAGATTGTCCAAATGAGCCGCATTATTGTATCAACTGTTTCAATTTAGACCATAGATATGTTTAAGCACAGACCTATTTGGACATGATGATCAAAGTAGATTTGATTTGCAAAGTCACTAATAAATACCAACTCGAATATGATTAAAAACAATTAAAATATTTTATATGGTCGTTTTATTATGTAAAAAACCTTTTTTCTTTCTCATCACTATTTCGTTCTTGACATTCCCACTTCAAAGCTTAATATTTTTCAAAATGTTAGTAAAAGTTGCGGTGCCATCAGTTAAGTTACAAATTATCAGGCCTTGTCAGCCATATGACATACAATTTTATTCGAAAAACGTGGACGACGACGCCTAAATCTCACTTTGAAAACCAGCCTGTGCTGTCAGCCACATATGGCTGACAAGGCTCAGTTGGTTAGAAAAATGTCAGCCATATGAGGCTGACGAGGCATTATATGTGTTAATTACGAACATTCGCGAGGGTTCGAGCACGTTAGGAGTTAGCCTACGCACCTCGACTTCCCGTCCGCTAGCCGGGTTAGTCTCTTTGTCCATCTCACCACGTTGGCATCCAGTAGGAATATTTTGTAATCTTAGTCTCTAAGAACCTAGGTTACCTTAACCTTATTTTTATCATAGACCTAAGAAAACTGTAAACGGCAACCGACTGTTACTGTAACTGTTAAACCTGAATTGTTCTTCGTGTGTGTTAAATTGGATAATAAGAATCATTAAAAAGGCAATCGCTACTCAGACTCCTATTGACTTTTCTTTATAAAGCTGCCCTGAGGTAGGAATCGTAGGGTCTCGAATTAGATTTGCAACAGTGGCAGCCCAACGTGGTTAAATTCATAATAACTTCTAGTCCGTCACCGGTTATTCGGGGACAGAATCGTGCTCAAACTTAGCGAATAATTTTTTTTCTCCCTTAAAATTTTTTTTGGTGTTTCATAATAAAGTAGGTAGGTAAATATTTACTTGGAAACTTCTAGTGCTAACAAGTGATAAATATTAAAGTAGGTAGGTAAATATTTACTTGGAAACCTTTTGTGCTAACAATATTTTCAGGAAAAATCAATTAATTATTAAGATTTATTCTCATATTGTTTCTCCAGATACTTGATATAGCCATCATGTGTTATAATTGTGTATTTAACTGGAGAATGCTTACATACTGATCAGCCCTGGGTTTGTTTTTTTTTTTCAAACAAACCTACATTTATATGTATAATTGAACAGGGAATCAGTATACGTGAACATTCACCAATTTTAGCTGACTAATTAGATTTAATTAAGACAAAACTCAGTGTACTTGCCAACGAGGTAGATTTTATCAGTTGCCAACTCACACATTCGCGTATTTTTTTTTAAGTGTGATTAGACATCTCCGGGTCGTTTTTTTTTAATTTTTAACTGCAACTTCTCTTCTGGTGTGGCATCCCGGGCATATAAACTTCATTTATTGTTTTAAAACATGGAGCGCCCCATTTCATATAACCTGTTAATCAAGGACGAGTTAATTTATGAAGTAGAAATAAGAGATGCAATACCAGAGGCCACTGTCGTAGCACTTAAGGATCAGGTCAGGAAATTAGCCAAGGATATCCCAGCTGACGAGATTATTGAGGTCGACCGTGATTCTGCTTCAGAACTAGAATGCGTTGCTCGTGGATTATCCGAGTTGTCGGATTTTTTCGAACAAGCCAAAGTAAGCTTCAAAAAGTTTAACAGGATCAAGGCGTTTGCTCACCATCTCTTTCATCGTCTGGGCAGGGTTCAGCTCACAACAAAAGACCTGGCCGATCAACATGCAGCGGTGGATGAAACATTGCAAGGCTTGCTCAAGCGGGTCGATAGTTTGTACTCCTCCTTTAATTACAGCTTCAAACAAGCACAGGACTCTGTCGAACAAGCCACGACAGAAGGCAGCCCTTCGGCAGCGTCTTCACTACTGCCAGCGAGTCGGGATGACTATGGCGTTTCAAAGCAGATGAAGGCGCTGACTATTTTGCATCATAAATATGATGGAGCAACCTGCGTGCGCGTTTATTTGGAACGACTGGAGGAACTCTGCACTACGAGGCGCATTTCGCACCAAGTTCTATTGCAGGGGGCCGCGGAATTATTTTCAGATCGCGCCTTGCAATGGTACAGGGGCGTGAAAGCAGAGCACGCCGAATGGACTTCGCTCAAATCAGCCTTAGTGGAGGAGTATTCACCACTCGAATATGACAAACGACTTTTAAAGGAGATAAATCTGCGTACTCAGGGGGACACTGAGACTTCGTCGGACTTTATTTCAGTCATGCTAAATTATTATTCCAGATTAGACAAACCAGTGCTGGCGGAGGACAAGTTGCAAACAATCAGGTATAACTTACGCCCTCGTTTGATTACCGCGCTAGCGCTGGAGTCCATCAAGTTGCTTAAAGACTTGAAAATCAAGTGCCGATTACTCGAGCACAGTATTTCCAGGGCAGCGGACTTCAAAGAACCTCCGAAGTCCACTACATTAACAGTAGCTCCTGACTTGGCATTCGTACATAAGCAGCCTCAACGAGTGGAGTTAGTCCAGCCCGCAGTTTCAGAAGACGTCGCAGCCATAATGCAGCCAAATTTTTGTATTCGTTGTAGAATCCAAGGTCACCGTTTGAATGATTGCACGTCGAGGGAGTTGGTGTGCTTCTCATGCGGGAAGAAGGGCGTCAGGTCTACCTCTTGTCCAGATTGTAAGAAGAAAAAAGCCCCGACACCGGCAGTGACGGCTGGGCCAAGGTCAGAATCAAAAAACTAATAACTAGTTCCCCCCGCCCCACAGAAGACAGGGTGGACTGGGGGAACTATTTAATAAAACTAAAAACCTTTTTCTCTTCTTACAAAATCGAGACTATTAAATTCGCAAATACTAACGACAATCGCCCCCATTTAGCTGTATCCATTTACGGAGAGAGCTATTCAGGGTTATTGGATTCTGGTGCTTTTATATCAGTGTTAGGTGGAAATGCGAGCGATTTATTTTTAGATCTCGGATCAACTTTGCACCCATGTAGGGAAGGAGAGGTAACCGCCATTGTGACAGCAAACGGTTCCAAAGAAATAGTAAAGGGAATTATTTTTCTTCCCGTACTATTAAGGGGACGCACGAAAATCATAAAGTTTTATGTAGTACCAGCAATCTCCACGCCTTTAATTTTCGGCGTAAATTTTTGGAAGGCTTTTAGTTTAGCCCCGGAGCTGTTTGGTGACCTTCCTCTTCCAGATCCTGCGGAAGTTAACACCATTTCAGACAACAGATACTTGCACACTTGGGACGTCCTGGAACCAGCTCAACAGGCCGCCGCAGACAGCCTGATTCGGAAGTTCGAAGATATTTCTTTCGAACGAAAAGGTTTGGGCCGAACCAATCTAGTGTCTCACGCGATTGATACTGGAAACGCCTTACCAATCAAGCAGCGTTACTACCGCATGTCTCCTGAGCGTCTAAGGGAGCTTAATCGTCAGCTGGACGAGATGTTAGAGATGGACGTGGTGGAGCCAAGCAGAAGTGAGTGGAACAACCCTGTACTTTTAGCCCCAAAGGCGAACGGCGAGCTTCGGTTTTGTCTAGACAGCCGCAAACTCAACGCAGTCAGTAAGGGTGATGCTTACCCACTTCCGTACATCTCTCACATCTTAAATCAACTTCAGGACTGTCGCTACTTATCCTCAATCGACTTGAAATCTAGTTTTTGGCAGATCGATTTAAAGGACAAGGAAAAAACGGCGTTCACCGTTCCAGGGCGAGGCCTCTTCCACTTTAAGAGGATGTGTTTTGGCCTGAAAGGTGCACCAGCGACCCAACAAAGATTCATGGATCGTTTGTTTGGGCCGGAATTTGATAACAAGGTCTTCGTATATATGGACGACATAATTTTATTAAATAACGATTTTTCACAGCACCTGGAAACCCTGGAGAGAGTCCTGGAAAGATTGAAGTCTGCAAATTTAACGATAAATCTAGGTAAATGTCAATTTTTTCGGAGGGAATTAAAATATCTAGGCTACGTTGTAAATGAGCACGGTTTACACACAGATCCATCGAAAACGCAGGCTATTGTCGATTGTACTACCCCTACCAACCGGAAGGAGGTCAAACGCTTCCTGGGCACGGCTTCCTATTATCGTCGCTTCATAAAAAAATTCAGTAACATTGCAGCCCCGCTCAACGCTTTGACAAGCACCAAGAAGTCAGCGCCCCCTTTTCGATGGTCGGAGGAAGCGGACAGAGCCTTCAACGAACTGAAGTCAGCACTCGTCTCTGCGCCCGTCATTGCGTGCCCTGATTTTGCCAGGCCTTTCGCACTTCATTGCGACGCCTCAGGCTACGGGGTCGCAGCTACGTTGACACAGGTTACAGCAGATGGAGAAGAGCATCCGGTGGGCTATGCTAGTCGCTCATTAAATTCCGCAGAACGCAACTACTCAGCCACCGAGAGAGAGGCCCTAGCTGTAGTCTTCGGGGTAGAGCATTTTCGCCCTTACCTCGAGGGCGGTCCGCAGTTTAAGGTAATTACAGATCACTCCAGTTTGAAATGGTTCTTCAATTTGACCAACCCTACAGGCCGGTTAGCCCGTTGGGGTTGTCGGTTGTCACCCTACAATTTCACAATAGAGCATAGAAAAGGAGCACTGAATATAGTCCCGGATTTCCTAAGTCGAACAGTACCAGTAAGCGAAATCCAATCTCCAGTGACGGATCCATGGTATAACGCCCTCCTAATTAAGGCCAGACAGTTCCCACGCTCATGCCCTAACTTTATAGTAAAAGGACAAAAATTATATAGATATTCCAGAAACAAGGGTAATGCGGACAGCGACTTCGACTGGAAGGAGGTGATACCAGAGGAGAAGAGACGTGCCGTCCTAGAAGAAAATCACGGATGCGACTTGGCCCCGCATTTTGGCATCTTCAAAACCTACAAACGCTTGGCGCTACGATACTACTGGCCCAAGATGTACGCCGATGTAACCAAATTTATAGGTTCATGCGACACGTGCGCGGCATATAAATTACCCCAACAGCTGACACCAGGCCTCATGGGTGACCCAAAAATTTGTGCCCGCCCATTTGAGACACTGAGCCTGGATTTAGTGGGACCTATGCCACGTTCACGAGCTGGCTTCACGTATTTGCTTGTAGTAGTCTGTTGTTTCAGTAAATATTGCCTATTGTTTCCACTGAGACGAGCGGTGGGCAAGACCATCGTGTCCCGACTGGAGGAAGGAGTATTTCTGGTGCACGGTATCCCTCGTACAGTGATCATGGACAACGCTACCGTGAACACTGGGAGAGAGGTACAAGGATTACTTCAAAAATATAAGGTACCACAAATACATCTGACTCCCAGATACTGCCCGCAGGTCAACACCGTGGAACGCTACAATCGTACAATAGTCACGGCTATTTCAGTATTAGTCGGCCAGGATCATCGTTCATGGGACGTCTCGTTACCTAAAATACAATTCGCCATGAACGCATCAGTGAATGAATCAACGCGCCATACACCGTTCTTTTTAGTGCATGGGCGCGAAGCAGTGAGTGACGGTTCCGTATATGAGGAATCGAGCACGCCAGCACTGCCAGAGATGGCGTCACGCGATCTCTACGTAGCGAAGTTAGGCTGCCTAACGGAAGCCTTTGCCTCTGTATCGGACGCCTTGTTAAAGTCCCATAGCCGAGGAGCTTCACATTATAACAAGAATAGAAGACATGAAGAATTCAACGAAGGAGACACCGTTTGGAAGCGCACTTACCCTCTAAGCGACGCCTCCAAATTCTTTATGGCTAAGTTAGCACCTAAATACACTAAATGTAAAGTCGTTAAGGTCTTCAGTCGACTGGTCTACGAGCTGCAAGATTTTGATTCAGGGAAAAATTTGGGCCGCTGGCACATCAAGGACCTGAAGAAAAATTAGCACCGTAGGACGCTCTGTGACCCATTCTTCGGGTGATGCCAAGGTGATTTTCTCTTTCCATTCTTCCTTCTATCAACTGTCCTACCTTTATTTTTTTTTCTTTTCCTAAGGGTCGGAGAGAGAGAGCGAGCAAGAGAGGCAGAAGACGCTATTGTTTGATTTTTTTTTTTCGTTCGTTTCAGGCGTCGTTACAGGGTTGATAACGACTACCAGTAGAGTAGCATAATAGCTTGTCGACTGTGACTCCATCACTCTTACCCCGCTCTCTCTCCTCAGCTAATAATTTGGGCCAAATGTGACACCGGTCGGAGTTTTTCCTCTCCGTTTTGAACATAACTTTATATATGCAATGATGGCATATGCACACGTCAGCGGACGCGCTCACTTTCAGGGTGACCCCTAGTAGCTGCCACGTTTATACGAAGGACAGCTACTATATATATATAAATTCAAATAGGTTAGGTAATCCTTTAATCTTTGCAGCATGGAGACTCACAAATTCTCGGGACTGAATCAAACAGTACCAAGATTTCCGTGAGGAAGAGTCTCTTTGATTGGTAATACCCCTTTCTTTTCTTTTTGTAAAAAAAAAAAAAAAAAAAGGGAGTGTATAGTAACAGAAAGGAATTATCTCACCTAGCCCTTTAGCATTGTTTGCCAAGGCAAGAGAAAGGGCTATTTGCGTGAGTTAAAGGCCAACAACTGCATGCGATCCTTATTATTGAATGTCTATTTTATGTGTGAGCTCGTTATTATTGCTCTCCTGCAAGTTGGGACCGAGCAGTATTGTGTTTTAATTTTTTCCACACCTTTACAGTATGTCGAGGCATACTATTTATTTTAAATTTAGGTTTTCCATGTCTTTACAGCATGTAGAAGCTTACGTTTAATTTTGTTACTTCCATGTCCTTTACAGTATGTCAAGGCATATTTTTTTTTTAATTTAGTTTTTCCATGTCATTACAGCATGTAGAAACTTACTGTTAATTTTGTTTTCTCCGTGCCCTTACAGCATGTCGAGGTATACTTAAGTTTTTTTTTTTTTTTCCTCCATGCCCTTACAGCATGTCGAGGTATACTTACGTCTTTATATTTATTCTCACCATGTCCTTACAGCATGTCGGAAGTATACTTAAGTTTTATTTTTTTATCTCCATGCCCTTACAGCATGTCGAGGCGTAGTTTTAATTTTGATTTCTCCATGTCCTTACAGCATGTCGAGGGTTACCTACGTTTTATTTTTCTCCATGCCACTACAGCATGTTGAGGCTTACTTCTTTTATTTTTTCATTTTCTCCATGCTCCACGGCATGTCGAGTTTTTTTACATAACTATTGCAACTTAACTGATTTACTATGCAGTTCAAGTTTCGTGTAACGGTTCACCTATTTTTATATAACTTTTTAATCGTTACAGGTTTTATGCTGGAGGGCCAGCAATGAAATTTTCTCCTATACTAGAAAATTTCTTGTATTGGGGGAGTGTGTTACGCCCTGCTTTTTGAATATGCCGCGTTTTTCTACAACACCGGAGACACGGCCGATTCGGCCAAAAGCCGTGAGGGACCGGCCGTCATATATTTTTTCAACCAACTTCACACTTACCGTCTGTCAGTGTCAGATTGACACCGACAGTCTGTCGGGTTGACACTTGACAGACCTAAGTGTTACAAGTGGGAACATTGGATGGGAGAAATTAGTTTTTCCCAAAACAAAACCCACAGGAAAGATCACCGTCTAATTTTCTCGCTTCCCTCTCGTTGTCGGCGGTGATAGGGAGAATTTTTAGACCCACTCTCTTCCAAATCGGTCGCGCCGTGTGTGAATTCTACTGAACGCGGGTTACGTGAAACATTGGGAGTTTAAGTTGAGCGGAGCAGACAACCCTGGGATTGCAAGTCTATAAATAGCTCGCGGCAAGAATTTGTCGACCTATTTCTGCATTCCTGCGAGTCATCGCCTGCCAAATCAAGCCCCAAGGTCCGGAAAGTCCAGGTAGGCGATGCCTTGATTGCGACGCACTTCGCAACAATCACGAACGACTGTGGTCCCGGGCCTTCCCTACAGTATTTTGGGGTTGCCCCAGCCTACCCGACGGCCTGAGCCGACCGAGCCGCGTCCTGACTTCGCTTCGCACGCGTGCCTTCCAACCCGTTTAAACGGGTTTTTTTAATTGGCCGGTATTCACCGCGTACGGGCTCCCTCTCGGGGCTGCCGCGTCGCTTCGTGCCGCTTCGCGCCGCTTCGCGACTCGCGCCCCGGCCGCAGCACGCCGGCTCCGAGCCCCCCCGTACACCGCGTGCCGCCCGTGACCGCGTGTCGTCACGGCGACACCCCACTTCAGCTACGAGCGCCCGCTCCCGCGCGCTCGTGGATAACCCCAAGTAACTTCTCCTGTCTCTACGGATCGACAGGTGGCGCCCATTTTTTTCTTTTTCATTACGAACATTCGCGAGGGTTCGAGCACGTTAGGAGTTAGCCTACGCACCTCGACTTCCCGTCCGCTAGCCGGGTTAGTCTCTTTGTCCATCTCACCACGTTGGCATCCAGTAGGAATATTTTGTAATCTTAGTCTCTAAGAACCTAGGTTACCTTAACCTTATTTTTATCATAGACCTAAGAAAACTGTAAACGGCAACCGACTGTTACTGTAACTGTTAAACCTGAATTGTTCTTCGTGTGTGTTAAATTGGATAATAAGAATCATTAAAAAGGCAATCGCTACTCAGACTCCTATTGACTTTTCTTTATAAAGCTGCCCTGAGGTAGGAATCGTAGGGTCTCGAATTAGATTTGCAACAACGAGCAGAAAACGACATTCGACTATTCTACCATCGTATGTCTGTAGAAGAAAGCTCACTGCAAACGAAAATCGTCAAAAGATGATCAACGCCGTCGCCGATGAAATCAGATTCACAAACGTTGGAGATCACATGCCATGTCCATTGCCATCATTCCAACGATGCAGAATGTGCAGCACAAAAGCCCACGATAAAAGATCCAAGATAATGTGTGAGAAATGCAAGGTCCCACTTTGTGTTGTGCCCTGCTTGTATGATTTTCATAAGAAATAAATAGATGATAATAAATAATATTGATAAGTATAAGTAATTAGATGAAGATAGGAATAATCTGTGATTATTTGAAGGTTGTAATTCTAGTAAAATAAGGTTAACTAAATAAACAACTTGCTATATATTTTATTTTTTTATGCTAAGAATATTACCTAAAAATAAACTATTTATAATTGCTTTACTTGCCGAAAAAAGGCCCAATTTGAATAAACGAGCTTGCACTAGACAATAGAATCGAGAAAATCTAACAGATAAAGGGAATATTTATCCCACCATGCATACAGTACCTAAAAAAAAAAAAAATTATATTATCCTTTCTAACCCTATTATATAGCTCTAACCACTATCAATTTTATTTTTCCACTGTCCACTCCTTATAACCGTTAAAGGGATAAACTGTCATATTTGCAATGGCCCTTTGAATGGTGATTCAGTAAGAGATCATGATCATCTTACAGGAAAATATAGAGGAGCAGCTCATAGTAATTGTAACTTAAACTATAAAGTCCCACAGCATATTCCTATCTTTCTCCATAACTTATCAAACTACGACGCACATTTCATTGTTCATGAACTAAACTTCGCAGATGGTGATATAGATGTAATTCCATTGAACAAAGAGAAATATATTTCCTTTACAAAAAACATAAAAGTGAATGGTAAAACTGTTAAATTGCGATTTCTAGATTCATTTAGGTTTATGAGTTCTTCTTTAGACAGCTTAGCAAAAAATTTAGAACGTGAAAAATTTATTGAGCTTCGCAAATTATTTCCAAATAATGATGATTTTAATCTATTGATTCGTAAAGGAATATACCCATATGAGATAATTAAGTCTTTTGACGACTTGGAAAAAATCACATCTTTACCTAATAAAAAAGATTTTTATAGCCATCTTACAGATTCAACAGTTACAAATGAAGATTATAGTTATGCTTTGATGGTTTGGGATCATTTTAAATGCAAAAATATGTCTGAGTACTCTGATTTGTATCTGAAAACAGATGTTATGCTTCTAACAGATGTTTTTGAAAATTTTAGATTACTTTGTATGAAAACATACAGCTTAGATCCAGCTCACTACTTTACCCTGCCCGGGCTAAGCTGGGATGCAATGTTGAAATTAACCAAAATAGAACTCGAGTTATTAACAGACTTTGAGATGTTATCATTCGTAAAAAAAGGTATCAGAGGAGGTATATCACAATGTTCCAGTCGTTATGCACGGGCTAATAATAAGTATTTACCAACGTTTGATTCAAGTAAACCAGAGTCGTACATTGCAAATTTAGATGCTAATAATTTATATGGATGGGCTATGTCCAAACATTTACTGTACAGTGACTTTAAATGGGTTGATAATGATACAAATTTTAAAGTTCCTGAAACATCAGATGTTGGATATACAGGGTGTGTCTTAATGAGTGGATATACCTTTACCTACTGGTGGGGGACATCATAACTGTTCATGGAAAAAAAAATAGCCCCAGTAAAAGTGTCGTTCTCGAGTTATAGAACATATTAGTTTTTTTTATTTTTTTTACCTTCGACCATTCTTTTCGGTGCCAAGGTCACAAATGAAGGTCTTTTATAGATCTGTTTTTTTTTGTAGCATTCTTAGATAACTGTTATATCAAATATTAACTGCCGTTTCTGTGTCACACTTACAGTTTTTTTATTAGAAAAATATTTAGCAAAAAAAAAGTGTTTTGCCATTTTTTCCCAAAAGTTTGACCTCTTTTAGTGTAAAAAAAATGTAGAGCCACCTAGGTGGCCCTACTAATTAAAAACTTGCCTTCTTCATTGGAATTCCGAAATAGTATAACACTTGGTATTTCTAGCTTTCATTTCAAAGAATATTCCTGTTAAGATGAGTAAAGATCATTTTCTCTAAATACAAATAATATTAAAATAAACTTATTAAATAGGAATTTCTCAAACAAAAAAAGTTAAACAAAGCAGTTAACTAAAATAAAAAAATTAAACAAGTTAAGACATTTAAAGTACATTTATTTCATAATAATTTTCTCAAAATAAATGCTTAAAATGGCTACCATTTGTACTAATGCACGCTCTGCATCTTCTTATAAAAGAGCGCTTCATTTTTTGCGCATGGCCACATTCGGTAATCGTTTGTGCCGCTCTTTGAATGCGCTCACGGAGCTGCTCTATCGAGGTAATGGGCTCCTTGTAAACTATCTCCTTGAGGCACCCCCAATAAAAGAAGTCCAGCGGGCTAAGATCTGGGGACCGTGGTGGCCACAGAATGGTCCTCAAGCGCCCGATCCATCTCCGAGGATATGTTTCATTTAGGTACTCTCTCACATTGCGGGCGTAATGCGCAGGGCAACCATCATGCTGCAGCCACATTCTTCTCCTATCTTCTAAAGAGACCTCCTCTAACAGTGTAGGGAGATCAAGTGTTAAAAAATTCAAATATCCCTCGGCAGTCAGTGTGGCTGGCAACTCAACTGGGCCGATGACTTGGCCGTTCCAGATCCCTGTCCACAAGTTTATTTTGAACTGGTACTGGGACCTATCTTCTCTCTTTAGTCTCGGGTTAGTGAGTTGCCAGCTGTGTAAGTTGTGCATATTAAAATACCCATCTTTTTTACAGGTCGATTCGTCGCTCCACAGAATCCTGTTAAAAAATTCAGGGTCTTCTCTCATTTTTCTTAACATTATTTGACAAAAGCCTTTCTCTGGGAATAATCTCGTGGTAATAAACTTTGAACACGCTGATAATGATAAGGATGGAGATGCTCTCTCTTCAAAATTCTATGCACCGTCCTTGTCGATATGCCAGTGTTTCTTGCAATTACTCGCACCGACGTTGTTGGATCGGCTTCGATCTCATGGAGAACAGCTTCATGGTCTATCTGTTGTGGTCTCCCCGAGCTAGTACCGCCGACGCCAGCTCCAGGAATTCGACCATCCGCGTATGTATTATGTACTCTGATAAAAATACGGTAATCGGGATGGCGTGCATTGGGGAACCTTTCCCGATACAATGCTGCTGCTTGTACGGAATTTCCACCACACTCGCCGTAAATTAAGTGCATTTCAAAAAATACTCTCTCGGAGTGTATTGTGTGTGTCGCGGCATTGCACTCGATAAAAAGTCCAAATCACCAAGCAAAATCAAGTCCGGGGTCACAGCACCAAATCAAATACAAGTCACAAGGCGAAATCAAGTCCGGGGTCACAGCACAAAATCAAATCCAAGTCACAAGGCGAAATCAAGTCCGGGGTCACAGCAAAATCGTTATTTAAATCCAATCCAAAGCAAAGTAAAAACGTTGTAGCACGGAAGTAGTATGATAACACACTGGCGCGAGCGAGCCCTCGATCCACACAATAGAGTCATTAGCTATCTTTTTTACACGGGAACGTGTAAAAGAAAAGGACAGGAGATTTACGTCCGGCCACCACTGCTAGCGCAGGTAGGCGGTATTTGTCGATTCCAAGAATTTTTATACAATTTCTTAGAAGCCAGCTAGCTTTGAGCTTACACACAATGAACGAACCATCCTTAAA
Organism: Erannis defoliaria; assembly: GCA_905404285.2. Lineage (NCBI taxonomy): Eukaryota > Metazoa > Arthropoda > Insecta > Lepidoptera > Geometridae > Erannis > Erannis defoliaria. Next base: position 16,743,607 of record FR990082.1, on the reverse strand, counting down.
AAAAATTGTGAAAAGCATTCTAAGGAAAACAGGCCTTGGTTAATCCTAACAGGAATATTCTTTGACTTGAAAGGTATAAATACCGAGTGGTATACTATTTTAGAATTCCAATGAAGTAGGCAAGTTTTTAATTAGTTAGGCCACCTAGGTGGCTCTACATTTTTTTTACAGTACAAGAGGTCAAACTTTTGGGAAAAAATAGCAAAACACATTTTTTTTGCTAAATATTTTTCTAATAAAAAAACTGTAGCTGTGACACAAAAACGGCAGTTAATATTTGATAGAACAGTTATCAAAAAATGTAACAAAAAAAAAGATCAAGAAAAGACCTTCATTTGCGACATTGGCACCGAAAAGAATGGTCAAAGGTAAAAAAAATTAAATTAAACTAAAATGTTCCATAACTCGAAAACCGTGATACTTTTACTGGGGCTATTTTTTGATTTCATGAACAGTTAGGATGTCCCCCACCAGTAGGTAAAGGTATATCCACTCTTTACGCCACAGCCTGTATATACTTGAGGTTGACCTGGCATATCCGAATAATATTTACGATCTTCATTCTGATCTACCTTTCTGCTCTGAACTTACTAAAACTCCTACTTGCAAAGATAACAGATTAATTGTCAATTTAAATGATAAAGAAAGATATATCATCCACTATCAAAATTTTATTCAATGTTTAGAACACGGGCTTACACTAACGAAAGTGCATCGCAAACTTCAATTCAAACAAAAACCATGGTTAAAAGAATACATAGATTTAAACAATGATGTTATATGATTTACTCTATGGATTTAAACACTTCTTTGCGAGCGAATTCCAAATCATCATCCGATAAAGATTTTTATAAGCTTATGAATAATTCCGTTTACTTACCGTAAACGGAATTATTGATATACAATGGAAAATGTTGAAAAACTGGTGAATGTTAAACTTTTTACCCATTTGGAAAAGGCTAAGAAGGGCTACAGGTCTAATATGTAAACCAGAATTCCATAGAAGGTCGGTATTTTCTGAAAATTTGGTTGCAGTTCAACTAAATAAAACCAAATTGATCTACAATAAACCGATTTATTTAGGGTTCTGTATTTTGGACTTATCCAAGAGTTTAATGTATGATTTTCATTACGGTTTCATAAAAAATAAGTATAACGAAAATGTGATGCTAATGTATATGGATACAGATGCAGACATCAAAAATGATGTTACGTCACATTTGACACATCGGGCTATGCTGCCAATAATCAATTTGGGTTTCCTTTGGTTAACAAAAAGGATATTGGTTTCTTTAAAGATGAATTTAAGGGTTCAATAGTCAAAGAATTTGTGGGTTTGAGGTCGAAAATGTATGCATTAGATGTTCAAAGTGAAGAAGAAAAATTAATTACAAAAGCCAAAGGTGTAAACAAATGTGTCACTCGAAAACTCACCATGAACGAATACAAAGAAAGTTAGAGGAATCCTGAAAAGGGAAATTCTAAAGAGATGTATAGATTCAAATCGATAAAACAAATCGAAAAATGCTTTATCATCCAATGATACGAAAAGATTTTTGCTTCCTAATACAACAAAGACTTTAGCATGGGGGCATTATAGAATTATTTCATTATAATATGGACTTATTTACAATTTCTTATCTTATCAACTAAGGACCCCAATAATAATTAGCTAATGTGCCAATCGACCCTAATGACTACTTACCTAATGCTAAATCATTGACAGCATTAGCTAATATGTTGGAGCTAACGACATGGCTGGTGACGTCATTGCGGCAGAATGGTTCTTCCCTGGTTTCTGATTCACCGACGGCACCATAACCAACTTGTTCATCGACGGCATCATGACCAACTTGTTCACCGGCGGCACCATGACCAACTTGTTCACCGGCGGCATCATGACCAACTTGTTCACCGGCGGCATCATTACCAACTTGTTCACCGGCGGCACCATGATCAACTTGTTCACCGACGGCATCATGACCAACTTGTTCACCGGCGGCATCATTACCAACTTGTTCACCGGCGGCACCATGATCAACTTGTTCACCGAAGGCACCATAACCACTGCCACTAATTTCGATATTCTTGGAAACACACTGATCTCTTCGTTGATGGCTAAATGGTATGTTGAATTCTTGCGTTAAGTTATTTAAACTGTCTTCAATCACTTATATGGCAACCATTTCTTTGTCGAGATCTTCGTTTTCAATAATCTCGGCCTTATGTGAATCGCCGATTTTTGACGATAGTTTTCTGATTTTATTTTTACTATCCGATTCCGCTGCTACACGTTTGTTGCTCTCACATGAGAGACGAATGAATTCTCCTTCTTCCCAATCTACAGCAGCCGCTTCATCAAGCTCTACTTGTAAGTTCTCTACCAATTCACACAATTCGGTATCAACTTGACTACTGTCAAAGAAATTAGAAGAGATATCAATGCAGTTCGACATGATGCACAACGAGTGAGCGTCAGTTAAAGAGTGATTTATTTTAAAAGTAAGACAAATGGTTTTATACCCTATGTAATAAGGTCCTACCTTGCGTCATTAAAATAAGGACGTATTTTTAATTACACTTTCTTATCTAATCCACTAAGGACCCAACTAATAATTAGCTAATGCCTCATCAACCCTAATGCCTAATTAGCTAATGCTAAATCAATAACAGCCTTATCTACTATGTTGGAGCTAACGACATGGCTAGTAACGTCACTGCGGCAGTACCGGCGAAAACCTACTACTTGTATATAAAAAATGCGGGAGCCAGAAGCTCAAGGGAGGTCCTGAGTGGCGCAGCGACAGTCAGGGGCGACTGCAAGAGCTTCTGGCGGGAGCCCACACAGTCTTTTTCGGTGACAGAACCGAGTTGGATGAGAATAGGTTAAAGTATTTTTTTTATGACACATTTATAGGCAGAGTGAAACTGCAGAATATTTCTCTGAATTTGATTAAAAAATATGTTGTTCTCTTCTTACACTTATATTAGTTGCAAATAATCAAATTGTTTGTTGCAGGACGCCACATTGAAGGCCATTGGGTTATTAGCATGATTGAAGATGGATCTAAGGATCTGCGATTAGAAGTGTGCCCTGGACAGTGTACGTTCCGCTGAGGTTTTGGTGCCCTTAAACACATCGAAACGGGCACCACAATCCATACAGATTTTTAGAGAGCATATGACTGCCTAGCGGAACATGGGTACAACCACAAGTGAATCACTCGGACCCAGAAACCCATTTATGGCTCCAGATGAGACTCATACTCAAAGGATTGAGTCCCAATGGAGAGCGGTGAAACGTTTTTTTAAAAAGGACAATTATAATAATCCGGCGAATTTTGGCGATGCGATAGTGGAGTACTTGTGGCGGCAAAATAATTCCAAAAAAAGATCCAGTTTTAGAAATGGTGGAAGCAATAAAATATGTGTATAGATTAAAGTAGTTCATAGTAAACAATTTGGCGTTTTATTAAATAGTGCATTCGTTGTCGCAGATAGTAGGTTCAGGTTTTTTTTTATAAACCCCCAGGAACCCTTCTCGTGAGAGCAGACTGATGACAGTAGGTTCAGGTTGTTGTTTTTTCACTGAAACCCACTTCCGCTCCTTCTATTAAGGAGAATCTCTGACAAGATCATCACAAAAATAAAAATAAATATTTAATGTAAAAAAAACTACGCATCTCCGGCGGGGGAAATGGTGGTGAGTTTTAAAAGGGCTTTGTTTTGCCAACGCCTAAAGAAAGCAATAGCAAAAGGAGAAAAGAAAAAGTCCCAACAGTTGCAACTTCAGTGCAATAGCTACAATACCATGAAGTAAGGAAAAAAGAAGACTAGAAATGAAGAAAATTGGTATTTGGATAGACTTTCTAAAACAAAAACAATAATTTTTATATTTTGTTAGGGTTGATTTAATATGGTGCATGGGGAGAAATAAAATGTGTAATTAACCCAGTGATTTAGTAGATTACTTACGAGTATTTTGGGAGCGGGGCGAATTTCTTCCGTACGCGGACGAAGTCGCGGGCGACCTCTGTCGTGGAAACATCGAGTACCGAGCGCTTTCTTATTGGACGTAGCTTCTCGGGAAAGCTTAATGTATTTTGACTGGCCCTTCGTCGTCGGCTTCTGTCGAGGACGGACGTGTTTCGCGCGCGCGTGCTTATTTTAAAATTGTTTTCGTAACTTTCGTGTGCTCTGCGTAATTACGGAAATATTGAAATAGTGACGTGTGCAAAGTGCTATTGTCGGCCCCTCTCGTTCTTGCATGGGCGTTTCGTCATCTGACGCAGCGGCCATTTGCATTGTGCGAGAGGGAAACACAATAGTAACTTTAGTGACTTTTTGTAGCACGTGGTGACTTTTCGTCTCGTATCGACCCCTCTCGTTTCTCCTTGGGTGCCTGTCCGTTAGGGCAGGGGGCCATCTTGGAACTAGAGAGGGACGTCGTATCCGCGGCGTTGCCTGTCACCACGGAGACTAATAGTGACAGTGACATTTTTACGTGTTTTGTGTGCTGTGTCTGTCGTATATGACAGTGACATTTTCAGGACTGGTTTTTATATTTTAAATTTTCTTTACTGTGTGTATTTGGTGCGGCACTAAAGCCCTTTGCACAGTGCTAAATCTTTTAAATCTTTGCGTGTGTGTGTGTGTGTCAGTTGTCAATGTCAACTGTCAGTGCCTAGCATTGACACTGACATTGACAGACTATTTTCCTTAGCTTAAGTTTTGAACGGACCCCTTTGGCCACAGTCAAGTGGCGATATTGTAATAGTTTAATTTATTTTATTTTTATAATTTGTAATTAATTTGATTTGTGTGTGTTAGTATTAGTGGTTTGCGTTGGGATGGTGGACCGCGAGGAGGGGTTTTCCCCTCGGACCTCGCTGGTCAGAACACCACCGGACTGTGGTTTATCGTCGGAGAAGAAGAGGCCGTTGTCCTCTCCTACCGAGCACCAGCCGGGCCCTAAGCCTAGAACGGACCGCCCCAAGCCGACGCTTGGGAGGAAGTGCAGCACGACGGCACTGCCGCCGATTGCCGGCATTTCGGTTTCGGCGCCGTCAACGGTACCGACCACTCCGGTCGAAATTGCTGGGCCACCGGCTTACAAGCCGATGCCTGAGCGGTCGACCGATGGGCCATTGGACGTGTGCGCGGCGACAAAAATGGAGCTGCTTGAGCGCGCAAACCGGGCGGTCAAGGCAATTATTGCCGTGGGCTCCGGTACGGGCTCAAAGCTCAATAAGGGCGAAGTAAATTGTATTGGCGGGCACGGCCAGGACATCATAGCCATAGTTGGCGCTCTAGGCCTTAAGCTGGCCGAGTCGGAGGCGGAGTTGCAAGAGTGCCGCGGTGCGGCGGAGCAGGGTCGTCAGGGCCATGGCAACATTGCTGGCGCTCCGGGGCCAGCATCTTTCGCGGCCGTCCTCAGGACTACCCCTGGGGGTGCGTCGAGGCCGGTACGTGCCCAGGGACCGGTGCTGGCGTTTTACCCTTCTGAGGGGAACGCAAATATTAAGACCGCCGACGATACCAAAACAGAGCTGAAGAGGGCCATCGACCCTAAGTCGATGGCCATAGGAATTGCCAACGTCCGCAAGGTGGGGAACGCAGGGGTGGTCGTGCAGACGACCTCGGCAGCCGCTGCCGATAAGCTGCGCCAGGCGGTTCCGGCGGGGCTAAGGGTGACCGAGCCGAAGCGCCGCCAGCCGCTGGTGGCAATACAAAATGTCGATGGTGACCCGTCTTTCGATGAGGTGGTCGAGTGTCTTGCCCAGCAGAACTTGGACGAGACCGTGTGGCCTCTGGAGCGCGTGCGGAAGGAGATGACGGGGGCCTTTAAGAAGGGTGTTCAGTGTGACCCCTGGCCTTCGAGACGTTCTGCTGGCCAAGGGACTGGTCTACATTGGGTGGATCGCCGCTGAGGTGGTCGATTTTGTTAGGGTTACTTGCTGCAACAAATGCCAGCAGTACGGTCACCCCGAGAAGTTCTGCCGTGCGAAGGAGGAGACCTGTGGACGCTGCGGCGAGGCTGGGCATCGTGCTGAGGCTTGCAAGTCCACTATGGCATGCTGCGCGACGTGCAAGAGGTTCCGAAGAGAAAGTGCGCACCCAACGGCATCGCGGGACTGCCCGGCTCGGAAGCATGCGGAGGAGCGGCTCATCAATACGACCCATTATGGATCGTAGGCGGCGTCTTAGGGTGGGCCAGATAAACCTGGGCGGCGGTGAGGTGGCTACGCGGGAGCTCCCTTCTATTGCGAGGGAACTCGACCTGGACGTGGCCCTGGTTCAGGAGCAATACTCCAAGGTCGAGTTCCTTGCACAGTGCGGTGAGGACCCCAAAGCGGGTGCATACTTCCGCACTAGGGAAATGCCGTGTGCGGTTCTGTGGCACTTGTGCGACGGCCACTTTATGGTGGTCCACATCATGACTCACGACCTGTATCTGGTTTCGGCGTACTTTCAGTACAGTGACCCCATTGACTCATACCTGCACCGACTGGGACTGATCCTGGATCGGTTGCGGGGGGCCAGGGTGGTCATATGTGCTGACTGTAACGCCCACTCGCCAATGTGGCATTCCCTCCCACGTCACTTCACTGGGAGAGGGCAGGTCGTGACGGAGCGCCGCGCGAGGATGGAGGACTTCATTTTCGCGCGGCGTTTAGTCGTGCAGAACGCAGAGGGGCACTTGGCCACCTTCAGCACGGCGAATGGTGAGTCGAACGTCGACGTCACGCTAGCCACGAGAGGCGTTCACGTCTCGGAGTGGCGCGTGACTGAAGCATCATCCAGCGACCACCGGCTTATCGCGTTCACTGTAGGTGACGTCACACGGGACAATTCAGAGGAGAGGTCGACAGGCGCACGGGTGCCACCTGAAGCTTGTGAGCCGAGGCGCTACAGGGATCGCGAGGTAAATTGGGGCCTCTTCGAGGCGGGGATCCATGAGCGAATGGGGCGGTTGAACATTGACGAGCCCGCTGGGATCCTGTGTGAGAGGTTCACCGAGGTGATTGAGTGTACGGCTACGGAATGTCTGGGATTGGTAAGAAAGGTGAAGCATGATAAGGGATATGAATGGTGGACTCCAGCGCTGGACAGACTCCGGACTCGCCAATGTAGGGCCAGGCGTGATTGGCAGCGTGTGCGCAGGGGGGGTGGGGATCGCGAGGAGAGGGCACGCAGCGTCTTCCACGCTCTGCGGTGCCAATATATGAACGCCATAAAGACAGCCGAGCTCCGGTTTAACCGAGACATCGCGGAGTCTGGTAATGCAGACCCGTGGGGCCTCGCCTATAGGGCGACTAGCGGGAGGTCGCGTGCGCCAAGTAACGTGGTGAACGGGGTCGTGTTTGCGGGGCAGTGCTCGGACGACGCGAGCGGGGCCATGCGCATCCTGTTGCAGGCGCTATGTCCCGATGACTACGTGTCTCGGGACACTCCGTATCACGCACAGGTGCGCGTCATGGCCGCGCTCCCGCCGTCGGGGCGGGATGCAGATCCGCTGACGACAGCAGCCCTTAGGAAAATTATCTGGTCACTAAAAAACAAGGCGCCGGGAATAGATGGGATTACCGCCGTAATCGTAAAACGAGCCTTCCAAGTTGCCGAAGCAGAATTCACGTTTGTCTATGGCAAGTGCGTAAGTGAAGGGGTATTTCCGGCAATTTGGAAGGGCGGTCGTCTGCTTGCCTTGCCGAAGGGCAACCGCAAGCCGCTGACGGATCCGAAAGCGTACAGGCCCATCACGCTGCTGCCTGTTTTGGGCAAAGTCTTAGAAAGGGTATTGCTGAGCTGCGCTCCCGGCATAACCCGCGCCATCAGTGCCCGCCAGCACGGCTTTTCACCGGGCCGCTCGACAGTGACGGCACTGCGGGCTCTGCTGGACGCTGTGAAGACTGCGGGTGAGCGGTACGTGCAGGCCATATTCCTGGACATCAGTGGCGCTTTCGACAACGCGTGGTGGCCCATGGTCAAAGTCAAGGCTAAGCGGAACTGTCCGCCAAACATCTATCGGATGTTGGCGGACTACTTCCGTGGACGTCGTGTGGCCCTGATCGCGGGGAATCACGTGGTGTGGAAAGTGCCCACGATGGGTTGTCCGCAGGGGTCGGTGGTAGGGCCGAGCCTCTGGAATGTCTTGCTGGACGATTTGCTCGTCCTGCTGCAGGGGATGGCCGGGGTGGAGGTTGTCGCCTATGCCGATGACGTTACGGTGCTCATCCGGGGGGGATCACGGGCAGAGCTCGAAAGAGTCTCTGCCAACGTGCTGGGGATGGTGGCGGAGTGGGCAAACCGAAATAGACTTGAGTTTGCCCCCGCGAAGTCTTTTACCACAACGTTGAAGGGAAAATTTCAGCGCCCCCCCATGATTAAGTTTGGCAGTAACGTTATCAAACCAGTCAGGCAGGCGACCGTGCTGGGTGTGGTCATCGACGAAACACAGTCGTTCGCCCAGCACGCGGCATCCATTGGCGAAAGGGCGAGTAATTGCTTTGGCAAGATGTCCAGAGTCTCGGCTACATCTTGGGGGTTGCGGTATAATGCACTACGCATTTTGTATAAAGGCACTTATATCGCAACTCTGACCTACGCGGCGGCCGTATGGCATGCACGCGCCGCTCTACACGTTGTCCGCAGCGTTCTGCAGAGAACGCAGAGGCCGTCGCTCACCCTGCTGACGAAGGCGTACCGCTCGTGTAGCACGGCGGCGCTGCCGGTGTTGGCAGGTGTGCTTCCGGCGGACCTGGAGGTGACCCGTGCTGGTCGGCTCTGGGTGGAGTGCGAGGGACTGTCGCGTGAGGACGCGGCTCGGACGCGGCGGGCCGTTGACGCGGAGGTGGTGCGCCTTTGGCAGGACAGGTGGGCGGCCGAGGAAAAGGGGAGGGAGTTGTTTTGCTTTTTCCCGGAGGTGGGGGAACGACTGAAGGCCAGCTGGGTGCAGCCAGACTACGAGGTGTCTCAGGTTTTAACGGGGCACGGCTGCTTTAACAAGCGATTGGCGGATATGGGGTTACGGGAGGGTAGAATGTGCGATTGCGGGGCGGCTGAGGAAGACAGGCATCACATTTTGTGGGCCTGTCCCCTCTATGAGGAGATGCGTGTGAGACTGATGGATGGGGTCTCCCGCCCTGAGGCGGGCCCAATCTACTATGCGGACCTGGTGCGCTTGCGCGAGTTCGCGCATGCTTGGCACATCGTGCGCTCTGCGCGCGAATCCGAAGAACTGCCCGACGACGGAGTCCGTCTGTGACGTGTGCATGCCCCAGAAGGGGGAGAGTGCAAAGGTAGAAGGGACAATACTAAACATTTGTAGAGCAGTCCGGTGCAAGCCGGGGTGCTCGTTGTTTCGGTCCGTATAACCGCAAGGTTGGAAGGACCATGGGAAGGAGGTGGGTGGCCCTTCGTCTTTGTGTGGTTTTCCGTAGTTTTTGTGTTTGCGTAATTACGATTAGTCACGTGTGCGGAGTGCTATTGTCGGCCCCTCTCGTTCTGGCAAGGGCGTTTCGTCATCTGACGCAGCGGCCATTTGCACTGAGTGAGAGGGACGGGGAGTAGTACTGTGCTGACTTTTCTGTGGCTCGTGGTGACTTTTTCGTTGCGTATCGACCCCTCTCGTTTCTTCTTGGGTGCCTGCCCGTCAGGGCAGGGGGCCATTTTGAAATTAGAGAGGGACGTCGTGTCTGCGGCGTTACCGGTCACCGTGACAGTGACAGTGCTAGTGACAGTGACATTTACCCCTATATGATAGTGACAGTTAATCCAGGATTGGTTTTGATTTCTTATATTGTATAGTGTCCTTTGCGTGTGTGTGTCATAGTTGTCAGTGACACTGACAAAAGAACCTTTTTACCTCATAGTTGTCAGTGTCAACTGTCAGTGCTTTGCATTGTCAGTGTCAACTGTCAGTGCTTTGCATTGTCAGTGACACTGACAAAGAACCTTTTTTAACTTAAGTTCTGAACAGGCTCCTTTGGCCACTTCAGTGGCGATATATTTTTATTTTATTCTGTGTTACTTGTAATTTTGTATAGTTGTATTATTGCGTTATTGTACTATTGTGAATTGTTTGTGTTGGGATGGCGGACCGCGAGGAGGGGTTTTCCCCTCGAACCTCGCTGGTCAGGACGCCGCCGGACTCAGGGTTGACGGTCGACAAGAGGCCTTTGTCCTCTCCTGATGAACACCAGCCGGGCCCGATGAAGCCCAGGACGGAGCGCCCCAGGCCGACGCTTGGGAGAAAGGGCAGCACACCGGTACTACCGCCGATTGCCGGTATTTCGGTTTCGGCACCGTCGACGGCACCGACCACACCGGTCGAAGTTGCAGGGCCTCCGGCGTACAAGCCGACTCCTGCGCGGGCGACCGAGGGGCCGCTGGATGTCAGCACGGCATCCAAGCTCGAGTTGTTCGAGCGCGTCAACCGGGCGGTTAGGTCGATTATTGCCGTGGCCTCCGGCACGGGATCGAACTCAATAAGAGTGAGGTTAACAGCATTGGTGGACATGGTCAGGTGATCCTGGCCATTGTTGGTGCTCTCAGCCTCAAACTGGCCGAGTCGGAAGCGGAGGCGCTTAAGTGCCGCGGGGCAGCGGAGCTGCGCCAGATTAACAACGTGGGCGCTCCTAGGCCGGCATCATTTGCGGCTGTCCTGAGAACCACCCCCGGGGGTGCGTCGAGACCAATACGGTTGCGGTTGAACATTGACGAGCCCGCTGGGATCCTGTGTGAGAGGTTCACCGAGGTGATCGAGTGTACGGCTACGGAAAGTCTGGGATTGGTAAGAAAGGCGAAGCATTATAAGGGATATGAATGGTGGACTCCAGCGCTGGACAGACTCCGGACTCGCCAATGTAGGGCCAGGCGTGATTGGCAGCGTGTGCGCAGGGGGGGTGGGGATCGCGAGGAGAGGGCACGCAGCGTCTTCCACGCTCTGCGGTGCCAATATATGAACGCCATAAAGACAGCCGAGCTCCGGTTTAACCGAGACATCGCGGAGTCTGGTAATGCAGACCCGTGGGGCCTCGCCTATAGGGCGACTAGCGGGAGGTCGCGTGCGCCAAGTAACGTGGTGAACGGGGTCGTGTTTGCGGGGCAGTGCTCGGACGACGCGAGCGGGGCCATGCGCATCCTGTTGCAGGCGCTATGTCCCGATGACTACGTGTCTCGGGACACTCCGTATCACGCACAGGTGCGCGTCATGGCCGCGCTCCCGCCGTCGGGGCGGGATGCGGATCCGCTGACGACAGCAGCCCTTAGGAAAATTATCTGGTCACTAAAAAACAAGGCGCCGGGAATAGATGGGATTACCGCCGTTATCGTAAAACGAGCCTTCCAAGTTGCCGAAGCAGAATTCACGTTTGTCTATGGCAAGTGCGTAAGTGAAGGGGTATTTCCGGCAATTTGGAAGGGCGGTCGTCTGCTTGCCTTGCCGAAGGGCAACCGCAAGCCGCTGACGGATCCGAAAGCGTACAGGCCCATCACGCTGCTGCCTGTTTTGGGCAAAGTCTTAGAAAGGGTATTGCCGAGCTGCGCTCCCGGCATAACCCGCGCCATCAGTGCTCGCCAGCACGGGTTTTCACCGGGCCGCTCGACAGTGACGGCACTGCGGGCTCTGCTGGATGCTGTGAAGACTGCGGGTGAGCGGTACGTGCAGGCCATATTCCTGGACATCAGTGGCGCTTTCGACAACGCGTGGTGGCCCATGGTCATGGTCAAGGCATCAACGTTCCGACCAATTTATTTCAAATACGTGAGCAAAATGGCACAGGCACTACAAACTAGAACTCTCGGAAATGTAGATCCTTGTTCCACAAACAGGCCATCGTTTACTGGAATGAGAATATTATTATTTACGAACGAGTTCGCAACACATCTCGCGACTGGGAAGAGTTCTTCCAGTTTTTCTAGTGATCCAATACAGCTACGCTTTAAAGAAAGTACGCGAAGAAGTAATGAAAGATGGACACAGTGAAACTTTTAGAATCAGGAACTAAAGAGTGGGAGAAACAAGGAAACGGATTTTGGGTGCCAAAAATTTTATACCCTTGGAGAGCGGCATTAAATTGTATGGTAGGATCATGTAATTTTAATGATTTAACAATTAATATTGTTAGTTTTGCTTGAAATAAGAAGTTATTTTTGTAATTAATTTATACTGTAATTGTAAAAAAAATACGGAAATAATTATTAGACATATATTTACATACAAATCTTTAATATGTGAGTATTTCAGAACATTGGTGTTGGTACTTTATAGGAGTTTCTAAACAACATCCTCACAAATATAAATAAAAAGCCAAGTTTGATCTACATATTTAATCTGTCAAATTTGATGTCGGAAAAAAAAAACTTTCTACAGTGGGTAAGGAGGCAGTGATCCAGTCTGTCATCATATTTAAATATTGTATTGTAACTGAAATTAAGATTGTACTATTTTTCAGCCATATTACATATGAAGATTATAACACTCTGTCCGGCAAAATAATAACATTATTTCCGGCAGGAAATGTAGGCACATATTTTGTGCCTGCTTTTAAAAAGCGGGACTCCATTAGTGGTAAACCTGTATTTGCCAAAGGAAAATTAGTAGACAAAGTTAGAAACATTATATTCAAATCCGGCGAAAGAAAAAGTCCCACACAATTGGAAGGTATGTGTGGGAGTTCCAAAGGAGAGAGAAATGAAGAAGAGGAAAGCCCGGTTCTTTGGGAAACTCGCACTAGTGGCAACTGAGAATAATATAAAGAACGTATTCAAGTTCATTCCCCATCAGACTATGACTAAAACAGAGGACAGTTTAATGAAACATCTAATTAGGATGGCTAACTCACCAGATGATAAAGAGAAAAAAAAATTAAAACTGCATTTTTTTTTAATGAACTAGTCAAGAACAAGTTTTCAGGACTAAAAGTCCAAAAACAAAGGAATTTCATACAAAAGTTTTTACCAATTTTTATCTTCTTAGGGGTTGAATTTTCTACGCCCCTACGCATCAAGGCAAATACACCCTCCAAATTTCAAGAAAAGACAATCTCAATAGTTTCATTGCCTTGTACTCTTAGTAACCCAGTAAGTCTAACATGCGCACCACGACAAAATTTTGCCGTTGCGTTTTCTCGTGGAAAGTAGTCCGTAACGAGCCTTGTCCACGAGCGCTAACATGGCGATGCGAATTTTTACATTCGTTCTGTCAAATTACGACAAATGAAAATAGTTTTATTATCTGTAGCACTTTTGTCGACGAACGCTAACATGCACAACAAATGTTTGGCTAACTTTGACATTTGAGCGCTAGTATTTTGACGTCGAACTTTTTGAGGACGAGAAAACCACCAAACCACTATAACTAGTCATTGATGTAAGTAAATAGTGCGACTAAAGTGGATTTATCTAACTACAATTTTCTGCGAGTAAACGTAAACATGGCAGTGCCATATTGCAACTATTACTTGACGATCTATGAAGAGCGCGAACGGCGTAAAATTGAAAGAAAGAGGATCAGGGACGTGTGTGATCCCTTCGATATAGGCGACAAAGAGTTCCAGCGACTTTGGAGAGTCACAAAGCCGATGGCTTTATATTTAGTAGAAAAGCTAAGAGTCGACTTGGAGCCTCAAAATGAGGGCTTACCAGCGCATCTGAAGGTGAGTATCTTTCCTACATAACTCAATTCTATCTTGATAATTCAAATACTAAATATGTAAAGTACTTAATGATTGTAAAAATTATTAATATTCTATGGGAATTATTTTATTATATCTATATATTATATTATTTATTTATATGGGAATACTCAAGTTAAATGTGTCAAATCCACGACAGTTTTCATAATAGTCTCATGTAATATTTGTCAGAATATTTTAAAACACAATATACTTTTCCCTATTTACTTGTTTTGTAAACTTCTGTCAGTATTGGCTTAAATTTGTATTAATTTGTGTAGATTTGTATTGTTGTACTGTTTTAAGTCATTCGTGACCTCACTAAATCTGCTTCAACGGAAGACCAGCGCAGTTTTTTAAACAGCCTGAGCTGAGGCCATTTTTGTGCCCTCACTCAAAAATCTGTTAATTAATCGTCACTGTTATTTTTTTGTACTGATGTTACAAAATAAATTATTTTTCTTTCTTTCTTTCTTTTCAATAACATAAACAACGGATCATAACATGTGTCACTATATCTACAGTATATACAACTCTACGCAGAAACCGCAAAGTCACAATTGTACAACAATATGAGACAAAAATGGATTAAAGTTATTTTGTTTTGTCTTATGGAAAATATTTTGTTTCTAGATACTACAAAGGCAGTTTTTATCACAAATTATTTTTGCTTCAGATCCAAAAACACGCAGCATCATGATTGGAGCATCTCCAGATGGTTTATGTAATGATTCGATTATTGAAATAAAATGTCCCATAAGTGACAAAACGAAGAATTGTGTAAGAAATGGAGTCATCACAGAGAAATATAAGGCCCAAGTCAATGATATTATATATTTTTGGCAGAGATAGAGTGTATTCCTGTGTCCCAGAAACTACAACTATTAGAGAGGCCAGAATCATGTCTAATTAGTTTCCCCAATTCAAATAACTCAGTTGTTGTTGATATACCGTATGAGTTTAGAGGTACAATTTTCACAATGGGAATGGTTGTATTTAAGTCACAAGAAACATTTAGTGAAAAGTTGACCTTGGGACTTAATAGCCCTCAGTTCCTTGATAGTTTAAAAATTAGCTTGGGAGCCGGAGCTTTGCTTGCTGTAACCATTATAAAATCATCACTTAGGTATGCTGCTTATCGGGTCAAGATAACAGGGTAAAGATAGTTAGTGACTCATCGCTCCAAGATGACGAAAAATATTGTTAAGTGTAGTAATTGCAACATAGTTATTTGCGAAGTGCTTGCGTTTATTCAAAATAAAATAGACGTCATGAGTGAAGATAGCTTAGTGCGTATTTGCACTACCTCGTTTTCAGCGGAAGAAATAGACACCGCGAAAAGCTTGCTATATGAATCTGTAACGACTTCCAAGCGAAAAATAACTCGTAAGAAGGAAGGCCGCTTGCAGCGGAATCTATACGATGTTATTAGTCTCTTTAAGGAGACCGACCCGGAGTTAACACCAACGTTTGTGGCTAGAGATTTACAAAAACTACCGCCTGTTCATTTTGACCATATAGACGCAACAAGATTATTGAAGGATATACTTGTGATTCAGCAAGATCTTCGAGCGATAAAGGAATCGTATGTAACAGAGGAGAAGTTTAATGAAATTAAATATGAACTGCAAAATCTTAAAACCGCGTCTTTAGTAAATAATAATTTTGATTACAATGTAAATAGAAAGAGGGGAGGAGGAATATTTACGAATAGTTATTTACTAGACAGTGGCCCGATCGGCCTACCCCACATTTCACAAAATGAGCAAAATACTCATAATAATAACACTCATAATCTGCTGGCTCAGAGCATGTCCGCGTCACATGATGAGCGCGGCAAAGTGACTACGTCCTCCCCGCACGCACCCGCTGCCGCTGAGACTTGCACCGCTCTCGAGCGGCCGGCTGCGGCGCCACGACCATCGCAACTGGTTTCAGAGTGCGGGGAGGCTACTAGGGAATGTACTGTGGTTTCAAACACCAACGTCGCCGGCACGCCGCCCGCGCCGCTCGCGCTAATGAGCGGGGCCGGCGGCGGCGGCGGCCTCGGCACTGAACGCGACTCCTACATTTCTCACCGGGCGACATCGACTCCGACCGTCTCCACTAATAAAACCTTTGCGAACGTTGTGAGTGCGGAGAGACAATTCAAGTCTGAGAAGCCAAATGAGCAATGGGTTTTGGCACAAAGGAAGAGAGCGAGAAATCGATTTAGTACTTTGAAAGGCAGAGCACAAAATAACTCATTTGAGAAATTTAAAGCAGCGGATATTCGAGTACCTTTGTTTGTAAACAATGTTGACATAAGTACATCGGAAAGTGATATAATTAACTACATATTGAGCAAAACACAAGTCCGTGTCGAATTGCAAAAAATAAAAACGAAGGTACAGAGGCGATATAATGCATTTAAGATACTTGTGCCTAGTACAAAGTTAACGCGATTTTTAGAAGGCTCGTTATGGCCGGAGGGCGTAACGGTTAGAAAATTTGTTGAATTTAAACACAAAGATAATGGATGGCAGATCGAACAAAGTTATAAATGAAACTAGATTTGTGAGTTTTAATTGCTATTCGATCAAGAATTCTGTGGATTACGTTAGAAAATTGTGTCGGACGGCAGATTTTTTGGCACTGCAGGAGACATGGCTTCTTCCGGATGACATTCCATACCTCGGAAGTATCGATCCAGATTTTTCTTATACTGGAAAATCATCGGTATGCACGACGACATTGTTGCAAGGTAGGGCGCATGGCGGATTAGGCATACTCTGGCGTAAAAGTGTTTTTCAGTCAGTATCGGTTGTCGAATGTTCAAGTGCACGAATAGCGGCAGTAAGAGTGACGCTTCAGGATCGCGAGTTTTTAGTGATGTCGGTGTACATGCCTACTGACCAATCAAAAAATCTAGACATGTTTATAAGCTGCCTTGGGGAGATAAATGCGGTTGTAGAGAGCTGTAGCATAGATTCTGTGTACATATTGGGAGATTTTAACGCTAAACCTGGTGCGTTGTTTGGCACAGAGCTTTTGAACTTTTGCGCTGAGCAGAAGTGGTCATGCGTGGACATAGATTTCTTGGGACTACATTCTAATTCTTACACATTTTTAAGCAATGCCAATGGGACTACGTCATGGTTAGATCACGTGATCACTACAGAAGTCGCAAAAAGAACTGTTATAAGCGCTAAAATAAAGTATGAGATCTCAACATCTGACCATTTCGCTGTCGAAGTGACCTGTGACTTAAATATTTTAGTACCTAAAGTCAAACCTGTGAGTCCGGTGCGGGATAATGTTGCCTGGGGGGTACGGGATAAAGAACAGGTTGATAAATATTGGCAAATATGTTCAGCAAAACTACGCGATGTTGATTTTCCCGTTGAATTGCGAAAGTGTGGAGATGTATCGTGTAATAATTTAGAACATAAAATTGTAATCGATAAAATGTATGACAAAATAGTTAAAATTCTTAGAGACGCTGCTTCAGGTCCTGAGTGTACTAAAAACAGTTTACATAGCTTTAAGCGAAAACGGTATATAACAGGCTGGAACAGACATTGTAAAGAGGCGCATGAGGAGGCTCGGCTTCGTTTTCATGATTGGGTTGCACACGGAAAACTTACAACTGGTCTCATCTACGAACAAATGCGGGATTCGCGAAGAAATTTTAAGAGTAAACTCAAGTGGTGTCGGAACAACGAAGCACAAATAAAAATGGACATACTTGCAGCACAGCATTCTGCTAAAAATTTTAGTCAATTTTGGAAAGAGGCAAACAAACTGAATCCAAAGCCGAGTGTCCCAGTGAGTGTGGAAGGAATTAGTGAACCTGGCCAGATTGCCAACCTATTTAAGGACCACTTCACGGTGCACTCCTCTGAACCTGCGAATATGGAGACAGAAACGAGTGTAATTCTGGCGGGGCAATCGATTTTTCGTATTACGGCAGAACAGGTCACGCAGGTAGTGAAGGACATGAAGCGAGGGAAATCCCCGGGCCATGATTCACTAAGCATTGAACATCTGCAACATGCAGGGTTTCATTTGCCCAGGGTGCTCGCTATGTTTTTCACTTTCTGTGTTGGACATTCATACCTTCCTGAGGCCATGATGAAGACAGTGGTTGTCCCGATCGTGAAGAATAAAACAGGGGACGTGTCTAGTCTAAGTAATTATAGGCCCATATCACTCGCGACAGTCATTGCCAAGGTACTGGACGGTTTGATTGATACTCAGTTACGAGTACACCTGAAGCTCCATGACGCTCAGTTCGGCTTTAGACCCGGGCTGTCGACTGAAACAGCGATACTGAGTCTCAAGCAGACCGTTCAGTACTACACGAGTAGGAACACGCCTGTCTATGCTTGTTTTTTAGATCTGTCAAAAGCCTTTGATCGTGTGGCTTACGACAGGTTGTGGCGAAAGTTGTCTGGTGATACAGAGTTGCCCCCCGAGTTTGTATCTCTCCTTAAGTATTGGTATGGCCACCAGAGTAATTGCGTGAGATGGGCAGGGTCACAATCGGACGTGTACAGGCTGGAATGTGGTGTGAGACAGGGTGGCTTGTCTTCACCGAGCCTTTTCAATCTGTACACTGACCGGCTCATCCGTGAGCTCAGCAATAGCCGTGTCGGCTGCTCCATTGAAGGTGTTATAGTCAACAACATTAGCTATGCGGATGATATGGTGTTGCTGTGCCCATCGATCAGGGCCCTTAGAAAGCTAATAGGAATCTGCGAGCGTTACGCGGTGGCCCATGGACTCAGGTATAATGCTATGAAGAGTGAACTTATGGTGTTTAAAGCGGGCTCAAAAACTTACGATACAGTTCCACCGGTCACTTTAAATGGTAGTTTGTTATCCAAAGTTTCTAGCTTTAAATATCTGGGCCATTGGGTCACCGAGACGCTCGAAGACGACATGGACATTGAGAGGGAGCGCAGGGCGTTATCAGTTCGGGCCAATATGCTGGCTCGTAGGTTTGCACGGTGCACTGCACAAGTCAAGGCTACACTCTTTAGAGCATATTGTCAGTCTTTTTATACCTGCAGCCTATGGGTCAAGCACACCAAAATGTCATACAACGCCCTGCGTGTCCTATACAACAACGCCTTCAGGTTGCTGATGGAGCTGCCACGCTGGTGTAGCGCATCGGGGATGTTTGCGGATGCGCGGATAGATAGCTTCCCGGCTATCATGCGCAAGCGAGTCGCGTCCCTCATGCGTCGTGTGCGAGGTAGCTCCAACAGCTACCTGCAGCTGTTCGCCGGGCGGATGGATCTGGACTGCCCAATAATGCAACATTGGACAAGGTTGCATGTTGAGCATTCCGGATCTAATCCAATATATAGGTTAAGATAATTTGTTTTTATTTTTTGACATTTTGTATTGTTTTTGATTGATTGTTAATGTAAGTGTGTATAATTATGGACTAAATGTGTCTGAAATAAATGAATAATAAAAAAAAAAAAAAAAAAAATTAACTATTAATCCCATGAGCAATCCATGTCACAATATCTCATTACGCGCGCGCGCTATCCCTTTTGCTCTCATAAAAGTGCTTCTCTTAACGCACTCTTTACTATTTTGTTTTTATTATATCAGACGGAAAGTCGCAACTAAATACTTACTTGACACTGGCAAATGCTCAAAGTGCGATGCCATAATCCTCATACAAATAACTGAGAGCAGACTGATAACAGTAGGTTCAGGTTGTTGTTTTTTCACTAAAACCCACTTCCGCTCCCCCTCTATTAAGGAGAATCTCTCACAAGATCATCAAAAAAATTCAAACTTAAATCTGTTAGATTAGTGATATCTGTGGAGTTCGCAAAAATCAAGCAATACACGCACGGCGCTTCGCCTTGTTCACCCCCGTGGAAGCGGGACGCTTGCCATTTTTTAACTCGCTCACGCAATTGTTTCTGGCTCGCGCTGCATTGTATGCATAAATGTGCAACGATCATTTTTGCAAACATCGCTACAACATTCTGTCTTACTCGGCGTCAGTTGTTTGGTGTAGCTATGCCGTTCCACTTCCAGTACAAGTTATGAGTGTGCGGAGATCTCCGCCTTATTGGTTGGATGTAGTAGGTGGATCGCAGCCCGACTTATCCAAAATATCAGTGGATCGATCACCAAGTTACCCACCGTAAAAAGAAGCAATTTGAACTGGAACACGAGTGTGAGTGTTCTAGCGACTTGAAGGAGATGCGTACGAAGTTATCTCGTATAAGTACGTTCTTAGAAAAATACGTAAGTACTATGAACACATAATAAGTCGGATGCAAGAATGTATATCGAAAGTTAAGATCGAAATTGCCGAATTAAAATCAACGAATGACGCCACGAAATTATTGATTCATGAAAATGCTAGTACAGTAACTGCACAAATGAACGATATAAAATATATAATATTTATAGGATATCCTGGCCATATTGGCGCTCTCGGCCTTAAGCTGGCCGAGTCAGAGGTGGAACCGCAAAAGTGCCGCGGTGCAGCGGAGCAGGGCCGTCAGGGTCAGGTCAGCTATGCCGGCGCTCTGGGGCCGGCATCTTTTGCGGCCGTCCTAAGAACCGCCCCCGAGGGCGCATCGAGGCCAATACGGGCTCAGGGACCGGTGCTGGCATTCTACCCGTCTGTGGGGAATGCGATCATTAAGACCGCCGACGATACCAAATTAGAGCTGAAGAGGGCCATCGACCCTAAGTCGAAGGCGATCGGTATCGCCAATGTCCGTAACGCGGGGGTGGTCGTGCAGACGACCTCGGCAGCCGCTGCAGACAAGCTACGCCGGGCGGTTCCCGCGGGCTTAAGCGTAACTGAGCCGAAGCGCCGCCAGCCGCTGGTGGCGATCCAGAATGTGGACGGTGACCCGTCTTTCGAAGAGGTAATTGAATGCCTTGCCCGGCAGAACCTGGACGAAACCCTGTAGCTCCTGGAGCGCGTTCGGCAGGAAATGACAGGGGCCGTCGAGGTGTTGCGCCTTTGGCAGGATAGGTGGTCGGTTCGGTCCGTATGCCCGCAAGGTTGGAAGGACCATGGGAATGAGGTGGGTGGCCCTTCTGGCAACACTTTAATCTAAAGTAAGTAGGCAATACCGAAAATGGGTCGCGGCACTGCACTTTTTAGAATCAAACAAAGGATATCGTGAATTAAACCGCTCTATAATTTTACAGATCCCGCTATGCCCGCGGATTGAGCGCGTCGTTATTCTATTACCTATTTTCTACTACTATTTGCCCGCAAGGGTTTTTCCCGGTTAGCGGCTACAACTTACCACTTACCAATACCTACCTACCAGTTGTTTCCTGTTACCGGCACTACGTACCATTTTCACTACAACTTATTACCACTTGTTTCCTGTACCGGCAACTTACCTACCACTTTTTCCCGGCACTGGCAACTTTATACCACTTTTCCCGGCACCGGCAACTGTTAAGTAATTCCCGGCTACTTTACCAGTAACGGCCGTCGTCTACATTAATACCTTACCAGTTTACCACTGCACTACTACAAATACTGGACGCTCCGCTAGTATGCTGCAGCTCCAGGTACCTAAACTTACTTAATATTTATCTTAACAATGACTGCCAGTCAAGTAACTATTAATCCGTTATTGTTATAACTTGAACTCGACTAAGCGAACCACCAGTCCCATACTTTTACTATATTACCTGTGTATGACTTTTCACCCACCCAGGTTAAAGTACTAAAATTTAAGTAGAAAACTCACTCGCGCGCCGTGCAGCACATCGGTCGCACGTATTAGTGGTTGGTTATCCGTTATCTAAATTATTATCGTATATAAATAGGGCGTGTGCGTGAGGGATTCCTAAGGAGATGGACGAGGTCCACACCAGACCTCCGTCCTCGCAGAGCGATATGAGTGAAGATGAGGTAAGATCTAATTGTACTTTAATAGAAGATGATTTAAAATGCAGCGTCGAGTCGCCCGCGTCGGCTATTATACCTACACGTGCAGGCTCCATAAAACGACACCGTGAGACTGAGAGTGACGAGAGCGGCCGGTTGATAGATGAAGAAGGCTTCACAACCGTGTCTAGGAAAACAAAGCGTAATTTGGCTGATAAAACGAAAAAACAATTCAACCTTATTAACGAATCAAATAAGAATGATGTTTGTATATCTTCATTTGAGATACTTCCGAAGCAAATAGGTTTAGCACGATTATTAAAATCTGAAGGCATTACGAATGCATCTAAGATAAGATATAAGAATGCATACAAAGTCGTAATCAGCTTTGACGAGAGAGAACATGCATTAGGGCTGATAAATAATCAAAAACTTATTGAGCTCGGATACCGCTGTCATTTCGCAAATGAGGTGGACCTTAGTTATGGCATAGTTAAGTATTTGGAATTGGAAATTACCGATGAAGAACTTATGAATGCATTTAGCGCAGATTGCAAAATAGTATCTGTGAAACGGCTTAAACGCTTATCAAATAAGAGCGAGTGGGTTGCGAGCGAGACCGTGAGATTCGGTTTTAAAAGCCCTACTTTGCCTGCGTATATAGATATGACTGTAGATTCAAGGTTGAACACGTTTCCGGTATCTCAGTGCAGTTTTTGCTGGCGTTACGGACATACAACGAGGACATGCCCAAATAGCAAAACGATCTGCCCTAAATGTGGAGGAAACCACAATAACTGTGAAACTACCCAATATCGATGTGTGAACTGTAAAGGACATATTTCATTCAGCAAGCTATGTCCTTTTTTCTTGAAGGAAAAGAAAAATCGCGAAACTATGTCTAAAAATAATGTGACTTATAAGGTGGCTTTATCGATTTATTTAGAAAATATGTCCTATCAAATTGAACATGAATCTCACGAAGTTCGCCATTATGAAGAAAAACGGCGGGATGTAGGCATGTCATACAGTGCTGCTCTGCGTCAAACAGCGAAGATACGATTACTCACCATTTAGACCAATTAGGATTAAGTTTATCCTCTACCAAAACACAAGTTTGTCAATTTCAAAGAGGAAGAGGTAGCAGTCAAGTCAAAGTCACAAATAATGGCCAAAATATAGATACAGTCAACAGCGTCAAATACTTGGGTATGTGGATAGATAAATCTTTAACATGGAAAATACATATTAGTGAAACTGTAGAAAAGGTAGCCAAGACAGTTAATTTATTAAAAGTTTTAGCGGGGCCAACATGGGGACTTCACCCTAAACACCTAAGACGACTGTATATTGCTTTGGTGCGCAGTAAAATAGATTTTGGAAGTTTTTTATACGATTCGGCAGCTAAAACTAACCTTTATAAACTACAGAAAGTGCAAAATATAGCAATGCGAGTAATTGGGGGATTTATTAGATCAACACCTATACATGTAATGGAGTGTGAACTAGGTATTCATCCATTACATTTGCGAAGGGAGTACCTGCCGACAAAATTTTGTTTGAAATCGCATGGTTCTTCAATCATTAATGTAAATGTGCTTAATGAACTTTCAGATTATATTGAAACAGAGTATTGGGCTAGAAAGAAGAAACCTCTTTTAGCTGTAGTATTTTCTGAAACTAAATTGGAACAATTAAAAGTTCAGCACCCTCTTCAGATGTTTCGTTTTAAAACATGGTCGTCAAATATAAAAATGAACTTTATTGTTACGGACGTAGAAGGAATTAAAGATGCTAAAAGTAGATACGACGCGCGAGTACTTAAGGCTAATATATTATGTATGATGAATGATAAATATGCAGGATGGTATAAACTTTATACGGACGGATCAAAAACACGTGATGGTCGTGGTGCTGCGTATTTTGATTCCGTACAAAATTGCAGTACAGGTTATAAAATTGTGTCAAAGTATAATTCAATAATGTCAGTGGAACTACTAGCAATATCAGAAGCACTATCATACGCCCGTACTCTAAATCATAAGAGAGGGGCAATATTTTCTGACAGTAAAAGTGCATTACAACATATTGCTCGGTGTGCCTCTAGTTCTAAAGGTGCCTTGATAGCGTATGACATTGTACAGAAAATATTGTCACTTAGAACGGATGGTGTTGATGTGGTATTGCAGTGAATCCCGTCTCATATTGGCATCCGCGGTAACGATGAGGCTGATAAGTGCGCTAAAGAGGCCGTATGTACTGGATCTGAATTGTACATGATGCCAGAAATATCAGAAATTCTCTGTAAGTACCAGTACAAAATTTTTGAAAAATGGAAATTATACTATGATACAATCGCACAGGAGAAAGGTGTTTGGTATAATAATATTTTGCAGCAACATCCTCCTAAAATACCATGGTTTACTAACTGTAAAATGAAGAGACAGTGGATAGTTATGGCTCACCGACTCCGCTCCGGTCACATGCCGCTTAATAAATTTAATTACTTGATGAAGCTGGTAGAATCTGACACCTGCGACATATGCGGAACACTTGAGGATGTGTATCACATCCTGGTGGAGTGTTCTCGGACGCAGAGTGTCAGATCTGCTATGCTCACTCAATATAGCATCAATTTTCTTAATGTCGGCGTAATTCAAAGTGTTTTGTCCGCTCCGCTTAGTAACGCGGCAAGAACACTATATATATTGTTGTGTGATATTTTTAAGTAGGGTTTCAAGTGAATGGATACAATGGAGCTGACATAGTCGCTAAGCGACTCAAGCTCCAAATAAAACAAAGATTTAAAAAAAAAAAAGTAGAAAACTTATCCTTCCTATTTAGATAGTTTAAATTTACCTTTGTACGGATCACCTTTAATTTACTTTCAATAAAATATAAATTCATTTTCTTTGCTGTGTAATCGTTTAACGTTAAGTACGTATTTAGTACCTATAACTTTTGATTGTACTTATACGTTTTCTCGGATAAAGAAAAAAAATAAAAAGTAACTTCATTATATAAAAACTGTTTCTTATTTTACATCTTACCCTGTACGTAGGTAGGGTTATTATAACTTTACTACTATTGTACATACAGGGAGAAATCCCGTTACAATTTGACACAGAAATTGCTGGGTATTATGACTCAGTAGGTCTATTATAGAAACAATCACTCATGAAGCAACGGTCTCACTGTTTATCACATTCATATGGGTTTTCTGCAGTACAATATGTAAGGTTACAATAACTGTCAGTATTTGACACAGGACATGTCGAGTATGGTAAACTCAATAGGTCTACTATAGAAACAATCACTCATGAAGCAACGATCTCACTGTTTATCACATTCATATAGTTTTTCTCCAGTACAATATGTAAGGTTACAATAACTGACAGTATTTGAAGCAGGACATGTCGAGTATGGTAACTCAATAGGTCTACTATAGAAACAATCACTCATAAAGCAACGATCTCACTGTTTATCACATGCATATAGTTTTTCTCCAGTACAATATGTAAGGTTACAATAACTGACAGTATTTGACACAGGAGGTGCCGAGTATGGTAACTCAATAGGTCTACTATAGAAACAATCACTCATAAAGCAACGAATTCCCTGTTTATCACATTCATATGGTTTTTCTCCAGTACAATATGTAAGGTTACAATAACTGACAGTATTTGACACAGGACATGTCGAGTATGGTAACTCAATAGGTCTACTATAGAAACAATCACTCATGAAGCAACGATCTCACTGTTTATCACATGCATATAGTTTTTCTCCAGTACAATATGTAAGGTTACAATAACTGTCAGTATTTGACACAGGAGGTGCCGAGTATGGTAACTCAATAGGTCTACTATAGAAACAATCACTCATAAAGCAACGAATTCCCTGTTTATCACATTCATATGGTTTTTCTCCAGTACAATATGTAAGGTTACAATAACTGACAGTATTTGACACAGGACATGTCGAGTATGGTAACTCAATAGGTCTACTATAGAAACAATCACTCATGAAGCAACGATCTCACTGTTTATCACATTCATATAGTTTTTCTCCAGTACAATATGTAAGGTTACAATAACTGTCAGTATTTGACGCAGGACATGTCGAGTATGGTAACTCGATAGGTCTACTATAGAAACAATCACTCATAAAGCAACGATCTCACTGTTTATCACATTCATATGGTTTTTCTCCAGTACAATACGTAAGGTTACAATAACTGACAGTATTTGACACAGGAGGTGCCGAGTATGGTAACTCAATAGGTCTACTATAGAAACAATCACTCATAAAGCAACGATCTCCCTGTTTATCACATTCATATGGTTTTTCTCCAGTACAATATGTAAAGTTACAATAACTGACAGTATTTGACACAGTAGGTGCCGAGTATGGTAACTCAATAGGTCTACTATAGAAACAATCACTCATAAAGCAACGAATTCCCTGTTTATCACATTCATATGGTTTTTCTCCAGTACAATATGTAAGGTTACAATAACTGACAGTATTTGACACAGTAGGTGCCGAGTATGGTAACTCAATAGGTCTACTATAGAAACAATCACTCATAAAGCAACGATCTCCCTGTTTATCACATTCATATGGTTTTTCTCCAGTACAATATGTAAGGTTACAATAACTGACAGTATTTGACGCAGGACATGTCGAGTATAGTAACTCAATAGGTCTACTATAGAAACAATCACTCATAAAGCAACGATCACACTGTTTATCACATGCATATAGTTTTTCTCCAGTACAATATGTAAGGTTACAATAACTGTCAGTATTTGACGCAGGACATGTCGAGTATGGTAACTCAATAGGTCTACTATAGAAACAATCACTCATGAAGCAACGATCTCACTGTTTATCACATTCATACAATGTGTCCGGACTTCGATGTCGGAGACTTTATGGGGTTAAAATACAATCAATTTCATCGACAAATCAGCCATCAAATATTTTTTATATCCAACTATTAAAAAATGGCAGCCCTTTAAAAACTTTTGTAGCCGAAGCACAGGTGCATGTGTTAATTTAACAATACCTACCCAAGTAGAAGTGTTAGAAACACAAAAGAGGTCTCATATGTTAGCTAACAAAGAAGCCAAAAAAAATAGATTTTATAACAAGACAAAAAACTTGATTAAAAGTACAAAAAAAAATAAAGCAAAAATATTTTTTTTCAGATTTTTAAAAATAAAAATAAAAAAACAATTTGCTAACCTATCCGTTTTTTATTTATTTTTATTAATACAGGATATTTGCCAAAAATGCACATTAAAATCTTAGCTCTAAGCTAGATAGTTTAGACGCTATGATAGTTTGAATGTGACTCTTCAAAGTGCTTGTAACCCGATATTAGATAGTTCAACACATTTCATTGGGTGAGACAAAATTCTTCAATAATTCAAAGAATCCGCACTAAGTTCAAACCTTAACAATAGCATTCTTTGTGCGTGCAGGTAAAAAAAACGAAAGGGCCAATAGTGTGAGTAAGCAGAATAGGGGCTGCTTCCAGGTAAAAAGGGTGCAGTGTGCACTTGTGCAGGCGACCAGTCGTCCCTCGCTCTGCGTCGTGATAACACTCGTTTCACTCGTTTGCTGTTTTAAAACTACTTACTGTGCGTTACTGTTATTTGTTAAACTTTTATTACGTTTTTGTTTTGTTTTTGGACTAACTGTTGATTGTCGTGCATTACAATGGACGAGTACTCAAGCCAGCACATCGCTGACATCCATTTTGTGTATGGATTGTGTAACGGGAATGCAAATAGAGCTGTTACAGAATATGCACGTAGATTTCCCACTAGGCGAACACCGAATGCTCGCACTTTCATTAGAATTCATTTGCGACTTGCCGAAAATGGAATAAGAAGACGCGCTAACGAACGTACTCGTGTTTTGTCGCCCCAAGATGAGCAAGAAATATTGCGACTAATTACTCAAGACCCTAGCCTGAGCATCAGGCTCTTAGCCTGTCGGCTAAATTTAACTAAATGGACGGTGTGGAGAGTTTTAAAAAGAGAAGGACTGCATCCTTACCATTTTCGTAGGGTACAAGAAATACTGGAACCTGACTATACAAGAAGAGAAGTTTTTTGTTCGTGGATTCTAAGAAAAACCCGATCTAATCCAAGTTTTTTAAAAAGAATTATGTGGACCGATGAGGCCACTTTCACAAGATCAGGGTATACGAACCACCGCAATGAACATCTGTGGCTTCAAGAAAATCCACATGCAATCCGACCAAGTTCTTTTCAGCACCAATTTTCGGTCAATGTTTGGGCAGGACTGATTAACGATGTCCTCGTTGGACCAATCATTTTACCAGAAACAATGAATGGTCCAAGGTTCCTGAATTTCCTGGAAACGGACTTTTTTGATGCTCTATTGGAGTTACCATTGGCCTACAGAAACAGAATGATTCTGCAACTGGATGGTGCTCCCGCACATTTTGCACTACTTGTGCGAAATCATTTAAACGCGCAGTATTCGCCGTGGGTTGGGCGCGGTGGAACAATCGCATGGCCGCCACGCTCGCCAGATTTAACGCCCCTCGATTTTTTTCTGTGGGGCACAATGAAACAAAAAGTATACGTAAACGTGCCTAATACAAGAGAAGAGTTAATCGCAAACATCATTCGAACAGGGAATGAATTAAAAGAAGACAGGGCGATGATCCAGCGCTCTACGCAACATGTCGCAATAAGAGCAACAGCATGCCTGCAGAGGCGAGGAGGTCACTTCGAACAGTTTCTGTAACTTTTTTGCCAAATTAAATGCAATCCTATCAATAATTATTTTTTTATTTTATTTCTCAGGAAAAACATGCTTTTGAACTGGCTATGTTTATAATGTCATAGCTCCTAAACTATCTAGCTTAGAGATAAGATTTTAATGTGCATTTTTGGCAAATATCCTGTATTAATAAAAATAAATAAAAAACGGATAGGTTAGCACATTGTTTTTTTTTATAGTTAAAAATCTGAAAAAAACCACAATAAATGAAAAAAAATATTTTTGCTTTATTTTTTTTTGAACTTTTAATCAAGTTTTTTGTCTTGTTATTAAATCTATTTTTTTTGGCTTCTTTGTTAGCTAACATATGAGACCTCTTTTGTGTTTCTAACACTTCTACTTGGGTAGGTATTGTTAAATTAACACATGCACCTGTGCTTCGGCTACAAAAGTTTTTAAAGGGCTGCCATTTTTTAATAGTTGGATATAAAAAATATTTGATGGCTGATTTGTCGATGAAATTGATTGTATTTTAACCCCATAAAGTCTCCGACATCGAAGTCCGGACACATTGTATAGTTTTTCTCCAGTACAATATGTAAGGTTACAATAACTGTCAGTATTTGACGCAGGACATGTCGAGTATGGTAACTCAATAGGTCTACTATAGAAACAATCACTCATAAAGCAACGATCTCACTGTTTATCACATGCATATAGTTATTCTCCAGTACAATATGTAAGGTTACAATAACTGTCAGTATTTGACGCAGGACATGTCGAGTATGGTTACTCGATAGGTCTACTATAGAAACAATCACTCATAAAGCAACGATCTCACTGTTTATCACATTCATATGGTTTTTCTCCAGTACAATACGTAAGGTTACAATAACTGACAGTATTTGACACAGGAGGTGCCGAGTATGGTAACTCAATAGGTCTACTATAGAAACAATCACTCATAAAGCAACGATCTCCCTGTTTATCATATTCATATGGTTTTTCTCCAGTACAATATGTAAGGTTACAATAACTGACAGTATTTGACACAGGAGGTGCCGAGTATGGTAACTCAATAGGTCTACTATAGAAACAATCACTCATGAAGCAACGATCTCACTGTTTATCACATGCATATAGTTTTTCTCCAGTACAATATGTAAGGTTACAATAACTGACAGTATTTGACACAGTAGGTGCCGAGTATGGTAACTCAATAGGTCTACTATAGAAACAATCACTCATAAAGCAACGATCTCCCTGTTTATCACATTCATATGGTTTTTCTCCAGTACAATATGTAAGGTTACAATAACTGACAGTATTTGACACAGTAGGTGCCGAGTATGGTAACTCAATAGGTCTACTATAGAAACAATCACTCATAAAGCAACGATCTCCCTGTTTATCACATTCATATGGTTTTTCTCCAGTACAATATGTAAGGTTACAATAACTGTCAGTATTTGACGCAGGACATGTCGAGTATGGTAACTCGATAGGTCTACTATAGAAACAATCACTCATAAAGCAACGATCTCACTGTTTATCACATTCATATGGTTTTTCTCCAGTACAATACGTAAGGTTACAATAACTGACAGTATTTGACACAGGAGGTGCCGAGTATGGTAACTCAATAGGTCTACTATAGAAACAATCACTCATAAAGCAACGATCTCCCTGTTTATCACATTCATATGGTTTTTCTCCAGTACAATATGTAAGGTTACAATAACTGACAGTATTTGACACAGTAGGTGCCGAGTATGGTAACTCAATAGGTCTACTATAGAAACAATCACTCATAAAGCAACGATCTCACTGTTTATCACATGCATATAGTTATTCTCCAGTACAATATGTAAGGTTACAATAACTGTCAGTATTTGACGCAGGACATGTCGAGTATGGTAACTCGATAGGTCTACTATAGAAACAATCACTCATAAAGCAACGATCTCACTGTTTATCACATTCATATGGTTTTTCTCCAGTACAATACGTAAGGTTACAATAACTGACAGTATTTGACACAGGAGGTGCCGAGTATGGTAACTCAATAGGTCTACTATAGAAACAATCACTCATAAAGCAACGATCTCCCTGTTTATCATATTCATATGGTTTTTCTCCAGTACAATATGTAAGGTTACAATAACTGACAGTATTTGACACAGTAGGTGCCGAGTATGGTAACTCAATAGGTCTACTATAGAAACAATCACTCATAAAGCAACGATCTCCCTGTTTATCACATTCATATGGTTTTTCTCCAGTACAATATGTAAGGTTACAATAACTGACAGTATTTGACGCAGGACATGTCGAGTATGGTAACTCAATAGGTCTACTATAGAAACAATCACTCATAAAGCAACGATCTCACCGTTTATCACATGCATATAGTTTTTCTCCAGTACAATATGTAAGGTTACAATAACTGACAGTATTTGACACAGGAGGTGCCGAGTATGGTAACTCAATAGGTCTACTATAGAAACAATCACTCATAAAGCAACGATCTCACTGTTTATCACATGCATATAGTTTTTCTCCAGTACAATATGTAAGGTTACAATAACTGACAGTATTTGACACAGTAGGTGCCGAGTATGGTAACTCAATAGGTCTACTATAGAAACAATCACTCATAAAGCAACGATCTCCCTGTTTATCACATTCATATGGTTTTTCTCCAGTACAATATGTAAGGTTACAATAACTGACAGTATTTGACACAGTAGGTGCCGAGTATGGTAACTCAATAGGTCTACTATAGAAACAATCACTCATAAAGCAACGATCTCCCTGTTTATCACATTCATATGGTTTTTCTCCAGTACAATATGTAAGGTTACAATAACTGACAGTATTTGACACAGTAGGTGCCGAGATGGTAACTCAATAGGTCTACTATAGAAACAATCACTCATAAAGCAACGATCTCACTGTTTATCACATTCCTATGGTTTTTCTCCAGTACAATATGTAAGGTTACAATAACTGACAGTATTTGACACGGGTGTTGCTGAGTATTATGACTCAATACTATAGAAACGATTAGGTACTCGAAAAACAACGATCCCAATATTATAAATCGTAAAAAAAAAACATTTATCACTGGCAAATAGTTTTTATCCAGTACTATATGTAAGGTTACGATAACTATCAGTGTTTGAGACAGGAGTCGCTGAGTATTATAACTCAGTAGGTCTGCTATAGAAACAATGGGCACAGCCAATAAAAAAAAAATTGTTCATAAAAATACGTTTGTTGGCAATGAAGAGACATGACCCTGAATAGTTTCACTATCTTGTATGTGGTTCTGAAGATTTTGAATGAACGAAGCAAAGTAAAAAGGTCAAACAATAAAAATTTACCTTATTTCATTTATATCCGATCTGTCATGCGTTTTTTGTGGTTATTGTTTGTATAACAAAGTACGTGCCTTGTATTTCTTAAACTTTCGTTATTCCACGCAATTTAGTAAGTGCACCTTGCCGATTACCTACTATCAACACAAAATAATAACAATAACGTAACGTAACAATATTAATTTATCAGAATTTCAACATACAAGGAAACTTGGAAGAACGTTCGTTGGTGAAATGCTTCACCAACGAACGGGAACTGTGAAGTGAAGCAATGAAGGCGAATGAACTGGTTTTTCACAAGAAAAATGCGAAAAAAGTGGGCCATATCTCGCCAGCGCTGTCTTGTCTTGTCTGCCTTTGGCTGTAGAACTACGTTTTGACAGCTTTTAGAAAACTTCCCATTGCTCGTAAAGAAACGATCTAAATATTAGAAAAGAAACCGTGAAATCATAACTAAAATGGACGTGCCAAAGTGTATATCTTAGTGAATGGAAGATTACAGTCTTTTTCAAATAGCAAGTCACCTATGACAGGTCCATGGAACGTTAAATATTACGTAAATAAATCATGTGACGTCACACCATGTCATATAATCTTTAAATTATATTATTACTTTATTTTATTAGCTCCCATTTTGCAAATTGGCGCACAGGATGGCTTGTGCTTTGCTCCACAAAATATATCAGGAACCAACATAAAATGTTGGTGTGAAATTAATTATCAAAATTGTATTTAAATAACAAATTAGGATTTTTTAAGCATTTATTTTGGAATTGTAAACTAGTAATAAAATTAGTTTCAAATTTAGAATCTATCGGATAGCTTTATACAAAATATTTGGTTATCTGTTGGAAGCCGTATTACGACATGACGTCATATACGCTGACTCGCTCGCACTCGAAGAATTCTTCCATAAGCGAGAAAGAGAAGCTAGATCGAGGAGACCATTTTGAAAAATAGACATTCACGTCAGAGCCGCCGTTGCGCGTGTTACGGGGTGAATCACCTTTTGGATTTTTTTACATCTTTTTGAGAAGAGAATGACCTGAGGGAGCCAACGCCGATCCCGCAGGGGACACCAGGTCCATATTTCCGTCTGAGATGACGTAAAACTCCAACTTTCAAGAATTATTTTGTGACGCGCCATGCGGTCACCAAACTAAGGAACTCGAGCGAAATTCCCATTTGAAGCTTTGAAGACAAGGCAATGTCATTTCACTGGAGGAGCTCCATGAAGCGTTCGAGAATCGGATGATCCTGCAGAAGACACCATCAGCAAAGGATCCATCAGATAACCTCCTTTCATTTATTTTATTTTACCAAGTTTTCTCGTCATTATCTTCCATCGAAACAATAGCAATCAGCTTATTTAAATATTATTCCAACATATTGTAACTTTGCAAAAAAATTATTTCTCTTCTCCAAAAATTTAATTTTCTTATGACAAATGGCGCCCGAACAATTATTTACTTAGAATTTAACTTAAAAACAAACCAATTTTATCTTGTGCAAAGGTGTATGTTGGAATTTATAAACAAAAGATTACAATTTAATCTACTGTAGAAGTAGGTATTTTCACAATTGTGTTATTGAATTTGTGTAACAATTTTTCTTGTAAAGATGTATAGTACACCGTCTGTTGACCGTAAGTTAACAGCGGAGCAAACGTCAGATTCACCTCAACCAGAACTCCAAAATTCACAGAGCTTAATAGATATACCTGTTTCAGATTCAGAAGAAATGAATTATGTCAATACCGATGTGAGGATGGCTCAAGGAACAATCCAGTCGCCATTATGCAAAAATATCCACACAAATCCTAGCACTAGTGTTATAGATCCAGCCACAGACGGTGACAAGTATATTCCATTTATGAAACAAAGGCACTCGACACAAAACAGTCATGTACCAGTCACCCAGGTAACATATGCAATTAATAACAGTTACAACTCCAATTTGAAGTCCTGGGGACTGAAGTATAGTGGTGATACGTGTGTTGTTGAATTTTTGAATCGAGTGAACGAAATTAAGTTAGCAAGAGATGTGTGTGAAAGTGTACTGTTGAGAGGTTTTTCAGAGCTGTTAGAAGGCACTGCTCTGAAATTTTACAGATCAGTTCGCCATGCGTTACCCACATGGGAATCTTTGTGCGATACATTCAAACACAACTTTGTAGCAATCGATTATGAATACCTAACAGAAAAGCAGCTGCGAGATACAAAGCAGAAGCAATATCAAACCGTTTTTAGCTTTGTCATCGATATACAGGACTTAAATACAAAACTGAGCATACCTATACCAGAACACTCATTGTTAGAAATTGTTAAACATAATCTATTGCCAGTTTATGCACAATTGTTAGCAAACAACCCAGTAAATTCATTAGAACAATTAAAAGCAATTAGTAAAAACTATGAAGCTTATTCAGGCTTGTTAACAACAAATAACAAACCCATTACACAACCGCAGAAGCAATATTTTGCGACTACTACTTTACCCACAGCTATTCCTCAATTTAGGAAGGAGTTTCGTGGAATACAGTCCACCCCACAAAAACAAGGTGAGACATGTTTAAAGTGTAATAAAATAGGGCATAACTATAAGGTATGTCGTACTATTCCAGGTCCAATATGCTTTAATTGCAAAGCTATTGGAACTACAACTGCTTTTTGTCCAAATTGTTCAGACAAAACTCCAGCTACCAAACAAAAAGGCAACTGGGCAAAGTCCGACACTAGGGGAAATTTAAAAAATTGTAATTTAAAAAACTAGTTAGTAGGGGAGACCAACTCAAAGTATCTAAGGGTGGTAAATGTGACTTGATCTCTCCTGAAATTCTAGTACTAGAAGATGACAACCGACTATTTCTAAAATTTAAAATTTTCGGTAAGGAGGTCATAGGTTTATTGGATACCGGGGCAAATTTTTCTGTTCTCGGTAAAGATTTTTACAAAGAATTTTTGAGCTCAGCTAGAATGCAAAAGACGTTTATTAACGCCCGCACGGCTGATGGTTCTCCCATATTTATTAAAGGAACTATGTCATTACAGGTTCAATACAAAGATATTTCAAAATCTTTTGATTTTTTGGTCATGCCTAACATATATAATAATATTGTACTAGGTATGGATTTTATTTATGCTTTTCATTTGCTAGATATATTCAAGATTAATAAATTTTGTTTAAGTAACAACAATAACACAGGTTTTTGTACGAATTCACTTGAACTCAATGAAGTAAGAGCAATAGTACCACGCAACCAACTGACAAGTAAACAGGAAGGGCAGTTATCACAAATAGTTGAACAATTCAAGGATATTTCTTCGGATGTAGCTGGGCTAGGTAAAACCGACCTCGTCACACATAGGATCGTTACTACAGGCCCGCCGATAAAACAACGTTACTACCCGCTCTCTCCTGTCAAGTTGAAAGCACTTAATGAAGAAGTTGATCGAATGCTGGATTTAGGTGTCATCGCTCCATCACGTTCACCGTGGGCAAACCCAGTCGTTATGGCCACCAAGAAAGATGGATCATTAAGGTTCTGTTTAGATGCTAGAAAACTTAATGATGTAACTGTGAAGGATAGTTATCCAGTTCCATATATTTCTTCCATATTAGATAACCTTAAAGGCTCGAAGTACTTGACTTCAATCGACCTTTCCAGTAGTTTTTGGCAGGTGAAATTAGATAATACAGACGGCTATTCCCCGAATCTATCCCCAAATTTAAACCCAAATTGCATAAATATGCAAGATAACAGCAATTCATGTCAAAAGACAGCATTTATAGTACCCAATAGAGGATTATTTGAATTTAGGCGTATGCCATTTGGACTGTCCAATGCAGGGGCAGAATTACAAAGACTAGTGGATAAACTTCTCTCCCATCAATTTGGGGAGAAAGTATTCGCGTTCCTTGACGATTTGCTCATCGCGACAGATACGTTTCAGTCGCAGGTTGAAATATTAAAAAGAGTCCTCGTCGCGTTAAAAGATGCTGGACTCACGGTTAATTTAGATAAATGCAACTTTTGTATGCCTGAACTGAAGTATTTAGGATACATAATAAATTCCGAAGGTCTTAAAACAGACCCGGACAAACTTACTTGTATAAAGAATTTTCCATTACCCAGCACCGCTAAACAGTTGCGAGGTTTTATAGGCCTATGTTCATATTACAGGCGTTTTGTCCAGAATTTTTCGTCAATAATAGCCCCAATGACCGCAATGATAGGCAAAAGGAAAGGTAGAGACAAGGTTGAATGGACAGAACAGGCAAAAGAATCGTTTGAAAAACTAAAACAAGCTCTCCTGTCTGCTCCAGTGTTAGCTTGTCCAGACTTTGCCCAACCTTTCATTTTGCATTGCGATGCGTCATCCGTAGGCTTAGGAAGTGTTCTTACACAAGAAATAGATGGTGTTGAACACCCAGTCGCGTACCATTCTCGACTACTTTCGCGACCAGAGCGTAACTACGGTACGACTGAGAGGGAATTATTGGCAGTAGTTGATTCTATTATTCATTTCAGAAGTTATTTAGACGGATTTCATTTTACCGTAATCACGGACCACATGAGTCTAAAATGGCTAAAGTCACTGAACAACCCTTCTGGTCGTTTAGCACGTTGGTCCATGCAGCTCTCACAGTATAATTTTGATATACGTCATAGACAAGGTAAACTTCATGTCGTACCTGATTTTTTATCACGAATTTCGATTGATCTTATAACCTATTCTCAGGGGCCGGGCAATACATCCGACACTTGGTATTCTAAAGTTTATGATGGTTGTAAAAACGAACCACACAATTACAAAAATTTCTTTATAGATAACAATATTCTATATAGGTATAACAAGCCCAAGTCAACTCTCGACAAGAACGAATGGAAAATAGTTATACCACGGGAATTAATCGAAACTTGTATGAAGGAGTGCCACAGTAGCCTCGATTCAATCCATCCAGGAGTCAATAAAACTTATTACAAGCTTAGGCAGTTGTATTATTGGAAAAACATGAATAGGGATGTCGTCAAATATATAGACGAATGCGAAGTTTGTAAGGCGTATAAGCACAGCACATCTGCTCCCCTAGGCTTTATGAGCAAGCAGAAACAAGTCTCGTACCCGAATCATACGCTGTCAATAGATTTAATAGGGCCATTTCCTAAGGCATACTCAGGCCACGGGTATATCCTTTCCATTGTCGATATTTTTACAAAATTTTGCTGGTTGCACCCGCTGAGAACTGCAACAACCAAAACAATTACAAATTTTATTGAGAGCGAAATCATTTTCAAGCATGGAACCCCATTTGTTTTGATATGTGACAATGCCACTGTATTTAGAAGCAAAGATTTCAAGAAATTTACAAATAGGTATAATATTGCCAAAGTTTTTTATAATTGCTATTATACCCCACAAAGTAACGTTGTGGAGAGGTATAATCAAACCGTAGAAACATGTTTGTCGATTTTAGTACAAAATGACCACCGAACATGGTCAAAGCACTTATCACGAATTCAGTTAGCTTTAAATAGCTCAGTTAATATAACTACTGGCTACACGCCCTATTTTTTAGCAACAGGGAGAGAAATTATAGTAGATGGTAATTTACACACTCTTTACTCAAAAACTCCCAAAGACTTGCAAAATCTCCAGGTAGCTGATAGGGAACCAG
The DNA here is from genome assembly GCA_905404285.2 of Erannis defoliaria. Classification (NCBI taxonomy): domain Eukaryota; kingdom Metazoa; phylum Arthropoda; class Insecta; order Lepidoptera; family Geometridae; genus Erannis; species Erannis defoliaria. The sequence goes on along the minus strand of FR990082.1, from coordinate 16,706,228 downwards.
CTGCCACTGCTTTGAAAGAATTGTCAGATGTATACGTAGATGTCGAAAACGCTATGGTAGAAGCTTTTAGACGCAACGCTGAAAGGTACAATCGTAGGCGTAAGCAAGTAGTCTATCAGATCGGAGACACCGTATGGAGAAGAAACTTCGTTCAATCCAATGCTGCCAATTTCTTTTCAAGTAAATTAGCACCACGTTTCATAAAATGCACGGTTACAAAAAAACTATCAGATTTGGCGTATATTTTAAAAGAAATAGAGGGTGGTAACACCGGTAAATACCATATTAAAGATATTCTTAAACAAAGTTCATAAGTAGCTAATTATTATGTTTTTTTAATTTCATATTCTCTCATTTTTCTAAAAGTTAGAAAAAATGTGACGAGTTATAAATCACAACTGCATAAAAACAATATGTATTTGCGTACCTAGCAAATGTCAGGCACTCCAAATATAAGCAGAATCATATTAAGGCATAATCATTGGTTATAGAAAAATTATGTTGTTTTGAGTTTTATTTTATTTTTATCAAAAAAAAAAAAAAACTCAAGTGTGAACACACCATTACTTCCAAAAGATTTCTAACATTTTCATTTATAAAGCGGATTATAAACCAATAAAAATAAATTATATTCAAGAAAAAATATCCCTATATACCGAAATTACCCACTCTCCCCTCAAAATTTTTAATAAAATATTTTGTTTACTACCCATAGTAGACGCTAACAGAAGTCAATGTATACTTTTATTGCAAAATTCAGATCAATAGTTTTTGAAATATAAACAAAAACAATATTTATTTATTCAAAGCAATGCAGTATGTAAACACACATATGGCGGCGCTTATAACTTTTTCAAAATTGTAGTTACAGACAATTATTTTTGATTTATCGTACCTACGCATATCTAGCTACCTATAGATACACAATTTTGGCTATCGGTTCAGTATTATTCAAATTAAAATGAAAACCGTATGTTCACAACCAAAATTCTCAAAAGTAAAAAAGAAACACATAAGTTTTAAGTTTGCGTTTTTACCCACATTATTATTTCTACGGATACTTTAGGATACTGTAAATCCATAACAAATACTGATAAAATCATAAAATCAATAATTATTTCTTTACAAACAAGTTTAGAATTTAAACATTGCAATTTTCCTTGTAAACCAACAAGTTCATGTAGGTAAAATGACATACTATATGGTCTATACTCAGACTAAGTATGACTTCTATTCAGACATTGAACTACTTAAGCGTTATTTATACAAGAATTTACTTATTTTGATTTCCAATTTGTATAGAAAAGACGATTCTTTTTCTGTCTCAAAGACAAGTTTCAAGTATTAACAAAGTGTTGACCTACATTCAGGGAAAGACTTAAATACTTACTTTGAATTAACTTAATAACAGTATTCAAAGCTATTGTTTTGTTTTGGACAAGTATCCATTGCTATATAAAGCAAAAGCAGTATATTTAATACCATTTTTTTTGTGTTTTGAGACTTGGTAATTTTTGTTAAAACCAAGTCTGTGAAGCAATTTTTTAAGGTTAATACCATTTTTTTGTGTTTTGAGACTTGGTAATTTTTGTTAAAACCAAGTCTGTGATGCAATAATTTTAAGGTTAAGTATGAGTAATTATTTTTACATTACCAACAATAAACCAAACGTTCAATAATGCATATTTTCGTGTCCTTATTAGTTCTTAGCCTACATATTGGGCAATTTTCTGGAGGATCCTATTTAAAGGCAACCTACCATTAACTATAGCTTATTAGCTAATTATTTGGGAACGATTTAGTTCTAGTCTTTTTGTTACATGCTAACATACATACCGGATTTGACTAACGACAAGTTTATACCTAGTATGACTTAAAATGTTTTCTTATGGCTGAGTTAAAACACTCGGACATGCTAGCAATATTTAGTAGATCTACATACATACATACATACCAAACTTACCTTTTTGTCTTGTAGATACCAAAGGTTGTCTGTGAACCTTCTAAGATTAACAATTAGTCTTTAATTATAGTTAGCAGCATCTAGTGCACGGATTCACTGCGTAGATTTAATTTAGGTTTAAATAATTAAGATTTACCTGTACTTAATTAAAGCTTATACTTAGTTTATCTAATGTTTACAACGATAGATATTTACTTTAAACATTAGAAGTTTTCACTTCATACTATTAGACAATAGTGAGACTTTATTCTCATAGAATTAGGTCATTACTAGAAAACCCAAACTGTAGGGTATAGATTATTATAAGAATTACAAACATACTAACACATATTTACTTACCGTTTAAAACCATTTAGATATCATTGTTTTTCAGATAAGTTTTGTCCGCACCTACATAAGAGTGAATGGATATTTATATTAACAGTTACCTTTTAAGCTACTTGCTATATACTACTTTTGTTTTATTACACAATGTGTTATTTCTATAGGTATATCCTATACCATCATGTTATGTATGGAGTCATGAGGATTATGAAAAGTGAAGCAAGTATGTCAGAATAGCTCAATTTAACTATGAGATGCAAGGAGATTTATGAAGTTCGATGTAAGTTTAAAGGTGTGAGTGGTGATTTTGTAAGAACTAGGCAGTGTGAATATTATTTAAATTCCTTATAGGTACCTATGTATGAAAGAATGTGAGTGATTTATTTTATGAAAGTGGAATAACAGTTTATTTTGCTAGATGGAATGTAAGAAGCTTGCTGAAGTATCAACCTCACTATATTTCAGGATTCCAACCTATAACAAAAAGTTTCTTTTCATGCCTACCCCGTCTGTTCAGACAGTAAACTGTCTTTTGTTTCAAAAGGGGGATATTGTCATATAATCTTTAAATTATATTATTACTTTATTTTATTAGCTCCCATTTTGCAAATTGGCGCACAGGATGGCTTGTGCTTTGCTCCACAAAATATATCAGGAACCAACATAAAATGTTGGTGTGAAATTAATTATCAAAATTGTATTTAAATAACAAATTAGGATTTTTTAAGCATTTATTTTGGAATTGTAAACTAGTAATAAAATTAGTTTCAAATTTAGAATCTATCGGATAGCTTTATACAAAATATTTGGTTATCTGTTGGAAGCCGTATTACGACATGACGTCATATACGCTGACTCGCTCGCACTCGAAGAATTCTTCCATAAGCGAGAAAGAGAAGCTAGATCGAGGAGACCATTTTGAAAAATAGACATTCACGTCAGAGCCGCCGTTGCGCGTGTTACGGGGTGAATCACCTTTTGGATTTTTTTACATCTTTTTGAGAAGAGAATGACCTGAGGGAGCCAACGCCGATCCCGCAGGGGACACCAGGTCCATATTTCCGTCTGAGATGACGTAAAACTCCAACTTTCAAGAATTATTTTGTGACGCGCCATGCGGTCACCAAACTAAGGAACTCGAGCGAAATTCCCATTTGAAGCTTTGAAGACAAGGCAATGTCATTTCACTGGAGGAGCTCCATGAAGCGTTCGAGAATCGGATGATCCTGCAGAAGACACCATCAGCAAAGGATCCATCAGATAACCTCCTTTCATTTATTTTATTTTCCCAATTTTTCTCGTTGCCGTCATCCATTGGACTATCGCCATCAGCGTTTTAATATTAATATTGTATTAGGACTTATCAAAATAGTAAACGCATTGTAACCTCAAATAATCTTTTGTTCTTTTTTCTCCCATATATCTTTAGCACAAGATAGATAGGTAAATTATAAATCATCAATTTCATTTTCAACAAGAGGCCCCCTGTACTCCAGAGGTCTGATGTTTCGTGACTGATACGTATCCAGGAACCCTAACTTTTTGTTTTATTTTTTTTGTTATTTGTTTTGTCTTTCTTTGTCAAATCACAATTTTCTTATGACAACCAATAGTTGAATATTTCTATTTATCAGTGAAAACATTAAGCAAACTCACAAGATAAACTAATAAAATAAACGACAAACGACGCAAGAAATAGAATAAAGGTTATTGATTCGCGTATAAATTTTCGCGTTCACAAAATTTAATACATTATTAAATTCGTTAAATTGTTATGTTACGTGCTATTGCCGATCGTGACGTCATGATAAGAGGGCTGGGAAATCGACTATTGTTGAAATCGAAGAATATCGAAAACAAAACATATTAATCGACTTGTTACTATACTATAAAAATTATAAAATATGTAGTGCGTATTCGATACGAAAATGTATGAAAAACTTGCAAAAATAGAACAGCGCCAAGGTATATTATTTTTACTGGCAACAGCGCACCCACCATTTTGTTTGTGCGTGAATGTGGTCAGTACGATTGCCAAAGCGTTGTATGCGTCACGTATATTCATTACCATTGTTGCGGATTATTATTTTTGTTCTGTTTTTAGTTGTTGTTTGTTTTTGGTTGTGTTAATTTTGTTATTATTTCCTTGTCATTTCCCGAGTTACTGTTATCGTTATTGTTGTGACTTTTGCTGTTATTGTTATAAAGTGACCTTCTTGTTCAAAATGTCCGACAAAAAAAGAGCTGTTCTGAATAGGCAGTCACGTGAACAGATTGTGTGCTTACGTAAATATTTTGAACGAGAAAGACTCGACGGTGGACCGCTTTTGCCCATTGACGAGGTATATAGCCGTGTTGCCGATGCTTTGGATAACTCTACAAGGACAGTCATACGAGTTACCAAAGAAAAATATGGGCAGTCAGGCATGGAAGAAAACATATTGTCCACGCCGAACAAAAAAAGAGAGAAAAATAGCACACACACGGATGTAGACACATTTGACGTAGACGCTATAAGAAATCATATTTACCGCTGCTATACGGCAAGGGAAATTCCCACATTAAAGACATTACACGATTTTCTTAAAGAGTCTGGCTTGTTCAACGGTAGCATAACTTCGCTTTGGAGACTACTGAAAAAGATCGGGTTTCGTTACAAAAAATGTGATAAGAGACAGATTGTAATGGAGAGGAGACACAATACTTTTGGCTCGATGCACATTTTTAAGAGCCACCAAACACATTGAAGATTGGAATAACGTCAGTTTTATTGACGAAACATGGCTGAATGCCAACCACACGGTTGGAAAAATATGGACGGACGATACGGCTCACTGCTCAACAAACCGCCCGCTGGAAAAGGGCAGCGGCTTATAATTTGCCATGCTGGGTCAAGCAAGGGATTTGTACCCAACTGCCTTCTGGCTTTTAAATCAACCAAAAAATGGGATCATCGTAATTTCTTTAGTACCCAACACAACACATATGTTGCAACCACTGGATGTGGCAGTGTTTTTTCCACTAAAACAGAGTTGGCTAAAGTATGTCCGCAAATGGAGAATTGACCACGAAGGTCAAGAGATCACCAAATTTAATATGCCTTGTGCTTTAAGAGACATTTTGGTAAATGACACACATTTCGCGGATAATATAAGAGCAGGATTTAAGACTTGTGGTCTTTACCCTTTTGGTCCAGATCACGTAAACTACAAAAGAATCATTGAACGATCCAAGCATAATGCAACTACCGCGAGTGTGCGCGTAGTAGAAGCGACCCATCTGCAATATTTAGAAAATAAAATTTCACCAAATTTGCTGAATGATTTCCAAGAAACATACAACAAGGGACTGGATTGGAATGGTAGTATTGAAGCTGTTCAGTTGTATCAAGTGTGGCTAAATTTCAAAATTGACAACACTTCATTCAGGTTACAAACTCAAAATTCCTCCCAATCTGCATTGATGACACAATCAAATGAGTTGATATCTGCACCAGCAGTCTTGACAACTAAAGTGAAAGTCACCTATACCTAAACAAAACTGCCACTTGAATAAACCTGATAATAAAGATACTACTAAAGATAAAGCACAAGGGACTGAAGCAATAACTAATTCAAAAAAGTGTTTATCTACTTCAATGGTCATAAACAGCCCTATAAATGTCATAGATTTAGTTGAGACCTGTATCAAATGGCCTGAAAAGAAGTCGTCTATTTCTAACCGCAAGAGAGCATACATCCCCTCTGTTTTAATCTCAGATAAATGGAAAGATATAATGGTGGCTAAAGAAAAAGAAAAACAAGACAAAGAACTAAAACAACAACAAATTTACTTAAGAAAGAAAAACAAATTAGACGCCCCCGAAAAAACACCAAAGAAGAAATCGAAAGCAAAAAAACTTTAGAAAAACTTGGAATCAGAAACATCAGAAGAAGACCGATTTTCCATTAGACATTCGGACGCTACAGACTGTTCCGATGAATTTTCGTTTGGAACAGTTGAGAATCTACAGTTGGAGGACATTTCGCGAGCTAAAGAAAATATGAATGACTATAAAATTGGTGATTTTGTGATTTTCATATATGTAAGTGAACATTTTCTCGGGAAAATTGAATCATTAAGTGAAGATGCGGCATTGATACGAGCAACGCAAAAATCATTGAAGAATTAGAAATGGCCAGAGAAACAAGACTTAAATTTGTATGCTATGTCTGACATAATACAAAAAATTCATACACCTAAAAAAACTAATTCTAAAAGAGAATTAATATAAACTAACAGACACCATGCCATTAATGAAATACTGAGACAAGCCCTGGTAGAAGCGGAGATTCCTTGTGCGCTGGAGCCTCCTGGTCTATCGCGTTCCGATGGTAAGCGACCGGACGGACTTACATTGATTCCGTGGCGTAGGGGCCGCTGCCTGATTTGGGACGCCACCTGCGTTAGCAGCTTTGCTGCGTGCCATCTTGCCGCTACCCAGCAGGTGGCTGGCGCCGGGGCGGAGGCGGCGGCCAGAGCTAAGCGGCACAAGTATGCCAGCCTGGAGACGCAGTACGAGTTCGTTCCGTTCGCCGTGGAGACCGCGGGATCGTGGGGCTTCGACGTCAAGAAATAGGTCGTCGTTTGAGGGAGAAAGGGCGGGACCCACGTTCTGGTCATTTTCAAGCCCAGCGCATTTCCTTGGCGATTCAGCGTGGCAATGCCGCTGGCTTGATGGGCACGTTTGGTCGGGAGGCCGGGCACGATCTTGGACATTCTATTTTATAATTATTGACAATGAACTCTGCGGAGTTCAGCTTTATTTCTATTTTGACTCTGTAATATCATTTAAGGACATATTTATAATATGAACGAATAAATTTGATAATATTCTCTTTTAACTAACAATAAATATTGGTTTTACACACTACATAATTATTTTATTTCATCATAACTAGTTTGTAATTTAGTGGCCAAAACTGATGCAATGCAATGGCCACAACTAGGTAAAAAATGGCCAAAACTAATACTTTCACACATTTCATTTTTGAAAATATTAAAAAAAAACATTTAATCGAATTTTGTTACATTATCGTATAAATCCCTTAAGATAGATATATTTCCTGTGCGATATGGTTTTAAAATTATCATTTTATCTATTTTTGTACAATCAGCGAATTTCGAAAATGAAATTGACCTTAAAGTGGCCAAAACCGGGGCTTTTGCCCTACTACCGATAAAATGGCGAAAGTGCATAGATAACAATGGTACATACTTTGATTGAATAAGTAATTAAAATAATATAATTTAAAAAAATCGTTTAGCTTTTTCCATACAATACGCCAATTGCATATAAGGACCCAATATTTAGGTATAATATAACCACCACGACAACCACATAAACTGAAAGCCACAGCTCAAATTATAGTTATATTACAGTTATTTAACCCTTTCCTATCTGACGGTACTAATTTGTACCACCTAGTTTACCGCCTCTTACTTCAAACGTCGCGTAACGTTTAAGTCTTGCTGTCGATCCTTAGAAGTACCAATTAGCTACCCAATCAGATAGTTTTATTTGAAACATTATAAACTACAGCCAATCAGTGAAGCTTGCAAGTTCAGACCGGCACCGACGAAAAAACAGTTACCGTCAGACATTTTAAAAAAAACATAATAAATAAAATTTACGAGGTAAGTTCTGATTTTCTTTGTGAATTAGTTACATTTATGTGTTATTTATAATATAATAATAAGTTCTATACGTATTTCACGTTATTTGTTTTCAAAAACATCGAAATTTTGACGAGGACCGAAAAGTACCGTCAGTGGCTTCGTGTTTTTTTTTTCAGTATAAGATTCCTGTTATATCGAGGGTAGTTATAAACCGCTTATTCAAACTATTTCAGGTACTTTACGATGGATGATATGAAACAGAAAGCACTTATAGAGGCGTGGCTCGTAGAAGACTTCCCAGACTGTAATGCGGGATCGGATGTTGAACAATCTGATGACGAAAATCCAGAAGAAATTCAACCACCATTGTCGAGGGATTTCGATTCAATTTTTGAAGAGGCCTTGGAAAAAGAGCTTCATTTCAGTCAGCAGTCACAGCTGGGCTATGAAATGCAATCCTGTGAATCGACAGAGGTAATACAAACTACACCCCTTATATCTAGCATTGATTTGAATGTTGCTGGCACATCAGAAATTGCAACACCAGTCATGCCGGCTACTAGGGGCTTATCTTCAAAAAAAAGACCTGAAGTAGAGCGAAGGTGGAAAAAACGCGATAGGCAGACTTGTTTACCTGAATATTTTGATGACGTTGGAGCAGTTGAAACATGTTTTGCTGATTGCGAAACGCCTACGGACACATTTATGGTCATCATTGATTCCATATTGGATAATATAGTGTTTCAAAGCAACCTTTACGCTACCACTAAAGGCAAAATACTTAATTTGAAGAAAGAAGAGCTATTAGCATTTATAGGTATTAATTTTTATATGGGCTACAATACAAGACCAGCTTGGACGGATCATTACTCCTCAGCGCCAGATTTGAACAATGCTCTTATATGCTCTTACCAGGGATAGATTTGCAGCTATACTATCTTGTTTGCACTGCAACGATAATTCGACGATGCCCCGGAACTGTAAAGACAAATTATTCAAGCTACGACCTATGATAAAAGAAAATCAAAAATTTCGGGAATGCTATCATGGAACCAGAGAACTGAGTGTAGATGAATCGATGATAAAGTTCAAAGGAAGATCAGTTTTGAAACAATACCTTCCCATGAAACCGATAAAACGAGGGTACAAACTATGGTGCTTGGCAGACCAAAGAGGTTTTATCAAAAACTTTATGATCTATCAAGGCAAAGATGAAGAATTGACGGCCAAATTTGCTGATTATTCTCTTGGAGAAAGAGTTGTGTTGGAATTGACGGAAAATGAATGGCATAAGGACAAGGTCATTTATTTTGACAATTTCTTCTCATCAGTTCCCTTACTGGAGAAATTGGTGACTGAGGGGACTTTTGGCTGTGGAACTATCAGGTCTAACCGTAAAGGACTCCCCACAAACTTGAAACCAGACTATAAGCTGAAAAGAGGAGAATATGACTACAGATTTTCAAATCTAGACATTGGATTTTGGAAATGGAAAGATAACAAAGTTGTACATTTTGTCTCTAATTTCCACGGAAACGAGGAAGCCACAGTAACAAGAAAAGAAACGGATGGTACTAAATCCACAGTAAACTGCCCCGACGTCGTGAAGGATTACAACCAATTTATGGGAGGAGTAGATACAGCAGATCGTCTTCGAGCGTTATATTGTGTTGATAGAAAGTCTCCGAAGTGGTGGCATCGGTTATTCTGGGGCATGCTGGATATAGCGTTTGTAAATGCGTACATTGTGCATGGCCTTCTGCGAGAGAAAATGCCAGTAAAAGATTTTCGAAGATCTGTGGCACAGGGCCTAATGTCGAAGAAGGATCCTCCAATGTCCAAGAAAAAGAGATTGTCACGAGATGAAACTCCAACCCCAAGCCAATCAAAGTCAAAGCGTCGTAAAATGGGCTTTTCTACCCTAAAAGATGTAAGGATGGGTAATAGAGGAATCCACTGGCCTCGCTTTGAGAAAAATAGAGGACGATGTGAAGTTTGTAGCATAAAAAATATTCAGTCCAAGCCACACACAAAATGCTCGCACTGCAATGTGTTTTTATGTTTAAATGAGAAAAAAAATTGCTTTTCGGAGTATCATGGCATAGAAATTTAGTAAGAAAATCATAATGTTTACTAACTAAAGTAAAAAATAGATATAAGATTCCATTTTTAGGTCTAAGATGTTTATTCTAAAAACTCGACTTTTTGGTCACCAAAAAGTCCAGGTTTTGAAAACAATACCAAGAATACTAATAAAAATCTAAAAAAAAAATATGTGTTTCCTTAAAACCTAATATTATAATATAACTTAATAGTAAGATTTAATTACAAAAACTCGGTATTTGTCAATAAATCAGATAGCCGTCAGGAAAGGGTTAATACTAGCTGACCAGCCCCGGCTTCGCACGGGGATAAATAACCTTTTTTTACCGACTTCAAAAAAATGAGGTTATCAGTTCGACACATATATGTATGTAATATCAGCTGTGCCCCGCGGTTCCGCCCGCGTGATGATGAAAAACGACGAAGGTGATAATAATAAAATTGCCTATACATATGTTATTCCGGAATATAAGCTCTCCATTTCGAGTTTCTTTTGTTTCGAATTTTCTACCTAACTATCAATTTCCATCACTATAACTTCAATAACAAAGACTTGTCTATAGAAAGTTTCATCCTCCGTTTCTCGCTCTTAAATCATCCCTGTCAAAAAATATTAATAACATAAAATCTTATTTTGAATGGACTACCCAAACACAAATTTTCATCAATATAACTTCAAAAACAACTAACTTCCATAGAAAGTTCCATCCCCCATTTTACTCCCTTAATAGGCTAGATGACTGTTTTTTTTTATTGTCCTATTAAAATGTGGCCCATAAATATAGCTGAGTAATGAAAACAAAATGAAAATCTGATCAAAAATAAGCAACTTATAAGCAATTTAATATCATGCTAGACAGAGAGGCGAAACAGCAAATCGTGACGTCACTTGTCAGTACGCCATATAAATTCTATTCTGACAAGTAAGGCGTGACGTCATTTTTTGTTTTGTGGGAAAGGGACAGAGTTGTCTCTAACAAAAACTTTAAACGCTCATATATCAGAACATTATTAACCGATTTAAATTATTTTTTCAATAAACGTACTATATTTAAATAAATTCTTCATCAAAGCTATGGGTTTCAACGATTTAAGCACCAGTCATCTAGCCTATTGAGCCCTGTCGCTAAATCCGTTCTTAGCTGACGTCTCCTATTAACTACCTACCTGCCAAATTACAGCTTCAGGCCTTGATCCTGTAATTTGGCAGGTAGGTAGTTTATAGGGATCTAGTAGTTTTCGAGATTTCGTGTTTAATCAGTGATTATACGAGTGATTTTCGCTATTATTTTATATTTTATATAGATAGGCAGCTCCTGACATGAAACACAATAATATGGACTGACCAGTCCTAAATTTAGATGTCGTATCACAAACAATAAATTAATTTTAGGAAAGGGTATGTAGAGGCAGACTAAACAAACATTTTTTTTGGAAAATTGGCATATGTCAGACATTTTGCTTAAATAATGGTAACGCAACAGACATTTTGATTATTCCAAAAGTAAATGAAGTGGTTTTAGGGCAAGCTGTACAGAAAACTTGAGAATATAGCAATTACATGTGATGTCTTCCAGAAAATATCATGTTGCATTGGCGAAGTGACTGAAGCTGGTAAATAAAAGATAAGTCTCCGGCTGTTGATGAAATGATTTAAGGAAACTCATTTCTCAATTGGAATGGCGATGACACTAGCACGTTTTATAGAAAACTTACTACATCCTAAATACAGAAGCCAAATCTTCACCCATGCAGAAATTATTCAAGCTTTATCATTTATCGGAGCTTGTTATCAAAGAAGTGATTTTACAACATATTTGACCACCATGTGGTAAATGATGTTTGATCTCTAGAATGGTAGCCGTTGTGAAGAAGCAGAATAAATTTCCGAACCATGGACTTAGTATACACAGATTCACTCTGCTATTGCATCCAGTGACAGAACTGAAGACTGCTTTCGACATTTGGGTTTATTCATTCTGATGTTCAATATAGACTCGAGACTGAAATATTCAAATCACATTTCCTTCATACTGTTGCTAAACCATGAGAACAGATTCTAATTTGTTTACAGGACACATCTTAGATATATTCATCATCATCCAGGAGACGTCCACTGCTGAACAAAGGCCTCCCCCTTAGACCGCCACACTGTACGACAACCTGCCATTTGCATCCACCGGATGCTTAGATATATTGTATGTATATAATTTATTTAAGGGGCACACATGTGGAGCCATTGGGTGCTTGGCTGATTGGAGACAGTTCTGAGGACCCAATGGTATCATTATTTTAAATTATGCCCAGATTACATCAGATCTCCAGAGGTAGTGCATACCATTCATACAAAAACATCTGGATGTTACAACAATGGTGTTTTAGACAATTCATGTTAGACTATTAGTATATTGTGGTAGGACAGAACACATTTATAATTTTTAAGGGATATTTAACCATTTTTAGACCCAAATATTTATCTACATGAAAATTGTGTTAAAGAGAGTTTAAATACCTATGCAAACTATTTGAATTCAGAATTTTCAGATACAGACAATGCCCAGCCATACCTATCAAGTGGTATCTCAGAGTAGTTGACGAGGATTACTAGACAATAAACAGAGGAAAACCCAAGGAAAACCTAATCAATGATTTCTATGGAGTACAACACAAAAAATATTAGCTACACACAGTTATGTCTATGTATACAGAACAGGATGCGAATCCTACATGGGTTGGGTTTGAACATAGAGGTAGGAATACTACCTCTATGGGTATGAATAAGAATATATATTTTTTTCTCCATGCAGGTTCACAAAAAACCATTAAGTAGGTACACATACACACCAGCATAAAGCTCTTGAGAAGAGGTATATAATATAGCGAAGGTCTGAGGTGCCGTAGGTGCCACAGGTTTTTAATTTTATGAACGCAACGACTAAACGTCGCCCGAACAACCTACTCTAGATTAGAGGTACACTGTACAGAGTACAGAACGGTTAAGATTCCGTAGAAGTATCTATTAAAGATTAATTTTATTGATGAACACAAAGCAAAAGCGAGAATATTCCATGAAGAAATACTGGATTCGTTGAACGAAAAATAGGCATGCTCGTGTTCACAATGTTGTGAAATCGCCATTTTCGAGTAAGTATTTATTTTATTGCACGCTACAAAATAAATTTATTACAAGACCCAACCGAATTTGTACTAGAAAACACATCACATAATAAAAGGAATTCAGGATAAGGCGGCTTTCTCAGACAAAAAACTAAAAACAACATGGACATGGAAGCCTATGGATGGACGAACGAAACAAGCAAACCATAGAGCAGAGTAATATTAAGCAAACAAGCGAAAAAGAAAGAAAATAGAAAGATACGACATCGACAATCAAGGGACAATGCTTTTTTTTCTTCTTTGTTATTGGCATTGCACGTTGTGCATTCTGCCAGAGTATATGATTGTGCAAGTCATGTAGTAGTATAAAGTCAAATATGTCATGAAATCACAGTTATTACACGAAAATAGTCAAAGTCGAGTCCAAGTCATACCCTAGTAAAGTTGTGGCGAGTGGCGCCAAGTGGCGACTTTACTATGAGCTTTTACGGAGTTTTGAAAACAACACAAAAAGCCACACATGAATATATTATATCACTTGCCCTTGGCATAAACCGACAATGCGACCCTTTCTTCTTTCTTCCTTTGAAGATTACGGCTTTGCGCTTTGTGCATTTGCCAGTGTCGATTATTTTAGTATATCGAATTTTTGGAATTTGTAACCATATGAACAAGTTTTCAGATTTTGAAGGCAACATGAAATGACATGTTTCAACATGAAAGTCCTCAAAATAGGGCATGACTTCGACTTGACCGTGAGTGTTTCTGTGATTTTATGTTATATTTTTTAACCTTTTCTCTCCTTCTGCTGCGAGTAGAGCTACGAGATAACTTTAGGCTGTCGCTGGAGTCACCCATACGTACAATATGTCCGCACCATCTCAGTTGATCTTTTAAGAGCAGTCTCACAGTACTCAATATACTCTTACGACTTACGAGGCAGGGCCTCTTTATGCCACACAGCTCTGTTCTCTTCAATATTTCAGAGAGCTTGTATTAAAGTTACGACAACTTTACTATACTTACTAATAAAGGGTCTGATTGGACTTTATCGTGACTTAGGTACTGTGTGACTTTGACTGTGATTATGACTTACCTACTTACTCGATCCCCAAGCTGCGTGCCAAGTGTGGGGATTATAGCATACCCCCCCTTAATTGCTATGAAGGGGATGCCTTCGTCTAACAGTGGACGTTTTCTGGCTGTTGAAGAAGACTTAATTTTAAACATTTACTCCCGATGAATACGTAATATGACGAGACAGTAAAGTACACTAGAGCCTTACAGCTTTAGCCTGCATTAAAAATAACCCAAAAAAACCTTAGGCCCAGAAAGCCGAAATAACAAACAAAAAACCCTCAGCATCAGCAGTCAGTGTACTGTACTGTCAGTGTCAACTGGACAGCAAAATCCATAGTATTTACTTACTCTATGGCAAAATCTTTGCAACATAAAAACAATACAAACAAAATATAAAAATAAATTCTCATGATCTCATCAACTTCTCAATTTTGACTGGAATAATAAAATTTTATTCTGTATTTTCCGATCCGAATATTAGTGCTGGACTGGTCAGGTCCAGATCATTGGTAGACCGTGGTCGTGGGTATGCTGTTATCAAAATGTTGCTAAAAAGAAACCTCCTCGAAAATCTGACGATAATATCAAGCACTGGTACTATTATCTGCGTTCTGCTAAACTACATTACCAACATATCCCTCATTACTGGAATTTGGTTTCCTCTCTATATCATAACTTTATTCATTGTCTCGGTGCTTCTCAGTTTCAAGTGTATCCAATGGTTATTACACCTAAATAAGCCCTTGAAATATGATTTAGAAGTTTTTGCGAAACAATATCCATGTTTGGAATTTTTAAAGTGTTATTTACCTGATGTGAAGAAACCTGTTGTTCAAGAGTGGAAGGAGTATGATACAAACGAATTGAGCGTCATATCGACGGTTCTGGAGCGGAATCTTGTCTCTTCGTGGTACTTGCCGTATGTCTCACAGGATATTGGCTTCCCGTTTGCTTGCAAACAAATGCTAGATCAAATGATTGGTAATGCGTTTAAGGTAAAATTTTACTTTATCCTTACATACATACTTAGGTTTGCATTGTAGGAGCTTGTTGGTACCTATAGATATAGCCCTCCTACCTCTGGCTATAACTACGTCTTCTTGAGTCTCGCTAGCGGCGGTAATTAATGATGTAGAAATAATTACAATCACGGAATCATGCGAAAATGGTTTTATTTTCACCAATACAAACTAAACAATATAATATCAACTGACATAGTGTGTATGACATCACTAAACAAAGCAAACCTTTCAATTTAATAAACAAACTTAAGAAACCACTTTTCAACATGCATAGCTTATGATTATGATAGCATGTCTCTACTCAGACAGTAGAGATTAAACATTTTTCAATCATTGTTTCATCATTGAATCATTGTTTGCTCTGCCCCACCCAGGGCAAACATTTATAGAACAGAATAGAATAGAAAATACTTTATTTGTGACAAAAACATAATATACGCTAAAACAAAAGAAAAACAACAACAATGTACAAACTAGACGTGATGTTTATGTGACAAACTAGATGTTTGTTCTGTGTCTCGGTGTTGTATGTATTATAAGTACCTATGTATTCACAAAATAAACAAACTCGTGACTATGGTAAACCCTGGACTTCGTCTCGGGCTTACATACGTCTACTCGTTTGTAAAAACAAACTTACCGCACATACGGAAGAAATTCAGCCCGCTCCTAAAATTCTCCACTTTAAATAATTCCGAGCAAACTCTACCAACTCTACCAACTCCGCCTCACCCACTCACCCACCCCAATCTTCTCCTCTTTTAATGAACTACCCAAATACCAATTTCATCATTTCAGCCCAATAATAATTCCTTTTGATTCTCAATAAAGTTTCTCTGATTCCGCGGTGGCATGTTTTACCTTCATGATGTTTCAATATGATTGCTTTTTGTTCATTTTTGTCTTCTATGTATATCACTCTTTCATTACATTCGTGGAAATCTACCATGCCTTGCTTGAACAATGTGATGATTATATTATTAAATAATTTTCGATGTTCCTTGTTTTCGAAATAAATAAAATATTTTTTGTGTGGTGTTATGTACTCTTTCAAAAATTGTTTTACAATTTCTTCATCAAACGGTAGAAAAACTTCCAGAACCTTTTGTTTCTTCCGTGACAAGTCTTTTACGTGCATTTTATTTTGCAGCCAATTGAAAACAAGTATTTGATTGGGTTTTGTATCGATTGCTTCATATAAAATAGGTATGCCTTTATTTTCTGTATCTAATGCTGAGTGTATTGTCTCTATACTACTGTCATCAGATCGTAAAGGAAAGTTACGAAGGTCTGGTTTGTCTAGTGTCATTGCATCTGGGTCAGGTATACTTAGAAGGTCAGTGTCGGTATCTGAAGGCGATTTTGGTATAATATTATTTAATCGGTCAACTGTTTCGCTTAGACATTTTTGTAGTTTTGCTTGGTTTTTATCAACATGGAATTTCATTGAAACATCGTCTGTATTTAAAGCATGTAATTTTATTCACGATAATGCATCTGCGTTAGTGTTTTGCTTGCCATTTTTATAAACTATATCAAAATCATATTCCTGGAGACGCAATCGCCATCGGGTCAGTTTACTATTGGGTTCTTTCAAGGAGTACAACCACGTCAAGGGTCGATGATCGGTATAAATAAGTATCAAACTTTCGTCCATACAGATATGGGCGGAAATGTTTTACAGCCCAAATGACCGCTAATAATTCTCGTTCGATAGTGCTATAACGTGATTCTGTGTCGCTTAATGTTCTGCTAGCATACGCAATGGGCCTGTCACTGCCGATGGGACCCTGAGATAGCACAGCGCCCAAAGATACATTAGAAGCATCAGTTGTCAGCACAAACTGTTTTTCAAAGTCGGGGTATTGGAGTACGGGAAAATCTGTCAGTAGATCTTTACATTTCTCGAATGCATCAATGTAGTTTTTGTCAATAAGAATCTTATTGCGTTTCTTAAGACATCTCATAAGAGGTTGGGTAATCTTGGCAAAATCTTTTATGAACCGACGGTAATATCCTATAAGACCAAGGAAACTTTTTATTTCTGTCGTTGTCTTCGGTAAGGGATAGTCAAGTATAGCTTTTATTTTGTCGCTGTTAGGTTTCAGTCCGTCTTTAGTTGTTGTATGACCTAAGTAGAGTACCTCTTTTCTCAGAAATTGGGATTTTTCCAATTGGATTTTTAAATTTGTTTGTCTAAGTCTGTCAAATACATTTCGCAGTTTTTCCAGGTGACTTTGCAGGCTATTAATATAAATAATAATATAGAGGAGGCCTTGGAGGCCTCTCAGTATGCTGTGCATTGCTCGTTGGAAAGTGGCAGGTGCTGTCTTTAAACCGAAAGGCATTCTTAGAAACTCATAATGACCAAACTCAGTGCTGAAGGCTGTTTTCTGTCGATCTTCTTCATTAACTTCCAGCTAGTGGTAGCCTGAAGCAACATCTAGAGTAGTAAAATATGTACTTTTAACTAGTTTGTCAAAGAGGTCAGTTATGTTCGGAAGCGGGTACTTGTCGCCAATAGTTATCTCATTTAGTCTTCTGTAATCAATTACCATTCTATATTTCACTACGCCAGAAGCATCCATTTTTTTTGGGACAAGGTGAACAGGTGCGCTCCATGGAGAAAATGACTCTCGAATCACGTTGTCTTTAAGTAATTTTTGAACCTGTTCTTTTATTTCAGCTGCTTGAGCCGGGGGTTGCCTGTACGGTTTCACGTAAATAGGGTCTTCGTTTCGTGTTCTGATGAAATGTTTAAATTGATTAGTGAAAGTTAATGGCAGTTTATCACAATAAAATATATCTTTATATTCAGTACATAGTCTGGTAATAGCTATTCTTTCCTCTTCGTTTGTATGGTCTAACTTTAATTTGTCTTTCAGATTATCCATCAACATTCTATCAATTTCTAAGTCATCGTTTGAATCGTGCATATTGAAAACTTTATACCCATTTGGATCGTACTCAAGTATCTTAAAAGGTCTTGTTATCGTTAGGCTCATAGCTCATAGGGGTCTCTAAAGTGTTTTGGATTATCGTTGTCGCGTATCCGTTCTCACACTTGACTCGCACTAGGCATTCTCACACCCTGACTAAATTCCTTGAATTCTAAAATCCCTTCGCCACTATACATGTTCGTAGGTAACTTTACACGGAGTTCTGTGCGTGCGTCTAATATTATCGTGTAGTTGGTTCTGTTATGCGATATAGGAATCAAAGTCGTGTTTGTTCTTAAGACGTTACGCTTAAGGTCGATAATAGCGCCCGTTTTCCTTAATAAGTCGTCACCTAGTACTCCATCGTATTTCGAATCTACTTGGTACAGATAGAATTTATGGTATCCGTCACAGTTAAATGTTGGTAGTGATGGTATTTCCACAATTTTGTCATGAATTGAGCTTGAATGTGTGCTTATTACTTGAAATGGCTCATGGCGTATCATGTTAGGGAAATACTGAAACGCTTTTTCAGGATTCAGGAATGAACGCATACTACCGGTGTCGATCATAAATTTACAGTCAATTTCCGGTATGTAGATGTATGGCAATTTCAAATTTGGGTCGCAATTGTTAATTCTAATTATTTCTCCTGTATAATGAGGCTGTTCATGCAAAAAATTTCAGCGTTTAAGATGTCATTTGAATCAGTTTCGTTATTCATGTGTAAATCGTTTGTGACGTCATCGGTCGGGCATTGAGTGAGGTCCTCATACGTGTATTCACAGTTTTGATCATAATCGTACTGATAGTTAGTTTCGTACGATTCGGGGTGGTACTGGGTTATTTCTATTTCGTTGAGTTTAAAACCTTGATTGTTTCTCAGTGGCGGTGCTGTACGCATTGACACATCATTCGATCGTAGAGGCGCATTGTTTGTTTTATTACCAAATTGTGTGTTAAGATTTTGTTGTCTTATACCAAATAGTTGCGGGGCCATAGTTTGATTCTGAAATCCAAACTGCGGACGATAGCCTGCCGGCTGAGGAGGCCTGTATCCGAACTGCTGAGGTGGACGATAGCCAAAGTTAAAAGAATGCTGTTGTGGCCTATAGCCTAAAGTCTGTAACTGTGGTCTATAGCCCATTGGCTGTGGCTGTCTAAAGCCAGAATGTACGGGGTTAGGTATACATTGATTTTGATGCATACTTGGAAGTAAATTAGGTCTAAAACCTACAGGTTGCGAGGGAAAGGACTGTGGATTGCTGAACTTAAATCCTGTGTGTCCACTAGGCACCTGTGAGTTTTGTTGTTTATTTACAGTGCCGTGGCGAGCTAAATATTGCTTGTGAAAGTTTACCTCTTCCATAACCGTTGCCAGAGCTTGTTCGAGGCATTCGGGTTTTATAAATCTAACTGTTCTCATTAAGTGTTCCGGTAAATTATATAAGAACACATTGAGTGAACTGTTGTTGTAAATAATTCGCTTACTAATTTTCATGTGGATGTCATCGATTTCGTTCACTTTCGACATTAAAACTGATCTTACAGACTGGATGCAATTGCAAAAATCTAAGTAACTGTCGGTGTTATTGATTTTGAGTGATTCTGATTGTATTGCTATACATTCTTCTGTACGCGGGTCTCCAAAGTGCTGTACTAACAATTTTTTGAACTCGGCCCAAGTTTCTATGTCTCCGCGTTCACTCATAAGCGCGGCTGCATTCTCAGTTAATCTACTTGAGATACATTTCATGATGTATTCGTTTTGTGCTTCGGACCCTGCATATTTACTTATTACAAATTCAAAATTACTTATAAATAAACTTAAATGACGTTTATCACCATTGAATAGCGGAATGATTTTTAATAAGGGTAGGGGGATGATAACAATTTCCTGCTGTTGGGCCATTTTCGCTCTTTTTAAAATACTTACTAACACAAAAATTACACACAATTTAAGAAAATTCAAATAGACACAAAATACAATGATACACAAAGTCGCGAGAATTTATCGCTTAAAATTATGTAAAATTTGTAACGAATTATGTAAAACGGTAAATAATATCTTTAAAATAGGTACCTAAATTATTTCTAATCTACATTTAATTCAAGAAATGTTTACTTAACATGCTATCTTAGCTAAGTCTAGTTTCAAAGAGGTTTATACGAAAACCAGATAATGATTATGAAAAGCAAGGTTTGATCTCTAAATAATCGAAAGGGTAGGACAGGAAGGTGAAAAGTTTTACCCACCAACCAGCCGGCACCATCACTCTCTTGACGAATTTATTTGGTTCGATTGGATTCCACTCGCTGCTACTCTGCTCTGCCGCTGACCGCCGTCAGTCCCGCGAAAACCGTGTAGAAATTAATACTCGGGAGTCGCGAACACCGTATACCGACGTCTCGCAAAAGTTGCAAAAGTTATGCGCCAATTTGCGAAAAGCGCGAAAAACGTACAGCTCAACCATGGAAATCCTTCAAATTCAAATTCAAATTCAAAATATTTATTTCGCAGAAACATAGGTACATTGAGATGCAATATAGAAGGTAATAGAAAGTTTATAGATCGCTATGCTCTAGCCAGTGAGGCATGCAAAATATTATTATGTTTCAGTATTGAGTTTGAAGAGATAGTTATATACACTAGTAGTAGCACCTACAATGTCGCCTTGTCTATGCACTCAGTTTAGAGACTAAAAAAATAATAATCAAAAAATCATGTAGGTAGACCTATATTCCTTCGACATTTCGTGCGGTAGACTGGTTCGTCATTCACGCTGCAGTGCTCCGCCGCGTCGCACTCAAAAATCGGTTCGATATATTTTTTTTTCGTGTCAAGCACTAATTATGCTGAAAAGGAAACAGGACGACGATTGGGAGTACCTTATTCACATTAAGAAGATGAAAAAACTGGAGCGCAAGCTGTTCAAGCGAAGCAAGAAATTTTCTTCATCCAGAGATTCCGTGCAATTGTCAAATGACCCGAAAGGTAATAAATTTACTACTTTACTGATATGTAAGTATTGTGTTCGGTTCACGTTTCAACGATTTGAGTTGCTACTTACCGACAACTATCTACTTACGAGGATTAACGTTCCAACGCTCGAGTTGTTACTTATCCTTACTATCACTCGAGTTCACGATGCAACGCCATGAGTTCATCTTACTCGCTGTATCCGCAGTCAGTCATACCTACGTATAGCTACAGTGTGTGTGATTTATTCTGGCCCACATACATACATACCTACGTAGGATTTTGATAAAGTATACAACCGCACGTAATAACTAATTAGGTAATACGTTACCAATAAGTTTTGTTGGTAACTATTTAGTTACTAATGCATACTTTTAATTATATATTTGGATCTAGTACATCAGTGTAGTACTGATCCTAATTCTGACAATATTGAACCTGTGAACGTTCAAAAATTAAACCGAAGATCAACCAGGCCCGTCGGCTAGCGGTTCGCGTGCGATTTCCGACCATTTACCAGAGGTAACCAACGCCGACGTGACAGCGCCGGAGGTACCGCCTCCAGCACCGATGACTGAAGCGGTTTCTGGTAACAATGAAGTTCCACAGCCAGATCTGGATGACTTCATGTTGCAGTTATTAGGAAAGGATATTTCTGCTATAGGCTACCTTCGGAAGACAGATCCAAAAAGATTTATCCATTCGCTTTAACTTCATTGCTACTACCGGCTTGACTAAGGAGCTCTGTAAATAACTTCTAGATGCTCGTCTGACACCAGAAAACTGCAGAATGATAGCTGCTCCAGCTCTAAACCCCGAGACAAAAGCGGCCGTCACCGAACAGGTGTTCAAATGTGATAAAGCAATATAAGTTAAACAAAAACAAATAAAACAAACAAATATGCCTGTCTCAGCGAAGCCATTAATTTATCTTTTTAGATAAGAATATAAAAAATCCAACAATTTAAGATTGTGGTTGTCGTCACTAGCCGCATCATTTGCGATTCTCAGCACACTGAATAAATTACCAGGCGAAATTGTATACTGGCTGTACTACAGAAAGATCTAAAAGGTCAGCAGAGGCTACTCACGAAGATCGATGGTCTTCTTTTCGGATCAAGTCAGGCGCCGATCTCAAGGCCGCCATACCCAACAAGAACTCTGCGCCAAAACTAAACGCCCGCCCGCCCCCGTCCGCTAACAAGAATTTAAATTAGAAAGCTCCGGCTCAGGACTGCAGTCAGCCGCCGCCAGGGCCCTCGAAGATGAAGGAGTCTGCACCTCCGAGGCAGCAGCTCGCGCCATTATCGAAAACATCGCAACAGAGCTTCAGTCGCGGCCGCTGCTAAACAATGCGGTTAGTTACGCCGGCAGACTATCTGAATATTACTAATAATGAATATATTATTGTTAGTAAAATAATAATTATTATATTATATAATAATATATTATTATTATATAATATATTATTATAATATATTATTAATATATTATTATTATATAATAATATATTATTATTATTATTATATTATATATATTTTTTTCTACCACAAATAACCAATGATAAAGTTAATTTGTCATGGATACGTGGCTATGAAATTCCGTCTAGGAAAACTCCTTATCAATATATTAGAGCGCAACCCCGAAGGTACTCTTACTCAGAAAGAAGTCAATTTAACCTAAACATAAATAACCTAGTATCCATAGGCGCTATTTCTCAATGACCAATAATGACCAACTTATATCCTATCCGATATATTCTTGATCTCAAAAACAAACAGCAAAACACGCTTCATTCTAAATTTGAATTTTTTTTACACGTTTAAACATTTTAAACTAGAAAACTTTGAGGCCATTTGGCCTCAATACTGCACCTTATGTGTTTATTAAAATAATGAAACCAGTTGTTAAGATGTTACGTTGTGCTAAATAGTTGATAAATATTAACAATTTATTCAGATGAAATATCACATATTTATAGCGATTGTGTTGATAACTATGAAAGTTCTTTGCTCGTGAGGTTTCATTATAAATGAATCAAAAAGTTGCGTGGTACCGAGCACTTCATGCAATTTTTTGGGATTTGTAAATTTAGAAACAATGAAAATAGCTTACACCTATAGAAAAGCGCCGAAGTGTTAAAACAGAATGAAATAATAAAAAAAATGAAAATATGTATATAATTATACAATATGTACAATCAGACAAGTTACGCGATTGGTAGGTCTTTTAACTTCTGTTTGTTCGGCTTTTGAGGGAAGTTGGGATTATATAAAAGAATTTAAAAGATAAAAATATTTGAAATTAAAAGGAGATGAATATTATGATAAGATGATAGAATTATCTTCGACATTACAATCAGATTTTGATTGGTGAAATACAGATATTAGTAAATAAAATATAATTTAATCAATATAGTTTAGATATATTTTATGCTTCTACTATGGGGGATGGGGAGAAGCCTGTGCAGGAAGGACAGCGAGCGGTATTTGAAGTCAAGAGGAGATAAATCTACACATAAACTATTATGAACTATACTGGCGGATTTCATCAGGTTAAAGATTTTTGCTAAAGATTTAACCGATTGTCAAATAATTTTACGAATAGAGAATACTACTGCTATTTCATAAATAAACCGTATGGGAGGAATACAATTTCCTTCTTCATTTCACGACACTGGCTAAAGACATAATGGCAGTGGTATGAAGTCCGAAAGCTGTTTATTTCGGCACTATACAATATGTCTATCGAGAACACTATTGCGGATACCACATCAAGGCGTGTTCACCCTGATATTGAATGAAAAACGTCTAATTTAGCATTTCAACAGATTTTTATGGATATCCCCCCTTCTCAATTATTTTAAAGATATTAAGGAAGATTGTTAGTGATAGAGTTAAATAGATACTGATGGTTCCAGCGTATCTATAGTACAACCGCGGTATCTCCTGTTCATACAGCTGTTAAAGTCTAAGCCTTAAACTGTAAGGCCTTTATATTCACGCTTCTGGGAACTTGATTATCTCTCATTCCAGCCCCCGCCGAATTCAGCGCCGTATTACCCAATTTGCAGGAATATTATGCGGAGTCATTCATCATCATCATCATCAGCCAGAAGACGTCCACTGCTGGACGAGGGCCTCCCCCTTGATAGGAAGGGGTTGCCATAATCCTCACGCTTGTGTAGTAGTCGTTACTGAGAAGAAAAGGCCCTCCCGCATCTATACATAAATATAATGATAGCGTCGCTACCAGACAACTCTATAAAATAATACGACGCTTGAACATATGATACCTATATTGTTTACACAATTATATTTGTTTGTATCTGGCTTCCTTTCCACTTATTATTTAATTTTTAACTGATTTGTTTGAATCCGGTGCTCAATACGGCACGCTAAGCAGTTACAGCTAAATATGTCTGCACTTTCATTGATATTAGGAGGATGACTGTAAGAAGAGCTTTTTTAAGGGATTGTTTAGGCTTCGTCCACCCTTGCCTAAGTATGATATCACTCGGGATACCTCAGCAGTAATTGAAACTCTAGCCCCTTGGATTTCTAATGAATCTCTCTATGGGAAAAATCACGATAAAGTTAGTGAGGTACCCTACCTGCACTTGTTACGGCACACAGAGCGCAAACACTTTCTTTGAGTAACTTTGAAAATTATTAGTATTTCCCTGAATGAAATTTCTATTAAGATATCGGTCATGATTAAAACCTACGGGTTAATTCGAATCAGCTAGTGCTGGTGCTTTCATTTTTCCGAGACCGACCTGAAATAGGTCCGGCAAAATTATTGTAAGATTATTTAGAAATTACCAATTTGGTAATAATGATAACTATATTTTTATTTCTATAAAAAGCCACATATTAGTGTTTCTGCTCAAACACTTAGCAGATGGATAGTGTAGCTTTGGGGTTTGGTATAGGTATCAGTCAATACTCAGTGCATAGTACCAGATAATTATGCAAGTACATCAAAAGCTCATAAGCTTGGCATCGATCTATATAGATTTAATTCGAAAGACTGCCGGTTGATCCGCGAAATTCAACAACATTTGCCAGGTTTTACAATAGGCCTATATTATAATCAAATGATTTTCATAACCACGGCTTCGCTAGAAGTATAATTTGAACAAATTAGAGTTTATAATCAATTTTGTATCGGTGTTACAGTTAGTACACTGAATAGTATTTTCCTGTATAAAGAAAGAGCTCTTAGTAGCTCAGTTTTATCAATAACGCAGGTTTTTGGACTAAATATTATAGTATTATAGTCTAAACTTAACGACGTTGATTTCATTATGCTCTGTACCTACGTAATTACGTATGTTATCACACTAAGTCGGATATTTCACAACCTTCTCTCAACATCTACTAGTGTATATAACTATCTCTTCAAACTCAATACTGAAACATAATTGATGATTAAACGAACTATTACTTACCAGTAAGTGAAGTTCTATCATAATTATGTGAAGTGTTGAGTTTGAAGAGATAGCATCCCGCCCTCCCTAAACATTATTTCTTAGCGCCCTCGAATTGTGAAATACCGATTTGAGTTGGCTCTGAACTAAATGACGAACCAGTCTACCGCACGAAATGTCGAAGGAATATAGGTCTACCTACATGATTTTTTGATTATTATTTTTTTAGTCTCTAAACTGAGTGCATAGACAAGGCGACATTGTAGGTGCTACTACTAGTGTATATAACTATCTCTTCAAACTCAACACTTCACATAATTATGATAGAACTTCACTTACTGGTAAGTAATAGTTCGTTTAATCATCAATTATAATGTTTACGAAGTAAAAGAAGATATACATCATAATCTATACAAATTTTTCCTATCGGCATTTACAATTAGACACATCTGTAATTAAAAAATAATTAAAATTATTCACTTATAATTATTATTTATGTCCATACATTATTTATTTATTAAATGTCCTTATTTATTTATTTATTTTTTATAAAATCAAAGATGGAATAATATGCCTTGTCAATCAAAAAATTCAGGCTGCGCCAGTCAAGATTCAGGGAGCGTCGCGATGGCGCGGTTTCTTAAAGTTAAATTAAAATAAAAACCGATTTGAGGTCTGCTCAGAAGGAGATGAGCTTATTAAATGATTTCTAAATATTAAAAATATGGTACAAATAAAATGTAAGCCAACTAAAAAAACCGAGGGGTCGAAGTACTCAAGTGGCTCCCAGCTCATGGTGTTGGCAAAAAATTGGTTAGGTTAAGTCGCATGAGGCGTCTACCTGCTTGGGCTGGTAACATAACTTCCTAATACATAATATATGTATATAATCTTAAAATATTTGCTCTTACAGATTGGCCACAAGATCGAATCCAAAGATGTTTTCATAGACCTATGCACCATCCTCATTATACATTTTAAAGAATACAAGAAAGCGTTGAAACGCCAAGAAAAAAGTCCAGGCCGTTCCATTGAGTCTTTGTATAACATGTCCCACCCTATTTCTGTGATTAACACAAAGTATTCGTCTGCTGATCATTGCACAAATATTGTACGGATTCTCATGAAAGATCTTATACCACAAGAACTTTGGGACACTCCACATTCTGAGTTACTAGTCAGAATACTTGCAAAGAAACTAGATGTCTACGTTGAAAATACATTGGCAGATCCTGTCTGGATAAATGATAGAATTGTGACATATTTAACTGGTGAAGAGTATGTTGAACCAGAAAATCTTTGCAAAGAAGGTTTGTTTGTCTCTATTTTTACGAGTACATACATTGGTAGTAACAGATTATAAGACGCTTTTTTTTTTAAATACAACCGACTTCATCTTCGAATACCTTGATGACATCTTCATATTTTCTAGTAATTTTGATTTAAAAACCAAACTACTGAACCGAATTCGATAAATTTATATGGGACCACCTCTGAAGTATTACCAACCAAACAAAAAAATTATCATCAAAATCAGTTCATAATTGGCGGAGTAATATTACGCTATTACTCAATCAAAAAAAAAACAAAAAAAATAACATACAGTCGAAATGAGAACCCCCTTTTTGACGTTTTCTCTGTGCGGTTGATTATTATCAAAAAAAGTTTGTTTTTTCCTCGCAAGTGTGATGAAAACAGTCGTATGAAACTCTTGTGCTATGTTTCAATACACTCTCGGCTTCCTTATCGCGCTCGCCTGCGGCTCGCGCGCTTAATACCGCCTCTAGTGTAATTACCAACATAGCACACTTGTATCATAATGTACTATTGTACACCATACATCATCATTATCAGACAGAAAACGTCCACTACTGGTTTCGTCCAGTTCTCCCTTAATAGGGAGGGCAACCAAAATCCCCAGGCTTGGCAGGCGGCTTGGGGCTCGCAGAGTGTTACCACTATTAACTAAGAGTACGCTGCTGCCCGTCCTCCAGTGGTTCTAGATGCAGTTTTAGGACATACACAGGTCCGGCCTACATCACGGAAGTGACTGGTAGAAAAAGCTTTAGCATTAAGTCCTCCTTTTGTACATTTATGTATTTATGTGTACAATAAATGTTACAAGTTTATATATTAATTATAAATATTATATTAATATATAAACATATTATATATTATATTATTACAATATTAATATCTAATTTCCTTATTACAAGCTTTGCTTAGTTTGGGGCTAAATGGCGCTGTGTGAAAAATGTCTCACTGCTTAGTGTCATATGACAGATAATATACTTTTTTTTTAGATTTAGTAGAAGTTGCCGAAAAAATAGAGCCAACCACAGAACCTATTAAATTGCAAGTCGAGGTAGCCGAAGAAATAAAACCTCAGGAGAATGTGACGGCAGAGAGCATTGTCGAGGAGCAAGGGGTGAATAGTACTCCAAAGCTGGATGTTAAATCATCTCCGGTGCTCAGGGAAAAGCGGGGCAGGCAGGGGCGGAGCGAAGTTAAGATATATGACAGGATCATTGAAGGTAAAGTACTCTACTTCAGTCATAAGGAAAAGCGCCATCAATTTTTTTTATGAATGACATGTAGTTGTTTGTCCACAACTCACATAATGTTGTAACAGTACACTCAAAGATGGTAAACACATCCAGCCTGGAATTGGGACAGGCTTAACTTATAATTTTTTTTTTTTTTATTATTGGTAGGCTTGCGTTTGACTACTAACTCGTCTGATGTTAAACAAAGATGCAGTCTAGTCTAGTTAAAGACAATTTTAATTATAATTGAAATTATGTATTTTACTTACTCGAAGTAAGTACTGTACCAACTAGTAGACCACAGGACAGACTTTGGATTTTAGTGGCTTGGAGGCACTAAAAACCAACACTTTAGTAGTGGGGTCAAAATGTTAACAAAACAATCTACGAGATCTACGAGTGTACCCACTTCAATCCAATTTGGGATCACCGTCCACTGCAAGCATCAAAACCAAGCTCTGGGGGGCTAAAATGGTCTCGGTTAGCAATTCTGCATATGATCCTATGATGATTCATTACGCAAATCATAAAACGGTCACTTAAGCGCCAATTCATACTATGATTATGCAAATGATTCTATTACGGAATTCATTAGTTTGACAGTTTTCTATAGAAAGACGTAAATTGGTTGATGAAAGATGAATTGCATAAAGTCAACCTGCAGATTCGTTAGAAGTCTCGAGAGCTACTTTTTACAATTCATTCTGCTAAGAATTCGTAAGATGGACTGCTTTTAGGGGAATTGCTTAATGCGGCCATTTTAGAGCCCCGGAGCATGGTTGCAAGTGATTTGTCTTATCACTTAGTTTATTATTGACGTAATAAAATTTCACATGTTGCTGTAGTATTACAGATATAATAAAGAAAAAACTCATCTCTAAATAAATAAACTACCTAATTAAAACTAAACTAATATTAAAAAAATCATTGATAGATATAAGAGACCGCTTAAAGTATCTATAGATAGCAAACCTATAGATAGTTTAAACGCTCTCTAATGTCGGGTAATGTGCCCAAAATGCTGGCCACGTTGCCCCGCGGGATTGCGAGGCTAATTTTCTGGCCAAAATAAAGGCCAGCATTCTGGTCACGTGTGGATTCTTGAATTCTTTTCTTTAACTATACCTATATCTCTTTTATTTATTGGTCATTTAAATTTATAAGTATAGATATTTTTAGTTATTAGTTAATTGAAATGTAATTACTGTATTTGCTCTTAACTATAATTTATTTTGTGCGCCTACATCCCCATCTCTTTAACCGCGGGGATGACTGGTAGCAAATGCTTTAGCATTAAGTCCTCCTTTTGTGCATTAATGTATTTATGTGTGCAATAAAGAAAGAAATAATAATACATCTTTTATCAGCATTTTGCTGGCCACGTTGCCCCGCTGGATACTTACTTGTGTTTTTATCAATTTGCAGGTAGCGTGAAGACGTGGGAGACAGACATGGACCTCCAATGCATCAGCCTTGGGCAGGATCTGCTCGCAAGCCTCGATGGAGAAATCACCCTTAGGTAGGTATACTCAAATGTTATTTGTCATGTAAATATTAGTCACCATTAGCCATCAACAGGCTATGATCTGTGTCTTGGGTAGATCAACACCTTTATCTATTGTATAACACCTGTATGAAATACCCCGTATATCTAAATAAATAATTTCATTTCATTTGTTAGTAAATGCCTGCCACACTTACAGGGACGCCAAGGCGTGTGACAAGTCAGCACAATACCATGATCTAATAAAACAAGGTTTGCTACTCCGGGAGTGACACTTGCTTACGTCACTCCAGTTGCCACTTTATGGCAACAAAATTAGAAAATTGGGAATCAAATCTGTTAATAATTTATTTTATTATGAAAACTGATGTGGTTTTGACACATTTTTGTTTTATTTATACGGGAATAATCACGTTTAATTAAATCGGATACTCCGACTATAGTTTCGATCACACCCGGTGACCTTTTTCAAAGAGTGATAACAGAGCCCGACGCCCGTGCAGCTGCGTCCTGCTTAGCACAACGCAAAACATAAGCAGGACGCAGCTGCACGGGCGTCGGCGTGAGTATTCCCGTATAAATAAAACAAAAATTCAATAATTTATTAATTATAAAATACACAATTCATTTCAATTGTAATTTCGTGTCCGCTCAAGCGAAATGATTCAAGTTAAACACGAATTAACATAGTTTCAACCAAAATCACATAGTTTTAGGGATTCCTACAGGTAAT
Source organism: Erannis defoliaria (assembly GCA_905404285.2). Taxonomy (NCBI): domain Eukaryota; kingdom Metazoa; phylum Arthropoda; class Insecta; order Lepidoptera; family Geometridae; genus Erannis; species Erannis defoliaria. The sequence goes on along the minus strand of FR990082.1, from coordinate 16,675,827 downwards.
ATACGGCGAACGGGGAGTTATGATTTCACGCTACTGGGGGCTTACCGTGACCTCTTATAGCGAGACAGAATAGGGCCTAAACTGACTCGCGCGTCAAAATCGTACCGTGAGGCCGGTTTTAGCTATTCAGTTTAGGTTGCCGCCATCTTTTTCTGGTAAAACCTAAACATTATCGCAAATGCATCGGAAAGCTTGATATCGTTCATTCAATTCGTACCGTGAACTCTTATTTGACGTTATTATGATCATAACAGTCTCGCTAAACTGACAATATTAACGATTCATTATAAGTTACTATTTCAAACCCAAATTTCGCCTGCTAACTTAGAAATTTTTAATTTATCGGTGTTATGCGTACCTAATAATAAATGCTGAAGAAAACGAAACGAAGACCGAGGATTGCGAGTATTTGAGAGTCAGATTTGAGAGGTAGAAGCTTGTAATAGAACATCTACAAGGCAAAAGGCAAGGCCCATTGATAAAACTCAAAGACTTATAAAAAAATCCTGAATTTACGTCCTCTGAAGTCAAAGGAATGTAAGCTGTAAGGTAGGTAATTGTTTTCATTAATAATTTATAATAACATAGGTAATAAGTACGTTTTTATATAGAGAATACCTACTAAACATACTTAACCTATAATCTTGGAATTAATCATTACATTTAATGTAAAACAAAGGTGCATTGCTGTCTTTATTTTATTAATTATACTTATATTAGGTATATACGTTCATAAACCTTGTAAAGTTATTACGTTCCATCGTCGTAGGCATTTTGTCAAAAAAAAACACATTACAAGTACCAATAAAATTCATAATTATTTATTTGTTACAGCTCTGAAGGAGAATTTTACGGTGATTAAGTAATGGGATTTGTAAACGGGATGCACACATACAGGGAGGGGTACATTTATGTGTAGTCAAGACTTGAATAATACCCGAGCATAATGTTCGACAGAAATTTTATGCTGTAACGGCTACTTGTGAAATGGAACAGAACCTTTCAATGTGAAGATTGTGCAGTACACATTAGGTAGGTATTAATTTTATAATGTTTAGATTAGAAGTTTTAACAGGATACAGCGTAATATCTAAGAGATCTAATATCAAGTAAATTTGAATGTCAAGAGGACAGAAGAAAAAGATTCTTCTGGTACAAGTTCGGGTATGTAAGCAAACGAGTACCTATAAAGTCACTATAGTCAAGACCATTGGTCTATTTAATCAGGAGGCTCGGTTGCAGACCCTGGTGTACACCTCTGCTTTTTAGAAGTCATGTGTGTGGTATCCCACACTAACAGTGAAGGAAAACATTGTAAGGCAATCTGCATACTGCAGGCAGTACACATCAAAAATAATTGATATGGTGTGCGAAGTCTGCCAACCCACAATAGCCAGTATGGTGGAGAACAAACTAAACCATTCTCATCATGAGGAGGCTTGCGGCTAGCTGTGGGACTGTTATAATAAGAGCTGTCATTATATACCTAGCTATTAATAATTCTAATCAAAATTGTTTTATCTATTAATATCTAGTCCGCTGTGTGTAATCATTCTAGTAAAACAAAACATTTATTTTTCAGGATATCAAACAGTTGGAGCAAAACTGCCAGAAACTAGCGAGCCGAAAGCAAATAAATAAGTTCAAGCATTTGTAGCACCCAAATATCTAGTGCCACATCTGTTTAAAGTTGGGACTAATATAAAATCAAGTCCTACTGTGTCCAGCCTCAGTAAAATTACAAGAAATTTTGTGATTGAAGAAGAGCACTCTTGACTGTGATATTTCTCTGTTCTAATCATCGTTAATTACCAACAGTCGCTCACCATCAGTGCATTAATCATCTGCTGAGTAAATTTTATATGCTTAAACCATTTTTATGTATTAATTTTAAATTTAAAAAAATACTCTATGACATAATAATCATAGTATGTGCTTTAATTTATTTCCAAGATTCTATAGTAAAATAAAACCAATGAAATTGTGAAGATGGTTTTTATTTAAATAAAGATAGTTCTACAGTTTTCATACTATCTTACTAATAATATAAATTCAAAAGTGTGTCCGTTTGTGTGAGTATATGTTTGTTACTCGTTCACGCTGAAACGGCTTAACGGATGTGGATGATATTTGGTATAGAGGTAGCCTATATACCTTGGAATAAAACAGGTTACTTTTATCCTGGAAATCACAGGTAAAACCACAGGGCACAGCTAGTATTTATGAACATAATATACCTATTATAATACACGCACACAACACATACATTTACATTTTCCAAAAGTTTAATAATTTATCATTTAGTTATATTAAAGACAGTAGCACACTTAATATACTACTTATTTTTGTCCTTAATCTGGGTATCATAATCTACACAAAACATAGTTTTATTTTTCAAGGTACATTTAAGCTGCATTTAGACTTAATATATTTCTGTAGGTTGTCCATTTATAATTTTTGTATGTCTTTGCATTAATAAGACACATGATTTCTATTATGCCATCTTCTAATATTCGAAGTGTTTTGATTTCTCCCAATAACATTCCACCGAAGTGCATGATAGTTCCCCACTTTGGCGATGAACTCTTGATATTGTACAGAGATTATGGCATCATCTTCTTCGTCGACAAGGCAGTGATATAACTTAGCATGTACTTTGTGCTCTGAACATGTATTATTTAGCACTTTAAAGTACCTAGGTACATAATTTACTGTCAAGCTTAAGCTGCACATAGCTTAAGGTATCATTCGTATAAAGCTGTCTCCATTAAAGGCTCGTGAGGACCTGAAATTAAGTTTAGTTTAGCACTTGTTACTTCGTAAATCTAACCTCAAAATTAGTATCAAATAACTTGTAATAGGTATATGCTTTACACTTGTGTATACTTACATCGCAGTTTTAACATTCCGGAATTCCCATGGAGCTTTAAGTAATACGCTTCACAGTATAATACAGTCCATATCAATTGGAATTCCGATGCGGTCTTTGACAAAAATCTGCCAAGCTTTTATGCGCCAATATTGGGCAAAATGATGCTGTTGCTGTTTGCTTTGGAAAATCCTGATTCCATGACTAATAATTTATAATTGTTTTCGTAAATAAAGTAAAAGAAACTTTTTGTTTTGTTTTCAACGAAATACGATAAATAAAATGTCATGTCAACAACAGAGGGAAAAAAATGCGTTCGAAAACTAAGTAATTGTTATTTACACCATTCACACTAACATATTGTTTTATAAAACAAACTTATCAAGGCATATCAAGGGCAAATCATCAAAGCTTATGACATTTGTGGCTATGTTTCACCGTGATTTAGTACATATTCAGTAACATTTCGCCTTAAAACACGTTATTTACATTTTTTATGAAAACCGGTACTTTCCGACAATGATAATGCACTTGAGTTATAGAACGCAACTAATGCACGAGACCCTAAATATACTTTTCTTCCTCCGTCTACGATACTTTTGTATAGCATTGTCCTTTTCTGTCTTAGCAGGACAGTACTAGATCCAGAGACAAGTTTTCTGAATTTTTGTTCACTCTATACGGAGTCTAGCGATTCAAATACGATCGTGTTAAAATGAGTTCATGGTACGAAAAGAAGCGAGTCAATTTCGGCACCTAAACTGAACTGCATCGCAGCCCCCAGGGGGCTTACCGTGATCTTTTGAATAGCGAGCCACTTGCGATGCAGTTCAGTTTAGGTGCCGAAATTGACTCGCTTCTTTTCGTACCATGAACTCATTTTAACACGATCGTATTTGAATCGCTAGACTCCGTATAGAGTGAACAAAAATTCAGAAAACTTGTCTCTGGATCTAGTACTGTCCTGCTAAGACAGAAAAGGACAATGCTATACAAAAGTATCGTAGACGGAGGAAGAAAAGTATATTTAGGGTCTCGTGCATTAGTTGCGTTCTATAACTCAAGTGCATTATCATTGTCGGAAAGTACCGGTTTTCATAAAAAATGTAAATAACGTGTTTTAAGGCGAAATGTTACTGAATATGTACTAAATCACGGTAAAACATAGTCACAAATGTCATAAGATTTGATGATTTGCCCTTGGTATGCCTTGATAAGTTGTTTTATAAAAAAAAATGTTAGTGTGAATGGTGTAAATAACAATTACTTAGTTTTCGAACGCATTTTTTTCCCTCTGTTGTTGACATGACATTTTATTTATCGTATTTCGTTGAAAACAAAACAAAAAGTTTCTTTTACTTTATTTACGAAAACAATTATAAATTATTAGTCATGGAATCAGGATTTTCCAAAGCAAACAGCAACAGCATCATTTTGCCCAATATTGGCGCATAAAAGCTTGGCAGATTTTTGTCAAAGACCGCATCGGAATTCTAATTGATATGGACTGTATTATACTGTGAAGCGTATTACTTAAAGCTCCATGGGAATTCCGGAATGTTAAAACTGCGATGTAAGTATACACAAGTGTAAAGCATATACCTATTACAAGTTATTTGATACTAATTTTGAGGTTAGATTTACGAAGTAACAAGTGCTAATTAAGAAACTTATTTCAGGTCCTCACGAGCCTTTAATGGAGACAGCTTTATACGAATGATACCTTAAGCTATGTGCAGCTTAAGCTTGACAGTAAATTATGTACCTAGGTACTTTAAAGTGCTAAATAATACATGTTCAGAGCACAAAGTACATGCTAAGTTATATCACTACCTTGTCGACGAAGAAGATGATGCCATAATCTCTGTACAATATCAAGACTTCATCGCCAAAGTGGGGAACTATCATGCACTTCGGTGGAATGTTATTGGAAGAAATCAAAACACTTCGAATATTAGAAGATGGCATAATAGAAATCATGTGTCTTATTAATGCAAAGACATACAAAAATTATAAATGGACAACCTACAGAAATATATTAAGTCTAAATGCAGCTTAAATGTACCTTGAAAAATAAAACAATGTTTTTGTGTAGATTATGATACCCAGATTAAGGACAAAAATAAGTAGTATATTAAGTGTGCTACTGTCTTTAATATAACTAAATGATAAATTATTAAACTTTTGGAAAATGTAAATGTATGTGTTGTGTGCGTGTATTATAATAGGTATATTATGTTCATAAATACAAGCTGTGCCCTGTGGTTTTACCTGTGATTTCCAGGATAAAAGTAACCTGTTTTATTCCAAGGTATATAGGCTACCTCTATACCAAATATCATCCACATCCGTTAAGCCGTTTCAGCGTGAACGAGTAACAAACATATACTCACACAAACGGACACACTTTTGCATTTATATTATTAGTAAGATAGTATGAAAACTGTAGAACTATCTTTATTTAAATAAAAACCATCTTCACAATTTCATTGGTTTTATTTTACTATAGAATCTTGGAAATAAATTAAAGCACATACTATGATTATTATGTCATAGAGTATTTTTAAAAATTTAAAATTAATACATAAAAATGGTTTAAGCATATAAAATTTACTCAGCAGATGATTAATGCACTGATGGTGAGCGACTGTTGGTAATTAACGATGATTAGAACAGAGAAATATCACAGTCAAGAGTGCTCTTCTTCAATCACAAAATTTCTTGTAATTTTACTGAGGCCGGACACAGTAGGACTTGATTTTATATTAGTCCCAACTTTAAACAGATGTGGCACTAGATATTTGGGTGCTACAAATGCTTGAACTTATTTATTTGCTTTCGGCTCGCTAGTTTCTGGCAGTTTTGCTCCAACTGTTTGATATCCTGAAAAATAAATGTTTTGTTTTACTAGAATGATTACACACAGCGGACTAGATATTAACAGATAAAACAATTTTGATTAGAATTATTAATAGCTAGGTATATAATGACAGCTCTTATTATAACAGTCCCACAGCTAGCCGCAACCCTCCTCATGATGAGAATGGTTTAGTTTGTTCTCCACCATACTGGCTATTGTGGGTTGGCAGACTTCGCACACCATATCAATTATTTTTGATGTGTACTGCCTGCAGTATGCAGATTGCCTTACAATGTTTTCCTTCACTGTTAGTGTGGGATACCACACACATGACTTCTAAAAAGCAGAGGTGTACACCAGGGTCTGCAACCGAGCCTCCTGATTAAATAGACCAATGGTCTTGACTATAGTGACTTTATAGGTACTCGTTTGCTTACATACCCGAACTTGTACCAGAAGAATCTTTTTCTTCTGTCCTCTTGACATTCAAATTTACTTGATATTAGATCTCTTAGATATTACGCTGTATCCTGTTAAAACTTCTAATCTAAACATTATAAAATTAATACCTACCTAATGTGTGCTGCACAATCTTCACATTGAAAGGTTCTGTTCCATTTCACAAGTAGCCGTTACAGCATAAAATTTCTGTCGAACATTATGCTCGGGTATTATTCAAGTCTTGACTACACATAAATGTACCCCGTGTGTGCATCCCGTTTACAAATCCCATTACTTAATCACCGTAAAATTCTCCTTCAGAGCTGTAACAGATAAATAATTATGAATTTTATTGGTACTTGTAATGTGTTTTTTTTTGACAAAATGCATAAGACGATGGAACGTAATAACTTTACAAGGTTTATGAACGTATAGACCTAATATAAGTATAATTAATAAAATAAAGACAGCAATGCAAGGTGTTTTACATTAAATGTAATGATTAATTCCAAGATTATAGGTTAAGTATGTTTAGTAGGTATTCTCTATATAAAAACGTACTTATTACCTATGTTATTATAAATTATTAATGAAAACAATTACCTACCTTACAGCTTACATTCCTTTGACTTCAGAGGACGTAAATTCAGGATTTTTTATAAGTCTTATAGAGTTTTATCAATGGGCCTTGCCTTTTGCCTTGTAGATGTTCTATTACAAGCTTCTACCTCTCAAATCTGACTCTCAAATACTCGCAATCCTCGGCCTTCGTTTCGTTTTCTTCAGCATTTATTATTAGGTACGCATAACACCGATAAATTAAAAATTTCTAAGTTAGCAGGCGAAATTTGGGTTTGAAATAGTAACTTATAATGAATCGTTAATATTGTCAGTTTAGCGAGACTGTTATGATCATAATAACGTCAAATAAGAGTTCACGGTACGAATTGAATGAACGATATCAAGCTTTCCGATGCATTTGCGATAATGTTTAGGTTTTACCAGAAAAAGATGGCGGCAACCTAAACTGAATAGCTAAAACCGACCTCACGGTACGATTTTGACGCGCGAGTCAGTTTAGGCCCTATTCTGTCTCGCTATAAGAGGTCACGGTAAGCCCCATGGTCACTTCACGTCGATGACGGAGGCTTGTGTCACCCACGTGACCTGTGTCGCTCGGGAGTGTCATACCTGGCGGAGTATATTATTATACCATGCACAATATGCACTAAGGGAATAAAGCAGTGTTTTACGTCGCGGGCGGCATATTGAACCCTGAGCGTAACGTCCCTCGTTACGCTCAGAGTTCAAGGGTCTAGAGTTCTGAGTGAAGCGAGGGGTTCAAGCTGCCCAAGACGAAGACAGGCTTTATTCCAGAGGAGCATACTCTACTTTTCACACCTGCTAGACAATAAAAAGCCAGGGCTCCAAATTCACTGACAATCACAGGACCAAACACCGTCTTTTGTTTCACATTATTTGTAAACGCACCTTTTTTTTGAGTTCTGCTTATGGTGGCCAGTTCGATTTTTGAACAAACGTCTTTTACAATGCCATATGGGCATTTTTTACTTAGAGTTTTCCACGAGTTTCCACACGAATTTCACATTCCAAATTTAAATCACTTTATTCCTTAGGGAGTTTCATACAAAATTATATCCCTTAAGAGATAATGCTTTACTTTAAATTGAGGTTGCATGATATGTAATTGGGCATTGTCGAGCAGGTGGTGTGAAAAAGATAATTAAAATTAATCAAATAAAAATTAAAATAATACATTATTAAGTGTGTTGGGTACGTTTGGGCCGGCAGCTGCGCGCGGGACCCTAAGGGGCTAATTTGACATGGGATTTATGATCTAATTTAATTTTAATTTATAATCATTTTGCCTGTTATAATTAATTGACAATTGTTTTATGATTAAGTACAGTAGAATCCGGATATAACAACCCTCAAGGGACCTGCGAAACTACGTCGTACTAACCGGACTTACCGAACGACGCACAAAGAATAGATCATTTAAGCTTGTTTTTTAATGTGTACATGTAACACATGTTGTAACAGTATAGTTAGATAAGTTTGTATTTAGGTACTTAAATAAAACAATTGATACAAATTACATATAACTTTAATTGTACTTAAACATTCCACATTTATGTGTACTGTCTTACTGTCTTTGATAAATAATATGTCTAGATAGAGTCTCGTACTGTTTATGAACGAAAAATGACAGGCCAACATTATTATACTAGTGTGCGTGACAGCCATGTCTTACACTCGCGTTGCACCATTGTTGTTGTTATAGTGTGCGTGCATAAGAGGTTAACAGTTAACCGCTATTTTTTTCGACGCGTTTAGGATCCGTCAGTCTATCTAGACATATAATTTTAATTTTTTAATTTTTTAATGTGTACTGTCATATATACAAAGTGATACAATGTATGTACTGTACATTTGAAAACAATTAAATTGCACACCATAAGCTTGAATAATACATTTTGTGTAATTAATATGTATTTGTGTGTGATTCCAGTCGTCTGTGGGGGCAGGACGGGGAGGCCGAGAGCAGTCCCGAGCGCCCGGGCGGGAGGTCCCCGCAGGCGCTGTGGTTTGGTATGACGCTACTTGACATGCTTTTAACCAATTCTTGCGGCACCCACCAATAAACGTGTAGGGTAAACTCGTTAGTTTTTAACCTATTTCAAAATACGAGTAGTTTCTCAATTCGGTTGGTTCTATGTTGTTTTTTTGTATTTTTGTTCAAAGCCGTAGCCAGGAATTCATTTAGGGGTCGCGCTTTTTTCCGGTGGTTTCGAGCTCCAGAGACAATAAGTAACAACTTTAAGACGACGACGATCTATACATAAGTAGGTATGTATAAAACGGTGGGTTGGCGAAGGCATTTCGGGGGGGGGGGGGGTTTAGACCCCGAAACCCCCACCCCTCTACAAAACCGTTTAATTTTATTAAATTTATTGTTACAATTTAATTTTTACTAAAAATATCCACTATCACCGACCAGTTTATTAAAGTCCTACTTATAAACTTTATCTGCCCAAAGGTCGTCTGGAAGAAATCGTTTGGGTCGCCTTTTGTACTGCCGAAGATTTATTCTCTTCAGTTTAAAAAAATCTCTTTCTGTGGACGTACAATAAAGTTTAATGATGTGTACTAGGTGAGGAGGAGGCCTTGGAGTTGGAAGAAGGGGCGGGAGCAGGCGCGGGGCCGCGGCACAGCCCCAAGGCGGCGGACGTACTCAAGGAGCTGAGCTCGACCGTCTCGCAAGCCAAGCACAAGATAGGAGACCTGCAGGTCGGGCCGGCTCAGCCCTGTCGCGCTGTATGTCCCTTGCATGCTCTCTCTACTCTCTACGCACACACAACAATTACAATAAACTATTACTAATTGTACATTATTTTGTATCTCCACAGAAGAAATAACATTACTACGTACAGATAACACAATAGACTAGAAAACGCGTTTAGCCAAAGTTGAATCACAATAGTAGATTGTATCATAAGGGAGCAAAATAATATTTTTACGGCGAGGGTGCTTTATTGAATCCTGAACGTAGCGAGGGATTCAAAGTACGTCGCCCGTGCCGAAAATTTATATATTTATATTTTGCGCCCGAGTGATATACTCTACTTTTCATCACTCACTGTGAGAAAATAAAAGGCGCCTGATATTGTATTGTAATATTATTATTTAATAAAACATAGAGTAATAACTAAATTGAAATTAAATAGTATCTAATAATAAAACAACTAAAAACTTATATTTACATTTGAGACATTTTCGCAATTATGTTTTTTTTTGTTACAGTTTTATTAGGATTTTTGACGAAAACGCGGGCTGTAGTTCGCGCGTTTTTAATTTTGTTTTCTTTTTTTTTATTCAGCTGGCGGCGCGACTATGGGCCGTTGTACCAGACAGTCTTTATTCAAACAATATTTGCGTTCGATTTCTTTGGCGCTGAACACTAAGATGTTCCAAATTCAAAAAGTGCGCGGCAAAGATAATTGCGGCCCACTTATAAAGAGGATTAAAAACTCATTACTGCCCGCTAAAAGTTTCTTATAGAAAACACCACATTTGGGTGCACTTAAAAGCGAACCAAGTCGTCCTTTTCGAATAGATGGGATGAAAAATATTATACATCTATAACTCCCATCTTTTCATATTCAGTGCAAGCTACTTTGTACCCTATTTATGTAAAGCAGTGTAGATATTCCACTGCAGTGCTGAGCCGCACGCGCAGCTGGAGTGAGCTATGTGACGTCAACGAACCAAGCGCTACATTGGAAAATCGACTCCTGTGTAATACAAATAAAGTACGAATTAGTACTGATTTATGAAATTGTGTTGTCACGTTTTCGTTTAGACGCGTTTTTTAGAGAACTGAATATGTCCTGGTATTATAGGTACATTTACAGAAACATCATTTACAACACATACGAGTGAAAACAATACGAGTTTCTAAAGTGGGTACCTAATTGGAGTGTCTTTCTCTGCATGCTTATAAAGGGTGACTCAGTGCAGAATTCAAACTTTGATAAATTATAAAAAAATAACAATTAATTTACTTGTAATGGTTTTAATTACAGATTATTATAGTAAAACTAAAGGTCTCCCGCGACTTCATCCGCGTAAGGAAGAAATTCGGCCCGATCCCAAAATTCTCCACTTTAAATCATTCCGAGCAAACTCTACCAACTAACCCCAAACCAACCCAACTTTGAAGAGTGCATCCGCTGGTATGGTCAACATCTTGACCAAATAATATTCCATACATAAAATCCGCATCATTTTACTGTAATAATATGTATTTAAAACATACATAAGTACATAAGTACATAAATTAATTGCTTTTTCATAATTTTTCAAAGTTTGAATTCCGCGCCGAGTCATCCTTAATTAAAACCCGCTATAATGCATGTCCTGAATGTTATAGCATGACTTCGATGTGAAGCGATGCGTTACTGTGTTGTAATGTAAGACTCGTGAACCGTGATAGTTTGAAACAGTGTTGCGTGTTGTAAGTTAACTGCATGATTGGTTTGCGATCACACTTATATTATAAACTAGATGTCGCCCGCGACTTCGTCCGCGTACGGAAGAAATTCGGCCCGCTCCCGAAATTCACCTCTTTAAATCATCCCGAGCAATTTTTTTAGCCCCCCAACCCCCCCAACTCTACCGACTCTAGCATGTCTACCAACTGAACTACCCAAATATCAACAAAAACAAAGAACTTTCCATGCAACATTCCACCCCCTCTTTCCCCCTCTTAAATCATCCCTGTCAAAAAAATCAGTCAGGACAGAGCCTTTTGTATATATTGATATAGGTATAAATTAAAAACACGACAACCCAGCCAAAAAATGAACAAAAAAAAAATATTTGATTATTACACCTGAAAATAGCGCTGTAAAGCCGCCAAATTGATTTACATCATCAGCCAGGAAACGTCCACTGCAGGACAAAGCCTCCTCCTTAATAGGGAGTGGTTGCCATAATCCCCACGCTTGGCAGGCGGCTTGGGGATCGCAACGTATTCACCACCGTTAAGGGGGCGACTAATGCCAAAAGTAAGTAAAAGGTGTATTTTTAAACACATAGTTTAATGATAAAGAACGTAAATATTCAGATTAAAAAAATACTACAGGTAGGGGAAAAACCTAAAGAAGCCGAGTAACAGAATAGAATTTTGCAAAATTATCTTGTTTATTAAAAAAAATTAATAAAAAAATCACCTAAATTGCTCAAAGCCATCATCATCATCAATTGTACCATGCGATTTTCGACTCTAAACTAATCGAAGACGCGCGGATGAAATCTGTTATTTTTCTTGCATTAGTCGCTCTCTTAACCGACAGGACGCTGCTGCCCGCCCGATTTATATAGTAAAAATTATAGCCTATGTCACTCGGAATTATTTAAGGATTCTAATCATACCCCGTACATTTAAATCTGTTCAGGCACTTAGAAGTTATGGTGGTACAAACTCACAAACATACATACATACATGAACCCTGTAAACATTACAATCCTTTTTTGGGCAGTCGTGTAATAAATGCGGCAAATTGTCGGTATGTGTGTGTGACTTCTCAGGCCAAAACGGCAGTTCAAAGTAAACAGGTTCCTTAGTAGTAGGTAAGCGTGTTCCATCCTAGACCACAACCCTGCTTAAGATCGAGCAAGGTGCGGTCTAACGAAACTTATTACTTCGTTACTATAAAAAACCGACTTCATACTATTATGGAACCATCTTGTTGCTTATTGTAGACAATATACCCTTTCAAACATAAAAAATATTTTACGTGCTTGCGGGGCTAAAGTGGCAACTTTAGCCCTGCTACGCGGAGCTAATAGGACCAGTTTCTCCCCACAGCGGCACGTAACATCTTATACACACCACGGGAGCAAGTAAAGAAGCCTCAGATCTCGTGTTTGTCCGCCTCGGCGAGATCTGAGACATTCTTTACTTTTGCTCCCTAGGTGAGCAATCTAGTATTAAAATTGGTCCACAATTGACGGAGAAATCAGTCTCATCCTTTTTTGATGTCGGTTAATAAAAGATAGTCGACACTTGCAGTGTCCGAAAGCCATAGTTTTTAGTATTTTGGAAAATATTTAATAAATAAATATTTTCCATAATAATAAATTGTATTATTTATAATAAAAATAATAAAAAATGTGGTTGTTTCCAAAGGACGAAGCGGCCGGCATGATGGAAGGCTTACTGGACTTTGGCATCGCCGGCTTCAAGAAGGGGCTTCGTTTCACCGGACTCAGTGACGACTCACAGGTATGTACACTTTGTTTATTGCATATAGGTGTAGCGTAAGGCCATTGAGCTAATATCTATTGTCACAATCGTGTAAAAAAAAAACCGAGCCAATACTCGGCGCACGCTATGCCACAGCCGGAATTTTTGACCGACTACGATAAGACACAAGCGCTCAAGCATACATTGAACACTACAAGCGACATAACGTCTAAATTCGAACAATTGTGAACTATATAATGCACGTATAGGTATGTACAACGGCACTCGGATGTTTTTTGACTGTTTTCACTTAGTGATTGGGACTCTTTAGATATTAGCTCAATGCGTAAGGCGCATAGCCAGTGTCGTAACTAGCCTTTGATGCGCCCGGTGCGAGCTTCTTTAAGAGGGAATCTGGTGAGCGACTCTCCATACAAACATATTCCTCTATTTTCTTCCTGGATAATGCAATCTAGCTTCCTCTAGAGCAATGATTGTTTTTTATATAAATTCTAGGTCTACTATAGACATGTCTCTGTCATTTTCTTTTTTCGGCAACTAATTGCTAAAGAAAATATAATCCTGCAAAGATTACCTGCTATGATAATACGCTTTTAAAATAAAATACAACTACAAATCTGGATGACTCCAGATAATCGAATTTGAAGTCGGTTGTTTTTTTTTTTCAAAACGTAATATGCTATACATAAATAAACGACTTGGTCGGCGCACACTGACAGATGTGCGGCGTTGTCGGGGCGGGGTCGAGGCGGAGCAGCGCAATCTCCTTTTTTTATGGCACGTTTATTGTTCACATCAGAAATATTTTTCAGTTCAATTCTTTATTTGCCTGATAATGGGTAACTAACAATGTTCTCAAAATAGGTAAGTACGGCCAATAACAACCTTAATTTAGGTATGCAAAATAATCATTTCAAAAATACTACATAAACTTTGAAAACTTTGAAAAAACTTTGATTTGATGATTTTATTTGGCCAATTTCTTGTATTTTTATAATAATGTGTATTTTAACTTTTTAATCATGTGCATGATTATAGGTACCTTAACCTGAAATAAATAAATTTTGAATTCGAATAATGTCAAAGTTATAATCTATTTATATAATATTCATATTTGTGAGAAACAAAGTAACGACACGATGCTTTGTCTAAAAAATCTATCACAGTATAAAAACTTTCGTTGACTAGCCTTCGCCTTGACTCTTCTACCACGCCGCCGTCTCGACTCCGCCTCGACTACGTCTCGACTCTGGCGGTGTGCTATGCTCCTAAAGTGTAGTCACCGCGTTAACTATGAGTGTGTTGTGCTGCCGTGATTGAATAGAAAATTAAAATTTGTGGTTAGTTAATGTTTGGCCATTTCTAAAATTTCATAAATAATTATAAGGGATTAAAGAAAATTCTGCTGTCTAATAGAAAAAATATATTATCACGAACGAAATGCATAGAGTGGTGAGAAATACCAAATGTATACACCCTACTATATTCCACGCCTGACACAAATAAAACACAATACTGTAACGCAGGCCGCTGTGGAGCTGCACACAATTTTTGACGACACTATAACGGTTTCTTCCAAGCAAGCGTGCTTCATCGTTGACTATTTCTTCGCTTAACACCAGGCGAGATGGCAGTCAAATGCAAGCCAATACTACATTTAAAAAAACTATGTTTAGTTGAAAAAAGAGGCTAAAGTACGCCGCTATGGAGCTGCTTTACCACTTCGTGCCGATAGCTGTGGAGACCCTGCGTTGTTGGGGCATTGAAGCTAAGGAGCTTATCAGGGAAATAGGGCAAAGGCGCAATTTTAAGACAGGTGACTCCCGCTCCGGTTCGTTCCTGGTGCAGAGGATGGCCATTGCCACATTACCATTCAACGTGGGAACGCGGCGAGTGTGATGGGCACTTTTGCACCGGGAACGGTGAGGGGCGGGTTATTTGTTACGGTGAGGGGCGGGTTATTTGATCAGTTATTAGGTTATTTTTAAGGGTTTTGTATTGACAATATTGACATGTGTAATATTTAATTTAATGATGTGTATAATTCTATGATACTTGATGAATAAATTGATTTTTATCTGAACTTTTATATTAAAGAAAATGAAAAATGAATGTACTCCTTACTTGCCTTAGTAAGTTCAACCGTTTCGCCTATACTCGTAAAGATAATAGCAAAACAAGCATAAAAATCAAAAGAATAGAAGTATTATTTTCAATGTGTCTACTATTATTAAAAATTAATAAAAAAATAATAGAAGTGATCTGTTTTGTGCAACCCTTGACCACATCGGCACATATTTAGACAATAGACAATACTTTATTTGTGCCAGAAAATAGAACACAAAGAAAAACAGAAATAACGAAAATCATTACACACACACACACACACACACCCTGATAATTAATTAGGTATTTACTTTTTAAATTTTATATATTTTTCTATAGCTGGGAGTCTGAAAACGGATTTATCTATGTATTTTTGATATCTGTAATTTAAAGTTATTTTTGCAAAGATACCTCTGTCTGGCTATTTTATTATCTGTAAGATCGCCATAAAGGTTCCCACAATACGGGCCTTGAGCCTAGTGTGGGGCCGCAGTATAATCTCTGATTGGATCAACAAATCATTTTAACTTATAAATCATTTTAAGTTCAAATCATTTTAAGTTTATTGTCAATAGGTACACTTTTTTCAGCTTTTGTATTCAAAGTTAATTGTGTTTCAGCAAATAAAAGTAAAAATTACTTTACTTTACTTACTTTATTTATAAAGACCAAAATTACACTCACTTGCTGCAGGTTGTAATCAATTTATTTCAGTTGAGCCGTTGTAAAACACCTAGACCGTTAACTGCAAATACATTATTTTTGTCATCATCACTAGCTCATAGAAATGTCTAATAGCTAATAAGTAAATGTATATACTAGTTCTAATTCTAATCTAAGTCCGGGTCTGGTGGTTTGAGTTTATCCAAGATATCGGTGAGAATAGTTTTCACGCCCAATTCGGCCAGATTCGTCAAGGTTTGTTTTAGGCTATCAGTTTGCTGACGCACTTGTTGAATATTCTGAGCTAGGACAGGAATCTGGCTAGTGGTCGCGACTATACGGCGCTGGAGTTCGGTTCCCGTCTCAGAGCTGCAGTAATCATTAGCATATCTCGCTGGCACTTCTGTCAACCGACCAGACTTCAACAGATCCCCAAGCTTCTCAAACTCCATGTTCTTTACTGAATCGAGCAGGTTCGTGATGATTTCCGCGTAATCTTTACCAAACTTCAAAAATGTTTCCTTGCTACGCTTAACGAGGTCTAACACTTCGTCTACATTGCCTCGATTGAGGTTCAGTTGAGCACTGGAGAGGAAAAGGTTTACGATATTCATTAGACCGTCTTCGAGCGCGTCTGTTAAAGGAGTCTCGCTGGGTTCTACGTTTTCTTGAGTCACGCGTTTGTCTTGTTTCAACAGTAGTTCGAACACCACCTCCCTGCATAGTTCAGTTTTCGTCAATTCCGCTAAAGCGTTGTCTGTCTGTAACTTATAATCAAAAGCCTTCCTCACACCTGGTGGTGCATTAAACAGCAGTATATTCAATATGGATTGCCAGAGAGAGGCGCTCTTTAACGGGTTTTTGTCGCCGTCTTGGTCGACTTGCTTCATTATATCTGTCAGATATTCGACTGCGAAGTATTCAGCCAACACTAAATGCGCGAACCTAGGTACTTCGTTAACTACGCAATTGACGAGGCTCGATCGATCCTCTCCGCTCTGTATCTTGGATATGGTGCCTCGTATTTCTTCAATTTCGTCTGGCTTAAAAAATTTGGCCAAATCGTTTTCTCTGCATATCGTGAACAAACCAAGTTTTTTATGCTTGTCCAAAAATTCTTTTCTAGTTTGTCTAAAAGTAGTCACGACAGAGTCATCGTCAGCGTCCTCTTTGTAAAAGATTCTTCTGATATGAGCTTCTATGTAATGTTGATATAACGTGACACTGTTCAGCATCAAGTCCCACTTGTTTCGTGCTTCCTGGGCACTCAAAAGCACTGTAAAGCTTTCCTCTATTCGAAATTTGAAATAGCTAGCTGCGAGGTATAGATGAAGTGGCGTTCCAGAAAGCTCCAACTCTTCGTCATCAGGTGTCCTACCGAGCATCTCGTCAACAGGAGAATACTGTTCCAAGTCGATTTTAAAGTTTTCCTTGACCTTGGCTCTGATGGTGGCTGCTGAGGCGCGGTTTATCTCGCTATTGAAGAATTTTACTGCCATTACGTAGAGCAAGTGAACCAGTAGGCTAAAAAAAGGCACGAACTCGCGGTCTGGGTCGCTCACCATCCGCAAGTTGGTCACCTTAGACATATACTTTAAAAATGATCGTACGTTCTCAAATTGATCGTAGTTGAGTCTCTCCAACTTCAGGTTAGTTCTGAAAAACCGTTCAAGATATACCTTCTTTTCTTCAGTGCGGAGTGGATCCAATTTGTACGAATTTCCGAATTCTTTAACGAGAGGCGTTTTGGTATGTTTGTAAGGGCATGTCATTATCCACATCCGTTTTCCGTCTTCTTTCAGTAATTTCAACATTTGTAGCACTTCTGTTTCATAATGTGGACATATAGCATTGAAATCATCGAACAAGAATATTACCTCACCGCAGTTGTAGATATATAAAAAAAGCTCCAATTCAAAAAGTGCCCTCGGGTCTATGTCCTCCTCAACGCGTGACACTGTTACTGTGTCTGTATTATGGTCGAGTTCTATTTGTGTTCGAGTATCCATATTCCTGAGAGCTGCCTTACAAAGAAACTGCAAGACTAGTGGTATATTAATTGGTAAATTTAGATTTTGCCACCGAATAAATTCTTTTTCACTGTCTGGTAAGTTAACGCGAACTATCCACGGCAGGGGGTTGGCTTGTTTTGTATTCATAGATAAGTGAGTGAGCAATGCAGACTTGCCCATGCCGGGTCTGCCAGTCACTACCACTACGTCATCGCTAATATCATCAAGTGTTTCCGCTTCATACGTGTCATCTGCTCCACTTAAAGTTCTATTAATAAAATAACTTATATTTGTATAAATTTGATCTTCTAATGAATATCCAATTTCATATTTTTCCTTGTTTATCATTTTCTGCAATATTTCTGGTCTGACTAAGCTTCGTGCGTTTCCATGTAACACAGATTTGAACGGTAACTCTTCTCCCTGAAACACAATTATTGATTCCTCCAAAATTCTCGTTTGAGATGATTCTGCAAGATCTATTAAATATGTTTTGTCATCTCTCACTGATCGGTATATTTCTCCGAAGTAGTCTTTAATTTCTACGGCGAGAATGCTGTCAGATACTATAACTATCTGACTCCCTTTAAACAGTTGTATGACTTCCTTTAGCTTATCGCAAAACCCTTCATAATATTTCAGCTTTTCATAGACTATAATTAGGATTTCGATGTTAGTTTGTTGCAGTTCTTGTCGCATAGTGTTGTAGTCGTTTAGAGGAAGACTCAAAACATAATCGAAATCAATAAATGAGTGTGTATCTTGCATTTCATAGTGCTGCATAATTTTTACACCTGTGAATACAGTTGATTCAGTCACAACATTATACAGTCTTTCTGTAGTTTTATCAAGCTTTAAATTTTGGATAGCGTTTTGATCAAAATAAATTCCGATGCTTTGTATTTTTAGTTTGTACATAAAATTCAGTATAGTCAGTAATGGATTACCAATAACCGCTTGCTTTGCACTTTCGAAAAATTCGCTATTTCGATTTAAATATTTAACGTCACCGGTTTCCATCCACCATTTCTGTATTTTGTCATGTGATATCAAGAATATAGCATCGGAGTGTATTTTATATTTGAACTGATTTTCTTTGTTATAAAGTTTATTTATATCATCTTTTGAAATGCTTTCTACTTCAACTTCTTTGGCTTGATTAGTGTAAAACCAAAGTTTTCTTAAAAAATCTCTTGCTTGTCGTTTGTCGAATTCGTCTCCAATGAATGAATCTTTCGGGAATCCGTTCATATTTATGTTAATGCGGTAATTTTTTAATGCCTCATTTCCCAATTTGCCTTTTAATTCTTTTAAAAATAAAGCAGCATTGGTCGGCAACACTTCATTGTCGAAATCTAACTTTAGCATTTTTGTGTCTGTGTCCAAAACGAGAAGATTGCCGACTGCGCTACCGATGCCACCGTTGATGTCAATAATGCCCTGTTCTATTGATTTTCCTGGTCCTATAATGTCATCGTTAATGTTAACAATTTTTGTTTCCTTATTTACTTCAAATAGATGAACAAGTTTCTCTGCTACAGCTTTTATCCTTCTTTGGATTTTGACCTGGTTTCCACGGAAGGTCATATCAAGATTTCCAAATGACAAAGGTAATTTGATTTTCATTGTGGACAATTTTATTTGAATAGCTTCAATTAAAACGGTTTCATTAATTTCGATTTCATTAAACTTTTTCAGTAATGCCTTGAATTCATCTGTTTTGAATTTCTTTCTGAAAGCTGTGATTTCTATAAGCTGCAACTTTTTTGTTTTATTATTGTACGTTGCCAACTTACCGATCAATTTGCTGATAGTATCAGCGCATGGATCTTGGATAACTCGCCTGAAGTTATCCTGGTCTTCGTTGGTGATTTTAGACTGATCACAGCGTTTTGTT
Organism: Erannis defoliaria; assembly: GCA_905404285.2. Taxonomy (NCBI): domain Eukaryota; kingdom Metazoa; phylum Arthropoda; class Insecta; order Lepidoptera; family Geometridae; genus Erannis; species Erannis defoliaria. Next base: position 16,656,186 of record FR990082.1, on the reverse strand, counting down.
GATAATTCTTTGACCAATGTTCTTCTCAGAGCAACTAAATATTCGGAATCGCTCTCAAAAAATTCGGATTGAAATTCCCACATGCGATATTCTTTATTCGCTTCTTGTATCTTGCACTGTTGGAAGACTTCCCGTCCCATAACCACGTGGTATCTCGCTATTAGCTTGTCCACCAATATGCTTTCTAATTTATCTTTTTCAGACATGATCATATCCAAAAAAACTGCTCCCAATTTTTTGAATCTTTCTATAACTGTCATTTTTGTTAAATTTTCTATGTCGTCTTCGTCGTAGTCGTATTGAAACACTTCCGTGTTATATCCTGTGTTTATGAGATAGTGCACTTTTTCACTCACTTGGTGCTCGGTATTCTTCTTGGTGAAGCAGTCTTTCGCCGGCGTGTATATGACGAGATTACACTCTACATCCCTGAAATCTCCCTCAAACATGGGGTCTTCGTTGTCGGTTTGGAAGCGATCCTTGATCGTAAGGTAACTCTCGAAGTACTTACGCAAGCTAAAGTCCCCGGAGACACTCCGCACGTCTTCTACAGTGATTCTTCCCTTCTCGCGATCCTCCCTGTGCTTCGCTTGCACGAACAGTACGACTGGTTTATCTTGGCCCTTCACTCGGTACCGCAGGCAGATGTCGTCCATGTCGCCGATGCCGTGGATGTTTGTTCCGAGAAAGAAATTATCTATTTGCCCATCGTTCAGCGCTCGCAAGAGGACTAAACTAAGCAGTTTTGTTTCATAAAGCTGGCCGCACACGCCCGAAGTTCCGGCTCTTTTCAAATACTTAAATTCTGATTGTATATTATTATTTGGAACCCCCTGATTACTTTGTATACACGGAGTCTGTAATCCATGACTGTTAGGAAAAGTATCACTCACTGATCTTTCGGCAGTTTGCAGTAGGGTTACAATATCTTTGTCTGAATGTAGAGCTCGAGCGATGTCTAGAGGGGTCTCTCCGTTCCAGTTTTTGCGTGTGACGTCAGCGCCTTTGTTTAAAAGCAGGTCTGCTAAGGTCACGTCTCCGCGGCGCGCCACAACGTGCAGCGGCGTGTTGCCGCTGTCGTTTCCATCTACCGCGTTCACGTCTGCACCTTCTTCCAGGAAACTCTTCACTTTTTCAATCTGCTCCTCAGTGCTTCTACACACACGCACGGATATAAACAGCAGCGAGTTTTTTATTAGCTGCTCGTCACTCGACCCCATTATAAAAAATGTGACAATTTTTTCGAGTTAATATTGGTTTTGTTTATTTATATCATTATCTGTGGCGGTTATCACGCGTTGTTGTCGCGCGCATGCAGACTGTACTGACATTACTTTTTCATATTGGTTGCCGATACGTGATTAGACGATAAGTGTTTATCGAAGTTATCTTGCACTCTAGACTGGATAGCGTCGACAGCTTAGTGGAATCTTGTACAAACTTTTTATTACATTTATAGATTGGAAAGTTTAACTTAAAACGAGTATCGTGATTTAATATTGTTCTTTTTTAACATGTAATGCTAACAAAGCCTCGGTCTCCAATCACCAATGTGTATCTTGGTCCCATTCGCACAAGTATTTGTATTCAAAACGGCATCTCTCTCTCCCATGACGCTAAAATTAAAACATCTGCTAGTTTTTTGTTGCGCAGCGTAAAGATAATATTATGATTAAAATTCAAGGAAGCATCGAACTCATTAATTATTCTGTTTCATTTTAGTCTTAAGAACACTGTGTACTGTGCTATACATGTCATAAATGTGTTTATGAGATGTTTAAACTCGAACTATTTTATTACTGGTTATTGGTAGTGGAGTAATAAACAAGTGTATTCTTTTCCGCCGAGCCGATACGCATTCTTTAGTCGTCAGTCATGTCGTGACCGCGACCTTGAATGGCCGGTTGGCTGAAATATATTGAGGAAAATAAAATAATTTTGAAGGTGCATTCAGACAAAAGCATAATGCCAATCAGGTCAATATTATAGTGGTACACAGATCACAGAAATTGTAGTGGTTAGTGTTTTATTGTAGGTTTACCAAATATAAGATCAACATACCTTTCAAAAGTAATTTGAAAACAAGAATCTCGATACAAACATCTCTGTGGCATATAAAGAAAGTAAAATTTATTAAAAAAAAAATGTCTTCTACAAATAATTATATAGCTCAATTTATAACTCTGCCAAACTGCATAGCAGTTTGTAGGCAGACATCGTATCATATTCATTACTATTTACTACGAGTATGTACGAGTAGGTATTGACATTTTAGATAGATAGATATATTAACTCTTTATTGTACACACCAAAAGAAATGATAACAGTCATGATGATCACAACACAAAAAAGAAACTAAAAACTGATGTTACAATTGGCGGCCTTATCGCTAAAAGCGATCTCTTCCAGGCAACCTGAACCAGAATCGAGATTATTTTAGGTAAGGCCGATAGAACTTAACTTAACACTACATTACCATTATCACTACATTTGAGCGATATAAGTAAGTTTATAACTCAATATAATTATGTTAACTTATAGGTACACAGGTTATGTACATAGATATTCTATTTAACAGTCGTTTTTTCAACTTACAAGATGTATGTGATGTATGCGGGGTTACGCGGGACGGTAGAACTAAGCCAAAAGCAGGTCATCATTGTAAACAACTATGGGAAACTTACATCAATGAAACTTTTTGCTACAGCCGCTCGACCGCGGCTCATCTGAAACTCACCGCTGCACCAGTTTGCATACAATTCCGCGGCGTTCAGCTGTCGTTCGAATCGGGACAACTAGTAACCGACATTCCATTTTTAGCCTTATCATTTTAGCTTAGAGTTGCTATTTATTTGAGTAGCTAAAATGTGCCTCTATTTACGAATTTTAATTACGACATGAGAAATCTTCTGTTTCTTATATCGATGAACACGAAATTTTATCGATAAAGAATCGATGTAATTTCAAAATCAATGAAATTTCTTCAGCGGGGTTCTTCTAGAATGTTAAAGTGTGATCGAGTTGCGCTTATCTCTGCCCTTCAATAGTAGGTATCGTTATTGTTGGCAGGATAAGTCACCTTCGCATCGCGAGAGGGGAGACAAAAGCTCCCCTGAAGCTCGCCACAAAACCTATCCTGAGGTGGCGCCTTGTCTTACGCCGCAGAAAGGTGAGGAATAACTCGGTGCTATTGAGAGATTTGATGGTTATGTTTCGTTCGTAACTGGTTGCAAACATCCACTAAATTCCATGAAAAAAAAATGCAATGTTTGTCTGAAATATATCGCCTTTAGCTATAACGCCACCACTTGTTTCACTGGCTCATAAAATTTTAATTTTGTATATTTGTTAATTTCTGGTATGAACCGTAAAGATATAGAATCGAAGCGATAGAATCCGGAACGAGGATATTCGCCAACGAACTAAAGTTACCGACATAGCTCGCAAGGTTTGCAAGTTGAATTGGCGCAGGGCAGGCCACATCGCTCGAAGAACTGACAACCGGTGGGGAAGAAAGGTTCTTGAGTGGCGACCGCGAACCGGAAGACGCAGCGTAGGAAGGCCTCCCACTAGGTGGACCGATGACATTGTAAAAGTCGCGGCAACCGGTGGATGCAAATGGCAGGTTGTCGTACAGTGTGGCGGTTTAAGGGGGAGGCCTTCGTTCAGCAGTGGACGTCTCCGGGCTGATGATGATGATGAACGTAAAGATATTCTTGAATAGAGAATCTCTTCTACTAATATTATAAATAAATGGCAAAGTGTAGATGTTTGTTACTCAATCACACAGAAATGGCTTAACTGATTTGGTTTAAGGAATGATGGCCAAATTTCATAGGGTCGTGGACCTGACTGATAAAGATGTAGGTATTGTTAATAGATATGATTAATTTGTTAGGTTTTCATGTGTAGAAAGTCTCTTCATATTTAATAGAATGAAAAGCGATATGAAGATATGAGATTTAATGATAACAGTATAGATATAAATTCGGAGACGTGACTTGAACAGTACTTGGCAAAGTAGCAAGAGAGCTTGAAGCTTGAGAGCTTGACAGCGTGAAGCGCGAGCAAAACAGTAGTGAATACAAAGACTATTTAAATTGGTTAGGCGCTTTAGATTGCGTTCTTATTTCCAACAATATTTATGTTTTTTCTTTCAGGCCACGTTTTTTTTAATATATCCACGAAAAGAAATCCACCAGTCCAAGTCAATAGAAATTGTTGAGTAAAAAATATGTTTTTTTTTCTGGCTTTGTCTTATGTTGTTTGGTTAATTTAAATAATCAAATAGTAACAATTTTTCTGTTTGTAAACCGAGCTTATACACTCTCGCTATTTTGTTAAGTACGTTTTGGCCATCATTCTTTGTTATAGAGGTAATGGTGTAGAAGTTTTATGAATAACACATAGACTATACACATTTTATCCCAAGAATCGCGGGGAAAAACTAGGTTATTCGTGCGAGAGGTAAGTGTTTGATGGCGTGTTTCCAGAAGGCGAGGCGGGTAACGGCGCCGTGCCGCAGCTGGTCAAACAGCACCGCGTCACTTCGCAGGACAGCCTGGTACCTCTTTATTTATTTTTATTAAATCTATTCAAAAAGACCTTTGTTCCTCGCAAACAGGCAGAAATGAGCTGTTTTCAATTTGGAATATGGATATTGTTAGTAAAAGTTCCAATCACCAAAGAGATCAACCACGGACATTGTATGAACAAGTAACAGGCTGTTTGAAACAGGAAGCCACGAAGGCGTCGTTCGTAATTGTTTACTTAAATTCGATATTTGCCTTGTTTTATTTTAACTCAGTGTATCTTCCTCAATAAAAAGTGAGAAGTGAGAGTGAGTAGTGAGAATGAAATAAACGTAGGTACTATTCTTATTCATAAATTGCACTTACTTATTTTCTCATAGAGGTTGATAAAAAGCAGAGTGTCCACCTCTATTTTTAAGCTCGAGTACTTTGAATCCCTCGCTGCGCTCAGGATTCTACTTTAGAATACGCTCTGTATTCAAAGAAACATCTGGATCAGTCACAGTTCAGACTGTGACTGACTGAATCACAGCTCAGTCAGCTCGTGACCACGGCCATTGGAACATGGACGAAACGTCCCCATCTCTTTAACCGCGGGGATGACTGGTAGAAAATGCTTTAGTACATTAAGTCCTCCTTTTGTACATTAATGTATTTATGTGTGCAATAAAGAATTAAATAAACGTCGAGGTAAATAAAAAAAAAATTTGTGCGCGATTAAGTTCCGGTGATAAAGATAATTATGTGTTCAAATCGCGAAAGTTTAATAGTTTCATTCAAAGAAACACTCTCGCCTTAAAAATACTTGTTTCCTCCCTTGGTAAACAAACTACTATTACAGATTGATAACGGGGACGGCCTGATAATAAGTGGGCATCGCCGCTATCGATAACTATAATACCAGAAACATGTTTTTGTAGTGGTAGGACTCAAAAGCAGTGTTCGCCTGGGGAAGTACCACACCATTGCCAGTTATTCAACCGCCAAGCAGTAGTGTGCAAGCATTACTGTGTTCCGGTTTGAAGGGTAATGTTAGCAGGTTTGGGTTTGTTAAATTACTGGGTATGAAGAAATTTACAATACAATACATCTTTATTGTACACCAATAGTAAAAGATCTTAAAAATTAATAAACATTTAACAATTACAATAATAATTTAACATCTTATATCTCAGGGTGACGAGCGCAGTGCAGTGCGGAGCAGGATTGTATTCGCAAGTTCACAATTCTAGCACTGCTACTGTTATGGGCAGGTGTGACGCTTACCATCAGGAGAACGTCTCTCTCGTCTCGTCACTCGATTGCATAAAAAAACGGCAGTTTGCCGGGTCGATGCCTAATCTTTGTATATATATTTTTTTGTATTTGTAGTATTCTATCAGCTATCTGGTTTCCATATTACAAGTTTTGGTTAGATTGGGGCTAGATGGCGCTGTGTGAAATGTCCACATTTTTTTTCAAAATTTTAACTATGGCCCTTACCATTCTTAGTGGGATTTCAAATTAGAACAATTTTTTTGTTTTTAACTTTATTCTACGCCACTGTTTGTTAACAGGCCGGCTTATCGCAAGCAAGTCAGGACGGAAACCCGGAGAATGCTCCCACGCAGGTTGAAGTCCTAATCATAATTTTTCATACTTTCTATTAATTAATAACACATACATACCCTGGTTTAAAGATAATTTGGTTTATAAAAAGTTTTAAAAATTATTATTTCATTTTCTTAAAACCTATTAATCATTTTTTTTTTGTGGAAACAATTCATATCATTAACAGCCAGAAAACGTCTACTGTTGGACGAAAGTTGGAAGACCCATTCGACACAACACACCCATAACCAACACCACCCATAATAACCATGCCGTGGAGGCATGCCGTAATCCCCACGCTCGGCAGGCGGCTTGGGGATCGCAGAATGCTCACCACCGTTAACTAAGAGGACGCTGCTGCCCGTCCTCCAGTGGGTCAGGGTGCAGTTTAAGGACACACCCAGGTCCATTTACCAGTTATTATATTTGTGATAACAGCCGCTGGGGCGGGGCGAGGCGTGGGTGGCGCCGAGCGTGGAGCTGCCGAGCGAGTCCCCGGAGCCGCAGTACGAGGAGGCGGCCGACCTCTCCAGTAGCATCGCCAAGCTGCGCTGCTTGCTGCGCCAGCGCGACCCTGCGCCGCACAGGTAACACCGACTACACCGAGCGAGTCCCCGGAGCCGCAGTACGAGGAGGCGGCCGACCTCTCCAGTAGCATCGCCAAGCTGCGCTGCTTGCTGCGCCAGCGCGACCCTGCGCCGCACAGGTAACACCGACTACACCGAGCGAGTCCCCGGAGCCGCAGTACGAGGAGGCGGCCGACCTCTCCAGTAGCATCGCCAAGCTGCGCTGCTTGCTGCGCCAGCGCGACCCTGCGCCGCACAGGTAACACCGACTACCCACAATACAAAATCGTTTATTTGTAGCAAAAAATTAAAACAACTAATACTTTTCAAACCGACTTCGAAAAACGGAGGTTTTCATTTCGTCTGTATATTTTTTACTGTTTGTTTGTTACGTGATTAGGGACTCCGCCAATTATGAAATGAATTTTGATGATTCTTCTTTTGTTCGGTAGGCCAAACTTCAGAGGTAGTCCCATATACACTTTATCGAAATCGGTTCAGCAATTTGGGTTTTAAATCAAAATAACTGGAAAAAAGATGTCATCCAGATAATCGAAATAAGTATAATGTTACGGGCCGTGACGTCAGCCTCTCCACGAGCCCGCCAAAGCAGTCTAAGCCACGCCTCCTTCCGTCGAGCAAGCCTGTCAATTCTTTGGAGGGGAAGCGTTTTATATAAGTCGGCTAGCTGCTATTTCATGTTTGTATTTTTTTTTGTTTTGTTCATATGCGACATCCGAATAAACAAGTACTAGTCAATCTTAGCGTTTGTTTCCTTCCTACTTGCCGTTTCAATAATTAAAAGGAATGGTATAATACAAGCCTGGTAGTATTTAGCATGGTATAATAATATACTCCGCCAGGTAGACACTCCCGAGCGACAAAGGGTCACGTGGGTGACACAAGCCTACGTCATCGACGTGAAGTGACCAGTAGCGTGAAATCATAACTCCCCGTTCGCCGTATATTACCTGTAGGAATCCTATAAAACTATGTGATTTTGGTTAAAACTATGTTAATTCGTGTTTAACTTGAATCATTTCGCTTGAGCGGACACGAAATGACAATTTAAATGATTTGTGTATTTTATAATTAATACACTAGTAACAGATTTGGTTCCCAATTTTTCTAATTTTGTTGCCATAAAGTGGCAACTGGAGTGACGTAAGCAAGTGTCACTCCCGGAGTAGCAGACCTTGTTTTATTGGATCATGGTATTAAGTTGGTACGTGTGCGCAGGGAGGAGGACGTGTGGTGGGAGGGCGCGGAGGAGACGCGCGGCCGCACGCACGACCACCCCTCGGAGCGGCCCGTCGACACCGCCACACTCGCAGGTATGCACTACACACACGATCACCCACTCTCACACACAGAAATGTTACAGCTTTTATGTCACAGCTTTGCTTAGCCTAATCAAAGACTCCACCACAACTTGGTGTCGTTTTATTTATTTTGATGAATTTTTCATCATCACCAATATATAGTTTTAGGATATATCCAGGTCCTTATAGTCTTATATACCAGGTCTTATATACATTTTGATGAATTAGTTTACACAAACTGTACAAGCGTATTTTTTTTAATAATTTTCAATGGACATATCTACTAATCAATTATCGATTGGCCCCCAACTCGCCTGAAGGTAAGCGGACGCGGTCACTAACTTAATTTTCAACTGACTTAAAAAAGAAGGATCTCAATTCGACTGTATGTTTTTTTTAATGTATGTTACAGGATTACTCCGCCAACTTTGAACTGATTTGAATGATTCTTTTTTTGTTTGGTAGTTAATATTTCAGAAGTGGTCCCATATACATTTTATCGAAATCAGTTCAGTAGCTTGGATTTTAAATCAAAATAACTAGAAACTATGAAGATGCCATCCAGGTATTCGAAGTTGAAATCGTATTTTTTTTTAAATGGTATTATTAAAAAAAAAAAACAATGGACAATGTGAACTGTGAACAATGTGGACAATTCTGAAGGTTTAAGTTGACAGAACTAAACTAACTAAAGTATTGCTGTCCTTAGCTAACATGCCTAGTAAAAAAGTGACAGCAATATTTTAATTAGTTTAGAACTGTCAACTAAAACCCGTTAGAATCGTCCACATTATCTAATAATCGGTTACGATTGGCCCCCAACTCGTATGAAGGTAAGCGGACGGGGTCACTAACTTAATTTGATTGTGAACATGTTTCAGATGAATACGACATGAGTGTCGACCGGAACGTCTCGCCCAACCAGGGCGCGAACAACATGCAGAGGCTTGACAAGTGAGTGCACGCCGCAGATTAACCCACTGAGGAGAGAAGGGAATAGAACGGGAATGTGACGGGCCGCGCTAGCCGGCATTAAGTCTATTTAGACCAATATACATGTTTTTAAACTGAGAATACTCAAAAAAGACAATTTAAATAGACGCGTAGGAAACCAAACGTCTTTGCATCTTATTTTAATCTGTTGCAAAATGGCATTTCAAGCATTTTACTTCAAATGCGCGACCAATGATTGGCATTTCTTCGTCGTAGTTTCTATGCAATTTTTTGTGAAACTGGCGACAGCGGTTTTCCTTACAATAGGGTAGATGACTGATGTTTAAATCGTTGAAACCAATAGCTTTGATGAAGAATTTAGGTAAATATAGTTTGTTTACTGAAAAAAAAAACGATTATTAATGTTCTGATACATAAGCGTTCAAAGTTTTTGGTAGAGCTAACTCTGTCCCTTTCCCACAAAACAAAAATGACGTCACGCCTTACTTGTCAGAATGTAATTTATATGGCGTACAGAGAAGTGACGTCACGATTTGCTGTTTCGCCTCTCTGTCTTGACTAACCCATAATGGTTCGTACTGATCCACCGTAGTGGGCACGGTGGGCGTGCCCAGAGCCTTGATTGGAGGCAGATAGGCTAATTGTTACATCTAATGAGATGATGATGTTTCGGTGAATTTGTTTTATGGCACTGCTACTGTTATGGGCAGGTGTGATGCTTACCATCAGGCGAACGTCCCGATCGTCTCGTCACTCGATAGTATTAAAAAAAAATGTACGCACACAAACACATGGTGAGAGAGCGAGCTCCTTTGTAGAACTTTCCTGGAGGGTTGGGCTGAGATGAAAAATTGCCGATGAAGGCGATTTTGGATTCTTAGTGTTAGCAAGAACCCCCGCCGGCAATTTTTGATTTTAGAACCCTCGGAGCATTGTTTCTACTTTTAGGGATTTCCCCCTTTTTTAGGGAAAAAATACTATTATTGTGTAACGTTTAATAATAAAATAAAGAAAAACAAAAACAAAAAAAAAACAAATACAGCGAAAAACTGTAAAAGTAGTGCTTCAGCTTAAAATTAGGTATTTTTTTCTTAAATAATGTAAACCAAGGAGCATAGATTTTTTTCAGGAAATTTTAAAGGTTTATTCGAAAACAAACTAGGGATAATCGTGAAAAACCAGAATTGAAAGTGCAAAAACTGTCTCGGACTTTCGTCCATGTGACAGCTACAGCTACGCCCGCGGTGACGGTGTGTGCGCGTCAGACTGTTCCAGCGCACGGTGACGGGCGTGTTCAACTCGCTGAAGACGGCGGTGGGCGGCGAGGAGGCGGCCGCGGTGCCGCGCGCTGATTGGAGCTTCGTGGCGGGGGGCGGGGGGCGCGGGGCCGCCTGCGCGCGCCTGCTGGCCGGGGCGCGCCGCGCGCCGAGGGACACGCGCGCGCGGGCGCACCCGCCGCGTGCGCCCGCGCCGCGCCCCAAGCACGACGCAGACGAACTCGGTAAACTACCAGATATTATAAGCTTTTAGCTTCCAAAGCTTCTGGATGACATCTTTATATTTTCCAGTTATGTTGATTTATTCTAGTAAATTTGAATAAAAAACAAAACCACTGAACCGATTTGGATAAAATGTATATAGGACGGACTTTGAAGTATGACCTACCAAACAGAAAAATTATCTTCCCAGATTTCTCAGACAGGTTCTCAATTCGTCTGCACGTATTTTTTTGTATGTGCCTATGTTACGCGATTACTCCGCCAATTATGAATTGTTTTTTTTTTTGGGTGGTGATACTTAATTTTTTATCGAAATCGGTTCAGTAGTTTGGATTTTAAATCAAAATAAGTGGTACGAGAAGTCACCCAGGTAATCGAAATTAAAACGGATGTAATTTTAGAAGAAAAAAACAGCCGACTCCAGTTTTGATCGGCGGAGTAATTGCGTAACAAAAACACAGTACACACACATACAGTTAAATTGAGAACCCCCTTTTTTTTAATCGGTCGAAAAGTAATTGTTCATGTTAGAGAAAGTACTCCTTCCCGTGTACCCTCCATAGTTTCAGTGTAAGGTAGTACGGTGTGTTGACAGAGGAGTGCGGCGGCGCGTGGAGCGGGGCGCTGGGCGCCGCCGCCGCCGCGGGCGCCGTGCCGCACGCCGCCGCGCGCCTCGCCACACTACTGCTCGCGGGTGACTACTCACTCTCTATTTATTTACTGACGACTTATAGCTCCCCGAGACCTGGGTGTGACCAGACCCACCGGAGGACGGGCAGCAGCGTCCTCTCGGTTAACGGTGGTGACCATTCTGCGATCCCCAAGCCGCCTACCGAGCGTGGGGATTATGGCAAGCCCTCCCTATTAAGGAGGGAGACCTTCGTCCAGTGGTGGACGTGTTCCGGCTGTTGATGTGCCTTATAGCTCAGTCGGTAGTATGTCTGCCTTCAGAGCTGTAGAGCGTGGGTTCAATTCCCACCCAGGGCAAACATTTTTGTGACGAACGTCGATTTTAGATTTTGTAAATACATAATACACTCAGGCACAAGCCTGGGTGTAGTATGTATTTACTAATAATATAATACGCTTTTAAAACAAAAACAACTGACTTCAATTTCGACTGCCTGGATGACATCTTCATATTTTCTAGTTATTTTGATTTATTCCAGTAATTTTGATTTAAAAACTTAAACTACTGGTCCGATTTTGATAAAATTTATATGGGACCACCTCTGTATAATTTTTTTGTTTGGTAGGTAAAACTTCAGAGGTCCCATATAAATTTTATCGAAATCGGTTCAGTAGTTTGGTTTTTAAATAAAAACTACTAGAAAATATGAAGATGTCATCTAGGTATTCGAAGTTGAAGTCGGTTGTTTTTTTTTTAAAGCATATTATGGACAACCTTATAGCTCAGTTGGTAGCATGCCTGCCTTCAGAGCTGTAGGGCGTGGGTTCGATCCCCACCCAGGGCAAACATTTATGTGGCGAACATAGATGTTTGTTCTGTGTCTGGATGTAGTATGTATTATAAGTATGTATTTACAAAGCAAAAAGTATATAAATATTATATCAGCTATCTAGTTTCCATATTACAAGCTTTGCTTAGTTTGGGGCTAGATGGCGCTGTGTGAAATTAATGTCCACCGATATTATTATTATTATTATTATTAACGCCGCGTTCCGAATTGAGTCAAAATCACTGTTGGCGCTGTGAGCGATAAATGTCGTTCCGTTTTGATCATTGGGCTGACAACGCTATCAGCGCGATTCTATATTTCGGAATGGCTGAACATGGGAAACTAATAGACTAACCTCTTTCGAACTAGTCTGCACTTAAATATAACTGGATTTGGTTATCAGCAGTCTCATCATTAATCACGACCAACATTATTTCTCTTCTATAACAGTATTTTTTCTTTATAAGTATTTACAAACAACTCGCCTGTTACTTTCCATACTTATCTTGTACGAGTTAAACTTCAGATTTGACAGCGCTCACAGTGCTAACGCCGGGAAGCAATATCACTGTGAACGCAAGATGGCGCCAGTGATGACGTCATCCATGACGTCGATACTGCTACCGTAGACGCGCTAACGCCAATTCGGAATGGGGTTTTATCGCGCTCACAGCGCCAACAGCGATTTTGACTCAATTCGGAACACGGCGTAAGCATTAATTCGCAAAAGAAAATAATAGTATGTAGCGACATGATTTTCCGTGTTCCCGCCAAAACTCTCTAAAATGTTATTTTCCGTGACAGATGTGGCGGAGAGCGTGATCACCGCGTGGCTGCAGGAGCTGGGGGCGGCGCTGCGGGCGCGCGCGTTCGGGGGCGCGCCGCCGGGGGCGGGGGCGCGCGCCACGCGCCCCCGCGACCCCGCGCTCCTCGAGCGGCTGCTGCTGGACCGCGCCACAGGTACACATCGTCAGCTAGAAGGCGTGCACTGCAGGAGCCGGGGGCGGGGGCGCGCGCCACGCGCCCCCGCGACCCCGCGCTCCTCGAGCGGCTGCTGCTGGACCGCGCCACAGGTACACATCGTCAGCTAGAAGGCGTGCACTGCAGGAGCCGGGGGCGGGGGCGCGCGCCACGCGCCCCCGCGACCCCGCGCTCCTCGAGCGGCTGCTGCTGGACCGCGCCACAGGTACACATCGTCAGCTAGAAGGCGTGCACTGCAGGAGCCGGGGGCGGGGGCGCGCGCCACGCGCCCCCGCGACCCCGCGCTCCTCGAGCGGCTGCTGCTGGACCGCGCCACAGGTACACATCGTCAGCTAGAAGGCGTGCACTGCAGGAGCCGGGGGCGGGGGCGCGCGCCACGCGCCCCCGCGACCCCGCGCTCCTCGAGCGGCTGCTGCTGGACCGCGCCACAGGTACACATCGTCAGCTAGAAGGCGTGCACTGCAGGAGCCGGGGGCGGGGGCGGGGACGCGCGCCACGCGCCCCCGCGACCCCGCGCTCCTCGAGCGGCTGCTGCTGGACCGCGCCACAGGTACACATCGTCAGCTAGAAGGCGTGCACTGCAGGAGCCGGGGGCGGGGGCGCGCGCCACGCGCCCCCGCGACCCCGCGCTCCTCGAGCGGCTGCTGCTGGACCGCGCCACAGGTACACATCGTCAGCTAGAAGGCGTGCACTGCAGGAGCCGGGGGCGGGGGCGCGCGCCACGCGCCCCCGCGACCCCGCGCTCCTCGAGCGGCTGCTGCTGGACCGCGCCACAGGTACACATCGTCAGCTAGAAGGCGTGCACTGCAGGAGCCGGGGGCGGGGGCGCGCGCCACGCGCCCCCGCGACCCCGCGCTCCTCGAGCGGCTGCTGCTGGACCGCGCCACAGGTACACATCGTCAGCTAGAAGGCGTGCACTGCAGGAGCCGGGGGCGGGGGCGCGCGCCACGCGCCCCCGCGACCCCGCGCTCCTCGAGCGGCTGCTGCTGGACCGCGCCACAGGTACACATCGTCAGCTAGAAGGCGTGCACTGCAGGAGCCGGGGGCGGGGGCGGGGACGCGCGCCACGCGCCCCCGCGACCCCGCGCTCCTCGAGCGGCTGCTGCTGGACCGCGCCACAGGTACACATCGTCAGCTAGAAGGCGTGCACTGCAGGAGCCGGGGGCGGGGGCGCGCGCCACGCGCCCCCGCGACCCCGCGCTCCTCGAGCGGCTGCTGCTGGACCGCGCCACAGGTACACATCGTCAGCTAGAAGGCGTGCACTGCAGGAGCCGGGGGCGGGGGCGCGCGCCACGCGCCCCCGCGACCCCGCGCTCCTCGAGCGGCTGCTGCTGGACCGCGCCACAGGTACACATCGTCAGCTAGAAGGCGTGCACTGCAGGAGCCGGGGGCGGGGGCGCGCGCCACGCGCCCCCGCGACCCCGCGCTCCTCGAGCGGCTGCTGCTGGACCGCGCCACAGGTACACATCGTCAGCTAGAAGGCGTGCACTGCAGGAGCCGGGGGCGGGGGCGCGCGCCACGCGCCCCCGCGACCCCGCGCTCCTCGAGCGGCTGCTGCTGGACCGCGCCACAGGTACACATCGTCAGCTAGAAGGCGTGCACTGCAGGAGCCGGGGGCGGGGGCGCGCGCCACGCGCCCCCGCGACCCCGCGCTCCTCGAGCGGCTGCTGCTGGACCGCGCCACAGGTACACATCGTCAGCTAGAAGGCGTGCACTGCAGGAGCCGGGGGCGGGGGCGCGCGCCACGCGCCCCCGCGACCCCGCGCTCCTCGAGCGGCTGCTGCTGGACCGCGCCACAGGTACACATCGTCAGCTAGAAGGCGTGCACTGCAGGAGCCGGGGGCGGGGGCGGGGACGCGCGCCACGCGCCCCCGCGACCCCGCGCTCCTCGAGCGGCTGCTGCTGGACCGCGCCACAGGTACACATCGTCAGCTAGAAGGCGGGCACTGCAGGAGCCGGGGGCGGGGGCGCGCGCCACGCGCCCCCGCGACCCCGCGCTCCTCGAGCGGCTGCTGCTGGACCGCGCCACAGGTACACATCGTCAGCTAGAAGGCGTGCACTGCAGGAGCCGGGGGCGGGGGCGCGCGCCACGCGCCCCCGCGACCCCGCGCTCCTCGAGCGGCTGCTGCTGGACCGCGCCACAGGTACACATCGTCAGCTAGAAGGCGTGCACTGCAGGAGCCGGGGGCGGGGGCGGGGGCGCGCGCCACGCGCCCCCGCGACCCCGCGCTCCTCGAGCGGCTGCTGCTGGACCGCGCCACAGGTACACATCGTCAGCTAGAAGGCGTGCACTGCAGGAGCCGGGGGCGGGGGCGGGGACGCGCGCCACGCGCCCCCGCGACCCCGCGCTCCTCGAGCGGCTGCTGCTGGACCGCGCCACAGGTACACATCGTCAGCTAGAAGGCGTGCACTGCAGGAGCCGGGGGCGGGGGCGCGCGCCACGCGCCCCCGCGACCCCGCGCTCCTCGAGCGGCTGCTGCTGGACCGCGCCACAGGTACACATCGTCAGCTAGAAGGCGTGCACTGCAGGAGCCGGGGGCGGGGGCGCGCGCCACGCGCCCCCGCGACCCCGCGCTCCTCGAGCGGCTGCTGCTGGACCGCGCCACAGGTACACATCGTCAGCTAGAAGGCGTGCACTGCAGGAGCCGGGGGCGGGGGCGGGGGCGCGCGCCACGCGCCCCCGCGACCCCGCGCTCCTCGAGCGGCTGCTGCTGGACCGCGCCACAGGTACACATCGTCAGCTAGAAGACGTCGCTCCCGCGACCCCTATACTATAAGTAATATTATAGTAAATAAATTAAAGGTGAAGTGAGTAATTATGCGAACTGATTTTATAGGAAACGTTGTTATACGAAACAAGGGAGAAGCTAAACAAAAGACGGTGTTTGGTCCTGTGATTGTCAGTGAGTTTTAATTTATGGAGCCCTGACTTATTATTGTCTCGCAGAAGGTGTGAGTTGTAGAGTATGCTCCTCTGGAATAAAGCCTGTCTTCGTCTTGGGCAGCTTGAACCGCTCGCTTCACTCAGGACTCTATATAACTCTAGACCGACTACCCGAGACTCAGGGTTCAATATGCCGCCCGCGACGGAAGACACTGCTTTGTTCCCTTAGTGTATAATCTACTATCTCGATTTCACACGGCTACACAATAATGAGAGACGTACTTTAAACAGCTAGCCGAAATGAGGGCAGCTTGATGATATGCCTAAGGCTTTAAAAAAAAATATATCAAAAGCCTATATAGTCAGCCTGATAATAATCTCGCAGTGGATTAAAAGTATGTGTAGACAAAATAATAGATCACTCACCCAGGGAGCAAAAGTAAAGAATATCGAAATATAGGATGATTAGTGATTGCGCTATATCAGTAACAGCCATTTATGAAAGCCTTGTAATAATCAATACTAAATTGACGTCCAATTTATTTGACTTTTCAATTCCAGTGCTCCAAGTGCTGTTCGGTCGCGAGGCGGTGCGGGCGTGCGTCGCGGCCGTGGTGGGCAGCACGGCCCAGCGCGACATCACGCGCGACGTCGCGCACCGCGCGCTGGACCTGGTGGCGCTGCACGCCCGCGCCGCCGCGCGTGCCGCCGCCGACTGAGGACACTACACTTCTGCGTGATGTCTGTCTAGACCACATTGTGCTTACTGAATGGTGTCACAATACCTGCCAAGTGAAGCTAAAGTGTCTGACGAGTGATTCCATACTTTGCCCACTGACGTTAAAGTGTTTACCGAAAGATTTCACAGTGTGCCAGCCGAGTGATATCACAGTATCTGCCGAGTGACGCTAAATTGTCTGCCCTGTGATTCCACAATTACACACTAAGCCGACTGAGTGACGTTAAAGTGCCTGCCCAATCATTCCACACTGTGTTAGCCGAGTGACGTCGCGATACCTGCCGAGTGATTCCACTCTGTGTTAGCCGAGTGACGTCGCGATACCTGCCGAGTGATTCCACACTGTGTTAGCCGAGTGACGTCGCGATACCTGCCGAGTGATTCCACACTGTATTAGCCGCGTGACGTCGCGATACCTGCCGAGTGATTCCACACTGTGTTAGCCGAGTGACGTCGCGATACCTGCCGAGTGATTCCACACTGTATTAGCCGGGTGACGTCGCGATACCTGCCGAGTGATTCCACACTGTGTTAGCCGAGTGACGTCGCGATACCTGCCGAGTGATTCCACACTGTGTTAGCCGCGTGACGTCGCGATACCTGCCGAGTGATTCCACACTGTGTTAGCCGCGTGACGTCGCGATACCTGCCGAGTGATTCCACACTGTATTAGCCGCGTGACGTCGCGATACCTGCCGAGTGATTCCACACTGTGTTAGCCGAGTGACGTCGCGATACCTGCCGAGTGATTCCACACTGTATTAGCCGCGTGACGTCGCGATACCTGCCGAGTGATTCCACACTGTGTTAGCCGAGTGACGTCGCGATACCTGCCGAGTGATTCCACACTGTATTAGCCGCGTGACGTCGCGATACCTGCCGAGTGATTCCACTCTGTATTAGCCGAGTGACGTCGCGATACCTGCCGAGTGATTCCACACTGTGTTAGCCGAGTGACGTCGGGATACCTGCCGAGTGATTCCACACTGTGTTAGCCGAGTGACGTCGCGATACCTGCCGAGTGATTCCACACTGTATTAGCCGAGTGACGTCGCGATACCTGCCGAGTGATTCCACACTGTGTTAGCCGAGTGACGTCGCGATACCAGCCGAGTGATTCCACACTGTGTTAGCCGAATGACGTTGCAATGTCTGTCAAGGGACTTTTAACTAGTATTCTGCGCAAAGAGCGACCCACCCGGTGATCACTGAGTGACATTACACTGTGCCCACTAAATGACGTCACAGTGTCTGCCCAGTGTTCCACACTCCCGCCGAGCAAAGCAACAGTAACAGTTGTATACAAATCTGATACGATTTTAAACCTTTAATTGTGTATATTATTGTACTATTACCATTTTAAATTATATAATATAAAATGCTTAGATGTTGCATAGAAAGCCAAATATTAGTTTATACATATAATTAATATATTATACCATAGTGTAACATTAGTTAGATAAGTATATACTCGTAGTTGTCGAATATGTGTGGCTTAGGCTTCGACCAAAATAAAATGAGTGGCCGGGCCTTATCCGTTTAACTTTTGAGGGAGTTGAAGGAGCTGTATTTCTCCAATAACATGTGCCAAAATAATTTGACATTTATATTTCAATATTCAAGTTCGGCTCCTTATCGCATTTGGTATATTTCTGTCCCGTACAGTTAGGATAACAATGAAATGGGCACTTAGTACCAAAGGTTTATATAAATTAATTTGCTGAACTAATACTCTGATTTATTGTTTTTACTGCATATTTTGCCAGTTGATTGAATAGCATATTTTACGTGTTGCGCTGCCTACTGCTGGAGACTGACTGAGACGAATTAGGAGCGAACGCTCATTTAGCAGTCTTCACACTTCACACTCCATTAGTTTCATTTTGGTCAAGCATGTTCCATATAAATTTTCCTATCTTCCTTATTTTTTTTTATTCACTTTATGTACTTAAGCTACGAATTAAAAAAAAGTCTTTCAATAGTTGCACATAAGTGTAAGAATATTAAAATAAATAAAATTAAATAAAAATCAAATTCTTTATTTTGGACAAATTATCCATAAGTACAGTATTAATAGTAGTTTTAAACCTATGATATTATTTTAGTAGTCGTTGTAGTAGTAGTAGCTTTAATAACTGTGAGATAATTATGAAAATAAATGATTCATAACTTGATTTAATAATTATTTGTTTTTTTTAAACTCTGGCTTTTGCCTTTAAGGATACACTGCCTGACGGCTCGAACTCGGTGGGCGTGTCTAAAAAGCATGCTCTCTTCATCAAACAAAGTGCGGGAAAGGGAGAAAGGAAGAGAAATGAGCGCGTAAATTTGTTTAACGACCTTTGGCTGCAGGGCTTGGTTGAAAAAACTACTGAACGAATTTATTCTAAAGTTATTTGAAATGTTAATGGACTAAACTATGCCGCTAATACGTTATTTTAGGGGTTTTCATACTCCTTATGTTATTGGCGTGTCCTAGTTGCCAGATATGTTGTTAAGAGTAGACAAGTTGGTCACTTCTCCATAGAAACGCGGTAGTATTACTACTCCACTATGTAATTTTGTAGGTCCAAGACTAAGTATTATATCGATTAATCTCTTCATTATCTAGGATTGTAAATTATTTCGAAAGTAAAAAGTTAATAAACGTGAAAGTTATGAGCCAGGAAACATCTTGTATTTTAGCTCAATTTTAACGCCACATTGGACGTAAATAAATAACATAAGGAATACGAAAACTCTAAAATAATTTATCAAGCGGCATAGTTTAGTCCATAAACATTTCAAATAACTTGAGTTGGAATAAATTAACTCAGAGTTCATTCAACCACATTACTGCAGCCAAAGGATGACAAAAAAAATTTGCGCGCTCATTTATCTTCTTTCTGATGAAGAAGTTTGTTTGATGAAGAGAGCATGCTTTTTAGCCGCGCCCACCGATGAGTTCGAGCCGTCAACTTGTCGATCCTTAAAAATACAATACAAGTTCTTTTTTATTTACAGAAAGTCACAAAGATAAGTAATTAAAAGCCAAAATGTAATAGTATCTTTCTAGCAAGTAGCATTGGAGCGAATTTTTTCAAACAAATAGAGTAAATATATAATATATTTATTTATTTATATAAATAATAAATAAATTAGTTCAAGTAATTTTTTTTTCCTGAGGATCTGGGTATGTCCTAAAACTGCATCCAGAACCACTGGAGGACGGGCAGCAGCGTCCTTTCGGTTAGCTGTGGTGAGCATTCTGCGATCCCCAAGCCGCTTGCCAAGCGTGGGGATTATGGCATCCCCTATGCATGGCATAGTCGCCACAACTTTACTAGAGCATGACTTTGACTTGACTGTGACTAATTTCGTGTGACTGACTGTGATTTGATGACACTTATATATACCTTGATACTATATATATATACTTGAAGTGTGACTTCAGTGTGAAGTGATTATAATATTTATATCAAGTTATTGATGATTTTCAAATCGAATAAGTCACAGTCAAGTCCAGTCATGCCCAAGTAAAGTGGCAACTTTACTACAAGCTTCTTCAGAGTTGTGGAAACAACACGAAAAGACATATTTCACAACATTATATCTCTTGCGCGTAAATCAGCACTTATGAATAAAACGCCACTATTTTTCAACCGACTGCCAAAAAGGAGGTTCTCAATTCGACTGTAGGTTTTTGTATGTATGTTACGCGATTACTCCGCTAATTATGAACTGATTTTGATGATTCTTTTTTGTTTGGTATGTAATACTTCAAAGGTGGTCCCATTTAAATTTTATCGAAATCGGTTCAGTAGTTTGGTTTTTAAATCAATTTACTAGAAAATATGAAGATGTCATCCAGGTATTCGAAGTTGAAGTCGGTTGTTTTTTTTAAAAAGCGTATTATATGCATTAACACTCGAAAAAACACAAGTTTTAGAAAATAATACAATGCAACCGACATAATTTTATCGCGTTCCCGCCAAAAATCCGCAATTGCAATTGGTACTTTAAAAATTGGATTTTTGACTAGAGGACTTCCGAACGCGAAGGCCAAAAAGTTTTGATTTAGATAAACAAAGTTTATATATTTTTGTAAAAAGATGGTTTGAATGATAATGATGATGAAAAGAAAAGAAACACTACAATATCGATAAATTATTATTTATATTATTTAAATGATTAGTTATTGTGCTAATTTTGATATTTTTTTACCGTATTTACCTTCAGTTTTTTGTACTTTTATACCTAATTCTTATTCCTCTGTTAGTTATTTCTTATTCCTCTGGATAATAAAATTCAAATGCAAATAACTTTTGAATGGGTTTAAAAAAAAATGTGCTTCATTATATAGGTTTCTTAATACACCTACTTTCATGAAAGTACGCACTTGCTAGTCAAATGTAAAAAAAAGTACGCCAGAGGAATAAGACTAATAATGCGATCTCGAAGAAACACACAGAGTGGGTACAAACTCGTGAAAAAAATATCTTTCTAATTACTTAGTTCCTCGAATTAAATACCTTATTTCAACCGACTTCAAAAAAAGGAGGTTCTCAATTCGTCTGTATGTTTTTTTTGTACTTATGTCTATGTTACGCGTTTACTCCGCCAATTATAAACTGATATTAATGATAATTTTTTTGTTATAAAAAAAACGACGAAAATATGAAGATGTCATCCAGATATTCGAAGTTGACGTCGTTTTTTTTTAAAACCCTATTATTTCACTTGTTCTGTAATCTATTTCCCTAATAACGGTTATAATAACCTGTGACTTGTCCAAAGAGAGTCCATAAAATGTCAACGCTTTATTTCGATAAATATCTCCACACGTAGACTGCAATACGTTGCATAGAGGGATAAAAAAAGCTTCTTTACCAAAAATGCCTCAGTAACTTGTGTACTGCTGTACTGCTACAATAGCCCTAAGAGTCCCTTACCATCGTCACGTAGTATTTTTATTCTTGGATAGAGACTATTTTCTTCCATTTAGCTCTTGATACTCCAATTCAATGCTACAGTAGGGTTGGAGTGGTTTTATTGTCACGCCCACGTTGTCTGAGCTTTTTATCAGTACGTGTGGTTTTGAAAAGAAAAATATATATACACCGTGACTTTTTTTAACGTGAGGGAAAAATTTGAGTGTACATAACGTACTCATCATTATGGAAAACTTTTAGTATGGGCAGGTGTCACTCCGCAGTTTAGCTATGTTCGGCCGGCGCTCCGTCCGGGTGGACAATCCAAGGCTGAAGTCAGTGGCTGCCCGCATGCTAGCCTCGTCGCACGTAACTAAGCATACGTGATAGAAAGAAAGCGGTATATCTAGGTGAATATAGTGAGCGGTATCCAGCGCTCTGCGAGTTGAATTGCTACTTTATTGCCTAGTAGATGAGTCCTTATTTATTTCAATTCCTTTGCATTGAAATCGTGACAAAAAAATCAGATGTTCCATTCATTTTCCAAGGTCAGTAAACTTTTACTATGGAAAAGCAGTTTTTTTTTCACGTCTCCAAGGTTGGCCCCATACTAAAAATAACTCTACCATAATGATGAGTACACTGCACCCTAATTTTTCCTTGGCTGGGTGGCCAGCCCTAGTGTCAGTTAATGTGCCGCCCGAAGGTCTGTGACATGGCTTGACGTTGTTATAGAACAAACAAGCGGGACCAACTATTCAACATATCATCCGGCTCCCGGTAGCGCTCAGGTTTAAATTCCACTCACGGTCATCCATTGGAAGACTGACCGGCTCCTCCGTTGCTTAACATCTATTCAAGTATAGGTTCTATTTACTTATAGGTATACAGGGTTATAAGCTTGCCACTAAGCCGAAAGTGGGTCATGGTATTCATCATTATAACTTTTACTATGGGCCAATAATGAAACCCCGAAATTAAAAAAGCTGATTCATAGAAAAATTTCATCGTCTCATGATAATGTATGAACTAGCTGTTATAGCGATTTCAGTGTGTGAACCCATAGTACAATGAACTTCTTGCGACTTTTTCAGTATAATAATATACCTTTTCATCACACTTGCTCGTAAAGTAGATCTTATGACATCGCTTTTAGGCTCATAATCCAAGCTATTATACACGCGTGCTTTTTACTTTACATTACGGCACTTGTACTATAATAGGTATAACCCGGTAAAGTCAAGTTTGTACGTGACTGCAATTAGACGTACGTGTACGAAGCACTCTTAATATAGCCGGGTAATACTTACAGTTTTTTTGTAATACCAACAAAGAGTTCTTATGCCGCTGAAGTAAATGTCAACCTGCGCGCGCATTACTGATTTGGGCGCCATTTTCCGCAAATGTTTGTTGACGTTTTCGCTGTGTGGTTGATTATTATCAAAAAAAAATGTTTTTTCCTCGCAAGTGTGACGAAAACAGTCGTATGGAACTCTTGTGCTATTAGTCATTACGCTCTCGGCTTTCTTATCGCGCTCGCCTGCGGCTCGCGCGCATAATACCGCCTCAAGTGTAATGACCAACATAGCACACTCGTATCATAATGTACTATTATCTATAGCATAGGCCCTATGTTATAGATAAGGGTATATATTATAAAATGTTCACGATCTATGCCATAGGTCGTGAACATTTTGTACCTATACGCGGTTTCCAACACTTAGCTGTATGCACTTTGCGACCACTGCTCACCTGATGTGAAGGAAGATGTAGTCGTAGATGGTAACTACAACTTGCCTGGAATAGATAGAATCTATTCCAGGTAAGTTGTATCTATCTATTCCCTAGATTCTATCTAGAATCTACTGAACTAAATAGTTGTATAATCTTCCAATAATACATTATAATAAGATAAGATCATTATGTTTCTTTCCTATGTTTGGATATAATAAATTATTTTTCATTATTTTTTCCTTAGGAACTGGCTCTCAATTAAGCCTCCAGACACACTACGTTACGTTCTAAATAAAGGGTATTATTATCTAATACTATAAGATCTCTGCGACTAACTGACTGACTGAGAGAACGCACAGCCTAAACCGCTGGTCGTCATCATCATCAGCATCAGGCCGGAGACGTCCACTGCTGAACGTTGGCCCTTAGACCGCCACACTGTACGACAACCTGCCATTTGCATCCACCGGTTGCCCGCGACTTTTACAATGTCGTCGGTCCACCTAGTGGGAGGCCGCGCCTACGCTGCGTCTTCCGGTTCGCGGTCGCCACTCACAAACCTTTCTTCCCCATCGGTTGTCAGTTCTTCGAGCGATGTGGCCTGCCCATTGCCACTTCAACTTGCAAACCTTGCGAGCTATGTCGGTAACTTTGGTTCTTTGGCGAATATCCTCGTTCCGGATTCTATCGCGCAAGGTAACTCCGAGCATAGCTCTCTCCATTGCCCGTTGCGTGACTCTGACTTTCTCCAAAAGGCCCGCAGTTAAAGACCCGCTGGTCGTACAGACTTGAAATTTGGAGTGTGTATTTGTCTTGATGCGTAGGGGTGTACTAAGAAAGGATTTGGGGGGTGCTGGGGATAATAAAATAAATTATTAGTATTTAACCCAGCGGTATGGAAGATACGACCTGGGTGTGTCCTAAAATTGCATCCGGAATCACCGGAGGACGGGCAGCAGCGTTCTCTTGGTTAACGGTGGTAACACTCTGCGATCCCCAAGCCGCCGGCAAGCGTGGGGATTGTGGCTATTAAGGGGGAGGCCTTCGTCCAGCAGTGGACGTCTTATGGCGATGATGTTGGAAGATACGAGTATTTGGAAGCGGGACGAATTTCTTTCGTACGCGGACGAAGTCACGGTGGACCTCTATTATAATACAGGGTTAGTTTCAATCAGTTAGCATGCTTTTTAGGGCATATTCGGTACGTCAAAACAAAGAAATTTTATTATGGTGCCAACATTGAAAACGCGAAAAAAATATCAGCGGTTCCATACAAAAAATTCATCGGCAAACGGTAAAATGTATGGAACAGCTGTTTTTTTTGTTGCGATTTCAATGTTGGCTGGATTAGAACTAATCCTGTATAAATAAATGAAAAATAAGTAAGGTTTTTAAATTCTAATATTAACGCATAATCTATTCATAAGAGTGAGCTTATAATGAACCGTTGGCCTTTTGTCTTTATTAATGTGCCGCTTATCCAGAGTTAGATATAATATAACTCTACTACGTATTGTTCTCTGCGTTTGTCACACTAATATAGAAAATGCAATAGCTTACGAATAAGGGGTGGTAGATATCACTGTGTTCCGGTTTAAAGGGCAATGTTAGGTACCAAATAAATTAGTGCGTATGAAGAGATTTAAGGGGGAATAGGACGAGCGCTTCTCCATACAAACTTATTCCCTTATTTTCTTCCTGGATAATGCCTCTAGAGCAATATTTATTGTGAGCAAAATGCTGAACTAGACTTAATGCTGAATTAGGCTTAATGCTGAACTAGGCTTAATGCTGAATTAGACTTAATGCTGAATTAGGTTTAATGCTGAATTAGGCTTAATGCTAAACTAGGTTTAATGCTGAATTAGGCTTAATGCTGAACTAGGCTTAATGCTGAATTAGGCTTAATGATAACCGATGGGGAAGGAAGGTTCTTGAGTAGCTACCACGAACCGAAAGACGCAGCGTAGGTAGGCGTAGTTGGACCTATGTCATTACAAGTTGAAACACTGACAATGGGGACAACAGGAATAAATTTTATTTATTTTTTCATCACACTTGCTCGTAAAGTGGATCTTATTGCATCGGTTTTAGGATCATAATCCAAGCTATTACGCACACGTGCTTTTTACTCTACATTACGGCACTTGTGCTATAATAGGTATAATCCGGTAATGTCAAGTTGGTACGTGACTGCAATTAGACGTATGTATACGAAGCACTCTTAATATAGCCGGGTAATACTTACAGTTTTTTTTGTAATACCAACAAAGAGTTCTTATGCCACTGAAGTAAATGTCAACCTGCGCGCGTATTGCTGGTTTGGGCGCCATTTTCCGCAAATGTTTGTTGACGTTTTCTCTGTGTGGTTGATTATTATCAAAAAAAGTTTGATTTTTCCTCGCAAGTGTGATGAAAACAGTCGTATGAAACTCTTGTGCTATGTTTCAATACACTCTCGGCTTCGGCTCGCGCGCATAATACCGCCTCTAGTGTAATGACCAACATATCACACTCGTATCATAATGTACTATTATTGAGTTCCGTTGTCCCCGTTGAATGGGGACAACGGAAATAAACCAATAAAACAATGCCTGATTTTACAGTCTGACTTTCATGAAGGGAAATGTTGGTGTCAGAACAACTTGATAACAAAGCCGCGTTTTGGAGGTGCTAGTCAAGATAGATGGATGGGCAGTACAGAATGATTTAGAGAAAATCCTATGTAAAACCGGAGGCGCAGCAAGTGTAGCTATCATGTCGCATTAAGCGTTATCGCTGAACGGCTGGTGCTATCACAGAGCGCGGTTTATGCCTTCCGGTTCCGTCGCAGCGTTCACCAGTTCAACTCACCACATATTTACAGACATACGAATATTTATAAGGGTCATAATGCCACTGAACACCCAATAAAGTTGGTATGAGTTTGACACAGTTTTAATGATAATAGATATTGAGTGGACAGTTTTACACAGCGCTATCAGCTATAGTCCCAAACTAAGCAAACCTTGTTCCATGGGAACTAGATAGCTGATAAAATACTTCTTAAATTTAATTTGTAAATACATTCTTGCACTGAAGAGAGAAGTAAAGTAGGGCCTTCGCTTTTCTGTGCATTCTTGTAATCAGATAAATTTATTGTAATACATGCAATACCCAGACACAGAACTAACATCCATGTTTGTCTTAGATCAAATTATACTATAGATACACAGCCTCTATGAAAATAAAAACTGAATAGTAGCCCCGCGCCTTGGAGGATCTAGCTCTCAAGCCCTGCGTCAATGCTTACTTATACAGCTTCATACCTCTCCAGCAAATATAAAAAAGTCCGCAAACTGATATTGTTTCATTTTAATCCCTGTTATAGCGTTGTAAAATATTTGTGAGCGTGTAAAACGTTCGGCATTGTACCACGTCACACGATTGGCTCGTCACACGCGACTGAGACCAAAACAAGGCATATTGCGCTATTTAAGCCTTGTATTGACGGTGCCGTTTTCGAGCGGTGATCGGGGATCTACTCTAAATTACATCGTAGATGTTCGTCACAAAAATGCTTGTCCTGGGTGGGAATCCAAACCACGCCCTATAGCTTTGAAGGCAGACATACTACCAACTGAGCTATGCATGCAGGCAGTGGGGCCTACCCACTGCCTTACAGCTCAGTATAAGGGGTGGGTAAGGACAGTTACTATAGAGGCAAGCAAAAGAATTGCATACATCAACGCTAGAAAATGTTGTTTCCATTTATGCCCTACAGTTTTTCCGACCTAGGATTTAGACATTTTACTATCTTTAACTGCTGGCCTTTTGGAGAAACTCGGTCACGCAACGGGCAATGGAGAGAGCTATGCTCGGAGTTACTTTGCGCGATAGAATCCGGAACGAGGATATTCGCCAAAGAACCAAAGTTACCGACATAGCTCGCAAGGTTTGCAAGTTGAAGTGGTAATGGGCAGGCCACATCGCTCGAAGAACTGACAACCGACGGAGAAGAAAGGTTCTTGAGTGGCGACCGCGAACCGGGAGACGCAGCGTAGGCGCGGCCTCCCACTAGGACGACATTGTAAAAGTCGCGGGCAACCGGTGGATGCAAATGGCAGGTTGTCGTACAGTGTGGCGGTCTAATGGGGAGGCCTTTGTTCAGCAGTGGACGTCTCCGGGCTGATGATGATGACTATCTTTTAACTAAGGTGGGTGGACCATGGAAGGCCACGCTCCTTTGAAGGCCAACTATTGAAAAGTCGTAGTTATTGACATGTAAAGACATATTCCTTCGTCTATACACTAAGATCCATCAAACTAAAGGCTACAGATGCGGCGGCGAGTCGCTCCCGCCGCTATTGTGGCAGTGCGATCTCACGCTTCGTAGACTATGGTCGTCGACGTTACAATTGTTATTCGCGCGCACAACTAAACGTAAGTTTTTAGTTAAATAACCTATTATTATCTCATATTTTTTTTACTGTGAATTGTCGTATAACGATATGTTTATGGTACTAAAGAAAAAAAATATAGTTTTGCCTCGATTTAAGTTAAAATATTGGTAGTGTTCCTAGGAAAGCCAGTGGTTCCTTATAAGGCCAATCAAATATTTGACGGTTGGCCTTGCTAGGGTACATGGGCCTTACAGGAACGTCTACAAACCATGAACATATGAACAGTTACTTTTTAGTTATAAATACGTATAAAAACTAAACTAATTTAAACATGAAAAGCAACGAATATAAAATAGTCTGCAGTGTCTATTATTTTATTATAATTAATATAACAAGTAATTGATAATTGTTAGTTTGGCCTTCTTAGGAACATTTTGGCCTTACAAAGAACGGACCCATAAGAAGGCCATTTTAGGTTAAAAAAAAGTTTTTAATTTCATTATAAAAGGCGTTGGCAAGTTATTTGATGTCAATATAATACTCATTACTTCTATTTTAAAATAATTTCCATGAATATATTCTTAGTTATACGATGGTGTCCAAGTAATGTTCGTTGAGATTTTTACAGATGATAAAAATATATTGAGTATTTAATGTTTCGCTTAAATGAAAGAGCTTATTATGTAATTTTAGTAAAAACGGATATATTAATTGTTACAACTCTATTTTTAAGTTGAACGACTGACTGATATGGCCTTATTTGGAGCCGTGTTCCTTGCAAGGCCATTTGGAAGAGCTTAATAAAACTTAAGTTTAATAAATAGTGATTAAAGCTAGGTTAAAATAAAGTTATTTATATGGTACAAAATAAAACAAAGTATTACTTGATAATTTGTTTCCTTCAATTATCCAGTTAATAAACGAATAAAACGTGTTTAATCGTTAGAGTGGCCTTCCATGGTCCACCCACCTTACCATTTGATTATCTCAAATTTCTATGCTAGAACCACAAAGCTAGGTTAAGTTCTTTTCGTTTTTCCGTTATAATTGATAATTTGTATAATTTAATTTATATATATATATATATAAATAACAGCAAAGATTCTCATATTTTTTAAAGTAATATTAAGCTTTAAAAAGATAAAAAACCGACTTCAACTTCGAATACCTGGATGACATCTTCATATTTTCCAGTTATTTTGACTTAAAAACCAAACTACAAAACCGATTTCGATAAAATTTATATGGGACCACTTCTGACGTATCACGTACAATATACAATAAAATAATTTTCAAAATCGGTCCACAATTGCGGAGAAATCAGTGAATACCACATACAGTCTAACATAAAACCTCCTCCTTTTTTGAAGTCGGTTAAAAAAGTACCTACTTCGAATCTTCATGCAGACTTTTGTTCGCAATTTCACGATTCTGGCACTTCTACTGTTTTGGGCAGACGTGATACTTACCACCACGCGAACGTAGCGCTCATCTCGTAACTTCATTGCATAAAAAACATGAACCTATATGTCAATTAATAGATCTAAATAAGGCCACTCCTTGCGGGATGGCAGTGGCCAAATACTGGGAGAAAATAGTACAAATAATAAAAAAAAAATATAAAACACACTTCGTTTAAAATAATTGGATCATCGACTCGACGAAGAAGTAAATTAATAACATGCCTACTTAATAAGTTAAGTACTTAACAAAGTTTTCGATCTGAGTAAGCTCTCGGTAAATTCACATTGCGATGCTCGAATAAGTTTATGTAACTTCCTTGGTTAATATTACGTATCGGTCTTTATATACGTATTGTGATAGCAAAGCATGTGTGATTCTATGTGATATTCCGAATAAACGGCTAGGCTGATTTTGGATTATAAGATGTCAGTAGATTCGGACTCGACTAGAGATTTTGGACTAGAGATGTCGCTAGGTGGACCGACCAAAAGTCGCGGGCAACCGGTAGATGCAAATGGCAGGTTGTCGTACGGTGTGGCGGTCTAAGGGGGAGGCTTTCGTTCAGCAGTGGACGTCTCCAGGCTTATGATGACTAGATTTGGCTTAGGTGGAATTCGGTATGTCATAGGTTTATGTTAGATCCATTCAAAGGTGGTGAGATCGTTGACAGGGTTACGCATTGTCTGAAGACCTAGGCACCTAGCTTGAGTCCTACTCTGATCGCAATGGTACCTACTTTAGTTTTTATATTTATATTCAAATAAATATTGAAATGAAAAATATATACGCCAGAACCTAGAAAAAGGAAGAAATAACTACTTCTACTAACTACTACTTGTAGTTATTATGAGTATGTATTTAAGAAAAAAAAATGTATATAATTAGTATATTATCAGCTATCTGGTTTCCATAATACAAACTTTGCTTAGTATGGGGCTAGATGGCGCTGTGTGTAAAAATTACCTCCAATATTTATTTATTATTTATTTATTTATTTTATCAGACACCGTTGTAGTTGCATCCTTGGAACTGCGAGAGCCAAGATTTATGACTAAAAGTTTAACATATTTGATGCGGCTATTTGATGGCGCTGTGTGAAATGTCCACCAACATTTATATATTTTTATTTATTTATGTCCTATATGAAAGCATAACTTATACTTTCACATACTTACATGCATCAAGACAGCGGATAATCATGTCCCTTGCTCTCATCGTAATAATAATCGCCTATCCACCAATCGCTCTTGTTTGCTATGACACGTAATAGTTGCCCGTCCAGTTGTCGACAATCGGTCGACAAGACTGCGCGCAAGTTTGTTCATAAAGCCACCAGCTGACCTGTAGGCAAATGTGAAAAGTTTCATTGTACATTCCAAGTTACACTTTACAAGACTTCCTTACGAACCAGTTTTTAATTTTTAGGGATCTATACCCTAAAAGTATCCAAAGGGACGCTTATATAATACATATATATTAAGGTTAAAAAAAAACTGTCAAAACAAAATTTACATTGTCTGTCTGTCCTGTGTCCGTGTGTTTAACTGCTCGTATCTTTTTAACCGTAATAGGTAGCCGGCTGAAACATTAATTACCTACGTACAAGCGGTAAATTTTAAGTAATTAAAGTTGAATTAAAAAATTTAGACATGTGTTAAAATAGTCGATTTTGTACACTCAACGCATCCTTATTTATGTCTTATCCTATGCAGTTTATACTCTCTGGTTATAAGCTGTCAGTCGCTCTCTTTCCTTTCAGCTGTGGCTCCGATAGGTTGATCTACTTAGTTCAAAGTGTTATTTATGCTAGAAATAATAATACTACAACCAATATAATTTATTCAACTATCTCCACTGCCAGGTCTATGCAGGGAACTGGCCACTGTGTGACCCTTACTTTGCATTTACATGGAGTTCGAACAATGCCTATTATTTATGATAAAGGTTTTAAACCAATATTTGGTGTACAGGAAAAAAAATACAAACCAAAAAATATTGCGTCTCCCAGGGTACGACACGATAAATATTTTGGGTACCGGTACTGAACCCCCGTTGAGCGAGTGAGACTTGCATTTGACCAATTTTATTAACATCGCAGTAGTAAATATATAGGTACAAATAAATCTAAGTAGTCAAATAAAAAGTAATAACCTGTGTAGACCGAAGTCTACAGCGGTGCAAGGTTTTTACTTTTCTGAATTTCAAGACGCATAATTAACTAAGAAAATAACGAGCGCCCGTTCTCGTTATTCTTTCCGTTATTCGTTACCGGCGTTATGTTATTCCGTTATTTTTTACGGCCTGAAAGGGTTGAATGGTTATGGACGGGAAATAAGAGTGATGCGAAGGCATCGGTCATTAGGCGAGCATCGGAGTCAGACATCTGTCTATAAGTACATCTTACTTGAGAATTCAGATGAGTGTCTTTACATGTAACACGGCAAGTATAAGTTTGTTTAGGCTGAGTGACAGCCCAGAGAGAGAGTCACTCAGTTGTCAGAGTTAATGTACCGCCCGAAGTTAGTAGTTGTTAAACTAAAATTCGAGAGGCCTTCGTCCAGCAGTGGACGTCTTCCGGCTGTTGATGTGTGTGTGTGTGTGAAACTAAAATTCTATTATTATTTACGGGATATTTACCGTGATTATGTTGCGAAAAAAGCTCCCGATAATAAAAAAGGAGAGTTTTAGTAGTTGTTGGTACTAGAAATATAGAACAAACAACGATGGACTACGCCTACCTAACTTCAACATTTCATCGATAATATAATTAGAAGTAGGTTAAAACCAGCTTATTTTTTTATACATAGTTCCATACATCATCAGCCAGAAGCCTTCCACTTTTGGACGTAGGCCTCCTCTTTAATAAGGTCGGGAGGCCGCCATAATCCCCTCGCTTGGCAGGCGGCTTGGGGGTCGCAGAATGCTCGCGACCGTTGGCTGAGAGGAAGTTGCTACCCGACCTCAGATGGTTCTGGTTGCAGTTTTGCGATATTCCCAGCTTTAAGTTCATAATTAATTACGATTTATACGCGTTCATTATTACCTCTAAATATGTGTTGGTGACACCTCCAGTGGAAAGAACTAGAGCTCACTGCACTGCGCTTCCATTTTCCACAAGACAGCGCCACGCCATGTCATCCTGAAAAACACTTTTCACACCACCTGCTCGACAATGTCCAATTACATATCATGCAACCTCAACGTAAAGGGGATATAAATATGTATGAAACTCCCTAAGAAATAAAGTGATTTAAATGTGGGACGTAAAATTCGTGTGGAAATTCGTGGAAAGCTCTAAGTAAAAAAATGCCCATATGGCATTGTAAAGAGGTTTGTTCGAAAATCGAACTGGCCACCATTAGCAGAACTCAAAAAAAAAGGTGCGTTTACAAAGAATGTGAAACAAAAGACGGTGTTTGGTCCTGTGATTGTCAGTGAACTTTAATTTATGGAGCCCTGGCTTTTTATTGCCGCAGAAGGTGACAAGTAGAGTATGTTCCTTTGGAATAAAGCCTGTCTTCGTGTTGGGCAGCTTGAACCCCTCGCTTCACTCAGGACTCTATATAACTCTACTCTTGTCATCCTCCCGTGCTCTTTGAATAGTTGATTAGCTTCAACTCCAACTATCCTCAGCCTTTAAGCATTCAGCATAATTTTATCTTACAGCTAGCATATGAATCAGGCAGACAGGGATACTGATGCCGTATTCTGTTGCCCTAGCTCTAGGGCGTATCTGATGAAGGCCAAAGACGAATTTTATTTCGTACCAACTAAATTATTTAGTGTAATTTTGAAACTCATTTGAAGACTCGTAATTACTTTGTAAATTAACAACTTTTCATAATTACAAATTAACAATTTTACAGCTACCCTGGGAGAGCTTGGCAGCCTTCCTGTGCCGGAAGTTGACGTCATAAACTAGATTAAAGATGAAATATTTTGACTAAGTAATTGGATAAGGCTGTGAAGTTTTGAATTTTTAATTAATAAGTTAGGTTTCTGAAGGTTCATCCTATTTAAAAAGTTGCCTGTAAATTTGGAAAGTTTGGGTAAATCTGATAGTAATTTTCCATGGGATTTTTCAGAAAATGTATCTTACCTAGTAACATAGTAAAAACGAAACGTGTATCATTATTAGGCTAGCTACGTATAGATCTTAGAGTATTTATTTTTATTAGAAAGAGCTAGTTAAACTCCTCCACGGCCTTCTAATATCTCAATATCTCAATTATTTAAAACCTCTTTAGTATGAAAAAAAGCGCGTGTAGCGGTTACAATCTTAGGCTGTAGCTAATCGAATATACTAACGAAAGAGAACTCCTATTAATAGCATCTGCAGGATGTTCAGTACGCAATGGGTTCTTACTACGAAACTATGCAATGATTTGGAGAAGGTACTCGGCCTGAAAATCGCATACATTGAACTTCCAACCCCCTATAGGGTCATGCTACATGTATAAGTACGTATGAACCTCAGTCCAATCCGCACCACGACTGCGGCCGGTCGCGTCGCTCCCCAGCCTTCATAAATAATAATCGAATCGACATTTGAAAAATTAAACGAACTCCCGAGAGTTGGGCCGTTGCGTGCATAAAAAAATAAAATTCTAATTTCGAACGAAAATAAGTATTGTGGAACTTTTGCGTGCTTGCCAAAGTTTTCGCGTGTCGTGTGTGCAAAGTGTAACCTAATTATTAAGGAGGAGGTACGATAGTGGAAGTTGATGAGAAAAAAAATTAAAAGTGCTGTTACTGAGTGATAGTTAAGTGTTGTGTTGTGAAAATAGTGTTGGATAAAAGGTGAGTGGAAACTTAGGGAGTTTTAACGATGTTTGTCAAAAGTTTTCGAGATTATTTACTCTTCTCTTGGAGGAGGTAGCTCTAACTCTACCTAAAATAGATATTCCACTGTCAGCTAAAATATGTGGTGTTGACAATATAAATTATAAATGCGGACCACTTTTGTATATGATTTTGCGATGTATATTAATTTGCAGGCGAACGGATGATTTTGTATAGTGGATCATCTTATAGTAGCTGTTTTGATTGACCATATAATATAATAATAATGTGGAAGATACTAAATTAATACTAATTATAAAATTACTAACTGTGATATTAAAAATAATAAGTGGTTTTTTCTTACAAAGTAATATTAACCGTAACTACTGGACATTTTTACAATATGTATGCTGCAATAAAGATTATATAAATTAATTAGCATGACATAAATTGTTTAGAAATAGAAATGTTTAGTAAATAAGCAATTTAAAACTTAGTAATAGCAAAGATTATATAATACTACGAGAAAAAACTAATTAAAGGGACTTTATTACTAGTAGTAATAGAGTCTAAAAGAAGAGTCTAAGAGTAAGGGACTCTATACTCTATTACTACTAGTATAGAGTTACTAATAGTAATAGAGTCCCTATGCTAAAA
Organism: Erannis defoliaria; assembly: GCA_905404285.2. Taxonomy (NCBI): domain Eukaryota; kingdom Metazoa; phylum Arthropoda; class Insecta; order Lepidoptera; family Geometridae; genus Erannis; species Erannis defoliaria. The sequence continues at coordinate 16,621,730 of FR990082.1, read as the reverse complement.
AAGTTTTTATACTAAAACTCGTTATTACCTTTACTCCTGTACACATACCAAACTTTTCGTTCGACATATTGGATGTTTTGAATTGACTAAACCATCAAAATGTTGAGTGAATTTTTCAACCGACTTTAAAAAAAGAAGGTTCTCAATTCGACTATATGTTTTTTTTGTATGTTTGTTACGCGATTACTCCGCCAATTATGGACTGGTTTTGATGATTCATTTTTTGTTTGGTAGATAATACTTGAGTTTATCGAAATCGGTTCAGTAGTTTGGTTTTTAAATCAAAATTACTAAAAAATATGAAGATGGCAATCAAGTATTCTAAGTAGAAGCCGGTTTTATTAAAAAAAAAAAAGTTTTTTTATTTAGTTTATTTTTGTAAAAAGCGTATTATTTATTGACACTTCTTAGTAATTTTTCGTTTAGATATAATATCCACAATAAGTTTGGAAAGTACCTCTACTTCTGTTTATTGACAAAAGCGAAGCAAAGCTCTATCTTTAAGGGTTCGACGGTAACTTACGAACCGTTGATCCGATCTTTAAAAAAAATTTTAAGTAAGTACTTCGTGCAAATACAATTATTGAGCCATATGAGCCATATGAGCCAATTGGTCAAGGGGCTTGGAAGGCACGGGGTCGCGAGGTCTCAGTTAGCTTCAAACTACTAGTTTTAAATTCTACTCAATCGTATACCTTACCTTCCGACATTCATAATTTAGCCTTTAACCCATAACTTGGCGGGCAAGAACAAAAAACAGTTACTTTGGTAAAAATGTTCGCGTGACGACATGAAATGTCTATGGTAATTATCATGCGACCAATATGCAGATGTCATACCGTACCGATGTTATGCGAGTTTTCATTTTGTCGATCTGTTTGTAAATCTTTCTTTTCCACCGACTTCAAAACAGGAGGTTCTCAATACGACTGTGTTTTTTTTTCTATGTTACGCGATTACTCCGCCAATTATGAACTGATTTTGTATAATCTTCAAATCAATTTATAATTAGTTGAGTAAACTAAAATAAAATACAAAAAAATATATACTCGAATTTAGAACCTCATTTTTTGATGTCGGTTGATAAATATCTGCCATGTATATTTCATCTCGGTTTAATATTAGGCCCGTTTTAAAAGAAAGATGAGGATAAGGTCCTTCTTCCAGCTTTGTAGGTACTACTTTTCCGGGTAACCCTGAATACTAAATAGTCACTTTCAAGCTCCAATCAAGAATATCCATGCAAAAATCAAATCCAAGTCTCTTCTACATCTCTTAACGCAATAAGCAAGACGCCTCTATCTTAACAAAAGCAAAAAATAATCTCAACATTCTCAAGAAGAAGAAGAAACTCGTCATTAAAATAGACTAGAGGTCCCCCGCGTCTTCGTCCGAGTGCGGAAGAAATACGGACCGCTCCCAAAATTCTCCACTTTAAATCATTCCGAGCAAACTCTACCAACTCTACCGACTCTACCAACTCCCAAAAACCAAACTACTGAACCGATTTTGATTAAATTTTATGGGACTACCTCTGAAGTATTACCTACCAAACAAAAAAAGAATCATCAAAACCAGTTCATAATTGGCGGAGTAATCGCGTAACAAACATTGAAAAAAAACATACAGTCGAATTGAGAACCTCCTTTTTTGAAGTGGGTTGAAAAAAGCAACAAAACATACAATATTTTGATCATGTGAGTACGATGTTTGGCAAATTCCAGTTGCTCCTGGGTATGATAGCAATCACACTCCCAATTATTCATTTTCTTAATTCTACTCGTCTACCTTTTTTTCCTGGCTGAGAGCCTTCATCACCGCTGCGTCCCATCTTTAGGTTGAGTCCTTTAAGAGGATGAGTACACCCAAATTGGCTTCATTCGGGTTAATGTTTTGCCAAATGTACAACTTCACAGCACAGATTTTTTTAAATGTTATTCTAGATCATATTTCCTAGTTGGCTATTGTTTCGAAAACACGTTTGCGAATAATTTTCTCGGTAGAAAAAAATCGTAAAATAACTTCTAAAAATGAATTTCTAAGTAAATTTTTCATTGTATTTTTGTATGAAGACACATAACCAAAATTGGTATAGGTTACGAGTAATACTTTAATCTATCTTACTATTGAACTAGTATTTTTTCTTACGCAATAACTTTATTGCAATTAATTATTTTCCAACAAAATTACTGTACGAAACGTGGCCTCTGGGCGCGCTGGCTTATTTTTTTTACCTATGTAATTAGAGAGAGACCACAGACGCGTCAATCAATCATCAAATGGTCTGAGGTGGCGCTGCTATCGCTCGCCGCACGAAGCGGCTGTTGGCATGCATCTTCATGGGCGGGATAGTAGACGAAATAACCATAATAATTTTATTATGAATGAAATGAAAATGAATATTTACGGGAATAGTCACGTTTAATTAAATCGGATACCGACTACGAGTATAGTCAAAAACCTTGAGTACGTAAAATAGCAAACGTGAGTATTCCCAGCGACAGTGATAATGGAATGGACGTGCCTGGGCCGCCACCTGCCGCTTGCAAATCGTTCATAATTAACAAGACAACACAATCAAGCATACCTAGCTAAAAGTATGCATATTACATTTGCCAGAAAATAGAGATAGCGAATCTAATTACTGCATGACAAAAAGAGAACACATGTACATGTATTAGAAGTTTGTATTGTCGTATCGTACGGCTCGCATGTCGCAAAGGCAGAGTATGACTGAAGCGAGAGGCGAGCTGGCGTTCAACATTATAGTCTTCAAAATCCGTGTGCTTATTTACCGTCCATTCATTTTATCATTGCCGCTGTATTCCCGTAAAATAAAACAAACCGCTAATAATGAAATTAACTGCAAGAAATAATGCCTGTACCGCCCGAGTAATTAAAATTCCGTTAAAAACGGAAATGCGGATAATTACGTACATAGGCTTCTAAATTTTGTATTATAAGTTCATAGAATGCACGCGGGTGGAGTCGCAGGCGGGGTTACTAAATAATAATTGTTGAACGCAAGCCGCAAGCAATTCCTTGGAAGCAATTTGGAATTTGGAAAACGACAATAGATTGCCTGATTTATAATAGCAGTGTTCAAATAACGAACGAATTTCAAATAAAGAACGAAAAAAGTGTTCCGATTTTGAATTATTAATGAATGATCTGTTGTTAGAATATTTTTGAATGAAGTGGTTATTCCGAGAACGAGTGGTTGTTTTTTGAGTGGTTTTTACGTTGTATCAAATATATAATACTATACTAGGTTGTATGAACGAAATGGGGCCCACGAAAAAATTCGCATGCCAATAATTAGGTTAAGATTGTGTTCCAATTTATATTCAAAAATATATATAAATATGTATATACTTATTTATATAAGACCTAAAGAAGGGTTGGAGCTGTGGGGCCGCGCTGGCGATCGGAACAGAGTCTTTGTCATGCAGAAACGAGCCATACGTACTATATGTGGTGTCCAGAACGACGTCTCATGCGTAGAGCTATTTAGGGAACTTCAGATACTGCCCTTGCCTTGTGAGTTTATTTACCAGATAGCCCTATTCACCCATGTAAACCTAGAAACGTTCCAACGTAGGGGCGTTCACAGCACGTTAGCTTTACGAAGCAATCAATAAAAAGAAAGACCAACTGATCACCCCGACGCACCGTCTCGTCAAGTCGGAGAGGTCAGTGTATGTTTTGGGGCCCGCAATCTACAACCGTATACCAGCTTCCATTCGGGATTCTCCTTCCACTGGGTGCTTCAAAACCAAGCTCAGAGCGTGGTTGCAAGAGAATTTGTTTTATGACATTGAAGTTTATTTTAAAATAAGAGATTATTAACGTATTTTTTTAAAATTATTATTTCATTTTATTAAGTGATTATTTATTGTGACATACTTAATGAAATTTGACGTGTAACTTTGGTGTTATCAATAAACTATTTGTATTTTTATTTGACCTGAAATGTAGAGACATATTATGCGATTAACTGATTTGTTACTGAGGTGAAAATGGTACCTAATTACATTAAGAGGATGAATATAATTCAGCAATTTCCACTGCTGGCTGAAGGCTTCTGGACTTAGTCCTACCCTCTACAGCCCACCTAGCACACACGCCGTGATAAACGTCTATCCACTCTTTTTTTCCCGTCGAAACGAGACAGAAGTATCCATATTGTAGCTTTATCACGTTCCCGCGCGGGGAAAGTTCAATTAGTCCTCAGCGCGTGACACGGGGCCAGGTGATTAAACCATATCCACTCCACTATATACCCTGGCCCAGAATCGGGATAGTGCATTTAATTTTGCAATATTTGGAAACTAAGAGCTTTATCTAATAAAATATCGTATAAATATAATAAATATAATTGACCATTTCACCATCAGAATATAATTGACCATTTCGCCATTGAAATTCTTCTCCAGACGTAAGCAGGTTTTCTCGCGATGGTTTCCTTCTCCAGAAAGTCGGTGGTATGAAAATTCGTACATAAACTCCAAAGAGTACGGGCCCGGAATGTGAACCCACGACCTCATAATTTCATGTCTTTCAAATCACCCAATCAGGGTACTACGGCTTCAAGTTCTTACAATTTCTGAGTCAGGTCAGTGGAACCACAGAAAAGCGAAAGCCCTACTTCTTAGGTAGAACGGCTGCCAAAACAATGTTGTTGTGTTGTTGTATGGAAAACTGCTGTCGCCATTTTCACACTTATTTGTATAGAAACTAGGACGAAAAAATGCCAATCTTTGGTTATGCATTTGGAGTAAAACGCTCGAAATGCCATTTTGCAACAGATTAAAATTGATCTAATTACGATGCAATGTGGTTTGGTTTCCTAAGCTCAGATTTCTACCTTTCTCCTCTTCTGAAGTGTTCACAATAGCGTCTAAGCGTATTGCCCCAAAAAAAAGCACCGACATTTATGGCTTATCGGCAGACTTGATAAAAGCGGCCATAAAGCCACTGTCGTCTGTCATGAGCCATCTATTCACCTTATGTATAAGGAAAGGCGAATATCCGACGGCGCTTAAAAAAGTAAAAATTTGCCCCCTCTATAAAGGAAAGGGAAAAAAGGCCAACCCTAAGTCGTACCGCCCCATATCCCTAGTCCCCGCAGTTAGCAAAGTGTTCGAGGTCGGTCTAAATAATAGACTGCTAAATTTTATCGTGGACCGCGGGATATTATCGGAGCGACAGTACGCGTACCGCGCCGGGCGTGCGACCACCGACCTAGTGCGTGAGGTGGTGTGGCGGGTGCTGAGCGCGCGCGAGGCGGGACAGCAGGTCGCTCTGGTCTGCTGCGACCTCTCGTGCGCGTTCGACACCGCGGAGCACACACTTATAGCGAATAAACTAGGACACTACGGTGTCCGCGGCCCACCTGCATCACTTCTGACATCGTTTATGTGTGGGAGGATACAAGTCGTAGTCGGAGATAGGGGAAGTGTTGTGTCCTCTGAGTTGGAGAGTGGAATAGGCGTTCCGCAGGGCTCTTGCCTCTCGAATACTTTGTTCAGCCTTCTCCTCAATGACCTGCCCGGCGCCATCGACAATGCGGATATCTACATGTACGCCGACGACGTTGCCGCAGTGATCACTGCGCCAACGAGTGAAGAGCTTCAACGCGAGTTAAACTCTGTAGTGCATAAACTCGATGCGTGGTTTAAGTCTAACGGACTTGCGCTGAACAAGGAAAAAACCTGCTTCATGACTTTTAATCTTAATGGTAAATCGGCAAAAAAATATTCTGTAGCAGTCGGCAATACCGCGCTCCAACAAGTTCAAAGTACGAAGTTACTGGGTTTCCACATCGACGGCGCGTTGACGTGGGAGACGCACATTGACGATTTGTGCGGGAAGCTGGGTCGCTCGTGCTTCGCACTCCGGCGGCTCGCGAGCACCGCCACCCGCAATGTCGTGCGCTCCTGCTACTTCGCGACCGTTCACAGTAATCTCACGTACGGGTTGGAGCTGTGGGGCCGCGCTGCAGACTATAATAGGGCATTCGTAATGCAGAAGCGCGCTCTGCGAGCCATTTTCGGGGTCTCTGATGACGTTTCGTGCGTGGACTTCTTTAGAGAACTCCGCATACTTCCGTTACCATGCGAGCTCATCTACCAGCTGGCCATGTTCACTCGCGCTCACTTGCATTTGTTCCACAAGAGGGGCGTGAACCAGGCGTGTAACTTACGCAGCAACAAGCGACAGAACCTGCTGGTGACGCCGTCCCATAGACTCGTGAAGTCGGAGAGGTCTGTCTACATAGCTGGACCCGCGATATACAATAGACTGCCCGCCCATGTGCGTGATGCACCTTCCGCCGCCTCGTTCAAGGTCAGGCTGAAGACCTGGCTTCTTGACCAGATGTTTTATGACAATAATGCATATTTAAAGTTGCCCGAAGTATGTGACCCTATAAAGATAGACTGTAAGTAACAGAAGAAGTTATTTTATTATATAATAATAATTTATAAATATTAATACTTATTTTATATTGTTGATAATGTTAATATAATTCAATATAATTTTTCAATATATTTTTCACAATTTTAAATGACATGTAACAATGGAGTTATCAATAAAGTATTGTATTGTATTGTATTGTAAGCGTCTATTTAAACTGTCTTTATGAGTATTCTCAGTTTAAAAACATGTATATTGGTAGAGTTGTCATTGGCATGGCATTTACACTCAATGCGCGGCTCGTCACATTTCCGTTCTATTCACTTCTCTCTTCAGTGGGTGGAATAAACAGACACAGACGATGTAGCCTTAGTAATTATGGAACCTTGAAAATAGCAAACATTTTCGCCTGAAAACAATTTGCGTGATACAAGCGTCCGTGTTCGAAGATGATACCACAGGCGTAACATAAATGCCAAAATATCTCCAAGTATCAAAACCGCGCGTCACGCTATCCTCACATTAGGGGTGTTATCGGTTGCCTATGATACTCGCGCGGGGTTACCAGATGATGCTGGGAAATCTACCTATTTTTAACTAACTTCGAAACGGAGGAAATTATCCTATTCTCCTCCTTCTAATTTCTCCATTTGATTTGTATTTTTTGTGTATGTTTACCGATTACTCTAACTGTTTTAAGCCAAGCAATTCAAGTGCATTTTTGTTTAGAAGGAATTGTATTTCTCGCAACTATCCATTAACTTTAGTACAGCCAATTTTTAACAACTGCGGTAATTATTATTTTGTTTGGGCACGTAACACTTTAGTCAAATTAAGACTACTTTTTTTTTAGTTTAGACTAAACAATGACCAGTTACATTTGAAATAGTACTACTAATTTGAAATTACAATAATAATATCTTCTTAACAACTCAGAGTCTCCAACCACAGAAAATCGAAGGCCCTACTTTTACTTCTCTCTTCAATGGTCTCCATTAAAAAAAAATAACTGGTTGAAACAAATCCGATGGATTAATTTCCTATGGCCAAAAATAGATCTGTTTCGAATTAAAAATATGTGGTTGAATCGACAGATAGATAAACTTTTTATTTATACTCACAGACAGACAGTCGAATTATTTGTGAAAAAAATAATGATGCCGTTCGTATGGGTGTGCTGCCGTTTGGTAGTGGGTAGAGCATTTGGATTGTCTCTAGACTTTCCTCGGTCTGGATACAATCCTTATGTTTTTGTGTAGTAGGCTAAGTAGTTTGAGACTATGTTGTTTGTGTAGTCAATATATCCGTTGAAACATAAACACAATAATTGATTACATAAGTATTGTCAGTCGCATTAATCTTTGTTTTCAGTTACTGGAAACATTACTTCGTTACCAAGTTCAATTTCTGAGTAAAATATCTATTAACTTTGTGGTCCCCTGAGGAAAGAACCGAAACGGCATCACCAAAATTTTGTAGACACCGAGCATCGGGAAATTGTTACGTACTTCCATGTGAATTTGTTTACGAAATCTGTTGGTCAGCTTTACGGTTGATGTTTCCATTTAGGCTTTACAAATTTTCTACTTCACCTGACAAAGAAAGTCATTAAAATAGTAATCAAGCATAGTTGTACAAGTAAAAGTTTAATAATATACGCGTAGGTCAATGATTTACTCATATAAAGTCAACAGGGTTATTTATAAAAATTATCCACGAACGTTAGAGAGAAAAAGAATCCGTCCAACTCTCCCGAAATTAATGTGCCGGAAAAAGACCAATCTCGGGATAAATTGCTAAGCTGGCAACACTGATGATACCGTTAGCGTCGACATGGGCGCGTGTGTTTGAGAATTTAGCACGTAGTTCGAATCGATTCCTTATAATGGACCTGCGAAGGGAAACGCATTGACATGGCGACGGGCTGACTTCATAATGCGTTGTGAAGCGATAACTTATCCTCTTAATATACTGGCTCTCTTTTTTCTAAAATGCAGTACGTGTGTTAAATATACCTAATAATTTTATACTGTGACGTGATATATCCTATGTCAACCGGACTATAATAGGATCAATAATAATAGCTTTAGTGTATGCTGAAAGCACAAAGAGTATTTGATAATAAATAAATTGCTAATCAAAAGATACACCTTCGTCATAGAATTAAAATTGTAAATTAATTATTGCGAATTATTTTTTTGATCAAGTCGCCTACAAACAAAAAAACCTAAATCAAAATCGGTCCATTCGTTTTGGAGAGCTACACAAACTATTAACTACTATTTAGGAGCTTTTGGAATGTCACAGATCGATACCTAGATAGACACATGTTCAACTAATAACACCCGCCGTGGGGTATTCCCGATTGAGCACCAATTTTTTGAGTACCCATGAAATGAGCACCTAGCATATTCACAAAATAGCACCAATCAAAATTTTGACTTATGAGGACAAAAAAATAAATCTGTTTGGGTCCGGGGGTCAAGTCGAATGATAAGATTAAGAGTTTAAGCTTTAGGTGTTACGGTGGAACATACCTACATAATACAAGCACACGTAGACTGCTAATTAACCTTTTCTTCTGTTGGCTTTGCCATATTTGGGCAAAAATCACTTTACTAAGTGGTTGAATACTTTTTTACTTTCGCTTACTATTTTTCGTATAATAAAAGTACATAGTCTACATAGCTACATTGTATTCATTCCCTTTTGATCTAAGTTTATATGTGTATAGGAATTCGACTTATTGAAATATTCATACAGCTCCTTTCAATAAGTTCAAATAAACATGGAGATAGTAAAACAGTAACACCTATTGGTTTTCTTGGTTTTATCTACAAAGTTTGATTGAATGCGAGTTCCGTCAAAGAATACGTAACAGTTTACCTCTCACGTAGAGTTCTCGCCAAGATTTAGTGCACAAAAGGCCGTGAATGTTTTATTTTTTGCAAATAATTTAAGTTTCAAAGTACTTGTTTTTTGAATATTTTTGTATGAAGTGATTCCACACTTATGGTATTTCTATGTTTTTAAAGCTTAAACAGGAAGAAAAATTATGACCTCCGGCAGGACTCGAACCTGCATACGAGCAGTCGCTATGGGTTTCCGTCCCAACTGCTTTGCCAATTAAGCTACAGAAGTCTCTGCCTGAGAAGCCAAATTTCCGAACCTGTTATAAGCTACCAACTAAGCGTTGGTGGCGCCATTTGTAATTTGTACTTGTTTTTTGTTTACATTGATTTTCTGCGTAAGTACGCAATTTCTTGTTAAAATGCACGCCAACAATTAAGTTCTTGTTATTCTCTTATTTTTAAACACTTTTAATTACTTTTACGTAACGATTTCTAACTATAAAACTCTTGTCTTCGTAACTCCTGTTTTGAAACCATTAACCATGATGTTTCCTAACTTTAAGGCTGTTAAATTTTGCGGAACCAATATAACGCTTAAAACAGACAAAAACCTATTTAATCATGCCACTGGTGGAAGAACAGGGTCTACAAATCGACAAATCAGTATGTAAAATCGAAGTGAAAATCTATGGTCTATGACAACTTATTTAAAAGCGTCAGTCAAATACTGAAAACTAGCGCAATGAAATAAAAAGTATCATTTTGTTGTTTAGAAAATAATTTTGATTATAAATATCAGAACGTGTCTGTTGACGTGAAGCTATATAATAAAAGGCATTTAAAAAAAAATTACAACCGGCTTCTACTTCTTATACCTGGATGACATCTTCATATTTTCTAGTAATGTTGATTTAAAAACCAAACTACTGAACTGATTTTAATAAAATTTATATGGGACCACCTTTGAAGTATTACCTACCAAACGAAAAAATAATCATCAAAATCAGTTCATAAACGGCGGAGTAATCGCGTAACATACATAAAAAAACAGTCGAATCGAGAACCTCCTTTTTTTAAGTCGGTTGAAAAGGACTTTATACTTCAGTTCAGAGCGGCCAAATACATTGGCGCGAGCTATAGCATAGTGTTGTCGTATTTTTGTTTATGTGTTGTATTGTATTCTCACTGCTTTGTATGGTTACGAATATAGTTTCGATTCGGTGCTGTTACAGAAAGCGACGTCGAGATTGTCAAACTTTGAACAAGTTTACTTGCGCTCGTCAACCTGAGATATAAGATGTTATACAAAAATATTACATAGAGGATATATGTAGTAGTTTTCGTCGAAACATTGCCCGTGTAACCGGAACACTGCAATGTTTGCACACTACGGTTTTGCCACACAATCGTCTGGTCCTTCCCCAAGTGGAATCTGGAAAAGAACCAAATAATAAACACAGACAGTATTATTTATAAAGTAAGTAAGTTATTCATGCCCATTTAAAAAATACCAGGCTCGGAAAATAAAATTAATCTCTCTCTCGTTCGCATATTTTAATGTTTTAGAAAAATAAATCATTGATTATATTATTGATTTATTTATAGGTACGGGATTAATCATGTTTAATCAAGTCCGTTACTACAACGCATACTGACGCATGTGCAACTGCATCCTGCTTCGCATAATTGAATTGGAATTTATAGTAAGTAAGTTCGTATAGGCTGAGTGGCCAGCCCTAGTGTCAGAGTTAATGTGCCGCCCGAAGGCCTCTGACATGGCTGACGGTTGTTGTTATAGAAACTAGAACAAACAACCGGGGACCAACAATTTAACATGTCATCCGACCTACGGTAGCGCTCAGAAATAAATGCCACTCACGGTCACCTATCCATCTGACCGGACCGTCCGTTGCATAACATCGGTGATATTTTAGAATGACCTAGACAAGCTACGCCACGAGCGCTACAAATTTATAGTTATGAATAGATTTTTAGACCTGCAATCTTTTCAAATAATAAAATAAATTCTGTCATTTTGAGTTATTTCTGTACATTTATTTATATCAGAACGAGGTATCCTCACTTAAGTCATGATAAGCACTCACTTAAGTTTACGCAAGATCTTAAGAAAAGGAATGCTCAACCTATTTTAATTCTAGACCGTAAACATATCCTAATATACCATACTTTTTATTTATATTTTCTATACAGTCTTTGCACAAAATAATTTACCAAATAGTGACGAAATAAGTAACGCGCGCAAAGTTAGAATCCTATCCTATCCTATCAGCCAGAAAACGTCCACTGCTGAACGAAGGCCTCCCCCTTAATAGGGAGGTGTTGCCATAATCCCCACACTTGGCAGGCGGCTTGGGGATCGCAGAGTGTTACCACCGTTAACTAAGAGGACGTTGCTGCCCATCCTCCGGTGGTACTGGTTGCAGTTTTAGGACATACCCAGGTCCAGGTCAAAGTTAGAATAGAAAATATTAAATATGCTCTATTACAATATTAGCGCATTGCCTTGCCTTGGCTTCTAAACGACTAAGGAGTTAAAATATAAGATTTTCCACTGAGCCTTTAAAAACTTTGCAAACAATAGATATAATAACAAACTCTGGTCTTCGGGTCGCACAAAAAACGACAGCAGGCCGCACTTTACCATCGCTGCCTATATATTAAACTAAGTCCGTCCACGCTTTAATTAAAGTCGAAAGTCGTTATCACGTAGTGTGATTGCAATGTTGTTTGTAATTAAACATTCTGTACTAAAACCAATTTGTCGTTAGTCCTTCGCTTTTGCGTTGCGTCAAATTAAGCCGAGGACAAATTCAGTTGGACGTTTCCTAAGGAACATGTAAATTTATTTCTTTTACTGATTGGTTAATAATGTTGGCTAAGTATGATAGCCAGGATGAAAAAAAAAATTTTTTTTTAATTGTTTTTTTTCCGCATGTACGAAAAATTTAAACATATTTATTTTATACATAAAATTTAAACTATGAGAAGCTTATACAATGCTAAAAGTAATATCCTGCAGGCAATTAAATGAAATAAGTATACAAATTGGTGATGGTCTTGACGCACTGATAATTTTTTATTCAAGAATGAAAAATCTTGTTTTTCGTATATTTATTATTCTGACACCATTCTCAAAGCAAAAAATAAGACAAGAGCAAAAGAGCGTGACAGCTATAATTTAATTACTTATCATTTATTCGTAGCATAATGGTGTCGATTCGGCGGCACACCGTCTTACCCATATTTTCTCTAATTTTAATTTAGACCTGTCAAACGCCACTTTGCTATTCAGACATGACACCTCTAACTAAAATTTTGAGCTGATATGTCTAAATTACTCAACTTTACTTAACTTACAAGCACGTTTAAAGCCACTCGGCCAACACATTTTAGAGAAGTTTCTGTCTAAAATTTGAAACGCATGTCAAAATAGACGGCAACTAAAGCATGGCGAATTAAATTAGAGTTCTATTATAGCATTTCTAAATTAAATTCAACGTAAATACCGAATAGATTTTTTCGCCTCAACTAATTTTTTTAAGGGAGCTTAGATAAGAGTTCTCTAAATTCACCGAATCGACATCAATACCTTAGTTTTCACAAAAAAACACCATTTTGAAAACGAAATAATCTAAAATTAATATGCGCTTTTAAAAAAAAATACAACGGACTTCAACTTCGAATACCTGGATGACATCTTCAGATTTTCTAGTAATTTTGATTTAAAAACCAAACTGCTGAACCGATATCGATAAAATGTATATGGGACCACGTCTGAAGTATTACCTACCAAACAAAAAAGAATCATCAAAATCAGTTCATAATTGGCGGAGTAACCCCGTAACATACATACAAAAAATATACAGTCGAATGGAGAACCTTTTTTTTTGAAGTCGGTTGAAAATTAGTAAATGTTTTTTTCTCTATAAGCTGTTTCTGTTTATGAGCTTTTTCGTGTAATGCGCGTAAAAACGATAGCATATATTGTTTGAGTGTTCTTAATAAAGTTCCGTCTGGCTAAAACTTTGACTACCACAGTGATTCCTGAAATAGCTTATTAAAGCGAAGATTGATCCTGTCGGAGTTATTGGATCCGTAATATAAGCAGTGTGGTCCAGAGATAAGAGTGACTGATTGCGTATGATAACCTTACAGAATGATGAATGCGAATTCTATTTCAGAGGAGCAATTTCTGTTTTAATGGCATTTTCAGGGAATCTCTTTAAGAGGTCTCTGAAACTCGCTTACTGTGCGTACTTTTATTTTCAGTTGTTATTTCACTGTGTGAGTTTGCTAGGTATTTGTTTGTGGATAATACGCTTTTAAAAGAAAATATACAACCGACTTCAACTCCGAATAACTGGATGACATCTTCATATTTCCTAGTAATTTTGATTTAAAAACCAAACTACTGAACCGATTTCGATAAAATGTATATACCTCAAATGTATTACCTACCAAACAAAAAAAGAACCTTCAGTTCATAATTGGCGGAGTAATCGCGTAACATACATACAAAAAAAAGCAGTCGAATTGAGAACCTCCTGTTTTGAAGTTGGTTGAAAAAACTGAAGACATAGATAAATAGCAAGGCCTTTGATCACGCGTCTAACTTATAATTGCGTCAAAACCGCGTTTGCGTATTTACCCTTTTAAAATGGGAATAACTTTCTTTATAAAATGGCTCACTATAAAATCTCATTTTCTTATTTAAGTTGTTTATTTTCTCGGGCCATCAGCATTTGCTGAATGGTGCCATAATCATTGATAATCGTCGAAAACACATAAATATCTGTCAAATCGCAGGCCTATCAGACCAGTGCAAGCTGTCCTAAAATTGTGTTCAAAATAATACCATAAAAATAACAAATCATCACCATCATCATCATCAGGCCGGAGACGTCCACTGCTGAACGAAGGCCTCCCCCTTAGACCGCCACACTGTACGACAACCTGCCATTTGCATTCACAGTTTGCCCGCGACTTGCACATTGTCGTCGACCTATGTAGCCTCCCAGCCTAGAAAAGCCTCCCAGCCTTCTCACGCAGCGTCTTCCGCTACGTGGTCGCCGCAAAAGACTAATAACAGCTTTTTAGTGAGAAATAACTACCCTGTCCACACCTTCCTTACAGAAAGTAGGTGTTTCACAAAAACAAATAGACGTTGTGAAAATCCCTAGCGCACGCATTTCGACGCCATCGGCCCTTGTCCGTACTCGTACTATTTGTCCATCTGTCTAGACGAGAGGTGACGAGGGCTCTGCAGGGCCGGACAAAGGACTATTCATTTAAGCGGGGGTTAACAAAAATTGTTTACCGAACTGTTATAATATACTGTATTATTTCCGCTGTGCTATCGTATCGAGTACTAATAGGAAAAGGGCTAACGTGATAGGGTAACGTGATTCTGTAATAAAGAGTTCTTGAAGCTGAAATTAATAATTAATTTAATGTGCAAAAATGTTGAGTAAAAACAGATCGAAATATATTTTTATTATACAGCATTTAAATAAAAATATGTCTCTGGAACTTTTCACATAGAAGGATTCCTAGGCTTAATGGTGCCACACACATGAGGGTATTTTCCTAAAGCATTACGCAAGTTTGGACCCAGGTATGTCCTAAAACTGCATCCAGAACCACCGGAGGACGGGCAGCAGCGTTCTCTCGGTTAACGGTGGTGAGCATTCTGCGATCCACAAGCCGCCTGCCAAGCGTGGGGATTATGGCAATCCCTCCCTAATAAGGGGGAGGCCTTTGTCCAGCAGTGGACGTCTTCCGGCTGATGATGTGATGTGTTTGTGCAAGTTTGGATCCTGTCGGTAGGTGAATATGAGTATATAAGGGAAATCAAAAACAATAAAAATCAACATCCACCATCCCGCAACTGGGCCAACGTGGTGGATATAGCCCAATCGCTCTTCTAGGGTAGGCCTATATCCAACAGTACATTACTAAAATGCCGAGTATGTATAAATCAATACTAAAAAGGATGAATGCTTCGCGGTGTTATCACATGGGTACTTTGGGTAACACTTATCTCCCATTTGTGCAAAGAAAATAACCTATAGTGCAATGGAAAAATAGCATCTTCCGTAACACTACCTACCTACTTGCTACTCGAAATAGAAATCAGTTTAATTACATTACATTAAGTATACGTGTTATATAATGGGTAGCTAGATATAGTAGATTTAATGGTGTTTTCCGATTTTTGCGTATATTTAGCTAAACACTTTATTATTTACTAGCCCCAAACCGTAATCCTGATGAAGTCTCTGCACATAGGAAAGGGACAACAACCCTTTATTCTGTTCCTCTGACATTTATAGCTACTGCTGTAGATTCCTAAATATGGGCCGTCCCTTTTAGTGGAATTAGCCAAATTTGTAGAACCTCACAGAACTCATCAAAAGACTTCTCTGAATCTGTACAATATTCATAGAATTAGAAAAATCTATGTATAAATGTCTAGAAAATACAACGTCGAACTTTAAGTTCATTTTCCAAAGTATATTATTACTATAGATGGTTTAAATTTTTGCCATTCTTATCTGATTTTCCAAAGTATAATTGATAGCTTCAACATTTTTACCAATATTTCTAATATATATAGATTATGATATTGATCTTCTTTTACTACAAAAGAAGTTAAGGGACGGCTCACTACTTGGATTTCAAAAAAACAAAACGTTTTGACTCTACTTTTTGTCACGATAAACTACTATACTAGGTTTTGTATTCGAACACAGCGACGGTGATAACATTGTCGCTGTTCGTACAGTCAGGAAATTGAATAATCTGTCGGAAATGGCTGGAAGCCGACTTTTTCTAGATTTTTTCAAGGTCAATGTGAATAGGTATCTTCCTAGCGTGCTTTATATCGTCGATCTAGAAAACCTTTGAAATAACAGAGGACTAAATGCTCTTGTAAGATTTTGTGTAAAGGCAACGCATTTATCCACTATATACACGCTTTATTCGTTATACCCGTCGCATTCGACAAAATAGATACTATATGTAATAATCTGTGGTAAATCATCAAACATCATCATAATCAGTGTATCATAGTCCATTGCTTAACGTAGGCCTCATCATGATCTTCAGCTGACTAAGTTAATGTATCATTACTTAGGAAATTGTCAGTATGAATTCCATTGAATGCACTGCGTAGGCGCGTATGGGGTAGACAAATAAATGTACGTTCACGTTTTAAAAGTTGAATTAGTATATTTTCCGCGAAGCCGAAACCCACGCCCACTTCCTACAGGGTGACATTGAATTCATGGGCATTATCTTAGAAGGTCATTCAACTCATCGTTATGAGCAAATTTTATAAAGAGATCAATGTCAGCTGCTCTATACATTTTTTCGTACCTAAAATATTTTTTTGTATGGGACAGCCGATTTTTTTTCATGGTTCATGGGGCAATTCGTTGTATGATTTCAATGATCATCTGAGATAATGCACATGAATTAAAAGTCATTCTGTATATTACCAAGGTCACTTTGGAACGCTGGTAAGTTCACCGTCCAGCGTAGACTTTAGTTATAATTTTGGTATAAAATGTACCAAAAACTAATCAGTCATATTTGCTTAACCTGACGCCGTAAAGTAATCCAACAACGTTAATTAATAACAACTCTGAAAGCTTTCTGGTCTTGATATCAATTAATTAACTTGCTTAATGCCTGCCGCGCTCTCGCGTCAATCTTCCTATTAGGTTGCGACCTATAGGCACCATGGACTTAAATAGTGGGCATTTGAATGTTTGGTTCTCATTATCATTATCAACAGCCTTCCTTATATCATTGCTGGGTAAAGGCCTCTCTCTTGATTGGCCATCTACCGCAGTCATGCTCCAATCATAATATCTAGAGGTAGGTTTCGACCCGCGTTTTTACAATATCGCGCTCCTTCATCTTAAAGTTAGCGCTCGTGGCGTTGCTGGTGTTTTTTTTTTTTTGGATATGTGAGATTGCCGGTGCTTATGGGATACTACAGCAATTTTCCTCGTATTCCTTTTCTGGGGTAGGAGAGGTGATGGGGTAAAAGTAGAGGATAAGAGGTAAGGTGTTATGAAATGGATTAAGTGGGTAAAAGTCGGGGAGAAATGAGTTGATAAAGTTAGTCAGTTTTGGGTCTGGTACGACGGACGATCCGGTAAGTCTTCAGATGGGTGACCACCAGTGGTATTTATATCTGAGCGCTAAACGATCGCTGCGCGGATGCAACACTACCGAGAGTTACCGGCCGCCTTAAATTGTTGGTCCCGGTTGCTTAATCTATATTTCTGTAACAACCGCCATGTAACGCCAGAAGCCTTCGGGCGGCACATTAACTGACACTAGGGCAGGCCATTATCATTATCATACCATTATCAGTCTAAAACGAACTTACATATTTACAATATCGTCGATACATCTAGCTGCCAGACGGCCAACTCTCTGTTTACCTTTCCTGAGTCCATCTGTCATCATTTCATACTAAGTAGACGTGTTTTGCCTCTCAGATCCCTCGCCAGATTTCAGTGTTGCTCGGAATTCATTGATGATGAATGTGTTATTAACGACACTGTCGCCGTCGTTAGCATGATTTGTATTTAAAAGAACTACGTGTTTTGACTTGCGGGAAATTTTGAAATAACCGTTCACAGTCATCGTTGGTATGACACTGATGCATGTGATCGAGCGGAAGAGGATAGAAGGGAATCAAGCTGCTGATATAAATACGGCAAGAATTAGTCAACGTGACAGGATCTCCACACACAACCTAGGGCAAACCTCTTCCTGGGTGCCTAGGAACTCTGACCCCTTCTCCCGACTACGCTAAGCCGAGATTCGTACCATTTGAGTGCCCTTGCGCTAGTCGCCTTTTTAAACATAAATTAGGTCTAGCGCCTTCTGTGTGTTGCCAAGCGTCCGTTGCATCCTGTGATGCCGTAGAGGCCGTCTCATGCCAATAGCAAAAGTCATACATAACAAAATTCAACGTACTCTAAGTCTAGTTTACAACTTGGGTAAAGCCACACTGTACATGTGAGAATCACGCAATAATAATACTGTCTAAACTGTCTACCTAGACAATATAATAGACAATAGACAATATTTTATTTGTAGAAAAAACACAACCTAGACAGTGGTAAACTTAGATTATGCCTTTCAAAATACAGTGTTGTAACAAAAATTTAAATAAAGACGCTTTAATCTGAAATCTTTCAGTCCAAGCTAAAATACCGATTAGATTACGCTTCTAAAGATATAAAGTCGTTTTCTTTACGACAAAACGGAACATTGTTTTGTACAAAGAGATCCCTTTAAAGATTCGCGTAAATCTGAGTTTTTTCATACTGGCAAAGGCTTAAGAATTTTCATTGATATTGTCCGATCCAATTTGGGCCAAGTGCCGTCTGTAAAGGATAGTAATATTATTACCATTATTACCTATTTGGGAACAAAACATCCTGAGAATTCTCGTGGGTTAACCGACGTAATGTTTGGGATTACCGGTCTTTTGTAACGATGACATTTGGGAAGGTTCTTTCCAGATACTTAGTGAAGATCATATGCGTTTATTTTGCCCAACGCATAAGCATTCAACGTGGCAATGCCGCCAGAATGGTGAGTACGCTGCCGACTGGAAGTGGGTAGCACCTGGTTAGCTCATATTTTTTCTTGTTTCGATTGAATTACCTACCGAATGCTTCCAAATGTACCAAATTTTATCAAAATCCACCGGTAAATGACGGTGTAGGAAACTTTTTTGGGAAATTACCCCTCCATAAAAAAATATGAAATAGTAGAACCTATACCGCGCTATGTGCTCACAAGGTTTCCTGTAAACGCATAACCTGTCAATAATTATAAAATCTATACAACGAGTATCAAGATTTGTAATAAGCACAACATAAGGAATAAAAGCCGATCAATCAGCGTATCTCGTAAGTTAACGAACCATACGCGACCTTAATGAACCGGCATCAAGACACCTTCATTAGCTGAAGCCTGTTTCTAAAAGGCGTCGTTTACCCACATTGTCTCTTGCTTAGTTCTTAAGGAATTTTCCTGCGTGCTATTGTTCTTTTCTTATTTTCGACCGATTTCAAAAAATAATAATGTTACGCGATTATTCCGCCAATTATGAACTGATTTTGATGATTCTTTTTTTGTTTGGTAGTTAATACTTCAGAGGTGATCTCATATAAGTACATTTTGTTTAAATCGGTTTTATAGTTTGGTTTCTAAATCAATATTACTAGAAAATATGAAGATGTCATCCAGGTATTCGAAGTTAAAGTCGGTTGTATTTTTTTTTTAAAAGCGTATGCGTCATCAGCCATAAAACGTCCACTGCTGGACGAAGGCCTTCCCCTTAATAGAGGGGTGCTGCCATAATCCCTACGCTTGGCAGGCGGAAAAAAGAAAAAGCGTATTATATTTGTTCAATTATGTTGTTATTTATTAGATTATTGATATTGATAGCGCCTTATTTTATTAATAGGAAACACAAGAAAAATGTATCTGTGTTATCTGTACCCGGGCCCCAAGAGTCATAGCTGTATATGTTTAGGTTTAATTTCTTTAATATGTTGTGTTAATAGGGTAGATGACTGATGTTTATATCGTTGAAACCAATAGCTTTGATGAAGAATTTAAGTAAATATAGTATGTTTATTGAAAAAATAAATCGGTTAATAATGTTCTGATATATGAGCGTTTAAAGTTTTTGTTAGAGACAACACTGTCCCTTTCCCACGAACCAAAAAATTACGTCACGCCTTACTTGTCAGAATAGAATTTATATGGCGTACTGACAATTGACGTCACGATTTGCTGTTTCGCCTCTCTGTCTAGCATGATATTAAAATGCTTATAAGTTGCTTATTTTTGATCAGAATTTCATTTTCTTTTCATTAATCAGCTATATTTATGGGCGTCATTTTAATAGGACAATAAAAAAAACCAGTCTCTAGCCTATTGTCTGAATTTCTTTTGTTTTTGCGTATGTTATGTTTTTGTCACAAATAAAGTCTAACTTTTCTATTTCTATTACTGTTTTTAAGATACAAGCCATGTGCTTAGTTTGCGGGGCCCGCCGTTACTTTGTTTCTTATACTAAGAATTTGTTCGTGGCGTAGCTTGTCTCGGTGATTCTAAACGATCACCGATGTTAAGCAACGGACGGTCCGGTCAGTCTTCGGGTGGGTGACCGTGAGTGGCATTTATTTCTGAGCGCTACCGTGGGTCGGATGACACGTTAAATTGTTGGTCCCGGTTGTTTGTTCTAGTTTCTATAACAACAATCGTCAGCCATGTCAGAGGCCTTCGGGCGGCACATTAACTCTGACACTAGGGCTGGCCACTCAGCCTATACGAACTTACTTACTTTTTTTTTTTTTTTTTTTTACTTACTAAGAATTTGTAAGCAAAATGCACTGTACTGTATATTCTGGTGTCTCCTTACTCTTTGTATATTGTGATTTTTCTTCTGTGAAATAAATATCTTATCTTATTGTTTCTAATGTAGGGAAAAAAGAAAATAATAGGGTAATTATTTTGAAGACCTAGAAGAGATCTCAATTTATATTTTAATCTCAAGAAACGTCCATTTCAGATACTAGGAGATAGTCATACTGTTGTCGATACTAAAACCTAGTTCTCATCCCATAATAGTCAATTATATTTTAAGTAATTGGGGTCTTACTTAAAGTTCCTGCTTAAATGAACAAACATTTGCTTATTAAAAAAGCTTATTGTTAATTTAACTTAAACTTAACAATAGTTATATAATCTAAGAGATTCCAAACTACTATTCTAAAACTGTATTTTTTCCTATTGTTTTTAATGTATTCGGACCTCACCCAAATTTGATCAAACTTATTCTGCTACAAAATCTTATAATGCTATGTTTTCTTTTTCTTTTATTCCTGTTGGTTTTTGTATTACTTAACTTTTTAGATACAATTTAATTACAATAAGCACAAGGAAGGCACTGAATCTCACAGCACAGGACTCACCTAGTGTGAGATTCAGGGTTCACCACCGCGTAGTATGTACAAGTACCTACCCTCTAAGAATTAAAATATATACTTGTTAGTTTCATAAGATTCACTTGTACTTATTCCAACCTTGTAAACTGTTCAAATAAACGTTATTTGAACTTTGTCCCGGTTTCACTGCCGTAATTAGTGCGTGGGCGAATGACCGAAAATAACCAGAGAAATTACTGGGTATGATGAGATTTAACATCTAGTATCCCAGGGTGACGAGCGCAGTACAGTGCGGCAGGATTGTATTCGCAAGTTCACAATTCTAGTACTACAACTGTTAGAGACAGGTGTGACGCTTACCACCTGGCGAACGTTTCCCTATTCTCGTCAATCTACAGCAAAAAAATATTCTAGTATTAAGTTTTCATAAAAAAGTAGCGCTCGCGGCGTAGCTAGTCTAGGTGATTCTAAACGATCACCGATGTTAAGCAACGGACAGCCCGGTCAGTCTTCGGATGGGTGACCGTGAGTGGCATTTATTTGTGAGCGCTACCGTGGATCGGATGACACGTTAAATTGTTGGTCCCGGTTGTTTGTTCTAGTTTCTATAACAACAACAGTCAGCCATGTCAGAGGCCTTCGGGCGGCATATTAACTCTGACACTAGGGCTGGCCACTCAGCCTATACGAACTTACTTACTTTTATAAAAATATCCTATTCTTCATTTCTCTAAGGAGCTTTTGCTTTTTGTGCTTCGAATGAGCTTGTTAACGATGACGGGCAGTTTAGGTATGAGAGCTTTTTTAGCAAAAAGTACTCGTATCAAAGAGTTTATTGTAACACATCACAGTGGGTCTCACCTTTATCCTGAATATTTCAGATACTACCAGTTTCAAGATATAGGTTTTTTCTTGAGGGAATTCTATTCTTTTTAGCTCAGCGTCTGAGAATAAATTGGTTTTCAGGTATTTTGTGAGAATTTTCTCGATTTTACTCTTGCTCTGTTTGTGTCATTTAAGATAAACTTACTTTTACGTAGACTTATTTATTTTGTTATTTATCGGTCTATCTTTTTTTGTTTAAGGTATTTTGTACTTATAAAAACGTCGTACGTAGTACTATTATTTATTCTGTCCAATCTCAAGATTGGCGCAGATCTGTTTATAAGGCAGATATGAACTTTGGAGAGCGTCGATTGCAAGACCTCGACGCGAAGCGCCTTATCATTAAGACCCGTCCGAAGCCTTCCTATATTTACACCTACAATGCAGACGGTCAACTGCACTGTGCGCCTTGCAGTAGGACCTTTAAAAGTAAATTTGGTTTTGCCAGCCACCTGCGTGCTCGCCACAAGAGCTAGCAAGGTTCGCCATTGACGGACACGTTAAGGAGGACGATATATATATGTATTCTGTGACGTCATAGTCTTATTAAGACTACCCAGAAAATAATAATTAGGATATTACTTTTACCATTACTTAGTATAAAATTAGATAAACCGTCAGTGTGAATAGTCCACTAAAGTAAGTAAGTAAGTTCGTATAGGCTGAGTGGCTAGCCCTAGTGTCAGAATTAATGTGCCGCCCGAAGGCCTCTGGCATGGCTGATGGTTGTTGTTATAGAAACTAGAACAAACAACCGGGACCAACAATTTAACATGTCATCCGACCCACGGTAGCGCTCAGAAATAAATGCCACTCACGGTCACCCATCCGAAGACTGACCGGACCGTCCGTTGCTTAACATCGGTGATCGTTTAGAATCACCGAGACAAGCTACGCCACGAGCGCTACAAATAGTCCACTGCTGACCACCCTACCCTTGAAGAACGATTGGGACACCACGATGGCCCAGTTGCGGGTTGGTGGATTCATGAGCGGGATTGAATATATTCTCCAGACTTCTACATGCAGGTTTGCTCACGATGTTTTAACCGAGAAGCAAACATAAACTCCAAAGAGCTCATTGGTACGGGCCCCGGATTTGAACCCTCGATAACTTCACGATGCCGAGTCTACTATCAAAGAAGATGAGAAAATTACCAAAAAAAACTATCACCTTGGATGCGACGAACACATTAAGCAAAGTTTTAAATTATAGCTATACTCGCATTCTTAATTAAATGCATAGAGTAAGTAAATACTGCGTAATAAGAGGCGGGTCTCTCATAGACAAAACTAGAATTTCAGTTCTCTATGAAACGTGCCGGCGAATATTATACCAACATTAGGACGCAAATATTTTTGTTTTTATGTTGTCACTACTGACGTGAGTAGGGATTAGGGATGGGACGAACCGATATCGATATCGATGTTTGAGCAGATTTGATAACCCATCGATATCGACAATATCATTAGGTTTTAATTTGATCGACAATCGATTGCTCAATTTTTTCTCCGGTACCAATCAATTATTGGCAAATATACTTAGGGTCTGCACAACAATGTTTTGACTACTAAAATGAGCGATCAATTGCCAATCATATTCAATTTTAACAAAAAAAGAAGATGTCTCAATTATCTGATTATTTAATCTGACACAAAACATTATACCAATAAGATAGCTGAAAATGGTGAAAATTACAGATTACTTTTCCCAGGTGTGATGTAGATGTCTCTGAAAAGAATAAATACCTCTATTTAATAGGCATCTTATTGTTAAATGAAGTCGTCTTCCTCTCTTCTACTATTGCTGCGCCCGACAGGGTACATATGAAACTTCTTTTTGACAATATCTGTGTACACTATGGAAGCAATAAATATCTGAATCTGAATCTAATACAATTAATTTTTAATACTTGTCACAAGCCTATCACACTGAACACATCGAAAATGCTTTGTAGTAATGAATAATCAAGCATTGGAGACTATAATTACACACACTTTCTGCAACAAAGGTCATAAAAATTTAATAATAAGTGTCTATTAGTGTCTTTTTAATTATGTGTTGTGTACATATCCTTCAGATTTCAAGTTTAACTAAACGTCATGGTGATAATTATCTGCTAGACATGGAAGGTTCAATCCATTATGTTAATTATCAAATCATGTATTATGGTGGTAAATGCCCTAAATATTATTACGGAACAGACGGGATTTGAAGGCCCTTATCTCTATTAGATATAACCCATATAAAAAGGATGTAAAACTTCTTACCTTGCATATCCAGCATATCCTTGATCGCTCGAAGAACTGACAACCGATGGCGAAGAAAGGTTCTTGAGTGGCGACCGCGAACCGGAAGACGCAGCGTAGGAAGGCCTCCCACTAGGTGGACCGACAACATTGTAAAGTCGCGGGCAACCGTTAGATGCAAATAGCAGGTTGTCGTAGTGTGGCGGTCTAAGGGGGAGGCCTTCGTGCAGCAGTGGACGTCTCCGGGCTGATGATGATGATAATATTTTTTAATCTGTGAACTGAGAGTAATAAGTGACCAAGAATATGTAGTGTATATTAATATGGGATATCCGGTAATCAAAATAAACCTAAATCTTGAGTAACTTTAATTAAATTGTAATTGATATCTTTGGCTCAGTGGACCATTAACGTGTTACTGTAGCACACACACATTGATTGACTGTATTACATCAGATCAGGCCAAGCGGAGCTAACTTGATGTAGATTGAAGGTAAATTGAACTAGTCTGCGTGGTTTCACATGTAATTTACAATTGGTGTCTTTGATATAAAAATAAATAGCATTTTACACTTTGGGGGTTTAAGTTTGTAGGTGATTAAATTTTTTCTTTGGAAGTATTCACGCACGTTCGAATTCAGTCCGGTCGATGAATGTTTGAATTGTCTTTAGCAAAATAAATGTTTCAAAAATTAAAACATGTAAAAAGTAATGAAATAGCACTGAACTACTAATACTATAATAGAACTAACTGCTGGATTTGAGTTTCAGTGTTTAGATAGTTTAAACGACTACTAATTCATTTTTCACACCACCTGCTCGGCAATGTCCAATAGGCGACTGGTCTAATGTTTAATTTATGACAAATAACAGGCTTCGGGATGAATATAACTAAATACATTACACATACTGAAAAAATAAATTGTATTGGCTGATAAATCTCTGAGATATGAGCGTTTAAAGTTTTAGGTGGGGATAGAGAGGGGATGCTATATCCCTTTCTCGCAAAGTACGTGTTAGTATAGCATTTGTATGCCGCGCCTGAGGGTTGACGTCATAGCTCAGTATAGCGCGCTCTCTGTCTAGCTTGAAATTAAAATACTCAGAACTTATTTATTTTTGAATTATTAATCATTTTGTTTCCGTTGATAGGCTCTATTGATGATCAGCTTTTTATGAGGTAATAAAAAAATTGTAGTCATCATGCCTGTAAAGGAAAGCATTCTCTCTTAAAGATATAAAGTTGCATGAAACTCCCTAAGAAATAAAGTGATTTGAATTTGGAACGTCAAATTCGTGTGGAAACTCGTGGAAAACTCTAAGTAAAAAAAATGCCCATATGGCATTGTAAAGAGGTTTTAATTTATGGAGCCCTGGGTTTTTTATTGTATCGCAGGTGTGAAAAGTAGAGTATGCTCCTCTGGAATATATCCTGTCTTCGTCTTAGGCAGCTTGAACCCCTCGCTTCACTCAGGACTCTTTAACTCTAGACGTTACGACTCAGGGTTCAAAATGCCGCCGGCGACGTAAGACATTTCTTTATTCCCTTAGTGCATAATCTACTAATAAGCCCCATTTGCTCTTCGAGGGTCATAGGTATCTATGACCTTGTTTGATTTGTATAGGTCCCAGCGCTGAGGTGTTAAAAAGTTAAGTTTTTCTAATCATATTCAATACATTACAATCATCTAAGCCCTAAATATTCTGCACACATACGCGTGCGATTTTTCGCGGCAAAAATCGGTATGTGCCATATAAATTGCCATCACGTAATGTAGATGGCGCTACGTGATACGGTTGCCAAACTCGAAGTGAGTTATGACCGGTAATCGGTCAATCGTAAAATCATACGAGAAGGTAAAACGAAGTCCACAGCTAGACTGGACATAATAATGCCTTTCATCCATACCACACAGTCCGATTTACGTCATTTTGTTTCCAGTTACGCAGCTAGTTTTGTTCAGTTGAGTTAAGCCTGGGGCATTGACGTAGGATGCTTGCTTATCCGTTTTCTATCGGATACATATCGGAGAGTGTGCCCAGGAGTTGCTTAACTTGATTCCACCTGCCCCTTTTTATTAACGGACAGCCAGACAAACGCACCCTAAGCGCCACCCATTCATGGTGGATATTTCCCACGTACCCCACGCGCCACCCGTTCATGGTGGATATTCCCCACGTACCCCACGCGCCACCCATTCGTGGTGGATATTCCCCACGTACCCCACGTGACACCCGTTCATGGTGGATATTCCCCACGTACCCCACGTACGCGTAAGTGCTTCGATTTCACATTTTTTATTCGCACACCGAGGCTGTGGAACTCTCCGCCAGAGTCTGTTTCCCCTAAAGAATAATATGGGTGTCATCAAATCCAGATTAAACAGGTTCCTTCTAGGCAAGCGTGCTCCATCCTAGACCGCATCGTTGCTTAACATCAGGCAGAATGTGGCAAAACGCAAGCCAATCAGGAATAAAAAAAAATATAATTTTCATCACACTTGCTCGTAAAGTGGATCTTATTGCATCGGTTTTAGGCTCATAAGTAATCCAAGCTAAGCTAAGCGTGCTTTTTACTTTACATTACGGCACATGGTGCTATAATAGGTATAACCCGGTAAAGTCAAGTTTGTACGTGACTGCAATTAGACGTACGTATACAAAGCACTCTTAATATAGCCGGGTAATACATACAGTTTTTTTGTAATACCAACAAAGAGTTCTTATGCCGTTGAAGTAAATGTCAACCTGCGCGCGCATTACTGATTTGGGCGCCATTTTCCGCAAATGTTTGTTGACGTTATCGCGGTGTGGTTGATTATTATCAAAAAAAAATGTTTTAACCTCGCAAGTGTGACGAAAACAGTCGTATGAAACTCTTGTGCTATGTTTCAATACACTCTCGGCTTCCTTATCGCGCTCGCCTGCGGCTCGCGCGCATAATACCGCCTCTAGTGTAATGACCAACATAGCACACTTGTTTCATAATGTACTATTATCGCAAACTATTACGACTAATATAAAAGCCAACGACACGTACTTCAGTGGAAAAATATACTCTCTGGCAGCGACGGTGACAATGGAATGGACGGGCCCAGCGCCTGCATATCGATCAAAATTAACAAGACATCACAATCAAGCATACCTAGCTAAAGTATTCATTTTAATATGTATAAATGTAATTACATTTGCCGGAAAATAGAGATAGCGAATCTAATACTGCAAAAGATAACACTTTCGCATGTATTAGAAGTTAGTATTGTCGAATCTTACAGCCCGCATGGCGCAAAGACAGAGTATGACTGAAGCGAGTGGAGAGCCGGCGCTCAACATACAGTCTTCAAAATCGGTGCGCTTATGTCCCGTCCATTCATCTTATCATTGTCGCTGCTCTATGGCACATAAATGGAAAAATACATTAGTATGGGTATCGGATCACCTTTGCCAATTAATTGGTCTTGTGTTAATTAATCAATCAATACCAACCAGATTTCATCTTGGAGGAGGCTTGGTAACAAGATCGAAGGAACCCATTGTAAAAAAATTGTGACACTTCAAAACCTGTTTACCTAAACAAAATAAAGCCGTCAAGCGTACGAGTACTTACGACTCGGATAACGAGGGTTCTATAACACCACCACCCTTAGGTAAGGAACTCAAAAAAACTTCCTTTTTTTACGTTTTTTCTATCGTTTACATACTCCGTCTTTTTCTGTAGTTACTATGAATGTGCTAGGCAGTGTTTCCACTTTTAATATTGGTTTCTCCCTAGTTTCTTTTCAAATTATCGTGATAATTCCCTAAACAAATATTTAAATTCCTTGGTTTAGGGAGAATGATCATAATCAGGAAAAAAAACCCCTAATTTGAAGCTGAAGCTCTACTTTTACAGTTTTTCGCTGCACTTAACATTGGATAAGTAATCACCACTCAGACAAATAATAGTATATTTTTTGCTATTGTTCTGCGGTGCAGAATAAAAAAAACAACTGTTGGTATAATACGACGTAGGGCGCCTGTAACTACAGTCATAGCACAATTAATTGGTCAGTTAGAGACCAAAAAAACATAAACAAAACGATCACCACATTAAGTTCAATTTTTCCCCAGAACTCCCTAAATCCCTGTCGAAATGAAAATGTCCCTAAACCCTACATAATATTGATAATTTTTCCCTAAAAAAGGGAGAAATCCCTAAAAGTGGAAACACTGGTGCTAGGGTTAGTTATTGATGCCAGTCTCAGATAAGAGACGTTTCAGCCTCAGGTAGGGAGTACAATTTTTATGTACGCTGTGCGTGCTACCAGGCCACCACAAGGACGAACGAAACAATTGCGATAAAAGAGTGGCGCGGGCTAATTTTCTCTGTGGCGCCATCTAGTTCAGGTTTGCGAACTAAAGAACGGAAGCCAACCTAACGAAATAATTATTCAAGTTTTGGCTTTATAAATGACGATATATCAAATGATCAATTTTCAGTTTTTTCCCATAACCAGTGTTATATGACCTTGCTTCTTGCCAAATTTCTTGATTCTACGTCAACGGGAAGTATCCTATGAATTTTGATTTAGTTGCGAGTCTAAAAAGCACGAAATACACTAGAAAATTGGCTGTAATTTTTTATTGCGTTGACTTAGAAGCTTAAAGTTTTTACAGTTCTAAGAGCCCGTGGACTTACGCATTCGATATTAATTTCAACTTGATACCTCCACTCGTTTTCGAGAAAAGCGCCTTGACAGACAGACAGATAGACGGACAACGGAGTGATCCTATAAGGGCTCCTTTTTTCCTTTTGAGGTACGGAACCCTAAAAACATAATCATTGATGCGTGAAGGATTGTCTTTTACTTATCGGAAATTTTTGCCTTCATAGCCTTAGTGGACCTGGGTAGGTCCTTAAACTGCATCCAGAACCACCGGAGGACGGGCAGCAGCGTCCTCTCGGTTAATTATGGTGAGAGATTCCCAAGCCGCCTGCCAAGCGTGGCGATTATGGCAACCCAGCAGTGGACGTCTTCAGGGTGACGAGAGAGTCATAGTCATAGTCATATTTACTGGTTTCCGTAGGAGCACATATTGTATCATTTGGATACATATCCATAAGTTACAAAATAAATTATGCACAAAATTAATAAAAATTAAAGGTAAATAAAATTGATCAGGTAAAAGCGGCTGTAAAGGGGCCTTGTCAAGAATGATTAAACACCATTGAGCTAATGTCTATAGAGTCACAATCGTGGAAAAAAAATGTCCGTGCCAAAACTCGGCTTTTTGACCGACTTGAACTACGATAAGACACAAACGCTCAAGCATACATTGAACACTATATGAGCGACATAACGTCTACATTCGAATAATTGTGAACTATATAATGCACATATAGGTATGTACAACGGCAGTCGGACGTTTTTTGACTGTTTTCACTTAGAAATTGTGACTCTTTAGATATTAGCTCAATTTTAAACACTAATAAAAAAGAAACGTATTTACAATCATATATTATTTAAAGAGCTCTATTCTGTCGCTCAGAGCTAGACAATTTCCAAACCTTCTTATCTTCTTTGAAGTGTTTAAATTTATAATAAGCTTTTTTTTAGGCATAAGCCTTTATTAACTACAACAAACTACAAAGACTACTTAGCACACAACAAAAAACAAAAGGATTGTATCCAGACCGATGAAAGCTATAAGCTATTAGCTTTTTGGGCGAAATAGTTGTTTAATCGTTTGCTCTCTGCCTACTATAAGTACCTTTTAAAATGTAACTTATTGAAATCCAAGATTTCTTTTGGAACTTTATTATAGCATAGTATTGCGTTGCCCACGAAAGAGCTACTGCTTTTCGTAAGCCTAATCCGAGCAACACTGCACAAATATTATAAGCATAGTAAGACGTTTATCCTTTAAAGGGTATTCGGGTAAATTCTCCTTAATACCCGACAGAAGCGGGGAGGTTTGTCACCATCGACCAGATTATAGCTGAAAGCCGAATGGCACAGGCGATAATGCAAAATGATTGTGGATGTGATTTTTGAGGAAAACTCTTATTTATACATTTATATTTTAATATGCTAGATGTCGCCCGCGACTCCGTCCGCGTACGGAAGAAATACGCCCGCTCCCAAATAACCTCCATACCGCTGGGTTAATTAGTAATATTTTTCGATCAACCCTAGCACAAAATATCATAGTTTTTTTTAAAAAGGCAATCTTAATACTAATAACATCACTATAACTTCAATACAGATACATTTTCATACAAAGTTGCACCCCTTTTGATCCCTTAAATCATCCCCGTCAAAAAATATCCAAATACCATATTTTATTTTTATATGAAATATTAAATACCAACGTTCAACACTATAACTTAAAAAGCAAAGAACTATCCATACAACATTTCATCCCCTTAAGTCATCCCTGTCAAAAAATAATTAAAACAGCCTTTTTTCACGACTGTTCAAAAGCAAAGGAGTTTCATACAAAAGTTTTCACCCATTTTTACCCCCTTAGGGGTTGAACTTCGAATAATCCTTTCTTAATACAAGCCCCTGCATCAAGACAAATACACTCTCCAAACTTAAAGTTTATACGACCAGCGGTTTAGGATGTGCGTTGTCTGACAGTCAGTCATTCAGTCAGGACAATGATTCTTTTAGTATTAGAAGAAGAAGATAGAAGATTTGGTTTTCTCTGTTATTTTTTGTGATTCTGAATGTATACAATGATTGCCTTCATAACGTCACCTCGACCGTTCGTCGAAGAGGTCGTTCTACCTAGTATAGCTAGGTGACTATTTCATGCTACGTGTCCGCTAAGAATCGTAGCACGTAGCGCAATCGTAGCGCTACGGCGACGTCGCGACTCTACGTTGTTACGAAGAACGAGTGAATAGGGACGACTATGCTTTGTATGAAATGTAGAAACATATCGATGGTATATCTATTCATCGCATACGGAATTAAGAATTAATCTATCTATCTATACGGAAATTGGCCAGTAAAAACCTCCGCAGCAAACCTGGAACAAAAGCCGATGACGAAAATATTGTATCAACGAGATTGTAGAACCCGTGTTATATAGACATCTAACTTACCATAGTAACCTAGATTATTTATTTTGTCAAGATTAGGTTAATATAATGGTGGCGGTGGTATGGTGGTCGTGGGGTTTTTTTTTTCAACTTAAACGATTTTGTCAGTACAACTAATGGCGTGTACCGAATATCAAATCAAACAGTCAACAAGAAAGTGGGTAATTTTTTTTAACAACAAACAGGGCAAGCTAAATAAAACCTAGGCTAAATAAACATGTGTCAAAAAAAATCCTTTGTAATCGTTCCAATGCTCGCAACGAACAAGTGAGTTAAAACACAAAAATATCGATATAACGTCATAAATAATGTATTGAATTTTCACATCTCTAAATCGAAGTCTATTTCGGTGATATATTTTCGAAGATTCTCAATTTTATAAATGTAATAGGACGAGTGATTCTAATACCAGACATCTATGAGAAATGGCGCAGAATGTAATTTCTTTAAAGTGAAATGTGTGCATTTGCAATGCAAGAGTTTCGAGCTAAGGAACCATCTCCACGCGCGGTGAAATAATACGCAATTTTTAACCATTTGCTTAGTTTTTTGCCTACCAGATCTACCTGTCTCTCAGCCCGTCCGACATTTTAATGACATAGGTATCTAAGGAAACAATAGAAACCCAAAAAAAAGTTATTAAGTTAACTTGTGTCTCAGTGCATAAAAAAGTAATGCACTGAAGTGCCAGACAAACGAGACGTTCGCCTGGTAGTAAGCATACGCCTGCTTTTCATACGCCTGTTTTTCATACGCCTGCTTTTCATACGCCTGCTTTTACCGTAGCAGAACTCGCGAACAGAATCCCGTGTCGCACTGCTCTGCGCTCGTCACCCTGAGATATTTGATGCCAAATCTTGTTATGCCCAGTAATTTCATTTATGTAAAGTAAAGTAATGATTTAAAGAAATTAAATCTATTGTCTGAAAATGAGATTAGTTTACGTTGTTTGCTGTTACTCTTTAGTAAGCATATTCATTCATCCATTTGCTTTATAAACTTTCATCAATATTCTATTATTTTTAGTAGGGGATATAATCCTAAATGTTTGAAAAAAAAAACTTTAGGAAGCTGTAGTACTCTTAAATTTTCTAAAATGCCAAAAACTCGAGCTCTTTGGGTGTACGCCAAAAGCCAAATTTACATTCAAAACTCTTTTCTAGATAAACTTTTGGGACGCACTTGGATGAATGCCGTGGCTTTTCTTTGCACTTTAAAAACCATAATAGCATGTAAACGTCTCGTACTGGCCACGCGCCAGAGAGACAGCTCGGAGACTGAAAAAGAACGTTTGAATTTCAAATGTGGAACATGACATTCAGCCAGTTTGATATAATGTCGTTCCATTTTTGAATTTTGGCTTTAGACTGGCCGGTTGTTAGTTCTCACGTTCGACGTTCAAATATTTTATTCATTTTATTGCTGTTGGAACACAAATTGATGCTTTTTTGAAATTTGACTAATAGACTAATCATTGGCGCCTATTAAAAAAATGTCGACGAGTCACTACCATAGAGTAAGTAAACTACGTAATAGTCACTACATTATTAATAGGAGATACTGTTAGAACATATGAAAAACGTCATTACGAAAATACTCATAAATAAAAGCAGGATGGATAGATTTTGAGAGTGCGGTGCAAAATTTATAGTTGTGTATATATATAGTTCGATATATTAAGGCAGCATTTTTTTTCTTTTTTTTTCTTAGTTATTGGCAGCGTACGTTGTGCATTCTGCCAGTGTCAAGTTTATGAATTTTCACATTTATTTGTTATCATGAAGTCAAATAAGTCATGAAATCACAGTAAGTCACACGAAATTACTCATAGTCGAGTCCAAGTCATACCCTAGTAAAGTTGTGGCGACTTTACTATGATCTTCTATGGAGTTTTGAAAACAACACGAAAATACATGTTCCACCACATTATATCACTTGCCCACACTCGTGCACGTAATTCAACACTCAATGAATAAAACACCACCATTTTTAATCATTAATTCGCGAAAAAACCCATGTTTAAGAAAATAATAGAATGCAACGACATGATTTTTCCGTGTTCCCGCCAAAACTCCCCACTTTTATTTTGTGTGTGAGTAAATATCCATTTAGAGATGAGAAGGCAACGCAACGCTTGCTTCTAGTTTGCTATTGTATTGTTCATAGGTGGCGATGATTGTTAGCATAATTTAACGTTTTAATCTTTTGACCAGTTAACGGTATAACGGTGCCTTGTACGCCAAGACGCCAAAAAAAGTCTTAAGGGGATTTCTAGATTATTTTGTAATAATTCCTTGATTTTAAAAATAAAATAAAGCATAATGGGATTTATAGATTTTTTGTCTAATAATCTCTTCCGCCACTCAAATGGGATGCTAAGGAGATTTTTTGGCTAAAAGTCTTAAAATCCCGTTCGCAGGGGACTAAGGGAAGAATGCTCACCACCATTATCCGAGAGGACGCTGCTGCCCGTTTTCCAATGGTTCTGGATGCTGTTTTAGGACATACCCAGTCCCGAGATATTTTACCTTTCCTGAAACCTCAAAATCTCTTCTTTCCGATACACGAAAGCTTTGAGTTAACGCCATTTCGTGGAAACAGCGCCTAAGCTCCTTACAGCGCTCTAATGAGCCGGCAATCAACACTCTGAGCATCTTTTGTTACGTTTCCGAGTTTTTTTTCAACAGAGTGTAATAATGTAAGAATGTAACAGAGAATAATTAAGAACAAGAAGTTTTGCCGGAACAATACTACTGTATGGAGTGAAAAAGGTTTTTGGATTATTTTTGGTTTATTAGATTTTTCTTCTTCATGTATACAGGGATAGTTCTTATCAGTTAGCATCCTTTTAAGGCATATTCTGTACATCAAAACAAACAACTTTTACTATGGAGCCAACATTGAAATCGCGAAAAAATTATCAGTCTTTCATACGTTCATCGACCTAGGGCAAAATGTATGGAACAGCTGTTTCGCCAGGTCACTAGGTACAAAAATCTAATAACCAATAAATAAATAAAAAACAACTGACTTCAACTTCGAATACCTGCATGACATCTTCATATATATATTTTTTTTAATGTTTAAGTCTTTATTAACTACAACAAACTATAAAGACTACTTAGCCTACTAAATAACAAAAAACAAAAGGATTGTATCCAGACCTATGAAAGTCTAGAGACAATACAAATGCTCAAACCCACTACCAGTCGGCAGCGTACCCAGCATGCTGGCGGCATTGCCACGCTGGATGGCAATGCTTATGCATTGAGCCAAATAAACGCCAGCATTTTGATCACGCGTCGCGTCGACCAGGCGCTCGGATATGTTTTTGAAAAGATAATGAGCTATAGTATATTTATATATTTTATTTTTTCATATTTTTTATAGTAATTATGATTTAAAAACCTAACTGCTGAACCGATTTCGATAAAATTTATATGGGACTACCTCTGAAGTATTACCTACCAAACAAATAACGAATCATCAAAATTATTTCTTAATTGGCGGAGCAATCGCGTAACATACATAGAATAGAATAGAATATTTTTTATTGCCAAAACTGTGTACAAAAGATCTTATAAATTAAAATTAGTATTAACAACAGTTTACCCATTGCGGGCGTGCAATATTTTTAGTAGGTATAAATATATAATATAATATAATAATAATAGGTTTAATGTACCTACAGCTGCAAGTTTAGTGCATTTGTATCATAAAGATAAATACATTTTTTTATACATACAGTCTAATTGAGAACCTCCTTTTTTGAAGTGAACTGAATACAAAACATTTAAGCGTCTACCAAACTGGTTAAAACGTGGAGAAAATTTCTATTAAACCAAAAATAATACCCCTAATATACGTTTACGGATCAGTTGTCATATTATTTAAAAAGTATTAAAGTTTTAGAGTCTTCACTACTTACTGGAGCGTGTCTTGCTTCGTTTGACTTGAAGAGTAACATTGATATATTCGCATGATATCTTCTGCTAAATGCACAATGTGCGACGCCATAATCCTCTAAAGAAGAAAAAGTATTTCTGATTTGTTTTCGTTTCGTCGCCCGTCCCGGTTTCGTGACTGAAAGCACATTTTTTACAACTCGCAGTAATCTTGTTATAAAACAGAAGGTTTCGGATAAAGAAGAGGTCAAGGTTTCCACGCGACTTCCGTAATGCCTAATTACGATAATTATGTCGAAAACGTCGCGTCGCGTGCTATGGCGGCCGTTGTGTGGCCTGCGGGACTTTAACAGGTTCAAATTGAAAAGGATAGATTGGAAAACTAAAAGCTGGCTATTTCAGTACGCTACTGAGCATATTCGCAGAATGCTCACCACCGTTAGCAGGGCCATACCCGGGGGGGGGGGGCATTGAGGGGCAAAGCCCTACCTTAAAATAC
Source organism: Erannis defoliaria (assembly GCA_905404285.2). Taxonomy (NCBI): domain Eukaryota; kingdom Metazoa; phylum Arthropoda; class Insecta; order Lepidoptera; family Geometridae; genus Erannis; species Erannis defoliaria. Next base: position 16,585,821 of record FR990082.1, on the reverse strand, counting down.
CAATAGGTAGGGCATCTTAAAAAAAGCAAAGTACTGTGAAGCGCCCTAACTGTAACAAAACCTTCAATTCAGTTCTAGCTACGGCCCTGACCGTTATTCGAGAAGACGCTCTTGATCCCCATGCTGCCTGCCATGCATGGGGACTATGGCAACCCAAATCCTCTTAAGAGGAGCTTCGTCCAGCAGTAGACGACTTCTGGCTGATGATGACTGAGAGACTGAGATATTTGATGCAAGCCGTAGAGGATTAGTAGTTAGTAAAAAAAACATATTTAGAATGTATTGAATAAAAGCCTTTCTTTTGTCATATAACTAGCTAGATATAGCCCAGTCGGTTTAGCATTAAAATTTTGGCCTAGAGTTTTGTCAGGGTTAGGCCCTTTTTTCGACAACCCTACTAGGCTAATAATAATATGTTCGTATCAGTTTTTTCCACAGAAAAGCCAAAGCCCTACTTTTAATTATATCTTCAGTGATTTTTTCCGAAGATATTAACACATACATATAAACTAGTATAATAATATTACAACATTGAAAGTTATTAATATTTGTGTTGTGTGAAATGTAAAAGGAAAGGATCCAAATGTGTATAATTTATGATCAAAAGTTGGACGCTGTTGTTACAAGTAACGGTAGTAGCCGTAGGCTTTACAACCTACTCGTAAGCCTTGTTTTTGATTCTTTAGGTATAGTTACAACCCTTTTTGAATATGCAGACAGTCTTACAAAAAACACACTGTGTAGCATTACAATAGCATACGATAAGTAAGCAACCATTTTCCGCATACCATTTAAGAATGGAGTTTTTATTTTATACAGAATTAGAAAATCCTTTAGGTGTAGCTACCGTCGTACATCCAACTGTCGCCACGGCAGACGCTGGCAGCTGTTCCGAGCATTATGTCAATACAAGACCGACTGGCTCTCTGCCCTTTTGACACGGATTAGAGAAGACTAGATGGACCACTAATAAACTCGGTCGATTTTGTATACTATACCCTTAAATTCCAGAAGAATGCGCGCCTCTTTACCGCTCGCGCATCTAACATTTATGTAAATATTTAATGGCTGAATATTGTAACGAAAAACTTCTTTTGATATATCATTAATTAAAAATTGACAAAGCTTCAGAAAAATAAATGATTTATGTAAGTTTTTTTCTTGTATGTAACTGGCCAAATTTAAACTTCCTTTTTTAGGCACTCAAACCTGCTTAGATCAAAATGTTTTCTTTTTCTGAACGTTTGTAATGTTGTTTGTAGTTATACAAAATGTTGAAATATGCGAGCGAGCGAATTAGAGGGATCTCTCTCTGGTTTTATTTATTTATATAGAAACACCAACATTACACATATTAAATAATTTCTATAGTAACATCTTCATGACTAAAAAGTTTATACCCTTAACAGGTGTTTACAGCATTCAAAGACTTGTATATAAGAATAGTTGAGAATAAAAATACAAAGGACATACATGCACTGCGCGGCTGCGTGGTTTTATGTGTTGTACACATAAAAAGACCAGACGTACATTGGCTCAGTATTTTTAACCCGCCTCTAAAGGTATAAATATTCTTGACGAGTATTAATCTACCTATTGTTTTAAAATAATATTTTTTATCCATATTATCAATCTGCCCTTGTCTAATCTGTACCTTTGTTTTGCTTGTTCGACACAGCCTACCTACCTAATGAAAATCTCCGTTTGGCACGGTCCCCTACTGTGTTGCATGAATCCAACATTATGACAAACACATTCGACAGAATGACAGACACGACCCACTGACTTTCTACAACAGCGGGTAGGTCGTGTGCTGTCTGTATGTCGATAACTGACTAATTATGACATTAATATTTATGTTACAATTGTAAGTGAGCGTGTAAGTATGCATATTTTAGTATGTAACGGTTTAATGGACTTTGGTGAATCCAGGTATCTCCATTCCGAATTTCAATATAAGTCGTTAAAGCGTTATCTAATTTATCTGTATATATAACATTCAAAGTCCTGACTGAGCTATCAACGCACAGCCTAAACTGCTGGCCCTAGAGACGTGACATTTAGAGGGTGTGTTCTTTGTGAAGTGTAGGTATCCACTAAGAAAGGATTTTTGGAAATTTCACCCCTAAGAGGGTAAAATAGGGGATGATAGTTTATATGAAAGTCCGTCAATTTCGAAGTTAAGATCTTCAAATTTTGTGTTTAGAATAACGGTTTAAAATTTGTTTATAAGCGACTCAGCGTTTTTGAAAATTCCGCTCCCGAAGGAGTGAAAAAAGGGATGCAGTTGTGTATGGAAAGTCCTTCATTTTCAAAGTAAAAATCACAATATTTATTATTTAGGCTTAAGGTTGGAAACTAACGCAACTTTTATCGTTGTTTTTTTTAATTTCAATCTTTTTGAACCCTCTTAAGAAACGGGATATAAAATTTTGAATTTAAGTTGTTCATTTCTAAATTTTGTATTCAAGTACAAATAATGAGCACGTGTATCGGGGGTAAAAAACGTGAATTTTGGGAGCGGGTCGAATTTCTTCTGTACGCGGACGAAGTCGCGGGCGACCTCTAGTATAATATGTTTTCGTCCTGAGAGGATTATGGCGTAGAGCATTTGCTATTGTCAAGTATTTGAATGTTTTCAAGTTTTAATGACTTAGGCCGCTTGTCCACCGACGCCGTCACCGAGACGTCAACGAGAACGAGATGACGTCGCCGAAGAAGCGGTACACAGATGACTAGCAACGTGTCCACCGCATGTCTGTCACGGCGCTCGGGTGACGATCTCACGAGAACGCATCTCGTTCTTGTTAACGTTTCGGTGACGGCATCGGTGGACAAACTGCCTTAGTCTACAGTCAAAAGTAACACAGAGTAAATCACTGTCAAGTCTTAATCGTAGTCTAAGGAGTTTTTAAGTCAACACGAAAATACATATTGCTTGCTTGAAAGAGGTAATATTCAGCACTTTATGAATACAATTTTCAACTATGGTTTTTTATTGTCTATTTAAAAACACCAGGTTAAAAATATAACACAACGCTTTTTCGCCTTAATTCCTGCATATCCATAGGTAGCGTAAAAAGCAAACTTTCCTTAGATTTCAACGAAACGCATCTTCAAACATTTTCAGTAGTAACAAGAAATTCAAACAAAATACATTTATAATACCACCAAAAGCATGTTTCTACAGTAAATGTATATTTATCTTAGCTCCCATTGTATGCTCTGGGTAAGCCGGTGAGCCCATCAAGCTCTTATTTTTACGAGGATGTCTCTCCGAGCTCCGTGGACCTGCCGAGTCAATTTCGTGTTTTTTGTTTACCAGATTAGTTCGAACGTTGCCTAGGGCGGCTTGGGAAATGTAAGCTCAGGCTAAGTTCATTTTGTGCTTTTAGGGTTAAGTTTCAGAGAGCATTTTGCAGTAAAATTTCTATTTGGCTGAAAAAACGTTAAGCTATCCGGTTTTGTAGAATTCAGTTCAAAGTCCCAAGTAAACTGCGGAAAAAAATGTTCTTGGAATTTTCAGGTGTTTTCGTTTTGTCTGAATAATGTAGTGTTAACGTAATTTGTATGTGACCTCCTTCCTTCTAAATCTAATCAGTTTGATGGAAGTTTAAGGCCCGGTTGTAGCGAGATACGTTCAGGCGAGTAAACTCGTACTAAACGGTAGGCGCGAGCAAGAACTAGTAGAAGGCGCGAGCGCTTGAATTGCTAATGCTAAATTTTGTAGGTTTTTAAATAGTTATATATGATACTAGTGCGGTAAGTAAAAACCAATACCGCACGAGTGCCATACAACGTTTTACTACACATTTGCGAGAAAACAGATAACAGAAGTACTTACAACAGATAATGAGCCAAACTTTATTATTTTGTTTTTATTATATCGGACGGAAAGTCGCAACTAAATTCCTACTTAACACTGGAAAATGCTCAAAGTGCGATGCCATAACCTTCCTAGGGGGAAAGATGAAATAAAAACCTTCGTTCTATAATTCGTTACATTTTCTGTTTAATATTAAAGTAAGACAAACGTATTGAGCAAAAGCGCTTCCAAGGAGGTTCGATCATTCAGCTTATTTATTCTAGTAATGGAAACTCTTTGGTGGAGTTCTTAAATTATTATTATGGAAGTTAAAATAATACCGTAAAGTTTACGCACGGCGCTATACAAGGAAGTGTGCGGTAAGGGCTTTTCCGCACGCTCCGTTGTATGATGCGTAATGTTTAACTTTCGAACGATGTATACAGGCTTCGTAAATGCATTTTATGAGCAAATGTGTTGTAAAATATATAACAACGAAACTGTAATCTTAAAAATCAAATACTAAAAATTCTATATTATTTATATTTATAAGTATACATTTTGTGCGACATTTTCGCTTAGCAAAAAAGCACATTAAATAAAGATAAAAAAAAAGTATACCTTAGTTTTACCTTACTTTAGTTCTAGCCAATCGAAATGCCGATTTAGTGTCTACTTTGATTTTTTTTTCTATTAAGCCTAACATTCAAAATCGCGTTTTCTAAAATACAAAAAAGTAAAATATGATCAATTTTCTTAAAATATTTTATTTGGTTCAATATCGGCCATTTTGGTTTTTTCCCACATTTAAAAGTTCAAAATTGCTACAAGCCGCCTTAAGCGCTACGTGGACGCCACTGAAGAGTAGTAAGTAGGGTCTTCGGTTTTCTGTGGTGGACGCCATCTTGATTTAGGCTAAAGCTGCGAATCCATTGATACGCACTAGTACTTAACGTCGCTTTACGGTTCGCTTAACGGGGGTGTTGGTAGAGTTGGTAGAGTCGGGAGAGTTGGGGGGAATCTCTAGTACTACCAGTACCAGTAGTACTAGAGATACAAGGGTATATCATTTGTACTACCAGTTGTACTATTCAGTAGTACTACTGATACAGTGCCTTTAACTTATACTTCACTCACAACTTTTTAAATACCGCTTTCATAATCTGTCAACTTCAACTTGTTATCCTAGACTCGCAAAACAAACTTCAAAGTGTTCCAAGAAGCGTTCGAAAAAGGAAACCTTAACTCACACCGTTTACAAAGCCGGGTTCCGTAGGTATTTGATTTGTAAAGGATAGTGTAGCGGAAGGCGGCATTGTCCGAAAGGCCGCCCTTGAACGCCCGCAATGCGGTTCTACATTAATATTTTACTTACGGCGCGACACACGGGTGGTTGTACCGGTGAGCGTTAGAGCCCCGTTTTGTACTGACTGAATTAAACTATAAAATATTACCGTAGGTCATGAAGTCAAATGTTAAACCAAAAGAGTGTTTCCTTTAAATTAAAGGCTTTAATGTCATTAATCAAATCTTTTATTATATAATAATTTAATGTAAAAAAATAATTAAATGTCAATTTTTTTATACAATCAGGTGACGAGACGAGCAAGACGTTCGCCTGGTGGTAAGCGTCACCAGTAGCAGTGCCAGAATTGTGAACTTGCGAACACAATCCTGTGTCGCACTGCACTGCGCTTGTCACCTTGAGATATTAGATGTTAAATCTCTTCATACCCAGTAATTTCTTTGGTATAACATTGCCCTTCAAACGGAACACAGTAATGCAAGCACACAACTGCTTGGCGGTTGAATAACTGGCAAAGATGTGGTACTTAAATTAGGTTACTAAAATGTCTGCGGACATTTTTCACACAACGCCGTCTAGCTTCAAACTAAGCAAAGCTTGTATATATTAAAACCAGATAGATAGAATACTTATATACTTTTTTTTTGTAAATACATAATTATAATATATATGTTCTACACCCAGACACAGAACAAACATCAATGTTCGTCACATAAAAGTTGCCCTGTGTGGGGATCGGACCCACGTCTACAGCTCTGAAGGCAGACATGCTACCAACTGAGCTAAGGCAGTCAAAACATTGATTGAAATATGCTTTTTGTTTTCATATTGGATTTAAAAAAAAACATATTTCAATCAATGTTTTGTCGTCTATGTCTAAAATTATTTCAAAGAAATTGCAATATGGAGAGATACTCTTTATTGTCGTTTAACGATAATAATGAATATATAAAACAATATAATTATTTTAAATAATTATATTGCTTTATTACTCACCAGGTTCACAAATTGGCGTTAAAAGTCAACGCCCAAAGTGAATACTATTATTGCTTGATACACTATGTTTTAGCGCTTGATTCAATGTTATTGCAATAACTGAAATATTGTACGCTATTTACAGGCTTTTTTACTTACATTTTTATTTTCACCTGTCCCGGTGTCTTGCAATTGTATTTTAGACCATTTAATAATGTCCGATTGATCTGAAATATGACATACTTATGTTGGTTTGGCGATAATATAACAATCTGGTATCACCGAGTTGATCTGATGATGTAGTCAGGAGGTAGATACTGGAACTCCTCAACGACGAACAGCACATACACAAAAATTCGTAAATGCTTTTAATTGTGGTAGCATAACACCATCATGACATCGCTGCCAAACCCAGAATTTTTTTAATTTTTATGTTTTCTTAAAATTATATTACACCATGGGTGCCTGAAAGAGATCGCTAGTGATAAGGCCGCCACTTGTGGCACTAGTTCATAAGGTTATTGATTATATTGTTGTTTTGATTCTATTTCTGGTGTGCACAATAAAGAGTTTCTATCTATCTATCTATCTAAAGATTATTTATAAAACACTTTTTATATCATACTTACCTATTTTAAACAACCTTTTTTCCTCGTTTGACGAAATCACGCTCTGTATGCAACTAATCTCTAGAACAAGGTTTGTTTTGGCCGATTACGGAGTTTCTGTATGATTGAGTATTATAATGTTTATTTTTCCTCACGGTTCAGTACCTTAGCTAATTTTCTTCCGTGTAACTTCGGGCAAGGTAATTGCGCTATTAAAATATTTAACGTTCGGGTAACAGGGTTATGAATAAATAAAGTTCAAACTTTTGGCTTTCCACCTACGTCCTCGCATTGTAATCATCTTTGTTACTGAGGTGGTTTGGAGAAATACATATTATAATTATATGGAGTGATTCCGTCAACGGCGGCGACAGGGGACAGCGACGAGCGACACCACATGTTTCAAACAAATTCCTGTCACTGGTAACGGAGGTCTATTATTGCACTCACAGAAAGGCGAAAGCCCTACTTCTTAGGTTAGAACGGCTGTCAAAACATTGTTCTAAAGCAATTGCATAGAAAACCGCTGTCGCCTGTTTTACACTTATTTGTATAGAAACTACGACGAAAAAATGCCAATAATTGGTCGCGTATTTGAAGTAAAACGCTCGAAATGCTATTTTGCAACAGATTAAAATTGATCTAATTAAGATGCAATGTAGTTTGGTTTCCTACGCGTCTATTTAAATTGTCTTATTGAGTATTCTCAGTCTAAAAACATGTATATTGGCAGAATTGTCATTAAGCGCATTTGCACCTAATGCCGGCTAGCGCGGCCCGTCACATTTCCGTCCTATTTACTTCTCTCTTCAGTGATTGCACTAGAAGCAGAAAGCGTATAGAATATTAGCATTAGAAATTGCGAGGTACCTGAGCAGTAAACAAGACGCTGCTGTAGGAGGCCTACGCTACATAGTGCTTACTTGCTATCACATCATCCAGAAGACGTCCAGTGCAGGACGAAGGCCTCCCCCTTAATAGGGAGGGGTTGCCATAATCCCAACGCTTGGCAGACGGCAGAGTGCCCACTGTTAACCGAGAGGACGCTTCTGCCCGTCCTCCAGTGGTTCTGGATGCAGTATACTTGCTATATTTCTGTAAAAATATGTGCAGGAATAATTAATTATGATTTAATAGATACGAATATATTTTTATTGTAATGACAGAATCAAACATGTACCTAATCGACAACAAGGTTGATCAATTTAGATTCTCAGACTATGTTCTTATATTTGGGTGATTTGATATTGAAGAACATGGTTTTTTCATCAGATTTGTTACAGAGATAGAAATATTGTATATTTCTAAGTCGTTTGTTTTGAACACAAAGCGAATCAAGTTTCCAGCCCCCCAAAGATTGCTATTTATCAATTTCCTTCCCATTTCCGTATTATTTTCCCCACACGAAAGCGTCTCGGTAAAAGCATGAAGTTTATGATCTAAAAAAATATGAGGGCCACATTTGCTTAAACATTCGCTGGTGCTTTACCACCATGCCTCATTTACCGTTGAGATCGAGGGTAGGGTCTGTAACACCAGTAACGCAGTTCTGAATATATATTTTGACTCATTTTCAACCGACTTTTTTTGTTTGGTAGGTAATACTTCAGAGGTGGTCCCATATACATTTTCGAAATCGGTTTTAGTACTTAGTTTGGTTTTTAAATCAAAATTACTTAAAAAGCGTATTATTAATTTATTTTTGCTAATATGTGATGTTCATTGTAAGACCAACCTGTTGGGAAACTCTACTGAGGTCGCTGAGCATTGTATTGAGGTACTTCAGCAACTCTGCCATGATGACTATATTATCGGCAAAGCAAAGGTGAGTGATATATTGTTGTTGCTGAATCCGTTCCAGTCCAAGGGCTTGAAAACTTCCTCCAACGCATTCGTGAACAGTTTCGGAGAAATAACGTCTCCGCCTGTCTCACGCCTTTCTGCAAATCATGTCCAATACCCATGTAGTACCCGTGCCGTTGGTCGTTGGGAACGATTCTCTCGAAGTTCTTGACCACTATAACTACCTTGGACAGGTAGTTCAGTTGGTAGGTCCAACTTCGACAAAGAGGTCGCCCGAAGAAACCAACTTGAATGGGCAGCGTTCGGGAAATTGCGTAATATCTTCTCGTCCAAAATCCCGCAGTGTCTGAAGACAAGTGTCTTTAACCAGTGTGTGTTGCCAGTGATGTCATATGGAACTGAAACGTGGTCTTTATTTTCTGGCCTTTTGAGAAACTCAGAGTCATACAACGGGAAATGGAGAGAGCTATACACTGAGTTACTTTGCGCGATAAAATACGGAACGAGAATATTCGTTAAATAATCAAAGTCACCGACATATCTCTCAGGTTTTGCAAGTTGAAGTGGCATTGAGCAGGCCACATCGCTCGAAGAACTGATAACCAGAAATTGGAAGAAATTCCAATTTCTGGTTATGGTATTGGATTGGGGAAGAAATTCTTGAGTGGCGACAATGAATCGGAAGACGCAGCGTAGGAAGGCCTTCCACTATGTAGACCGACGACATTGTGAAAGTCGCGGGCAACCGGTGGATGCAAATGGCAGGTTGTCGTAAAGTGTGGCAGTCTAAGAAGGAGGCCTTCGTTCAGCAGTGGACGTCTCCGAGCTGATATTGATGACAATAACTATCAAATATGATACAATCGTCATGATTTTATAATTTTTGTTTCCTGCTATCATTACAGTAAAACATAAAAACATTGCTTCGTGTCATCATCTCCGAATTTGCCCGTATTGTTTTACTCTAAATTTTTATACTGCGAGGGTTTCCGAAGGTAAGGCACCATCCCCCATTAAATGAAATGGAATGTTCAATTTTATACATCTTAGTAACCTTGGTGATCAATATTCAGGTGAGCCTCTACAGTTCCACACCTTTTGTGTTTTGGCAAATTGCTCTTATAGCGATGCTGGCTACGCTCAAAGGGTTTACCTGCTGTTCTGCAAGAATAGTGCTCCCAAAAAGATAAATAATTTGTATACAACAAAAATCGTCAGTGATCGAAAAATTCACTCAGTTCAGTTTTAGTATAAATTTTAAATTGCAAAATTCTATTTTATATTTTTCCAATCATATTCCAAATTTATTACTAAATCTAATCTCGACTTTGATTAAATGTATTAATAATAATCATTTGAAATGCTAACTAGACATTATTATAGCGTGCAATAAAAAATTCAAACGTTAAAACAAAAATTGTTGACAAATATAATGTACAACATTTCGAACTATGCGACTGGGAAGGAACTATCTACCAAGATATGGGCTTACGCTCAGTTTGGTAGCTAGGGCCGTCACATTTCATGAATGTATTTATTATGTGCAATAAATGATTTTGATCTTAGTTCAGATGTCAGATATAGAATTTGAATTAGCAACAAAAAACATTTAGAAACTGGCTGAGCTTACCAACGAATATTTAATAATGTCATATTGAAAAGATCTAGACCAAGTTTTTTTTACTTTTTGTACATAATGGTAAAGACTTTTGTCGACTTTTTAAGACAGTTAAAGACACGGCTTTTGGTGAACCCAATGTTGTCATTCTCGGGACAGGAAGGTCATTCCACTTTTCAGAAGTAAGTAGTACATATCTCAACCCAGCTTACTGAGTTTAATAATTAAAATTATGCTGAGTGATCACTTGACCTGAGGTCAGAGTTAATAAGGCTGCCCAAAGGTCTCTGACACGACTCGAAGGTTGCTTTTATAGACATGTCATCCGACCCAAAACTCAGCCGAAAATTAACAAAATTCAGCAGAACAAACATAACTAACAGCGTATTAGTTTGATAGAGTTATCAGGTATTTTTTGTGGGAGTTAAAGAGAAAAAGGGTCTTTAATATACTAGACTGGGTCATTTATTTTTCACCAATGGTCAGTTTTGGGTAACGGTTTACCACAGGTCGCTTGGGGTTGGAGGTAGGGAAATAAGGGTAGCTGAGGGTATGTTTCGGGGTGAAACTATTATTTATTCTGTACTTACGGGGGCTTAGGATTGATTTGATGGCGTAGACTCATTGATTATTTAAAAGGATTGGTGGTCAATATCTAGGGTTTCGGTGTTGATTAGCATACCGGTGGTAGTTTGGAGTGTTTTATTGTAAGGGGATTGACATCGTGTTATTGGCTATAGCCGTTTTCGTTGATTAATAAATAATAATAAATGGTCACTTGGTAAATAGATGTTGTTGTACGATATTTTAACTGACTTCAAAAAAGGAGGTTATCAATTCGACACGATGCAATATATTTACACATGATATTCTATTAGGGCTTCCAAACAAATACCTACACAAAATTGTATAGGTTTAAAGGTTTTGTAGGTTTAAAATTTTGTAGGTATGTATGTATTTTTGTTTGGGTCCACGCATTTCTAATATTGAACGGGTTGCGACCATTCTTTTTTAATGGCTTATATTTACTTCAACTTAGAGAACAGGGGCCGTACCGTGTACCTTATAGCGGGGCTGAATAGGTTCAGCTGCCGTTACTGCGCGACCGCGAACCTTATTGCGAGGCGATAAAATTCACAGTCACGCAGCGTCGGCAGCTGAGCGTATTTGGTCCCGGAATAAGAGTTCATGGTACGGCCCCAGTGCAAGTTTCATCAAAATCGGTACAGTCGTTTTCTAGATATGGACTAATACGCTTAAGTGTTTTTGTTTTTCTACTTTGTTGCTCAGTTTGTATTGTAATAAATAATAATAAATATCGGTGGACATTTTCACACAGCGCCATCTAGCCCCATACTAAGCAAAGCTTGTATTATGGAAACCAGATAGCTGATAGAATACTTATATACATTTTTTTTCGTAAATACATTACTTATAATACATAACTACACCCAGACACAGAACAAACATCGATGTACGTCACAAACATTTTTGTCCTGGGTGGGGATCGAACCCACGCCCTACAGCTCTGAAGGCAGACATGCTACCAACTGAGCTATCAGGCTGTCAAAAATGATATATTTGTAGATGATATTCTTGCACTTACATCCACATTTGTTACTGGCCCATCAGCAACCTGGCACGTTTTGTGGCATTGCTCAAGGTTTTCGTCTCGTACTTAGTGCATTTGAGCTTCTGTCTGGTCATTAAATTATTTATTAGTGGGCGTGACGTCACTTGCTGTGCCAACAGAAAACCAGCGTCACGCTGAGTTGGGACCGGGTCATGGCAAAATTTATAGATACTCCTTATATCCTTATTTTGATGATTATTTTTTGTTTGGTAGGTAATACTTCAGAGGTGGTCCCATATAAATACCATATCGGTCCCAATCCCATATTTATCGAAATCGTTTCAGTAGTTTGGTTTTTAAATCAAAATTACTAGAAAATATGAAGATGTCATCCAGATTTTCGAAGTTGAAGTCAGTTGTATTTAAAAAAAAGCGTATTATATAACTTAAATTCCTAAATTATCAATTGAAAAGACTCCTATTATTCATACCTTATACTATTCCTAGAAGGCATAGTTTGCTGGTAAAAAATATGACGTGTCGTAAACTATAATCAAAGTTGTGTCGCGGTGGCGTAAATCAGCAGGCGTCAGATACTAGATCCAGAGATCTAGATATCTAGATCTATGGTAGGCAGCTTTTAGAAATAGACATAGAAAGGACTTTATTTGTGACAAAAACATAACACACGCAAAAACAAAAGAAATTCAGACAATTAAACAAAACATATTAAAGAAATTAAACCTAAACATATACACCTACATACATACACATAGCCATAGCTCGCAAGGTTTGCAAGTTGAAGTGGCAATGGGCAGGCCACATCGCTCAAAGAACTGACAACCGATGGGGAAGAAAGGTTCTTGAGTGGCGACCGCGAACCGGAAGAGGCAGCGTAGGAAGGCCTCCCACTAGGTGGACCGACGCCATTGTAAAAGTCGCGCGCAACCGGTTGATGCAAATGGCAGGTTGTCGTACAGTGTGGCGGTCTACGGGGGAGGCCTTCGTTCAGCAGTGGACGTCTCCGGGCTGATGATGATGATGATATACACCTATCATAGTTTTTTGCCATAAAACGGCTCAGCATAATGCCAGCTGTAGCCAACCGGCGCTGGTCTTCCACTGGGACCGGCAGGTGACGGCGCGCACGATCTTATGTAGTATATACACGAGTATATAACCACACCACCGGGGTACGGCGCGACGCGGCGCGTGAATCTACGAAATATAGATATTTTTGATAATAATATAGAATATATAACTTTTTTGGTTTCCCGATCCATGTCTCCTTTACATAAATCCAAAATTAACTAGTATACACCTTACATACACTGTGTAATTATTAAAAATAAAAATGTAGTAAGTTATTATTCTTATTCTTATTCAACGTGGGGGCGATAAGTCCTGCACTGACGTCCCGCTAGGGGTGTATTGTGCATTTCCCCCGCCAGCGTCTACCCGAGCCAACCCAGCTCCTTGAAATAACGGAGCGAGGCTCTGGGCCGCTGGCATAGTAGCTCCAGTGGGTTAGATGGAAGTGTACATGTTACTGATGATGATAATGAGAAGCGTACAAGCTGTTGCGGAGATAAAGCTGCCTCATGCAATCCGGTAGCAATTCTTGTTGGTTCTGTGACTTTGCACTGCCACAGCACATGCTCTACGGTTTCATTGTCCTGCATGCAGCCCCGGCATAACGGACTATCCGTGGCTCCCAGTTTGTACAAGTGGCTGTTCAAGTTGCAATGACCGGTTATAAGGCCTACTAAAAGACGAAGGTCCTGTCGTTGCAACTTCAACAGATTGTTAGTGATCTTTCTGTCCAGGATTGGGAAAGCGGTCTTGGCATGCTTGCAGTCGCCTTTCTTGTCCCACAGATTTTGTTGCTCTTTTTCGCTATGGCGGCGCAGTAGCTCGCGCACTTCCATCGCTGATGGTCTACAGAGAGCTACCACGTCGTCGCTTACCTGTTTTTTTACACCCTCTTTAGCGAGCGTATCGGCCACGTTGTTACCTGTACATGTTCCGTGGCTCTTTGTCCATCTTACTATAGTTCTATACCTATTCGAGAGTGTTTGTAGTATAGTGTGGCACTCGGCAATGACTCTAGACCTTGTTACAGGTCTTCTTAGTGCATAAATGGTTGCAGCACTATCGGTGGTAAACATGAGGATATCTTTATCACCCCTATCGTTGGGAACCACGATAAACTCACTGAATGGCACGACTGCCTTTGCAGCCAGCAAGAGGCCCATGGCCTCCGCTTGCAGTGCTGTCGTGGTTTTGTTTAGAGCCATGGCCTCCTTGAGTCCAATGTAGTAAGTTATTACGATCATGTGTTCGCTTTGAAGTAAAAAATAGCCGTAACTACTTCAAACGAGCTCCTAAATTATGAATATCATAGGTAGTTATGTATAAAGACCCTTGAGGCTTGGGGGCGGTCTCATTGTAAATTGAGCGTGTAATAGCAACGATATAATATCATAAATATGGTATGATAAAACGAGAATGATTAATAGTTGACAAGATTTGAACGGCCTGTGGCTGTGGGGTGTCTGTAGGCAATCTTTTTTCAGCATTCTGGTTCTTGGTTAGTACGTAGGTTGTATGTCTAACGGTGTTTCCACGACTATTAAATTAATGACACTAATTATATAAAACTGAAATTGTTGAGAGTTTTGTACTTAGCTCTCTTTCTTCGATGCAAAAACATCTGTCAGTGTTTACTTACGTGAAACTGGGTTTGACACACTTTTGAACACTGATTAGATTATATTATGAAAACTGGTTTGACAGTTTGGCACATTTTGAAAACCTTCCTTCCTCACTCCTTGAAAAAGGTCACCGAATGTGATCTAAACTATAGTTGGACGCAGGCCTCCCCCTAATGGCTTGCCAAGCGGCTTGGGGATCGCAGAATGCTCACCAGCACCACCGTTAACCGATAGGACACTGTTTCTCGTCCTCCGGTGGTTCTGGATGCAGTTTTTTTAAATATATCATGTGACGAGACGAGCAAGACGTTCACCTGGTGGTAAGCGTCACGCCTGCCACTATCAATAGCAGTGCCAGAATTATGACCTTGCGAACACAATCCTGCACCGCACTGCACTGCGTTCATCACCCTGAGATATTAGAGGTTAAATCTCTTCATACCCAATAATTTCTCTGGTAACATTGCCCTTCAAACCGGAACACAGTAATGCTTGAACACTACTGCTTGGCGATTGAATAACTGGCAAAGGTGTGGTACTTCCCCAGGCGGACTCTGCAGTAAAGTCCTACCACTACAAGGACATACCCTGGTCCACGGCTCACTTGATGTTTTTTGACCACTGGTCATGCTAACTATGAATCAAAAAACCGAACTATTGGGATTTTAACAATTTGTTACCGTTTTTAACTATTAGTTGGCTTAACTACGGATCTACACACCGGCCCTAAGTGACGGTGTGGGGAGGATGTTAATACACCTAACTACATAATTATATCCTGGAATGCCTTGATACCTATTCTTAACTTCCTACAAAATTGCACACCCTATGCGGTAAAAACATGTTGATCCTTTCCAATATTTTTAAGAATTCCACCTGTAATTTTTTGACAAATAAACGTATCTTTATCTTAATTATCAAGCAAAATCAATTTCTCAACTAACATGTCTCGTCTTTATTTATCCAAAACACGTTTCTACACCACATTATGATAATGACATTTCTTCGAAACTATAAATAGTTTCCATAGACTAAACAATTCACAATTTCACAAATGATAGTACAGTAAGCAATTTAGCATATTTAACAAACTTCGTAATTGAATTCTAGCATTATTATGGTGGAAAGAATAGCTATAACTGGGCCATTTACATATAAACAAGGTAGATGGCGTGACTGTCGACTGTTAGCGAGTTTAACTATTTACATTTCAGTTTGTGTATTGTTCTCATACTGTTGATATGAGTTTGTAAATTATATGGCGGAGCTATGGACTGTTGATGCATTTGAGAAGCGACGCTGGTGATCAAACAATCAAGTAAACATAATCGGCGTAGGCGGCAACTGGCCCTCTCAAAATGTGGGCCGCAAGCGAGTATTTTATTTTTTTAATCACACTTGCTCGTAAAGGGGATATTATTACATCGGTTTTAGGCTCATAATCCAAGCACGCGTGCTTTTTACTTTACATTACGGCACTAATGCTATAATAGGTATAACCCGGTAAAATCAAGTTTGTATATACGTGACTGCAATTAGACGTATGTATACGAAGCACTCTTAATATAGCCGGGTAATACTTACAGTTTTTTTGTATAATACCAACAAAGAGTTCTTATGCCACTGTCAAACTGCGCGCGCATTGCTGGTTTGGGCGCCATTTTCCGCAAATGTTTGTTGGCGTTTTCGCTGTGTGGTTGATTATTATCAAAAAAAGTTTATTTTTTCCTCGCAAGTGTAATGAAAACAGTCGTATGAAATTCTTGTACTATGTTAGTTATTACACTCTCGGCTTCCTTATCGCATAATACCGCCTCTAGTGTAATGACCAACATAGCACACTTGTATCATAATGTACTATTATATGTTTATACGCTTGCGTTTGACTGCCATCTCGTCTGATGATAAACGGAGATGCAGTCTACGATGGAGCACGCTTGCCTAGAAGAAACCGATTCACTCGCGACTTGAAGACACCCAGATTATAATTATCGGGAAACACCCACTCGGGCAGCGCTACCCACTGTTTAGCAGTTCGAATAAAGAAACTGGAATCAAACCGATTCCGAGGAGTATACCGCTTTTGAAGAACTAGTTGGGTTACTGGCCCGAAAACTTTTTATGAACTTGGCTACTTGACTACTTGCAGAACTGGTGGTGGGAAAGTCGCCTAATGGACTTCTAATAATGTTAACGAACTATACTGCCAATCCGTCTGTCTGTCCATTCTCCCAGTCCAGATCTCGTAAACTGAGACTTTATTTATTTTATTTTATTTTATTTTATTTTTATTTTATTTATACTGCCAATCCGTCTGTCTGTCCCTTCTCCCATTCCAGATCTCGTAAACTGAGACTTTGATCATATTCTTGTTTAGAATTGAGTACCTACCAAATAAATGTTTCAAATATTATGAGATTGGGTCGGTAGATGGCGCTGAAGCAAACGTCCCCATTTTTGGGGGAATACCCCTCTAATCGAAAGTCGCCGGCGACAAATATCTATGAAATTTTGGAATCTGTGTATCAAGTTTCGGCAAGATAAACAGATAAACAGATAAACATATTTATTAATAATTATTAAATTACAAGTCAATATTAATAAAAGTCATTCCAATATTAATTAATTAGTAGTTCATAGTAATAAAAAATTCACTAATTTTTCTATGATAAAAATAAACAATTCATCAATAAAATTTATATAAATAAGTACCTACAATTTTGTGCTCATAAAAAACTCGTCAAGTGAATAAAAAGTCCTTTGAACGAGCCAGTTCTTTAGTTTTATTTTAAATACATTATCGCTGGTAGAACTAGTGATATCCTTCGGCAACCAGTTATATATTTTTGGCCCTATCACGTGAGTCAATTTCTCCGAGCGGACGAGCCTCGTGCGTACCGTGGCGAGACAGTTCACGTAGCGGAGGTTGAGCTTAAAGGCGTGGCTGTCCCCTCGCTTCTCAAACGAGTCCAGGTTCATCCTCACATAGACAGCTACCTGCATTATTACAAGCGAGGGTAGTGTCGGTATCCCGAGCGACTTAAAGAATGGTTTCGCTGATGTTCGGCGCGATACCTGCACTATTGCTCTTATCGCTCGTTTCTGCATACGGAAAGCGCGCAGCCTGTCGGCTGCGTGCCCCCACAGTTCGGCCCCATACTGCAGAACCGAGTGCACGGTCGCGAAATAACACGTTCTAGAATATTATAGTTGAAAAATACGAATCCGGCGGCCTTTATATTTCGTTTTCTATTATGATCGGAACTATAGTAGGGATATTCGCTTTCAACCATGAGTACCTAATACCTACCTTTTTCCAAGATCGATGAACCTTTTTGTATGGAACAGCTGTTTTTATTTTCGTGATTTCAGGGTTGGCTCCATAGTAAAATTTGTTCATAATGATGAGTACAATGATATCGTAGAAGGATAACGGTGTTCAAACTAACACCCTGTATATAAAAAAAAATAAGAATAAAGTTGAAGAAATATGTCAAAACCAAGCGAGTTTCCAAAAATCTCTAACATAATATAATACGCTTTAAAAAACAACCGACTTCAACTTCGAATACCTGGATGACATCTTCATATTTTCCAGTTATTTTGATTTAAAAATCAAACTACTCAACCGATTTCGATAAAAATTATATGGGACCACCTCTGACGTATCATCTACCAACAAAAAAAAAATTTCAAAATTGGTCTACAATTGTCGGAGAAATCGGTAAACATACATAAAAAAACATACATACAAATTGTCGGAGATTGTAGACCGATTTTGAAAATTCTTTCAAACATAGAACCTCCTTTTTTTTTTAAGTCGGTTAAAAAGACGGATGACCTTTATTTCGATACAGTCACGCTGGTAAAATGGCTGATAAGAAATAATTATAATAGTTACTTCAAAATAAGAACATATTTTTTTGCTATAAAGAAGACATTTTTACATTACAGTTCCGTGCATAAAATCGTACCATGGATATTATCCAATCTCTTTGTTGTGTAAGTACACTGAGTCTCGAGCCAAAATCTGTAATTATTTTCACCCTGGCGTAGGTTTTTATCTGAGACAGCGAACAAAATTCATCACAATGTAAAATTAGAATTAGGAAATTGAAACTGAAATTGCTCGATTTCAGGTCAAAGCAAACACAATAGGTTTAATATTAGAAACCTTACGATATTACAGATTTGCTGATATTTGTTCGAAATCAGAAACTAAATTAATATGAGCTTTCGTTTAGACTATTTTTAGAGGAGAACATTTGAAAAGTGGGAGGATAACGTTGTTAACGTAAAAATCAGATGAGATGGCAGTCAAACGCAAGCCTATAAACAATAATAAAAAAATTATGATAACGCAAGAAACCCATGATTAGCCGAAGCAGTCTGTTGTACTAAAGGAGCAATCCGTGGTAAAGACTTAGGGCATTTCCCATACGCAGCTGGCCTGGTGGTACAAACCAGAGAAAAGCGGAGGCCCTACCTCTTGTATAAACTTCCCATACCTCCTTGTATGAACTAGACCAAAATGCCACATGGCTTTACTAATGACGCGGTAGTAAACAACACAATGTGGTCAATTCCAAAGGTTTAAGTTAACAGAACTAAAGTATTGCTGTCCTTAGCTAACATGCCTAGTAAAAAAGTGACGGCAATATTTTAATTAGTTTAGAACTGTCAACTAAAACCGTCAGAATCGACCACATTCTCATGGTAAAACAGTAGCTGTACCAAGTTTAAAAAATGTCCTTGGTGGAACCAAATGAACCATCGTTTTAACCACGGGCAATAAAAATAATGGTGTACCTAAGCACAGATAATATAATACTTAGGATGTAAGACAATACCATAGAGATTATTATTAAATAATAAAATAATCAGTATTGTAAAAATAGTCCACTGTTGGAATTAGGCTTACTCTCTAAGGGTGATTGGGTTAAATTCACAATGGCAAGTTGCCATAGAATTTATTCTACGGATGTAGGAAGCTACATGGTTACCATGGCTAAGTTGCCATAGAATTTATTCCCGGATGTAGGAAGCTACATGGTTACCATGGCTAAGTTGCTATATAATTTATTCTCCGGATGTAGGAAGCTACATGGTTACCATGGCTAAGTTGCCATAGAATTTATTCCCGGATATAAGAAGCTACATGGTTACCATGGCTAAGGTTCCATAGAATTTATTCTCCGTATGTAAGAAGCTACATAATTATCATGGCTAAGTTGCCATATAATGTATTCTCCGTATGTAGGAAGCTACATCGTTACCATGGCTAAGTTGCTATAGAATTTATTCTCCGGATGTAGGATGCTACATGGTTACTATGGCTAAGATGCCATAGAATTTATTCCCGGATGTAGGAAGCTACATGGTTACCATGGCTAAGATGCCATAGAATTTATTCCCGGATGTAGGAAGCTACATGGTTACCATGGCTAAGTTGCCATAGAATTTATTCCCAGATGTAGGAAGCTACATGGTTACCATATACCATTATATGGTTACCATTATAATACTAAACAAGATCATATAAAACTTACCTCTCAATAAGCAAGCTTGGGTGTATGATGGAATATGTACTTAGTAATTGAGTCGCATCGATACAAAAATAGGTTCCGGCTAACAAATAATAAGAAGAGAGGCTGTTTACTTCTTCTGGTACTTGTGAGATAATAACAAAGTATAGAAATATATTTTTCTACATCGTATAAGCTATAAAAAGTACGCCACTATGGAACCACTTTACCACTTCGTGCCGCTAGCTGTGGAGACCCTGGGTTGTTGGAGTATTGCAGCTAAGGAGCTTATCAGGGAAATAGGGCAAAGCGTCATAGTTAAGACAGGTGACTCCCGCTCCGGTTCGTTCCTGGTGCAGAGGATGCCCATTGCCATTCAACGTGGGAACGCGGCGAGTGTGATGGGACCTTTGCACCGGGAACGGTCATGGGCGGGCTATTTGATTAGTTATTCGGTTATTTTAAAGGTTTATGTATAGAAAAAAATCCGTTTGTAATATTTTTAATTTACTATTGAATAAATAGGTATAAACTATACCTAACCTAATATCTCGACCTTCGCGTGGCCTGTGTAATCTCAGCACTATTATTTATTCTGTGTTAAGTGAACAATTAATATCTAAAAGACTCCATTAAGCTAGCTCATTAAGTAATAATACCTGTGACTCTTAGCTACAGGGTGACCAAGTCAAGTTGCTGGGTAAATAACTTCAGCCTTTCCACGTCTTTTGTTTTTTTTAACGTGGGAGACATGTACGTCCACGTACCGGAAGACGCAGCGTACGCAGGCCTCCCACTTGGTGGACCGACAAGATTTTGAAAGTCGCAGGCAACCGGTGGATGCAAATCGCAGGATGTCGTACAGTGGGGCGGTCTAAGGGGGGCTAATGATGATGATGATGGGAGAAATGTTCTAAAAATGTGTTTCTATGGTTTTTAGCAATATAGTGACGAGATGAATGTGACGTTCGCCTGGTATAAACATCGTGTCAGCACGTAATGCAGTGCCAGAATTGTAGACTTCCGACCAAAATCCTGCGCCGCACTGGGATGAGCTCGTCTCCCTGAAATATTAGATGTTATATCTCTTCATGCTCAGTAATCTGGTAACATCACACCACATCATCAGATTAACAGCTGGAAGACGTCCACTGCTGGGCGAAGGCCTCTTCCTTAAAGGGAGGTGTCCCCACAATCCCCACGCTTGGCATGCGGCTTGGGGTTGCAGAATGGTTTTGGAATGGCTGCTGCCCGTCCTCCGGTGGATCTGGATGCAGTTTTAGGACATACCCAGATCTAATCTGGTAACATTGCCCTTCAATCCGAAACACAGTAATGCCTTTCAATCCGAAACACACTACTACTTGGCGGTTAAAGACCTGGTAAAAGTGCACTTCTCCAGGCGGATAATAGAGTCTCTCTGCAATACAGTCTTACAACTGCGTGTTGGGGTACAGACGAATTATGTGGCACCAACACTTCCCCGGTAGGTTAGGAACAACAGCATTTCATCCTGAAAAAACCTAATATAACGAAACAAGTATGACAAAAATTTACACAAATTATATTAGCTGCCAGAAACTGTATAAATTTTGTTCCAAATTTGTTTAACTAAAGCCTATTTCGCTTATCAACATCTTAATAGACTTACCAACAGACGACCCTGTATACCTATAGTCCTATACCTACATATAGCGCTTAACCTGGATATTAGAAGGCTAAATGGTTGATAAGTATTTTCGTGAGGTTTCACCATTATTTCGATTTTAATTACTTATTTGAATAGCTAGCTGCTGACCCCAAATGGCTTGTTTTAAACAAGATTCAGAAGGCTCTGAGATCTAACTTAGCTATTAAGTAAGATGTATTTTTATTTTATTTTATTCGGGAAACTAACAGCGACAAAATAACTTTATTACTAAACATTTACAGTCTTACTTAAAAAAACTGTTCTACCTTAGTCACTGCTTAAACTTCTCTGTCCTTTTCTAGCACGTGCAACTTCACGTGAGAAGTTGACAAAGCATCTTAAGCAGCGACTAAGTTTGAGCGGCGTTTTTAAGTAAGGCCCCTCGAAACTAAGCGCCATTCAAGAGTTTCAGCATAGGTATTGATACTAATTTGGCTCTTGTCTGCAATAACTTAAATGCAATTAAATAATATGTGTTTACCAAACCAGTTTTGGTAATATTTAGTTTTATCTAGTTTTACGGATGAATTAAATAAGTCAAATTCGGGATAAGTAGTCTTCCAGTTTATTTATATAGTTAGATGCTCGTAGAAAGAAGGAGTTTTGTCTATAATTAGTCACCCACTCAGGGATATGTAAGAATTTAGGATGTTATGGGTTTTCTAGGATACTTCCAATATCCAAACATCTTTATTTTAGTTTTGGATGAAATTTTTGTAAAATATGTTATGGGATTCATACCGACCGACATAACATTCAAACTGAAAAGTTGTAGGTAAGGGCGGATCCAGGGGGGGGGGACAGGGGGGGTCATGCCCCCCCCGGGATTGGTGTAGGTCGACTACTGATAGCTTTTCTAGTTGTAATGGAATTGGCGCCTGAATGCTAACTAACTAGACCTGGACTCAACTACATGACCCCAGACTTAAAAGCTAGATCCGCCCTTGGTTGTAGGTCGTATTAACAAATATTCTAAATTTCACACGTAAATGCCGTTAAGATAAACCTGTCGATCGACATGACCTATAAAGCACGCGAGGTACCGTTCAAGTGTGAATGGGCTCGAGACGTCAAACTTAGGCTCGATTTCGTCTCCTTATCGTGAGAGGAGGCCCTTATTTCTGTTGAAAGGGCTTCGAAGAGCCGGTGGTACACTGAGTACTAAATACTTACGGTACGTTTTAATTTAAAGTTTTTTGTTTTGGCTCTGAAAAGATTTTGTGTCTTTTATCTGCGCTGTAAGAATCCAATTTAAACAAAGTAAATAATGATTAATAGAAACTATGTTATTGCGTCTGGTAATCATCATGCCACTTCATCACCGTTAGCTACTTCAAATTAAAAAAAAAAATTAGAAAGTTTTTTTTTTTTTTATAAATTCAAGTGACGAGAATAACAAGACGTTCGCCTGGTGGTAAGCGTCACGCCTGCCACTAACATTAGCCGTGCCAGAATTGTAAACTTGCGAACACAATCCTGCGCCGCACTGCACTGCGCTCGTCACCCTGAGATATTAGATGTTAAATCTCATCATACCCAGTAATTAAAATAAAGTTAAAATTATACTACTGCAAATAAGTATCATTGTCAATTTATCTGACTGCAAGTGTACTACTATTTTCAAGATTAAACGCGCTTTTTAACGTTATACGTACTTGAACAATGATTCACAATCAATGAAATAGAAAAATCTTAACGAAATTTGGCCTAAGGATAGTAGGTGCGTCACGAGATTAGATATAGAATACTCCGGAAAATACGTTAAAACTGGAAAAAACCTTTCAACCTACAGCGCGGTGATTTGTAGAATGGATTGCTCTGTGTACCCGCAACTTACCTGATCTGCCCGAGTGACATCATGCCTTCACGTCTTAGCAAACTCATTTCGTCGTTTCCCTGTGGGGTTTGTAGCCTCCAGCGAGTCGGGATCGAGACGAGATCGAAGTCAGATCGAATTTTTTCACCGCTGACATCTGAGTAGACTTCGGATTCAGATCTTTACTAAGATATTCACTTTTATTTTCAACCGACTTCAAAACAGGAGGTTCTCAATTCAATGTTGTTTATTTGTGTATATATGTTAGATTAGAATAGAATAGAATAGAATGCTTTATTGGCTTTATAACAAAATTGTTACACTGGTCAAGTCATTTACAATGTTCTCATAATGTTAAACAGGAATTAAAATGAATAAATTTAACAATTGAAATAATACATTTAATCTACTAATATTAAACAACTGAATTAAATTAAAAATTATAAATTGAGAGAAACAATAAGATTAAAAAAAATATATATTAAAATTTATAATAATGTCATAAATAACTAATGCGATGTTATGTTATGTTATGTTATGCGATTACTCCGCCTATTATGAATTGATTTTAATGACTCTTTTTTAGTTTAATAGGTGATACTTCAGAGGTCCCTTATAAATTTTATCGAAATCGGTTCAGTAGTTTGGTTTTGAATCAAAATTACTGGAAAATATGAAGATGTCGAAATTGCAGACGTTTTTTTAAAGTGTATTTATGTGAGCTTGTGCAGTGTCAGGAGATTGCTGCAAAGTGTACGGAGCTGTTGTAAATAGCTAGTTATTACCTAGCTGTAGTGCGCAAGCATTATTGTGATTCTGTAGAGCAATGTTACCAGATAAATTACTAGGCATAAGAAACACTTAATATCTCAGGGTGACGAGTGCAGTGCAGTGCGGCGCAGGATCTTGTTCGCAAGTTAACAATTCTGGCACTGCTACTGTTATGGACAGGTTGATGCTTCTTCTTTAATCTTCTTCATCTTTCACTACATTTTACAAAAATACTCTATCATCATATAATTCAGTAGCTGTAAATCATCTGTGTTCAGTATATTTCTTGTAGTTAAAATAAATTAAGCTTTTTATTAAGTGACTGTAAAAATTATAATATCTAGCTTGGAATAGGAACTGGCTCTTAAGTGAGGCTACGAGAGAGCACGTGTGATTTCCTCACGACGTTTCCCTTCACCGGCAGTTCAAGCCACAGAGTAATAGTGGTTCAAGCTCATTGTTGGGATTTGAATCCACGCCCTCTAGCGTGTCAACCAAACATGCTACTAATCAAAACTAAACAGAGCTATCAAAAATAATAAATAAAATATTAGATGAAAACGCACGTATAAATAAAAGTTTCAGATATTATAAGTATCTCAAGGTTAGTGCGTGACCAGCCGCATTTACTAAAGTATAATAATTGTTGCTGCCGTGAGTAGATAATAATCCATAAACTGAAACAGTAGATGGAAAGTATCAGGTTATCGACAGAGAGTGGCGTCCTTCGACCAATACACACTCAGATCGAATCGGTATTATCGGTCGCATCCATCTAAACCAGAGACTCACTCACTCACTCACTCATCAGCCAGAAGACTTCCACTGCTAGACGAAGGCCTCTCTCTTAAAGGGAGGTGTTGCCATAATCCCCACGCTTGGCACGCGGCTTGGGGATCGCAGAATGTTAGCACCGTTAACTAAGAGGACGCTGCTGCCCATCCTCCGGTGGTTCTAGATGTAGTTTTAGGACATACCCAGG
Source organism: Erannis defoliaria (assembly GCA_905404285.2). Taxonomy (NCBI): domain Eukaryota; kingdom Metazoa; phylum Arthropoda; class Insecta; order Lepidoptera; family Geometridae; genus Erannis; species Erannis defoliaria. The sequence continues at coordinate 16,560,635 of FR990082.1, read as the reverse complement.
TCCAACCCAGAGAGTGTCGTTAGAATGAATCGGCATATTTCTTCGAAGAAGAGGAGGTTCTCAAATCGGTTGTACGTTTTTTTCTTTGTTACCACAGAACTCCGTCATTTATAAACTGATTTAAAAAATCCTTCTTATTCGAAAGGATTTTCAGATTGGTATCATGGAAATTACACCGAAATCGGTTCTGTAGTTTGGTTTGTGAATCATAATAACTGTAAAAAATACAGGTAGGTAGTCACAATTGAAGACGGTCGAATTATAATTTTAATAAATAATAATTGCATTATTTTTATTTATTGTTCTCCTTTATGTCTAGCATTTGTTTTTTTGGCATTTGTTTTTTTCTTATGGTCTTATTTATATCTTCTATCTTAAATTCTTGAAAATTGAGAAAGAATAAAAAAACCAGATCACCGGCACATTTCGTTTGCCATTTCAAAATTTTTTGAAGATATAAAATCACTGATTACAGTTAAGAAATTCGCAGTGTAAAAAAAAGTTAAAAATAGCTAGTCAACCGAAGAGTAGAAAATACTCTACCACCAAACATAACCCCAGAACGTAATCTTGACGGATTGTCTATAACTATAGGCAATACGAGTGCCTATATTTCTTCATTAAAACTCTATCAGTAGGTTATTTGCCTTCACCCCGAGGTATTTGCTTCGGGGAAATTCGCCAGTTTTATTAAAATCGACCTGCGATAGTTTCACTACAAACAAGCCCTATTTTTATTATTAGTTTGGGAAGCTTTGGAAACAACGAAGCTGGGGCTCTTATTACTACTATAATTTAGTATCTGAGCTCTAGTTAAGCTAAGCTCTCCTGAAAGAAACTATTTCTTAATAGTGTGACAAAATAGATAGGAATTGTTTTTTGAAATTTCTTTTGTTTTTTCATAATATTTTTCCAACTAAAAGTTAACCTAAATAACCACCACCACCACCACCATTTTAAGAGTTTTAACCAACGCAATGTTATAAATGCAAATATTATTATGATAATTTTGCATAATTATTTTCAAATACTTAAATACCGAAATTGCAATGTACGACGCCATATTCCAGCCAGTAGGGAAAAAACGACCTTTATGTTTAGGTTTCACCTATACAAGGTGTCTCAGAAAGGTCCAACAATATTTAAATGCGTTCGTCTATATTAAGTTTTGAATCATATACGTGATTATTAGGAATTACTTTAAAAGTAATTATTTCATTCAGTACATAAAGGAAGAATTTAATTTTGGTTATTTTATTTGACAACCCTAACGAGTGGTCATGACCGCGCTCACCATTAGATGCATGCGATGCCATAGACAATCAAGGTCGTATGTCAGCTATTCTAATTTAGGGTTGAAGCTGGTCGAGCTTACATAAAAGTTTGACTCGTTATAACTGGTGATCTAAAATGATAAGGAGAGATAAGAGACCTTGTGAGGTGACGTCCACCTCACTGTTGGCATGAACTCTTGAAATATTGTTGGGACTAGTGTGTCGAAGAACCGATTACCGCTGGGGTAGAGGCATCTGAGAGTGGATACCACGAATTGGCTAACGTAGCGTATAATATACTTTTCATTACACTTGCTCGTAAAGTGTATCTTATTACTTCGTTTTTTGGTTCATAATTCAAGCTATTAGCCCGCGCGTGCTTTTTACTTTACATTACGGCACTAGTGCTATGATAGGTATAACCCGGTAAAGTCAAGTTTGTACGTGACTGCAATTAGACGTACGTATACGAAGCACTCTTAATATAGCCTGGTAATACTTACAGTTTTTTTTGTAATACCAACAAAGAGTTCTTATGCCGCTGAAGTAAATGTCAGCCTGCGCGCTCATTGCTGGTTTGGGCGCCATTTTCCGCAAATGGTTGTTGACGTTTTCGCTGTGTGGTTGATTATTATCAAAAAAAGTTTGTTTTTTCTTCGCAAGTGTGATGACAACAGTCGTATGAAACTCTTGTGCTATGTTAGTCATTACACTCTCTGCTTCCTTATCGCGCACGCCTACGGCTCGCCTAATATATCGCATAATACCGCCTCCACTGTACTGACCAACATAGCACACTTATATCATAATGTACTACTATAGGATGCCCTGAGATATACGATCGTCGATGTAAACGACGTCTATTTCGACGCGGTGATTCCCCATAGCAGTATTAGACAGCACTGCACCACAGTCAGTATATATCGTGAAGAGATCGACTCACACGCTAGGGACGCGTTAAACTCTAGCTGTATGCCTCATTGTTCTAAATCCCATTCAAACAAAGAGCTGGTATGGTACGTGACGACTGGTACAAACACTCACCATAATGCTGAAAGCCGCGCCAAAGCCAGCGCCGTTATTCTAAGGAGCTTAACTAATGAGATTTTTCTTAATCTACTTAATCTGCAGAGTAAAGAATACTACAGAGAGACAACTTGAAGTGATCGCGACAGCTTCCTACAGTCTGGTTACTCGCTCTAAAGGTGAAAGAAGAAGAGGGGTGAGGCACGACACGTGTGTTTACTAAAACGTCTCAGTTGCTAGTGTAGGCAATCTTTGACTATATTGTGTGAAAGTGCTATGTGTTTCCGCCACAAGCAGTGGAGAAAGGACATCGTGGAGTTTCAGCACTAAGTTTATTTCATTGTTTGTGGGGTTTATTCTTCTTACCCGACTTCTGACAGTTATTAAGCAATACTATTTTAATAATCGTATACTTTTTGTTTTATTTATACGGGAATACTCACGTTTAATTAAATCGGATACTCCGACTATAGTTTCGATCACACCCGGTGACCTTTTCCAAAGAGTGAAAACAAAGCCCGACGCGCGTGCAGCTGCGTCCTGCTTAGCACAAAAAATGTGTCAAAACCACGTCAGTTTTCATAATAAAATCGTATACTTACTTACAGGATAACGCGGAATGGTATTACTAAGCCAAAAGGAGATCATTATACTTTCATTATGGACAGCTTTTAGGACGGGGCCGATTCTGATATTCTCGATAAAAATCATTTCGTTCCGTACATTTTGTAGAAAGTTGTTTTTTTTAGATAAGCAGATTTTTTCACGAATTCAGAATTGATCTCATTTTAAAACTTGTTCACAATAATGACTACGATGACCTTGTTTCGGCTTAGTAATATCGTTACGCTATAATAAACAAAGGGATCGTAGATGCATGGATGTTAACCATCTATATCTTGTATGATCTGTGCTGAAGGCTTCTTCAAGTGCCGTTTTGTGTTAACCTGACAACTTCAATTAGGAAATATTATTACCGTCGGAAGTTATTTATTACAAAATTATGACGCTGTTTATTTTAAGAAGTAAATGATAAACGTGTATTTTATTCGAAATGGGATGGAAAGACGATATAAAAGAATTAGTATATCTAAATTTAAAGTAGTTATATCATTGAGTAATATGTTCTAGTTGACACATTTATCTGCATCATAATATCATATAATTTTTCGCTTTGCATAAATAGCTAGGAACTATAATAAATAATATAACTCTCTGGCCAAAAACCTAACCGCATTTAAATAAGGATTTATCACTGCAAATATTCCAATCTAAATAACTAAAATAGCGTTTGCGCGGTTAGGGATTTTACTATTGTCACATAAATTTGGGTGGTATCGCGGGCGTGGATGGCCGGTTAGTTTTAGCCGGACAAAAATAAAATATTACCCAAATTTCGAGCATTTGAACGCGACTAATTACTACTAAGATAGTGTTAATTACTATTAAAATAGTGTTAATGCTGTATGTTTTGCGACGAGGAAAAAAAGGTCGGAAAACTAAAACCTGCCTATTCACTTCCTTACGTTAAGCCATATTTAATTTATTGTTACTAGCATGTATACTCATTGAGCCCTTTCTATTGATACCAAGCACAACAAGTTTGTCTTAAAGCTGCCTTATTAGATTTATATTACTATGACACTTGAATAATCATAATCATCATCATCATCATCATATGAATATACTCTATGATACGTGGAGAGAAAAGACGCATTATCAGAAACCTCATTTGTCAGTAATATAATAAGTAGTTTAGTATATACGAGGAAATATGTGAACATACTTACCTACATGGATTGCTAAACTCATAACCCTTCTTCTGTAGTTTAGCAAAAAGTGACAACGTGTTCTTATTGCTGAAATTTCAGTATAAACCCCGGCCTCACTATTATGCCACATCTAATTTTCTCTATATGCTAATATTGCGACATGAAGCATTTTGAGAGTTTAAAATGAAACCTAAAAATTCAATAACCAACTCTGGCCGGAACATACTCTATCCGGCTAAAACATATATGTACCCATCTCTACTAAAAATGTAAACAGCATTTAGTATGAAAGCGGAATGTTTTCGCGACGCAGAGCGGCGGTAATTACACCGAACTTGATGAGAATTATTCAGTTTTTAATTATAATTTCGGGGTTAAGGCATTGCCTGGAGATTGCGCGTTGACACGAATAGTTGGGGCTGAATGCGGTAGTTTTTGGTGTAATTAGGATTGAAGGGTCGCACAAAACCTCAGGACGGTGTGAGACTGAAACGACTCGAGGAAATGAGTTCCTAATCGGTACGTGTAGGTAGCAAATCGATATATTTCATCAGCTGAGTGATTAGTGCGTGTGTTATAAAGGTAGTCTAGCTATAATTTTATTTACACTAAAACTAAATTTAGACTTAGGTCGGTCTTTAATATCGTTCATATATTTTTTTATAATAAATCGGTTTACTGTTATCGAGTAGTAGATTAATGTAGAATTAGGTAGTTATTATATGTTTTGTTTTACTTAATAAAGGCAATTGCCCACAAGAAGCGGACTTATATACACAAGTATTTTCTTTACAATAGCTGACTTTCAATTTAATAGAGAATTTCGTTTACCTAGATGACATCTTTTTTCCAGTTATTTTGATTTAAAAACAAAACTACTACCGATTTTGATAAAATTTCTAAGGAATCAAGCTCTTCCAAAAAACATACGATCGAATTGAGAACCTGTCTATTGTCTATTGTCTATTGTCTATTGTCTCCTCCTTTTTTGAAGTCAGTTAGAAAAGTAAAGTTCATTACCAAAAAAGACACAATGCAGCTGGTCCTGTCTCATCTATCTAGTACCCTAATTTAGGTATCCTAGGCCAATTCTTAGTAGCATAAGGCTACTACATACCTTCTGCATTAATAATGACTGAAACGTAAGAAAGTAGGCCATGAATTACCAAGACGTATTTATACATATTATACTCGTAGGCTTTTATAGGCAAGTCTTGGGGCCAGGAATTTCAAGAAAAACAAAATCATTAAAAAAAATGTTCATCATCTACAAGACAAAGGAGAGAAGATAAATAATAGAGAAGGGTTGCCATAATCCCCACGCTTGGCAGGCGACTTGGGCTTGGGCTAAGGTATAATAATTAATACAATTTCATTTTTAGCCGTTGGCGATTGGCGAGAGAAGTATTTCTCTAATTAGTAACTTCAAGTATCAACTGACTTCAAATGAATATGGAACCACCTCGAGAGTATACCCATTCAAAAAAAAAAAGAATATTCAAAATCGGTTGAAAATCGAAACAGATCAACAGCAAAGAAGTAAAAACACGCTTTAAAAAAAAAATACAACCGACTTCAACTTCGAATACCTGGATGACATCTTCATATTTTCTAGTAATTTTGATTTAAAAACCAAACTACTGAACCGATTTCGATAAAATGTATTTGGGACCACCTCTGAAGTATTACCTACCAATCAAAATCAGTTCATAATTGGCGGAGTCATCGCGTAACATACACACAAAAAAAAAACAGTCGAATTGAGAACCTCCTTTTTTTAAGTCGGTTGAAAACAAACAGAGAGGACAAAAAGTTTATCGACCTTGGGCAAAATGTATGGAACAGCTGTTTTTTTTTGCGATTTCAATGTTGGCCACATAGTAAAAGATGTTTGTCTTGATGTACAGAATATGCCCTTAAAAGGATGCTAAATGAATAGGACTAACCCTATAAAAAAACCAGTCGAATTATTTCCTCCTTATTCGAAGTCAGTTGAAAAAGAGGATTTTGGTGGAGCATAGTTGCATCTTGCTTAGGTGGAGAAGGAATTCAATGACGTACCTATCTGAACCTACCAACCCGCAGTAGGTCAGCGTGGTGGATATGGCCCGATCGCCTTTCGAGGGTAGTCTTACATACATCAGTGGACTATAAGCAGGCGGAAAATGTATGTCTTATACAAAAAAGTCTACTGTTCCATACATTTGTTGAACGTCAATGAACTTTTTATATGGATCAGCTGATACTTTTATGGCGATTTTAGGTTTGATGTCATAGTAAAAGTTTTTCATAACGATGAGCAGGTATCTACCTCTTTATCCGCTAGAGCGCCCGTGCAACCGTGGTTGCACCTTCCCCGCAGCAATTATACTTCCTGCAACTCCAGTTGCACGAAATTCGCGCCATATGATTTACCTCATAATTTGAATGGGGCGCTCAACAGATGCCGTTAGTGAGTCTAATCTAATCTAATCTTTGATATATTTGCTTGAAGTTACAAGTCTTTCGTATTTTAATCTATGCACGAAGTAAAAAAAAAGTGCTAGTCGTAAATTTTTTCTGTAAGTGTCTGATCTTTTTTTTTGTTTTTTTTTTCTAAATGAAATTATAAAGATGTTTTTACCTTATTGTAATGCTATGTTCATGTACGTTAAAAATAAAAAACAGTATGATATCGCTTTCATTTTCAAATTAATAATGATTTAAAAAACATTTTTTTTTTGTTTGGTTAGTTTTGCCTAACGTAGCATAATATTTTATTACTACACTAGCCAAAATTATTTACGTAACGTATTCCTTGGTTCTTTAATGAGTCCTGTCATAAATTTTGTCACTAAGCGTCGTAAGAGGCGCTTTCGAGACGGTCACTTAGAATGCGCGGGAAATACCTGGCGCCGGCGGCGCGGGACGGAACACTTATTTGAAATTTGACACCGCGGGATGGCGCTTGAGCGGGTAATGAGCACAAAAAACCGAAAGCCCTACTTCTTAGGTAGAACGGCTGTCAAAAACAATGGTGTAAAGCAATTGTAAGGACAACCGCTGCCGCCAGTTTCACACAAAATGCCAATGCCAATCATTGGTCGCGCATTTGAAGTAAAACGCTCGAAATACCACTTTGCAACAAATTAAAATTGATCTCCTTACGATGCAATGTGGTTTGGTTTCCCACGCGTCTACTTAAATTGTCTTATTTAGTATTCTTATTCGTATCTTCCCTTTTTTAGGGTTATTTTTTAGTATTTTAGTTCACTTTTCCGTTCTATTCACTTCTCTCTTCAGTGGTAATGAGTATATCTATACCTTTGTATATATGGGGAGGAAGCAATAGAACAGCTTGTATATTACAATGTGTAAAAAAAGTTCAATAATGCTGAAGGGTATGTTTTATGTGTGATATTCATCATTATAAATAACTTTTACTAGGGCCAACCCTGATCCCTGAATATATTATTTTTTTCGCAATTTCAGCTTGGTCCCATATAAAAAGTTGTTCATAATTATTAGTACATCCGATGGGGAAGAAAGGTTCTTGAGTGGCAACCGCGAACGGGAAGACGCAGCGTAGGAAGGCCTCCCACTAGGTGGACCGACGACATTGTAAAAGTCGCGGGCAACCGGTGGATGCAACTGGCAGGTTGTCGAACAGTGTGGCGGTCTAAGGGGGAGGCCTTCGTTCAGCAGTGGACGTCTCCGGGCTAATGATGATGATGATGATTATTATTACATAAATACCCTTCAGTACTGTTGAACCTTTTTGTTGCACGTTGTATATACAGATAATGTACAAATGTACATTATCTATGCCATTCGCGGTTACTAATCCAATTCCAGACCGTGCTTTCCTTAGCTTAACTTAGCTATGTATCGAGGGCTAGTTGAGCCACGAGCGTTAAAGCCATAAGCCATTAACTGAATGGCCCCGGAAGAACCTTACTGGCTCCATTAGTGGATTTCACTTTTATAGCGCGTTTCAGTATAAACTGGAAACCGAGAGCTTGGGATAATCAGACGCTTTGTGCAGCTTTTGGAGGTATTTAACGCTTTTTGAGGAGAGTGTTGCCAACGTTAAAGTCCACAGTTAAATATGAAACGGTCAAGTGCGGGTAGGGCTTGTGGCAAATTATTTATTACTTAACCTTGGGATAAGAATGCCGAATTAAACCAAACAGAATTTCGTAATAAGTGTAATGTACACTAATATTAAATGCAAAATTAAGTTTGTGAGTGAAAATGAAAATGAAAATGAAAATATCTTTATTACAGCATAAACTTATTAAAATAACAGCAACAACAGTATTGCTGCGTGTCATTTCTAGATTATAGTTATAGGTACAAGTTTACGCAGAGTTTCTTTATATTAATCATAATGGTATTTCTAATGATCCTCACACTAGGCTAAGCCTGTATCGTGAGGATCTGGATTCGATTTAAACAGAATGTTCGTAATAAGCCTCAGCTGACAAGGTATAAGATAATAGTAATTTAGGTAACTTAAATGGTAACGTTAGTTTTATTAATATTGAAAAGTTAAAAAAAAAAAAAAAAAAAACGCAGGACATTTTTTTACACAGCGCCATCTAGCCCCAAACTAAGCAAAGCTTGTAATATGGTAACTAGATAGCTGATAGAATACTTATATATAAATGGCGCCCAAACCAGCAATGCGCGCACATGTTGACACTTACTTCAGCGGCATAAGAATTCTTTGTTGGTATTACAAAAAAACTGTAAGTATTACCCGGCTATATTAAGAGTGCTTCGTATACATACGTCTAATTGCAGTCACATACAAACTTGACTTTACCGGGTTATACCTATTATAGCACTAGTGCCGCAATGTAAAGTAAAAAGCACTAGCGCGTAATAGCTTGGATTATGAGCCTAAAACCGAAGTAATAAGATCCACTTTACGAGCAAGTATGATGAAAAATATAATATTAGTAGGATAGTAAGATGTACTCTACATTTGTTCAAAGGATTTAGAAAAATTAGTAATTGAGAAATTCTTTATGAAGAAAAAAAGAAATACCGTAACGCGTTTTCCGCATATTGAACAAACCTTTCATATACGAGACCGAATAAGACCGGTTTTCAACCTACTTCAAAAAAGGAGGTTCTCTATTCGGCTGTATGTTTTTATTTTATTTTTATTTTGTATGTTTGTTACGCGATGACTCAGCCAATTATGTATTGATATTGATGTTTTTTTTTGTTTATTAGGTCATACTTCAGAAGCGGCCCCTTATACATTTTATCGAAATCGGTTCAGTAGTTTGGTTTATAAATCAAAATAACTGGATAAATCCTTTACAGATTTAGGTCTTCTTTAAATTAGACCTTTACCCAAAATGTATAGTAAATAAATAAATATTGGGGGACATTTTACACACAGCGCCATCTAGCCCCATACTAAGGAAAGCTTGTATTATGGAAACCAGATAGCTGATAGAATACTTGTATAAACTATTTTTTTTTGTAAATACATACTACACCCAGACACAGAAAAAATCTCAATGATCGTCATATACATTTTTGTCCTGGATGGGGATCGAACCCACACCCTACAGCTCTGAATGCAGACATGCTACCAACGGAGATATAAGGCTGTCAGTAATACTAGCACTTACCATCGCTTTTGGGTAGTGGCAAGTACTAAGCGGTAGGTAAAGTGCCACACTTTTTAGTCTTCAGCGCATGATGATTGATGCCCACAATAATAATTGTGGTTGTGCTAATAAAGTATACTTTGTCGCTAATTTTACGAACAATAATTTTGGCATCTGGGACGAACAAAGGCAATTATTATCATGCGGGGCGAACAAAACACTTTTTAATGTCGTGGGCCGAAAGCTAGGGAAGAATAAAAAAATATATAATCATCATCATCATCATCTTCATCAGCCCCGAGACGTCCACTGCTGAACGAAGGCCTCCCCCTTAGACCACCGCACTGTACAACAACCTGCCATTTGCATCCACCGGTTGCCCGCGACTTTTACAATGTCGTCGGTCCACCTAGTGGGAGGTCTTCTTACGCTGCGTCTTCCGGTTCGCGGTCGCCACTTAAGAACCTTTCTTCCCCATCGGTTGTCAGTTCTTCGAGCGATGCGGCCCGCCCATTGCCACTTCAACTTGCAAACCTTGCGAGCTATGTCGGTAATTTAATATTAAAAAAAAAAAAAAAAAATATGCATACATCGAAAAAAGATGTCGTTATGTCGTTCAGGTAATAGAAATTGAAATCTTTTTTTTATGTATTTTTTTTTATCTGATCGAACGGGTAAACACTTGGAGCATCGTCACTACTCGTAGTAAGACGTAAATAAGTAAGGGGCGGCTCGAATTGCTCGACCTAATTTCCGGGGTGACATGAGTCCAGAAGAAAAGGGTCATCTAATAGGCTTAACCGTTACTCTGCACAAAAAGAACCTGCTTTATCCGCTAGCTACCACAAGCGGCTTCACTCGTGTACTCTTACAATAACACACTACATACAAACAAGTGTAAAAAAAATAAAAAATTAAAGATTTTATTAGTTGTTAATAAAAACATACTAAAAGGGTCAAGATGAATCAAAGGAGCCTAAACTAAGTTTTTACTATTATTATTATTATAAACTCGATAGGGTTGCGTTGTTTTATTACAGAGTTCCTATGGCACCTTCGGGCTTCATCATCAGATCAGGTCCAGGTCATAATAATATTACCTACATTGTCAAGAGTTAATATAGGCACGCAAAATTTCAGCTCAATCGAAAATCGGGAAGTAGGTCAAAGGTAACGTCTAAGATTTGATTATAGAAAGACAAAACTAAATAAAAGCTTGAAATAAATCAATAATCAGGTTTATTTAATTTCTGCTTCGGACGTGACGTTTGTAGTGGTACGACTCTACCGCAGAGTCCGCCTGGGGAAGTACCACACCTTTGCCAGTTATTCAATCGCCAAGCAGTAGTGTGCAAGCATTTCTGTGTTCCGGTTTGAAGGGCAATGTTACCAGATAAATTACTGGGTATGAAGAGATTTAACATCTGATAAATCAGGGTGACGAGCGCAGTGCAGTGCGGCGCAGGATTATGTTCGCAAGTTCACAATTATGACGTGACGTTTACCACCATGTGAAAGTCTTGCTCGTCTCATCACTTGATCGAATAAAAAATAATAAGAAAAGAGCCCGTTTCCACACGATATTTTCCGGCACCAAAAAGCTAGTTTAAAAGTCTCTACATAAAATTCAAAGAGCTCACTAGAATTGAACCCATAACTTCAGGATTTCTAGTCGACCAATCTCTCATTTGACTACCACGGTGTAAAATACAGCAAAGGGCATTGATTAAGTACGTAACAGAGCTGGATCCTCCAAGGCGAAGGATGAAAAAGATGAAAAGGAACATATTGTACCTCATCATCATCAGCCCGGAGACGTCCACTGCTGAACGAAGGCCTCCCCCTTAAACCACCACATTGTACGACAACCTGCCATTTGCATCCATCGGTTGCCCGCGACTTTTACAATGTCGTCGGTCCACCTAGTGGGAGGCCTACGCTGCGTCTTCCGGTTCGCGGTCGCTACTCAAGAACCTTTGTTCCCCATCGGTTGTCAGTTCTTCGAGCGATGTGGCCTGCCTATTGCCACTTCAACTTGCAAATCTTGCGAGCTATATAGTACCTAGTCGGCATTATTTAAAAAAAAACTATAATACCAACCACAAAGATTTTGTATAATAAACCAGCAAAACGATGTAAGATTGGTTTCTTTTCCTCAGACCTTGGCCGTTTTACTTAAAAAAAAAAGTAAAAAAGCACAATGTACTTCCTTAATAAAAACGCCATAGATTTCAATTTACGCAATGCATGTTTTGTACGTACGAGGCGTCAAGTTTATAGTGCAAGAAAAGGCACTTTTCATCAGGCCTTAGCCGACTTACTTGCAAATACAAAAGTATAAAAAAGGTAAATCTTCGACAAATCACGTATGGGACATGTCTCCAAATCATTATTACTATTTATTTCTTTGCAAAGAAACGATGTTAAGCAAGTTATAGTACCTACCTGTAATTATGGATAGTCAAATTCCTCTCTACTTAAATGAGATATTTTGACTACGTACTAAAGGTGACACTGTATTTTGAGACGTCAGTGTCGTGTTTAATTAGGGCTATAATCACCGTACAGCGTACTTGACCCAGTCACTCGCTCACTTGAGACGACATAACCGCGTAAGCTTGTCGTTTTATACATACGTAGCCTGGCATATTTAGGTTTGCATCAGAGCGATTGACAGTAAAAAAAAAGACGTCAATACGAGTACTTGCGACTCGGATAACAAAGGTTCCGTACCACCACAAGTATAAAAGAAATCCGTGACAGTATCTAACAAATATTCTATGAAAGTAACCGATCTAAAACAGACGAACTAACATATTTATAGACAAACTGAGACGGATTGCTTAATCATGGGTACAGTTGAACTGAACACCCTTTGGGTAAGAAACCCTAAAAAGGAGTTTCAATTTACGTTTGACAAGCGACTAGATGTTCCAGTTTTAACATTTTTTCTATCGTTTAGGTGCTAGGGTTACTTATTGATGCCAGTCCTCAGATAAGAGAAACCACATTTCAGCCTTAGAGAGTAAAATTTTAATCGACGCAGCACGTGCCACCACAACGACGAACGAAACAGTTGCGATAAAGGAGTGACTTATTTTCTCTGTGGCGCCATCTAGTTGAGTTTTTGGGAACTAAAAAACGGAAGCCAACCAGACGGAATAATCATTCAAGTGTTGGCTTGAGAAATGACGATATATCTACAAATTATCAATTTTCAAATTTTTCCCATAACCAGTGTTGCACAACCTTAGTTCTTGCCAAATTTCGTGATTCCAGGTCAACGAGAAGTACCCTATGAATTTTGATTTACTTGCGAGTCTAAAAAACACAAAAAACACAAGAAAACTGGCTGTAATTTTTGATTGCGTTGACTTAGAAGCTTGACTTTTTTTCAGCTCTAAGTGACTGTGTACTTACGCATTCGATATTAATTTTAACTTGATACCTCCACTCGTTTCAGAGAAAAAGGACCTTGACAGACAGACAGAAAGACGGAAAAAGAAGTGATCGTATAAGGGTTCCTCTTTTCCTTTTGAGGTAAACCCTAATAAAAAAAATGTGGACATTTTACACAACCCCAAACTAAGCAAAGCTTGTACTATGGGAACCAGATAGCTGATAGAATACTTATTTATATACTTATTTGTAAATAAATTTGGGTCATTATGTTTATGTTATTATTATTAGTTTTACATAATCCATAATGTGCAATAAACGATTTGACTTTGACTTTAAATACTTGTAATGCATATAACACCCATAAAAATCTATGTTCGTCACAAAAATGCTTGTCCTGAGTGGTAATCGAACCCACGCCCTACAGTTCTGAAGGCAAAGATACTACATAAATATAGTGAGTTAAAGGCATGATGACTACAATTTTTTTATTACCTAATAAGAAAGCTGATCATCAATAGAGACTATCAACGAAAACAAAATTTTTAATAATTCAAAAATAAATAAGTTCTAAGTATTTTAATTTCAAGCTAGACAGAGAGCGCGCTATACTGAGCTATGACGTCAAGTCTCAGGCGCAGCATGCAAATGCTATACTAACACGTACTTTGCGAGAAAGGGATAAAGCATCCCCTCTCTATCCCCACCTAAAACTTTAAACGCTCATATCTCAGAGACTTATCAGCCAATACAATTGATTTTTTCAGTATGTGTAATGTATTTAGTTATATTCATCACTAAGCCTGTTATTTGTCATAAATTAAACATTAGGTCATACGCCTATTCTATACCTTTATACTAACTAAGTAGTAATTCTGCGAACAGTAGACTTCGCAAGCATGATTATGGTCATTTTCTAAATTCTTGTTTTAAATTGAGTACCAAAATGTTCCTGCCAAATGTTATCAAAATCCCCTTTTTTGGAGGAAATACTAATAACATATCGTTGACGACGAAAAGTTGTAAGTAAACAGTAACAGTAGTTGTTGAAACTGTACATAAAGTTTCGTCAAGATTAGTTTAAAAATACGACCTGAACGCGAGTATCAACATCCATACATACATCCGCACAGATGAAACCAAATGCCAGTCATAGCAGACCTGGCTTTTTTTGTCAATTATCCCTTTTTGGTCAATTATCCCTTTCTTGGTTCCTTGTTTTTTTCTATCCTTTTCAAATACTCCTTTTGCATATTCTCCGATAAACCTGTTAAGTAACTAAAGATAAAACCCAAAGTGATACCGTGATAATATGATTACCATTTATGTATACCTAAACCAATAATATTGGACCTGGGTATGTCCTTAAACTGCAACCAGACCCACCGGAGGACGGGCAGCAGCGTCCTCTTAACAGCGGTGAGCGTTCTGCGATCGCCAAGCCGCCTCCCAAGCGTGGGTATTATGGCAACACCCCTCTTTTGGGAGGCCTTCGTCCAGCAGTGGACGTCTTATGGCTGAAGACGAAACCAATATTACGCAAGATCTATACATTAGGAACGCTGGCTGCTGCTGATTTCTTCGTGAGTGTCACGTCCATCCTTTATTTTTCCACGAGGACGCACTCCAGCGGTATTTCCTTGAATAAAAATGCGATTTTCGCGGCCTCATTGTCCGTGGAAGGTTTACTCTGTACATAATTCGCAGTTTACTGTCCAGGGGCGGGTAAACCCTGGAATTACATTAGAAAATCCCGCAGAAGGAGCGTACCCAGGGAGCGTAATAAACAAGTTACGGCCGTACGGAGTTCTCTCATGACTAAGCTGATTAAACTTGTTTTTGGGATCAGCGGAGTTTATTCGCAAGGCCTAGGCAGTTACTATTTTACGAAAAATTCGTACGTAGCGGTTTGACTCCAATTTCTTGATACGTTCTGTCTAAGTATGGAATTCACTGCTTTTCTTCGTCATCAATCGATCGATGTGGTAACACCCCTGTAATCGTTTCTAAATACATAAAAAACTCAAACAAACTAATTATACAAAAAGTTTCAACAATACGGAAGGGTATGTATATACTCAACATTATGAATAACTTTCACTATGGGGCCAACCCTGAAATCGTGAGGAAAATATCGGCTGTTTCATACATTTTGTCCAAGGTCAATTAACTTTTCGTATGGAACAGCTGTTTTTTTTTCGCCATTTCAGGTTTGGCCTCATAGAAAAAGTTGTTCATAATGATGAGTACGAGTACAAACATACCCTTCCGTATTGTTGAACCTTTTTGTTACACATTGTTTATGTATAATCAAATCAAGGTACTAAATGTACTAAAGGTAAAAAAAATGTTAGAAAAATAATAACTGAATAAACTCTGTAAGCACATAACAAAGTGAAGACATGAGAATTCGTATCATTTCATTTGAAGTTTTGAGTCTAGTCTCAAAGCATTTTCAACGCCTTAGTTTTGTACACAGTGGGTTGATAAGGCGTAATTTACTTAATCTCTTGAACGAATAAGCTACTGGGACATGACGTCGCCTAGTTACCTTCGTATCGAACACGGCTGCTTACGATTGCTCCAAAAAGGAAATTAGTATTTAAACTGTAGAAATTTGGTGGAACGCAGAAAAATTATGTCGTCGTAGAGTCTAAAATAAAAACTTCGTTTAGTTGTAAACAATATTTTTTCGAGTGTTATTTCATGAAAATGTTATAAAACGAGTATGAAGATTTGATTGATTTATTCTTAAAATGAAACTAATAGATTATTTCAAACTCTTTTTTTATTTCTTTAAATAAGTAACAAGAGGGCAACAATGCAAGATTTTATTTTGAAATTAAATTATAACTACTGAAATTAAAAATTACTAAGTCTGCAACAACTGGAAAAAATTGCTTTCACGTGTCCTGATGTTTCGATGTTGGTACTCGCCCACTGGTCGGTTCTATAATTTCATAGTTTTTTTGCCGTCGGCGATATTTCGTTGTACGTGTATTTCCTTTAAAAAGGGGGAAATTTACTGTGGCGCCATTTGTTGGCTGATTTTGATATTACTTGGCAGAAACATTCAGTCATATCAACCAGAAGACGTCCACTGCTGGAAGAAGGAATCTCCCTCAAAAGGGCGGGGGATGGGGCTCTATAACCCCCACGTTTGGCTTGGGGATCGCATAATGCTCACCACCGTTAACCGAGAGGACGCGGATGCCCGTCCTCCTTCCCAAATCCAACACCAGGGGGAAACATTCAGTAGGTACTCAATAGGCTAGATGACTAGTTTTTTTATTGTCCTATTATAATGTGGCCCATAAATATAGCTGATTAATGAAAAGAAAATGAAAATCTGATCAAAAATAAGCAACTTATAAGCATTTTAATATCATGCTAGACAGAGAGGCGAAACAGCAAATCGTGACGTCACTTCTCTGTACGCCATATAAATTCTTTTCTGACAAGTAAGGCGTGACGTCATTTTTTGTTTTGTGGGAAAGGGACAGAGTTGTCTCTACCAAAAACTTTAAACGCTTATATATCAGAACATAAATAACCAATTTAAATTATTTTTACAATAAACAAACTATATTTACTTAAATTCTACTATATAAACATCAGTCATCTATCCTATTCTAAACAAGAATCTTAATATGAGCAAAAAGTCGGTAAAGGTCGGTTCGGTAAAGTGGTTGTGGAGGTCCTCGACCTCGCACAGTACAACACACCGAACAGTAGACCGAACAGTAGAACTACCCAACAGTAGACATCGGGCACTGAGACCGTTAGTTCGAGAACTATTAGTTTATGTGGTCTTATACAGTCATGTCCCTTGACTATTTCGTCCAATCCCAGTCTTCATTGCGAACGCCCACATTTGCCCACGGCTAACGCATATCTAGCCCCATCCTTTGTAATTCAACATTCTCGGTTTGGTTTTCGCTAGATTTGTTTGATGTGTTCATATTAATAGCATTAAATATTATAGGGTTAGGATAATTTTGTTGTAGGTATGTGGTTGGTTAGTATGATGAAAACTGGTAGTTGAAACATGGATTTTGTACTTGATGGATATGGTGCGAATGAGTTTTATTTAAAATACAAATAATTTTTAAACTAGTGTGTTTAGTTACGAGAACTTTTTTCTTGTCTCACGGAAATCGTTGAAAATCGTTACACCTTCTCCTATCTATACAACGTGTGACATAAAAGCATGATAATATTGAAGGGTATGTATGTACTCATCATTATGAACAACTTTTACTATGGGGTCAACACTGATACCGAGAAAAAAACTGGTCAACTGTGTATGAGGTAAAGATTACAAAAGATGCGCCATCGCGTAATAAAACAACGTTTGAAAATGACCCTCGCGCCGTCATGTTCACTAGTTGCGCCGGAGTGCGAAAGAAGATAGCACTTTTATGAGAGCAAAAGGGATAGCGCGCGTCTCGCTTAGTGAGCGCAGACAGGCGAGACAGTCCTTGGAGCCGTTTCTACGGGGCCATTTGAGGGCGCGATATGACATATCTCCCTCCTTATATACAATGTGTAACAAAAAGGTTCAACAATACTGATGTATGTACTCATCATTATGAACAACTTTTACTATGGGCCCACCCTGAAATCACGAAAAAAAAACAGCTGTTCCATACATTTTGTCTAAGATCCATGAACATGGATCAGCTGTTTTATTTGTAGCTGTATGGAACAGCTGTTTTATTTTGCGTGATTTCAGGGTTGGCCGCATAGTAAAAGTTTTTCATAGTGATGAGTACATACATACCCTTCAGTATTATGACACCTTTTTGTTACACGTTTTTTAAGTACGTTTGTCTTGTAAAAACTCGAATAAGTCTAGATGGATTTGTATTTTTTTGTTTTTTTACCCATTCATACAGGGTTGAATTAGGAATAAAATTGGTGGGACGAAGTTCACCGGCCTCCCACTGGACGGACCGACGACATTGTAAAAGTCGCGGGAAACCGGTGGATGCAAATGGCAGGTTGTCGTACAGTGTGGCGGTCTAACGGGGAGGCCTTCGTTCAGCAGTGGACGTCTCCGGCCTGACGATGATGACTAGCAACCCTGTAGTCGGTCTGAGGATTCCACAGTATTGCCAGGAGATAATAAAAAGTTTTCGTTTAAAGACTTTTTTGTCAAGCTAAAATGATCCCTCTCCATTTTGTGTAGTCGGAAAACAATTACTGTAACCTACAAACACATGGACGTTTGCATGAACTGGTTTTTTTTTAACATTCTTTGTGGCATTTGTGACATGGTAAAACGTTCGTAATAGCCCGTTATTAAATACACGTATAACGGTTTTCCTTCTACGCCACTTATCTCTACATCATTTCAAAAGGTCTTCTTTAAAAGGTCTATTAACTCTGAAACCAAGCTTTACGCAGTTTACCCAAGAAATAAATACCGGGTAGGCAGAAATAATAAATAGGAAAGAAGCTAGGTTGACTTGAACTATCTCATTTTCATTATATTTTCCAAGCAAATTGAAATTAAATAAAACTTTAAAAAACAAAGGAATTGCTAACTTCAACCGAGATCTACATAGTTAACAAACAGCTACTGCTAACAGTTGACTTCGCGAACTGAGGCCTCACGGCCTTTTATGAAAACATCCTTTTGACCGATTTGCTCCTAATTTCAAATTCTTTTTTAAAAAAGTATGTAAGTATTCTATCAGCTATCTGGTACCCATAGTAAAAGCTTTGCTTAGTTTAGGGTTAAATGGAGCTGTGTAAAATGTCCCCACCTTTTTTTTTTATTAGATTAGAATCGGCTGGTAAATAGGGCCGTAGCAAACTTCTTCTTTTTGGGGGAAAATCTACCAAATCAAAAATTGCCGACGACTAAAAAACAAGTACCGTCAAGATTAGTTGAAAATACGACCTGGGGCCGTACTGTGAACTGCTTATAGCGGGACCGAATAGGTTCAGCTGCCGACACTGCGCGACCGCGAACCTTAATGCGAGGCGATAAAATTCACAGTCGCACAGCGTCGGCAGCTGAGCGTATTCGGTCCCACTATAAGCAGTTCACGCTACGGCCCCAGGGGCTTATTTTTGAATCGTACGAAAAGTTGCGCAACCGGAGCTGACTTCCGAACGATATTGAACCTTATTTTAAACAATATCGTTAGAACTGTAAAGTGTTGAAATGTACGAGCGAGATTTCCTTATTATTATTTAACTAGCTGTGCCTCGTGGTTCTGCCCACGATTCCTGGGAAAAACATTACCTCTATATGTTTTTTCAATGTATAAGCTACCTCTACACCGAATTTCATCCAAATCCATACAGCTGTTTTTGCGTGATTGTGTAACAAACATTCAACCATCTAAAAATGCAAACACACAAGTTTTGTTTTTTTTTGTATTAGCGGGATTTATTAATAGTCAGATTTATTAAATGTCAGTTACGATGGATTTTCGCCCCTAAGTCATTAATCTATGTTCCAAGCTATAAATGCTAACCTAGGAACAAAAACAACACTTAGTTTACTTAAAACAAAAACAAATACACATAACTTAATATATTCAAGGAGACTAAGTGCTGATACACGTGTTTCAACAATATAACTAAAACATAATACTATGTTGTTTGAACAGGTACAGTCAACGTCAATGATAATTTCTACATAAGGTAATTTATAAAATAATGCCATAGCGCTTTTTAAGTTTCTTATACTAAGCGTAAAATACAAAACTTACATGCACATAACTTATATGAGGAGTAAACTATCAGCTCTCTCTATACAATAACATTTATAATACATATTCATAAAATAAGTACTAAAAAAGGTCACGAGTTGATGAGTCTATAATACATAAGTTTTGCTGAGTAAGTACATTCACCATGAAAAACTAAATAACTATCTGTTTCCAATAATTTAACGAGTAAGTATGATTTTTTTTCATTTTCTGGGAGAAAAGTTTTCTACTTCCAATCGGTATTAACAGTTTAATGATGCAAGTTATCGCTATACCAAATTGCGTCACGATCGGTTTACATGTTTATTTCAAGGCTAATTTCGTATTTATAAAATTAATATGGTGAGTATTCTGCGATCCCCAAGCCGCCTGCCAAGCGTGGGGATCATGGCAACCCCTCCCTGTTAAGGCCTTCGTCCAGCAGTGGACGTCTTCTAGCTGATGAGTGAGCCTCGCCTTGAAAATAAACCTGAGATTAGCCGGGTAAACTTAACTTTATTTTCACACCCTTCTTTAGCTGTAACATAATACATACATAGTTATTAGTGTAGGTGACTGTACTTGGTATCCCAGAGGTACAAGTATACACTGATAAAATACGCGTTTTTAACAATTCCAAACTCGCATTTGCAACCCACTCCTGAGAGATGAAGCTATAGATTACGGGTACAAGTATTTTGATAAAAAATCGCTGCGAAACAAAACTTGGGAACAGCTGCGGTTCCTGTATCACGGGAAACTTTTTACCCGGATCAATGTAGGAGAGCGAGCGGAGCAAAAAATGTGTAGCGAACAAAGCGAAGAAAAATTTGAAGTGGATGAGCGAAAATGTTAATTCTGTTCTTTTTAACTAGGTTGGTATAGTGAAATGGCATTTTAAAACTTGGTGCGATATTTTTAACACAATAAAGTGTTTTTTAGGTTTTAAAGCTAATTCGAGATTGTACAATTTTTAGGGTTCCGTTACCGAAAGACAGGCCAAACCCAAACCCTATCAAGGGGGAGGCCTTCGTCCAGTAGTGGACGTCTTTTGGCTTCTTTTGATGAGCATACCTAAAACAGGATTTATCGCCTATCACCACGTGGTATTTGTGTCGTCTTTTCTACATTCATTGCTACGTGTTTTATAAACCGTAATTCGTAGCCATTGCTAAGTCCAGGGTACAGGCCTCTTTTACTGTGCCACTTGAATCCGTCGCGTAACAATCGTATAACGGATAAGACCTGCCATTTTAACAATATCATTTAATTGTATTGTTACCTTCTAACATATTAAAATCTAAACGGAAAAATTATGGTGTTTTTAATAAAGTTTTTTGTTTTTACTCTAACGCAAAAATAATAATAGGTAGATAAAAGCGCTAAGCTTAGGTATGATTAGAAAAGTAACTGTATTAATTGCGTCAATTTTTTCGAAGCAAAAGAAACTCAACATTAAAAAAAACAAGATAAAGATAAAAATCATAATATTGTGTGGTGGAACCCTCCGTGCGTGAATTAGGCTCATACTTGACCGCTTATTTTGTCTAAGTCCTTTTCCGAAAAAAGTAACGTAGAAAAATAACAATTGAATTGAATAACAAAATCACCTTAATGCGCCCAGTCTGGACGAAAATGGTCCAGTCACAGCAAAGCCTAGGATTATTCCAGACAGATGCTCTTAGCAACTGATACTCGCCCAGGGCAACTGACAGCTGAGAACTCGCCATCTAAAGATAATATTTTGAGACTCTACAATTCCCTTTGGAAGGATTTAAGGAGCAAAGCTTCTTATCAAGTATAGTTTGCTTTGACACGGTAATCTAATACTATAAGAATCTTTGTCTGACTGACTAACTGACTGACTGATTTAATGACTGACTGACAATGCACAGCCAAAACCGCTGTACGTACAGACTTGACTTGAGGGGTAAAAAAATTTGCTCGGGATGATTTAAAGTGGTAAATTTTGGGAGCAGGCCGAATTTCTTCCGTACGCGGACGATGTCGCGGGGGACCTCTAGTGTAAACTATATAAATTGGGTAAAACAGAATTTTATGTTGAGATCTTATAAACAGTGAATTTATTTTTTGATTTGCTCGATTTGACTCGAAGCAGAGTGCTTTTATCGTGATAAGTTTATAATACTTACACATTAATAATTTGTCATAAAAAACACTTGGTTGTGTGTATTTCCAATGTCTCCATTAATATCCCCGATAGTGCGAGCCACAGACATTGATCGAAATAGATAACGCCTGTTGCTCAATTTCAACAAAGTAGAAGTAAAAAGTTTTTGTATTGAAACCAAGCGTGCCACTTTGTTTCTATTTACCGATGAAAAGAGATGTTTCCCTTATCTCGGGCAACTATTTTTGTTTAGATTTTACAGCACAATACGGCATAAAAATAAGGATTTTGCGGCACAAATAGGAATTAAAAGAAAAAAGATTACGCCGCTACCGATAATGTAGCGCAGACTAAATAAAGTAGCGTCGAAGGGAGTGCAGTGCTCTCCTTTCGACGCTACTTTTGGCATGCGAAGTAAGTACATACACTCGAGTCATCTATTTCAATCAATGTCTATGGCGCGGACGTTGAAAATTACGTGACAAAGAGTAATAGGGGTCTCAAAAAACAAAACAAATGTGCTTAAACTCGAGGTGTTTTGACTTCTCTGTTCTCAGGCTCTGTTATCAGTCAACACAAAACAAATGAACACAAACTCAAACCGTCTTACAAATAAACGTATATCTAAACTTGGAACTTGCAATACTTAATCCGTCTCTTTATTTCTCTTTATCGACTTGCAATTTCGAAAGTAAGGACACGACAAATTATTGATTTACTCTCCCGAGGCTATTTCACGTTTTAATAAATGAGTTGGAAAGAGTTTACTATTAGTAGTCGTCATGATTAATCTTGGAGGATCAACTCTCTTTCACATAATCAAAGTGAATAACTAAAAACTCGAAACGATTTGATTCCACTTTTATTGTGCGAGGTGCTAAACAGTTGAATGCCCTTCCTGAGTAGCGCTTTCCCTACAGTTACAGACTGGGTATATTCAAGTTGCGAGTGAATCAGTTTCTTCTAGGCAAGCGTGCTCCATCGTAGACCGCATCATCGCTTACCATCAGACGAGTTAGCGAACAAACGCAAGGCTATAAACGAGTCATTTGAGAGTGCTTTGAAGCTTTGCTTACGGGGCTAAAGTGGCTACTTTAGTCCCGCTCCACGGAGCGAAAAGAACCGTTTCCTCCTCGCAGCGGCACGTAAAATTGTATACACAAAACGGGAGCAAGTGAAGAAGCCTCAGATCTAATTTATTTATCATATTCATATACATGAGATCTGAGACATTCTTTACTTTTGCTCCCTAGGTGAGTAATCTACTATTTTATTATCATCGGAACTCGATATACCTACAACATTTTAAATCGTTACGCCTATGTTAAAAGTAGGTTAACATAAACTTCCAAGGTTTTATTTATTACATAGTTTTTTAGTTAAATACAAATGAAGCAAGTTTACATAAGTGTCAAATCAAATCAAATCAAATCAAAGTAAAACTAGATGTGACATACAGAGTAAAATCTGTTTTTAAAGAGCTCCGAAAACAAACTTGTCTCTAAATAGACATGCAATACTAGCCCTGGCATATTCATAACTTGCTAATTATAAATATTAATAAAAATAAAAATAATAATAATAATAATTTTATTATTGCTTGTTATTTTGTGCTAAGCAGGACGCAGCTGCACGCGCGTCAGGCTCTGTTTTCACTCTTTGAAAAAGGTCACGAAACTATAGTCGGAGTATCCGATTTAATTGAACGTGAGTATTCTCGTATAAATAAATCAAAAATATTGCTAATTATAAGTTATTAGTATTGTTAGTGTACAAAGATAATGTCATAATATAGTAGTTATGTCAAGTTAAATACAATGTCCACAATGTTATAATGTCATTATTAGTTAGTCAATGTTAGTATTCCAATTAAATCCCTTATCATTAATAATTTCTTTTACGGTGTAATAGCACTTAGTCAGTAGTTTTTTTTTATTTCAATTTGAACAGATTACTATTTAGGTATTTAAGTATGTTCAATATACTACTACTGTACTCACACTCAGTAGTAGTCAAAATAGTAATAATAAGTCTGTTCAAAAGATTCTCGAAAATTATTGCCTCCTATATCTTGTCCCATACAAACATTACCGGCCCCGTGGCCATGTCCGTGCCCATTCCCCTTGCTCTGCATACGCCTGAGCGAGACAAGACCTTGTTTTAACATTGCTTATCTGAGAACAACGGCTGTCTTTATGGCGGTTCACTCGAACGTTTGAGTTTGAGATGACGGTGGCATGATAGGCGTTAGAGAAACATCAACTGGCAGATTTGTTGTGGAGGATGAGTTGAGACTAATCGTGTTGAAATATTTTTCATGAAATAATACGCTTTAAAAAAAAAACAACTGACTTCGACTTCGAATAAGTAAGTTCGTAAAGGCTGAGTGGCCAGCCGTGATAGTGATAGTATCAGAGTTAATGTGCCGGAGGCCTCTGACATGGGTGACGGTTGTTGGTAAAGAAACTAGAACAAACAACCGGGACCAACAATTTAACGTGTCATCCGACCCACGGTAGCGCTCAGAAATAAATGCCACTCACGGTCACCCATCCGAAGACTGACCGTACCGTCCGTTGCTTAACATCGGTCATCGTTTAGAATCACCTAGACAAGCTACGCCATGAGCGCTACGAAACTTCGAATACCTTGATGACATCTTAATATTTTCTAGTAATTTTGATTTAAAACCAAACTACTGAACCGATTTCGATAAATTTATATGAAATCACATCTGAAGTAGTACATACCAAACAAAAAAGAACCATCAAAATCGGTTGATAACTGCCGGAGTACTTAATCGCGTAACATATATACAAAAAAAATACATATAGTCGAATTGAGAACCTCCTTTTTTGAAGTCGGCTGAAAAATCGAAAGGAAGGATGTCTCTTCTGGGGGTTTGAAATGGCCGCATTAAGCAATTCCTCTAAAAGAAGTTAATCTTATGAATTCTTTGCAGGATGAATTGTAAAAAGTTGCTTTCGAGTAACTTCTAACGATTCTGCTAGTTAACTTTATGCAGTTCATCTTTCATCGACCATTTTACGACTTTCTATAGAAAACTGACAAGCGAATGAATTCCACAATAGAATCATTTGCCAAATCATAGTATGAATTGGCGCTTAAGTGACCGTTTTACGATTTGCGAAACGAATCATCATAGGATTATATGCAGAATTGCTAAACGCGACCATTCTAGCCCCCCTGAACATTTGTGTCACAGGCATGCAGAACGGCAGTATTAAGGGGGCGACTAATGCCAAAAGTAAGAAAAAGGTGTATTTTTAAACAGATAGTTTAATGATATAGAACGTAAATATTCAAATTAAAAAAATATTACAGGTATGGGAAAAACCTAAAGAAGCCGAGTAACTGAATAGAATTTAGGAAAATAATCTGGTTTATTAAAAAAAAAATACAAATTACCAACAAAAAAGAAACTGTTTTAATTCAAATGCTCTAAATTATCAGCGACAGCACCACATTATTTTTTACGAATTACATAGCCATGCTAATGTTCTAGCACAGTAGCCGTTTATTTTATTTATTTCATGCCTAGATTTTGAATAATTAAATAAAATCCCACCTAAATTGCTCAAAGCCATCATCATCAATTGTATCATGCGATTTTCGACTCTAAACTAATGCAAGACGCGCGGGTGAAATCTGATATTTTTCTGGCATTAGTCGCACTCTTAAGTCAATGAGAATCTAGTCATAATTACCGACAACTTGTAAAAAAAAAGTGGTGAATTATAGGAGCGGGCCGAATTTCTTCCGTACGCGGACGAAGTCGCGGGCGACCTCTAGTTATAAATATTGTTCATGATGACGACAATCATCGTTTCAGCTTTGACTGTCGTTCCACGTAACCGTTTTTCAACTGAATAACAAAAATTACGCCTTAATACGTAACCCTAAAAATCGAAAGAACAAGACCACGCGGCAGATCTCCGTTACGTTGGACCGATCAAATAAAAGCTGCACTTCATCATCAGCCGGAGACGTCCACTGCTGAACGAAGGCCTCCCCCTTAGACCGCCACACTGTTACGACAACCTGCCATTTGCATCCACCGGTTGCCCGCGACTTTTACAATGTCGTCGGTCCACCTAGTGGGAGGCCGCGCCTACGCTGCGTCTTCCGGTTCGCGGTCGCCACTCAAGAACCTTTCTTCCCCATCGGTCGTCAGTTCATCGAGCGATGCGCCACTTCAACTTGCAAACCTTGCGAGCTATGGCTATTTGAACGTATGTAGGTGTATATGTTTAGGTTTAATTTCTTTAATATGTTTTGTTTAATTGTTTGAATTTCTTTTGTTTTTGTGTGTTATGTTTTTGTCACAAATAAACCTTAACCCATTCAAACCACTTTCATCGTGCATTAAATAAAAACAAAATGGCCTGCACTTCACGGTCCCGTAAATGAATACACGAGGCAGGCGTCAATACGCGAAGAATGGCGACGGATTGTTAGGCAAGACATCACCCGAACCGAGGACCACGACCAGAGTGGTCAAGAGTGTAAACGTCTAAGAAGAAGGTAATACGTAACGTCATCGCTGATGGCTGGCCAACGCAGTAGCTTTGCAACGGAGGTCCCACTGAACCAATAATGCCAGTTCACACCACTATATGGCACTAATATGACTTGTACATGACTTTCGTGTATGTTTTTTTAAGAAAACAAATTCGAATTAGAATTTCAAACATAATCTTCCTGGTTATGAAGGGCGACCTATTATGATGAGGTTTCATCGGTACGTCATCAGACATAAAACGTCCACTGCTGAACGAAGGGCTGTTGCCATAATCCCCACGCTTGGCGTGCGGCTTGGGGATCACAGAATGCTCACCACCGTTAACCGAGAGGACGCTGCTGCCCGTCCTGCAGTGGGTCTGGTTACCGTATTCAGGACATATCCAGGTTTATCGGTACGTTACGTTTTAATTGTGAATTGTTGAGAGATATGCAACCCGACGAGAGCGGTTCTCCAAAACCAAGTCTACTTAGATATTTGTTTTTATAATTACCCCAAGATAATTTGAGAACCTAATAACTCGATAACCTCAGAACCGTTGATCCGATATTCATGAAAATATATCGTAATTCGTTTACATAATTTTCAAGATCGAAATTGCGTCATATCAAGGGATTGTGTAGATTTAGAGGTTTTGAGGTCACAGTTTGGGTCGCATAAGACCGAAGGCAAACAAACGTTACTTTGTGAGTTGCGAGTCACGTTTTAAAGCAAAGTTAAGTTAGTGTACCTACCTACTAGCACACGGGACATACGTCACGACCATGAAACGCCGACACCAGTTTTCACACATTTTACATGAGATTTAGATTCAAATCTATGAATAACTATGAGTCAAGTCGACAGACAACTCATATTGGGTCATCGTTTGGCACAAACCAGAATTTCACATGAAACAGAATGCAGCGTAAAGGCATGTGATATTTTGGCCTAGTTCATGCAAAGAGGTAAAGGAAATTTGTACCCCTAGGCTACTTGCTTAAGGAAATGACTTTACGCGACGCAATAAACGCAACTCACAACACACAAAATAGCGCTTGTTTGACCGCAGCTTAACTAGTTTTATTGGGTTAGTATTAGAATGGCTAGATCGCAAAATGACTACATTTCATTTAGGCCACATCTCTAAATATGAGAGTCGCAATTTGACTAAATCACATCTATTCCACATCTTAAAACGTCCAATTCGCAAAATGACTACATCGCTGCTAGTCTACATCACAAAAAGTACAAGTATCGAAATTGATAAACTGACCACGCCGTAAAAAGTCTGGACAGTTACAAACATTATTATTTAAATATGTTTTATTAATTACATGTACTATATTACTCTACTCATTTTGTCAGTGCCCATCAATATCATGTTAACGTAAAAAAGCCTTGAAATAAAAATATGCGAATAATCTAAAAAAAAAGTAAATTCGTCAGAAAATTAAATAAAGGATTGTTTCCTAGAATTCGATCGCAACGCCACCTATAGGCTTGTTGTGATGTTGACTAGCAGCGATGTGGTCATTTTGCGAAATGGACATTTTAAGATGTGGAATAGATGACATTAAGTCAAATTGCGACTCGGATATTTTGAGATGTGGCCTAAATGAGATGTAGTCATTTTGCGATCTAGCCAATCTAATACTAACCCGTTTTATTTGCAGTAGAACCTTAATTGATTGCAGCTTTGACAGCACAAATTAACTGCGTTTTTAAGTGTGATAACATTGTTCATAGTAATACTAGCTGTTTTCATTCGGGCTTTCAGTTCATGAATGTTTTAACTGCTTCTTCAAAGAGAGCGTATGCAAAACTTGGTGCCTTTGTTAATCATATCTTTGAGGACAATACGAGTCTTTATCACTAAAGTTTAGCCATAAGCCATAAGTCTTCGCGGCGGCGTGGTCGAGACAACGACATGTTTACGCCGAGAAATGAATGGGATTTAACTTTGAATTACTTTTAAGACGTGAGCTTTTGCGAACATGTCCTTTTTTAAATATCCAGTCGTACGCCTTAAATATTCCAAAATAAAATTAGCCTAAACCTCACTTAGAACTAGGTATGTCCTAAAACTGCATTCAGAGGAGTGTCTTCTGGGTAATGATGGGGATTATTCTGCGATCCCCTGGACACTTGGCAAGCGTGGGGATTATGGCAGCACCTCCCTATTAAGGGCGCCTTTGTCCAGCAGTACATCCTCTATCTGATTATTTTTCAGTAATTTTAAACCACTGATCAAGTTGAAATATGTGGGTAAAATAGCGGCTAGCCTTTTTGTGTAATTTTTCAGTTATAAAAATCAATTATCGCAGCTGTTAAGTTAGTAAGGGAAAAGTCGCACAAAAATAGTCTTTCCACCTTAGGATAAAACATTTTGATTTTGAAAAATAACTCCTGCTATGAACTACATAATATTCTATTCTATGTACACATCACATCTTATTTATTTTTTATTTCGGTAAAAATTTCATTACAGAGTATAATTATATAGTTGTTCTAGTAGATTCTGAAACCTCGTATTGCTCGGTCAAATAATTCTAGCATCTCCAGATGACGAAATAACAAGAGACGCGTGTCCAGCCCCTCGTGTCGAGTTGGTGAATAACCCAAATATCGTACAAAATAATGATTGATTAAAAACATGAGCCAGTAAATAAAGCAAACATGACATAAAATCTCTGATAGCAACTTCATATACCGCCAAGAAAAATTTACGGTGTTTTTCACCCTACATAAATCACGGTATGCATTGTCGGTCTGCACGCAACCTGTTCTAAACGGGGCTGCCATATACAATTACACATAGCTACGAGTAGATTATTGTTTGTTAATAATAGTGCATGATATTTTACTGGTCCAAACATTCAAATTCTAACTGATAAGTTGTGTTCGGTTAATATAAATTATAGTTATGCATACACAAAAGAATATGAAAAAATTGTTATAAACACGATTTTATTTGAGTTTAGAATTTCAGGGATCTAACGTTTTCCGTTAGGTGGTGTCAAGGTTCCACCATTCGGCCCATCATTAAATCAACTTAACGGTGTCATGGTCATCGACTGTCATTGCAATTATGAACACCCATAATAATTTACCTACTAAAAATACTTGGGGCCAATGTGGAGCTGAAAAACAGGACTAAATGAGACGAATTTAATTAAAATATATTATGGCCCGAATACGGCATAGAATGTGGGACGAAAGCAGTTTTTTATGTGGGCTGAACTTTCTTGGGACGAATATGGCATAAATCATCAAATTTTGTGGATAGTTAAAGCTCCAACAACAACCTGCGAGGCTATTCTAAAATCTGTCATATATTTCCATTGCCTGTCACTCTATTTTAAATAGGCAAAAGAGCGTCTAGGACAGTTGTGCATTCTCTAAAATAGTCGAGCGTTCCGTTATTCATACAAAATCATTCGATAATAAATGTGACGTAGTCACTGTCTGTCGAGAGGCACACCGAGCCTCGTCAGCTATGATCTGAGAGCGGTAATTAATTATTTGTCTCTGTTGAGAAGGGACAACGTTCCACCACTTTACGCGAATAAAACCGAATATCAGTAAGAGCTTTAACAAAATAATGAAAAAGCATTAAAATACAAACTAGCACCCAACAGGAAAGCAAAACAAAAAAATATATAATAAATTTGTATACAGGGTTAGAGCTCTAATCAGTTAGCATCCTTTTAAGGGCATATTCCGTACATCAAAACAAACAACATTTACTATAGGGCCAAAATTGAAATCGCAAAAAAAACAGCTGTTCCATACAATTTGGCCAAGGTCGATGAACTTTTTGTATGGAACAGCTAATATTTTTTGAGCGATTTCAATGTTGTCTTGGCCCCATATTAAAATTTGTTTGTTTTGATGTACAGAATAGGCCCTTAAAAGGACGCTAACTGGTTAGAACTAACCCTGTACAGCTCGTTAGTGGTAGTTTTGTTATTAGTGGTTAGCCTTAGTATCAAAATTGTTTTGTTTAATTATCATTTCGTAAAAAGCAAATAGAAATGTACAATAATTGAGAACCAACCGCGTTTCACATTCAGAATATGATTTAGAGAAATTACCGGGTATGAAGAGATTTAACATCTAATATCTCAGGGTATGACGAGCGCAGTGCAGTGCGGCGCAGGATTGTGGTCGCAAGTTCACGATGCCGGCACTGCTACTGTTAGTGGCAGGCGTGACGCTTACCACCAGGCGAATGTCTTGCTCGTCTCGTGACTTGACAGTACAAAAAACTTACTTACTTACCTGTGATTCCTCGAATAAAAAGTAGCCTATGTCTTATTCCAAGGTATAAGCTACCTGTATACCGAAATTTCATCTAAATCCGTTTGGCCGCTTCAGCGTGAAGGAGAAACAAAAACAAAACACACACACACACCGACAAATTAAGAACCAAAGAGTCGCAATAGAGTCGCTAAAGAACCAAAGTTACCGACATAGCTCGCAGGGTTTGCAAGTTGAAGTGGCAATGGGCAGGCCACATCGCTCGAAGAACTGACAACCGATGGGGAAGAAAGGTTCTTGAGTGGTGACTGCAAACCGGAAGACGCATCGTAGATATGTCTCCCACTAGGTGGACCGACGACATTTTAAAATGGCAGGTTGTCGTTACAGTGTGGCGGTCTAAGGGGGAGCAGTGGACGCCGCCGGGCTGATGGTGAGTGTGATGTGTGATAAGCTTAGAATGTATCTACTAAGTCAAAACGGGGTCATTGTACTCATTAACTTGAACAAGTTTTACAATGGTCAACACTGAAATCACAATACTATTGATTTACTACTATATTTTATACTATTGTCGAGGATTTATTGTCTACACAAACCTAAAGTAGGTTTTTAGACAATAGAAAAAATATTGTATAATAGATTTTAAGACTCAATAAATAAATGAAAAAAAAAAAAAAATACAGCTATACATTATTTGTCAAGCGTCAATGAACTTTTATTTGAAACTTTTAGCTTAGTGCACTTGAAACTTATATCCCCGTATTGCCTGTGACACCTGTGAGTCTTTAGATGTGTCAAAAGACTTCTCATTTAGTCATATTATAATTATTTTATTCTTAGTTTAGGAGGTACAACATTAATTTAGTTTAGGAGATACGAGGAAACTGAAGAAATTGCTTACAAAATGTTATGGCTGTTAACTTGTAGAGCCGAGTTTTAGAGACTATAAATGAATTAAAGTCAGTTGTTCTACTGCTGTCTCACTGTATGATATTCCAGTGGTAAGGGTAGTGTATTATTGTCTAATAAGGGTTGGGATTGTTTAATAATTGCCGTTGTTAGGGCGTTAGGGTATTTAATTTGTGAGTCTGTAGGTATCTGCATACCCACTGCTCCGTTAGCCGCCAACTTATATATTTTACTATGAAACTTGGACCCACTATGGGAACCAGATAGCTGATAGGATACTTACTTTTTTTTGTATATTTATATTTTAACACCCCTCCACAGAACAAACATCTATGTTCGTCACATAAATGTTGTCCTGAGAGAAAATAGAACCCACGCCTTCCAGCTATCAAAGCAGAGATACTATACCAGCTGTGCTACCAGTCAATAGGCGTGTGGCCTAATGTTTAATTTATGACAAATAACAGGCTTAGTGATGAATATAACTTTTTTTTTTAACAGGCATAAGCCTTTATTAACTACAACAAACTACAATGACTACTTAGCCTACTACACAACAAAAAACAAAAGGATTGTATCCAGACCGATGAAAGTCTAGAGACAATCCAAATGCTCAAACCCACTACCAGTCGGCAGCGTACCCAGCATGCTGGCGGCATTGCCACGCTGGATGGCAATGCTTATGCGTTGAGCCAAATAAACGCCAGCATTTTGATCACGCGTCGCGTCGACCAGGCGCTCGGATATGTTTTTGAAAAGATGATGAGCTCCCGGTCCCCACGGACCCAACGTCTCAACACCAAACGGCTCAAATATGTAACCTCTGCCGAGGTTAGCATATTTGCGCCGCTTGTGCCGCTCCGCCGAATTTGCCGCCGCACCAGCCCACAACTTGTATTTAGTTATAATGAATATAACTAAATACATTACACATACTGAAAAAATAAATTGTATTGGCTGATAAATCTCTGAGATATGAGCTTTTAAAGTTTTAGGTGGGGATAGAGAGGGGATGCTCTATCCCTTTCTCGCAAAGACGTGTTAGTATAGCATTTGCATGCCGCGCCTGAGGCTTGACGTCATAGCTCAGTATAGCGCGCTCTCTGTCTAGCTTGCAATTCAAATACTTAGAACTTATTTATTTTTGAATTATTTTAATTTTTGTTTTCGTTGATAGGCTCTATTGATGATCAGCTTTTTTATGAGGTAATAAAAAATTTGTAGTCATCATGTCTATTAAACCCGTCCAAACATTTCCAAATTATAATCACACTAATATTATATGTTTGTTCCTCCTTCACACTGAAACGTCTGAACGGATTTGGATGAAATTCGGTTTAGAAATAGCTTATGCTTTGGAATAAAACATAGGCTACTGTTAGTTCGACTGCCATATAGCTCAGCGGTAGCGTGTCTGCCTTCAGAGCTGTAGGGCGTGGGTTCGATCTCCACCAAGGGCAAACATTTATGTGACGAACATAAATGTTTGTTCTGTGTCTGGGTGTAGTATGTATTATAAGTATGTATTTACAAAAAAAATATGTATATAAGTATTCTATCAGCTATCTGGTTTCCATATTACAAGCTTTGCTTAGTTTGGGGCTAGATGGCGCTGTGTGAAAAAATGTCCTGCGATATTAATTTATTTATTTATTCCAGGAATCGCGAGTCAAACCGCGGGGCGCAGCTAATAGTACTAAATAAAGAAAGGAAAAATTACTTTCGATAAATGTAGCGGAATTCCTGGGTACATTTCGCAATTTTACTATTAGTATCTTAGTTTCCCACATTTTTGGGGAAAATATACCGGATATCCGTCCTCGTAGAGTATACTACCGTGATGTCAAATTATCGTCAAGATCGGTATGTATGTATAGTCAAAGGATACACAAAACGCAAAATGTCCATTGTCCAGCTGTCGCAAAATGTTCGACTCGCGGAATGCCAATACAGCCATATGATAAACGTGGCTAAAACTACTGGGAGTACCTGAAAAAATATAAACAAAATGTTTTAGGCAGAATCGACGCGATCCCTGTAAACCTTTGAAAGCAAGGGATCGCATAAATTACTATTGAGAGGGTTGAATCAAAACCGGCCGAGAAACTAGATTTACTTAACGCCGTGGTAATGATACTGTGGTGAAGCGCAAGCGGCTATTATAATGTAAATTTACTAGACTATACAATGTGTAACAAAAAGGTTCAACAACACTGAAGGGTATGTGTATATTGACAGCTTTATAGCTCAGTTGGTAGCATGTCTGCCTTCTGAGCTGTAAGGCGTGGGTTCGATCCCCACCCAGGGCAAACATTTATGTGACGAACATGGATGTTTGTTCTGTGTCTGGGTGTAGTATGTATTATAAGTATGTATTTAACGAAAAAATAATGTATATAAGTATTCTATCAGCTATCTATTTTCCATAATACAAGCTTTGCTTAGTATGGGGCTAGATGGCGCTGTGTGTAAAATGTCCCCTAATATTTATTTATTTATTTATTACGTATACTCATCATTATATACAACTTTTACTATGGGGCCAACCTTGAAATCTAAAAAATAAGCTTTTTCATACATTTTGTCCAGGCTCAATGAATTTTTTTTTAGTGTTTTCTAGGTTCGCCCCATAGTAAAAGTTGTTCATAATGAGTACACCATATCCTTCAGTATTGTTGAATCTTTTTGTTACACATTGTATACTGTACGTAAAAAAAAACATTTAAAGTTGGTATTATGAGGATTATAATTTAATTGTGTTAAAGTAACATCGCACGTCGCACCCGAGCCCCAAGATACAGGGCTCGTGTTTAGTTTGGGGCTCATAAGGCTAGATGACTGATGTTTATATCGTTGAAACCATAGCTTTGATGAATAAGTTTACTGAAAAAATAATTGAAATCGGTTAATAATGTTCTGATATATGAGCGTTAAATTTTTTTGTTAGAGACAACTCTGTCCCTTTCCCACAAAACAAAAAATGACGTCACGCCTTCTTGTCAGAATATAATTTATATGGCGTACTGAGAAGTCGTACGTCACGATTTGCTGTTTCTTCTCTCTGTCTAGCATGTTAAAATGCTTATTAGTCGCTTATTTTTGATCAGATTTCCATTTTCTTTTCATTAATCAGCAATTTTTATGGGCCACATTTTAATAGGGCAATAAAAAAAACCAGTCATCTAGCCTATTCTATTGTTACGTGTATATCATATTATTTTAGTGTTGATTTATATTTCATTGTACTTTTCCAGTAATGAAGTTATATGTATTTGATAGTTTAATTCGCTGACTGAGGTAAGGTTTTTTGCAATGGGAGCTTTATTGACTGAGCAAGCGAAGCAAAAACAACAAAACAAAGTACAGAAAAAAAGGAAAATAAAAAACCAAGAAATAAAAACCAACATGATCTAACAAGATTTTTTGAAAAAATCTTGTTTATAATATTGGGCATATATATGCATAATTGATCAAGAGGTTGTCTAAATAGAAGGTCGCGAGGTCTAATTTTCGCAAACTACTAGTTATGCATGAGTAGAATGGGATCGCTTTTGGCCTTGCCTGACATTACATTAACTTGTCTTACATTATTTTTACGAAAGATAGATAAGGTTAGTAATATACGATCAAACGTTAAACGCTAATAAAAGAATGCTTCTAAAGATGCTCAAATAAGTGTTTATTCATATTCGTATCAAACTTTGAACGGTCAAATAATTAAAAGAGAAATTCGCAGCTCGTTAAAATGCCGCCGATGTTTAGCACCAAAGCTCTGCCAAATGGCGGCCATTTAAAAATATTTATTTTTTCCGCGGTCGGGCGAAAATTCGCTGAGTAATGAGAGCTCGGCACAAATGTGGACTCTGCTTCATGTTCAACCGACTTCAAAAAAGGAGGTTCTCAATTCAACTGTGTTTTTTATTTTTTTTATGTTATATGTAAGTTACGCGATTACTCCGCCAATTATGAACTGATATTGAGGATTTTTTTTTTGTTTTTGTTTTTTTTTTTTTTTTTTTT